>CM029621.1:26122841-27322841 GCA_017311315.1 Dendrocalamus latiflorus
TTCCGACTTCAGCCTACCTAGTTTTTTTGCTGGGTCCGCTACTGGACTTCGCTCTATCTAGATTTTTTCCTGGGTCCGTCACTGTATGTATGTATGTATGTATGTATGTATGTATGTATGTATGTATGTATGTATGTACTCTTTCTTATGCTTAGTTATGATTGGAATTAAAATGAAAATGTTGCTGAAACCACCTTATTTCAAACACTTGGTATCATGGAGGGTGTGCAAGGCAAAGTGATGTGGTTTGATCTTCGGCCGTGGGATGTTGCAGTGGTAACCAGTCATGGGGTTGCACTGGAACACTCGTTCCTTGTTCCGAAAGCCTTGGCTCACGAGGAGGAGGCCGTTGTTGGATGCACGGTTGTATATATGCAGCTTATCCGATCAATGCCCCCGCACGGGTGACAGCAACCATGAGGAGTGGCAAGAGAAGACGAGCGAGTTCATGTCACCATAGTAATCATGGAGGAAGACGCCGAGGAGCGGGCGGCAGTCGGCCAGGTGGCGGTGGATGTGGGAGGCGTTGTTGACGATGAGGCGGCGCCAGTCCTTGCATACCTTGGTGCAGCAGACGATGGCAAGCAGATCGGCCAAGAGGAAGACGTGGTGGAGGACGCCGCTTGGGAGGGATGGCAGCGGTGGCCTCATCGTCTTCTCGCCTATGGCCGGTGGGATCGATCGATGTCGGCAAGGTAATCAGGTGTGTATCATGCTCCTATTCATTGCGCGCGTGTAGAGATTGATGTGCCATATGATTGGCAGGTAATCCAATAGGTCAAAAATCTGACTTTTATTGATAAAAAATCTCAATCACTTTATAAATAGACAATCCCTAATTTATTTCCTACGTAGGATAAATGATTTGTTTACCCCGGTCGCCGTAGTGGACACAGGAGTTAAGCCACATATGACCATAATTTACGCAGGAGTATCCCATTTAGAATACAAAATTTTCACACGGACCTTGTAGCAACGCTAAAATGCTGTGTTATAATAAACTGTTTCAATGCCATTGGCAATACTAGGATCAGAAGTGCAGGAAGTGAGAATATTGTTTCAGTAAATAATTATGCGGTGGATTGGTAATTTGGAATCCTGTCAGTGATGAGAACTTTTATACGGTGATGTACCTTTTTTAACCTAATATGGTGATGTATCTAGAATTTTACAAATAAGTACTATCTTGTTGGAGATAGAATTTGATACAGAATATGATACGAGTATGACCAATGATAGAAAGGTTGATGTAGGTCGTAGCAGGGGTGCAGCTCTGCAGCGCTACCGATCGACCGATGGAGGCAACAGAGGCTTTAGGTTACAGCACACCCCACCAAGCTTTGCTACTCTCCTGCACTGCACCAACAGGCGAGCTTTTGTTGGATGCTTCGCGTGGACGGCCACTGCGACCATGCCAACACTATCGATCCCAGTTTGCGACTTGTCACACCTGTTGCCGGGGCGACGAGATCGGCACGCGGAGGAGGAGGAGGAGGAGGAGGAGGAGAGCACGCTGGATCACGGGAAGAAAGTGGCTGAATTCAATCATTTTGGAAAGAGGCCAACATTGCAGCATGGCATCTTCGTCATCTCCATCGATCTCCACCGCCACGACCGAATTGATCGGTGTAGTACCACTGTTGGGCTGCCTTCTTGTCTATCAATCGACCTCGATGTTGGTGCCTCTCCTCGATTTCTTTATCTCACTTTCTTTTCCTTTACGATAAAAGGGGGGAAAAATCTCAATTGAAGGCGACAGGTTTGCAAGTCAATAATGAATAATTTTAGAGTAAATAAAGTGGCGTATTTGCAAGTCAATAATGGATAATTCTAGAGTAAATAAAGTGGCGTATTTGCAAGTCAATAATGGATAATTCTAGAGTAAATAAAATCCCCGCTTCCGTACAGGCCATGAAGTGGCCGATGATAACATTGTAACAATAGGTTGATCGGTGATCAACTGTTTATATAGGGTCTCTTAAGTTCTTAGCTAAAAGGGAATTCCGCCAAAAACGAGAAAAAAGAAAATGAGTTATACTCTGCCTACATATTTTCCCTTTCTAGAGAGCAACAGTGAGCTCTTCCTATGGTGCAACAAGTTTCCGGAGTGTTCATATTAAATTTTACTGATACCTTTGATTTAATTATAGATAAATTTATAGAGAAAGACTATGAGATTTTGGTCGATATAAAATGAAATCACTATAGTGTGTACTATAATCGACTAGTTGATCTCGTTTTAAAAGCATTCCGTTTAAAAGTTAAGTAATATTAAAAGGCTATTTAAAAACAGTTTTATTATAGCCAAAGCGGCCAGGTTCTTTATTTTGCCATTTGGTGCGCTCTTCAGTCTCCAGTGATCACGATTCACGGGGATGGATCCGTTCTGTTAGGCAGTCGATCTTCGACCCAACACAGAAACCACTTGCTCATCGGGTCCATCACTCATCTCTCTCTCTCACAGAGGAAGTGCATTAGTCCTTTAATCTAATCTGTAATCACCATGGATGGTACTACTAGTACGGTACTGCTACCAGCCCTAAATGACCAATATAAGTATACATCACTTGCAGTACACAAATCAAGGATCAAAAAAAAAAGAAAAGAAGAAACACTCAAGCTAATCAGACAGAAATAAAATAAGCAGTAGACAATTTCGGGAGGCCATAGCATGCGCATGTCAAGCTATCAACCACTTGTGTATTGTTTGTACATTCAAACGCAGCAGATCGACGTACCACAGGACCAGAGGACCTGGATCTGTCCTTGTTATCAACAACCGCCAGTCACCGTCTGATTGAGATGTTGCTTATTTGAATTTAAAATTTTAAGAGTTATAATTTTTTTTCCACAGCAACGACTGAAAATATACTATAGTTAAAAGTAGTTTTTTCAGCATAATTAAATTTAAAAAATTAAAAAAATTATATCATCACGAATAATGTAAAGAAATAAGAGAAAAAAAGATCAAAAAGACAAAATTAAGAAACTATAAGTCAGAAGCTCAAATGAGCAGGACCTTATGGATGCGTTCTTTTTTGTCACTGTGCAAGCAAATTCTTTTTTGGTTTTGGCTTATAACTTTTGGCTGCAGCTTATAGGTTTTATGTTGTTCGTGAGAGACAGTATGGAGTAACAGAAACTCGCGTGTAGTTTTAACTAATATAAATGAAGTCGTTGTAGTGTGTACTACAATCAACTTGTAGATCCCACCTCAGCTTTTAAAAGTTGTAAAGAAAAGACCTATAGCTATGGCTTATGGTATTTGGTCTTAGCGAGAGCGTTTATGTAGTGAACTGAATACCGATAAGCCGTTTCAAATATAACATCTTGATATGCCGTTTTAAAACAACGATAAAAAACCGTTCTACTTATTTATTAAAAAAATATAATATAAACAGAAAAACAAGCCTCGGTCCCACCTTCACCTCTCGTAGGCATCATCAATCATGTGCATGAGTGTGCCGTCCCCATGTGATCCCCTTTCTCATAACTAGGTAGTCACTATTTCAGGTTTCCCCTCCTGTGGGCACTATGCAGTACAGCGCAAGTAGTGCAAGTGCGACACCACCAAACTAATCAGATCTAATCATCACCCGCGCAAGTGGCAAAGCTGCAGCTCACCTTTTCTCACCAGCTGGTCCGCTTAACTCTCCCGGTACCCGCGGGAGTTCCACGCCACGTCATCATCGAACGCGGGGCCCGCGCGGGTACGAGATCTCCTGGGCCGGCTGCTCCTTCCGACCAGCACCCACGAAGCGCGGGGCGGGTAACACTTTCCATCTGACATGTGGGCCCATGGAAGATCCGGCCCCACAAGCCAGGCGTACGGCCGGAACCTCCCGAAGCCCCCACGCAGCTTCGTCCCGTGCCGGGCGCGTCGCGCGTTCCATCGAGCGCAACAAAACCAGAGGAAACATTAGTAAACGAACGAGGAAGGAGGAGGAGGAGAGGCTTTGCCAATTTGGATGCGAGCGTCCATCCAAATCCGAGCCCAGATCGCCCTAATCCTTCCCCTCCCCCATTAATTTCACCGACCACTCCTCTTGATCCGAGCTCCCCTCGCGGCAGGTAGGATTCGTCCGTTCTTGGGGAGGAGGCGTCCGGACAGGTTGCACGGGTGGTTCTTGATTTGGATTGGTTTGGTTTGGTTTCGGATTTGTGAGTGCAGATGATGGGGGCGGAGAAGGCGGAGCTGGGGTTCGAAGAGGCTGTAGGGGAGGAGGTGGCGGCCGGCTCGCCGCTGCCGGGCAGGAAGATGCAGGCGTTCGACTTCGAGCACATTGGCTCGCTCGCCGCGGTCGCCGAGTCGCTCTCGCCCGGGAGCAAGTGGCGGAGGGCGCTCACCAGCGTGCGCGTCGTCATCTTCCAGGCCAAGATCAACGTGCTCCTGCCGTTCGGGCCCCTCGCCGTCATGCTCCACTACCTCCCCGGCAAGCACGTAAGTAATGGCCAACATTACTACTCGTTAGTTGTTGTATGTTTACTGGCGTCTTTGAATTCTACCTTTGGTAAAACTACGACAAAGCCACAATTTTAATAAGTAATTTCGAAGAACCACATTTTCTTTTGTATAAGATTTCATAAAACTATATTTTTAAATATCTAATAGACCAGACCGACTTATCAATCTCACAAACCTATCATGTTTCTTTTTGCTAATATTTGCTAATATTGATAGGCTTGTAGACCGATAAGTGGGTCCAGTCTGATGGATATGACAGTGATGTTTCAAAGTGTAGTTTTGTAAAATGTTATGTAAAGAGAAGTGTGGTTTACGGGGAATTGTTGAAAATTTATGTAAAAAGAAATGTGTTACATGAAATTATTGCTTAAAAGTGTGGTTTTATGATAGTTTTACTAAATGCAATGTGGGTTTGTGAAATTTACTCTTAAAATCTTTAATATCAAGCTTCTGTTTTTTCTTTGTATTTATCGAATTTAATTGCACGACTGATGTATTAATGCCTTCATTATTTGTTTGCTTCTTTCAAATGCTTCACAGCAAGGATGGGTTTTCCTTTTCAGCTTAATCGGTATAACGCCATTGGCCGAGAGATTGGGATATGCAACTGAGTAAGTGCTAGTGAATTGCCTAGAATTTCCAGTTAAATATAGTTGTTATGCCTAAATTTTCCTAGAGATGTCCTAATGGAATCTACTTTGTCTCCTGCAGGCAACTTGCTTGCTACACTGGTCCGACAAGTAGGTTCTTTGATTTCGTATTATGCTAGCTTTCCAATGCAAAGCTTTGCTTCACCAGCTTAATTTGTAAAGATTCAACCTTTCTGAACTGCAGTTGGGGGGCTTCTGAATGCTACCTTTGGAAATGCGACAGAGATGATTATCTCGATATATGCATTGAAAAATGGAATGATTCGTGTCGTCCAGCAGTCACTACTAGGCTCTATATTATCAAACATGCTGTTAGTTCTCGGGTGCGCTTTCTTTGCCGGTGGTCTTGTCCACTCTAATAGGGACCAGGTCTTTAATAAGGTACCTTTATGAACAATGTAGTATAGTTGTTTTCCTTAATATATCTGTATTACAATCTGTTCTATTATATTCCGCACATTTGATCTCTATTGACTTGCATTTATCAATGCAGGCATCAGCTGTAGTAAACTCAGGATTGTTATTGATGGCTGTCTTGGGTCTAATGTTTCCAGCAGTGCTTCACTTTACACATTCTGAAGTGCAGTATGGAAAATCCGAAGTTGCTCTTTCAAGATTTAGTAGCTGCATCATGCTTGTGGCCTATGCTAGCTATCTATTTTTTCAACTAAAGAGCCACCGCAGTCTTTACAGCCCAATTGGTGAAGTAAGTAGCTGAACGTTAATTTATGCAAACATTGAAAACTGAAAAACAAGACCTATATGCATAAGGACATAACATTGATTAACTGTGCAAAATGGCTTGGGATCACTGTAATTCTCTAATCCAGTCATTGTATTCATCCATGTAGAATTCTGTCTTCAGGATCAGGTAACGTAAGATTGTTCAGCTGCACAGGATGCATGTAATGTGGCTGACAACGTTCTTTATGCTTTTACATTGGTTAGTTTTGCATCGGTACATCCTGTGCCCTTCTTTGAGTGTCCACATAGAAGAACTGAAGAACAATATATTTGGCTATCCTTCTGGCTTTTCATGTGTCATGTCACCACATTTTTTTTTCTTTAACGGATGGAAGGAGCTCTGCCCATTCATTTTAGAGAGGAAAAGAGAATCACAAACACCAACACCCGTCCGAGAGGACACACTTGAGAGAAAGAACACCACAGCACCTCACCTAAACATCAACCACTTCATGCCACACACCACGGATGCCAACATTTCCCGAACTTTCAATTGCATATATAATCATTTGCTATTTTTTGAATTCACGTATGGTACCATGTAACAACTACCTGACAAGACAGAACAAAAGAAAAATAAAGATAGTCATTTCTTATATGTCATTATATATTTGCATCATGTGCACTTCAACATCCTATTTCCTACTTGCCATAACAGGAAGAAGATTCCACTGAGGATGAGGACGACGAAAAAGAGATAACACAGGGGGAAGCTATCACCTGGCTTTTTGTATTGACTATTTGGATTTCAGTTCTGTCTGGTTACCTGGTAGATGCTATACAGGTACTGAAGAGTTTGTTGACAACTACATCATGCTTCATGACTGTTAAATGTTCTTCCCATTGCGCTTGATTTCGTTCTCTACCTGCCTCAATCACTCACTGTCTCTGTGGAATCATATTTAAGCGAGGACATAAGGATAGCAAATATTATCTCCATTTCACATCTATGCATTTTCTCCTTCTTAAGCTATGCATCTTAAATATGTTGTAACAGGGGGCCTCTGAATCATTAAGCATGCCAGTGGCCTTTATTAGTGTTATTCTGCTTCCTATCGTGGGGAACGCTGCTGAGCATGCAAGTGCCATTATGTTTGCCATGAAAGACAAACTTGTAAGTATCCCCTCATTTCAAACCTTTGTTGCAACTTGATTGTGTGCTTTTCTCCTCATTTTTTTTAATCTCATTATTACATACCAAAAGGACATTACGTTGGGAGTTGCCATAGGGTCATCAACACAGATCTCCATGTTTGTGGTAAGAATATCTACTCTAACAAGATGCAACTATCCTGCTGTTGTTTTGCATTTTTTTGGTAGGATTAAACAATTGCAGCCAACATCCTTTTTTACATGATTTGCAGATTCCATTCTGTGTGGTAATTGGCTGGATGATGGGGCAAGAAATGGACTTGAATTTTCAATTGTTTGAGACAGCAACTCTTTTTATAACAGTACTGGTGGTGGCATTTATGCTACAGGTTTGCTTGCAGAATGATCCAGCATCCTCTATGTGTTGTGTTGTTTATACAATTACAACAGCTTGCTCTTTTACATTCCATTGCAAGTTCCGATTATCACATTTCAGTATATATTTCTTTCCAGGAAGGCACATCGAACTATTTTAAAGGCCTTATGCTCATCTTATGCTATCTCATAGTCGCTGCAAGCTTCTTTGTGCATGTTGATCCCAATTCAAGTAAGTATTTTGTTTATCATTCAACCTCCACAATTATCTCAACACTAGTTCACCAGTTTATCTGGTGCTTACATGTAAGAGCTTAGTAAAGTGGAGCAAATTCCTGTTTATTGCTTAAAACTGTTCTGGGCATCAAGCGAATGGGGTGACCAATGTTTCTGTCAGCCAGTTATTTCCTTATAATGCAGAAACATACCTATGGTTATGTATAATGTGACATGCCGTCTGGTTATGTATAATGATTATCTTTGAACTTTCCAAGTTCTCTTGTAAATGCTGCTATGAGTAACACCAACTCAATGAAGCCTTTCAATTCTATAAAACTGATATTGTTAGAAACAACAGATTCATTTTCAGCATGTATTATTTTCTAGATTAAGTGCTTTTCTTTCAGCTGAATCTCCTGACCATGTACTTGGTTGACCCGAAGCAGGTGACAACAAATGACAAGTCTCCAACAGAACACCTGTGAACTGACAGGGGAGGGCTATTATTGGACTTGCAGATTTAGCATTTAGCAATATTTGCAATATAGCATCTGCAGAGTCCTGAATTTGAAGAACAACTTGGTGGCAGCATCTCATGCTGAGGCTTTAACTTCCGGCTTAAAATTGCAAGGCGCTGATGCGGCTTTTTTTTTAAAGTAGCAACGGCATCGCCCTTTGAGAAACTGTAACTTTATGGAATAGTGTACGAATACCACTAGTCTGTATTTGTTGAAGCTACACTTTGTTGCAATTTAGATGATGTTGTATTAATGCCAACGGACCGGCCATAACGTGCAGTTCAAGGGTGAACAATTGTAAACGGTGCTGGTTCAGTAAATGTTTTATCACTGTGGACAAGCCTTTGCCAAGGATGGTTTTGCTTGTTTCTAAATACTACTTCAATGCCAAAGTAGGTAAAAAAGACGCGTGCTTTGTTGGCGAAACAACGCACAATTGCATGTATATTTGATACATTTTTTAGAGGGCAACCAGCAGTTGGGTAGATGCATGATTTAACTTAAGGGAATTCTCGTCTATTGATACTCAAACCAAACATAATTTGCATGTTTGCACGGAGTATACAATTTGCGCAAGATATGCATGCGTCTACCCGTTATGTTATGGCCAAATATCTACTGAAATCCGACTAACTTTTGAAAAACTATGAAAACCAGGCATGGAAGTTTTCATTCTAAAATAAGTTAACAAATGGGCATGCTCTACATCTCTGCAAAAATTCAGGACATGTTCCAACAAAATTGAGAAGGTAGTATGTGTAGTATTGCATCACCTTTTAAAATTTAAAGTTTAAACTGAAAGCAAGTTAAGAGAAATGAAAAAGAAAAACTTGCACCAGATATTAACTTTGGAAGTGTATAGGTATCACCCGAATATTTTCTTCTTAATTATCATTCAAATTTGTGACTTTTGGATTAGAAATCAAGTGACCCTTGTTTTTAAAGAGGGGAGATTTTTTTCAAGAGGGAAAAGGTAGAATTCAAGGGGAGGAGGGAGAATTTATGACCATTGGTCTCTAATCCAATAGTCCTAAATGTGGATGATAGTTAGGAAGAAAATATCCGGATGACGTTTAACAAAACCCATTAACTTTTGTCTCACTTCAATTTTTCCTATTTTCTTTGAACTTATATTTTTCAGGGTTCTCTCTCTTTTTTTACTTCAGCACAAATTGAATTTGAACTTGGAAATTTAAACGTAGGCATGCTAATTAAGAACTAACTTTATTTTTTAAAAATATTCGTGTTTTACTTTTTTTAAATTTCTTGTTTTTATATTTTTAAAAACACTTCTGTTTTATTTCCTTTTGCATATTTACACATAAACTATACTTTACGTACACATATTCCGTGTGTGTATATAGTAAATGTCCCCTATAATTCGTATATCGCTATGTGTATGACTGTATCCTTGTTACAAAACCTGTATCCCGTAACAGAATTCGAAGTTCTCCCGCTTTCCCTATACAGGCCACAATCCGTACGCGTCCCGACCCGGCCCGGCCCGACCCCTGCCTCCTCCTTCCCCTCGTCGTGGCGGCCGCGCAATGGCAGCAAAATACAAACAGATCTCCCAAATCACGAAGAAACCCTACCCCTAGTCTCCCTCCCGCCCGCCATGGATCTCCTCCAGTCCTCCTACGCGCCGGACGACGCCTCCTCGCCGGACTCCTCCCCGCTCCGCCTCCCCTCCAAGTCCGCCGCCCCCGCCGTCGACGACACCGCGCTCGCGCTCTCCGCCGCGGCCTACGCCTCTACCTCCCGCCCGCTCGACCCCTCCCTCCACCTCGTCCCCTTCAACCCCACCGCCGACCAGCTCTGGGCGCCCATCCTCGGGCCCCAGCACCCCCACGCTCCCATCTCCTCCGCCTCCGGCCACCGCAACCACAAGCTCGGCCACGTCGAGGACGCCGCGCTCCTCCCCTTCCTCTTCGACGAGCAGTACAACACCTTCCACCGGTTCGGCTACGCCTCCGACCCCTCCGGCCTCCACATCGTCGGCGACGCCCAGCCCCAGGCGCCCGACCCCGACACCGTCTACAACCTCGCCCCCTCCGAGCACAAGCGGCGTCGACTCCAATCCAAGATGGAGAACCAGGAGGCCATCCAAGAGCCCCTCCCCCCGGAGGCCAAGAACCCGGCGTCCGACGAGTGGATCGTCCACAACAAGCAGAGCCCCTGGGCTGGCAAGAGGGAGGTGCCGCCCGCGGAGCTCACTGACGAGCAGAGGCAGTACGCCGAGGCTCACGCTGCCAAGAAGGCTGAGAAGGAGGCGCGGGGTGAAGGGAAGGGCGAGAAGGCAGAGATGGTGGCCAAGAGCACCTTCCACGGGAAAGAGGAGAGGGACTACCAGGGGCGGTCGTGGATCACGCCACCCAAGGATGCCAAGGCGACCCACGAGCGCTGCTATATTCCCAAGAGATGTGTGCACGAGTGGGTCGGGCACACCAAGGGGGTCTCGGCAATCAGGTTTTTCCCAAAGTATGGGCATCTGTTGCTTTCTGCAAGTATGGATTGTAAGATTAAGATCTGGGACGTGCTTGAGTCGAGGACGTGTATGCGGACGTACATGGGGCACTCCAAGGCGGTGAGGGATATATCCTTCTCTAATGACGGGACTAAATTCTTGAGTGCTGGGTATGACAGGAACATTCAGTATTGGGATACTGAAACTGGGCAGGTGATCTCGACCTTCTCCACTGGGAAGGTCCCTTATGTTGTGAAGCTCAATCCGGATGAGGATAAGCAGCATATTCTCCTTTCTGGGATGAGCGACAAGAAGATTGTCCAGTGGGATATGAAGTCAGGGCAGATCACACAGGAGTATGATCAGCACTTGGGGGCGGTGAACACCATCACTTTTGTAGATAATAATAGGAGGTTTGTGACGTCTAGTGATGACAAGTCTCTTCGTGTGTGGGAGTTTGGCATCCCAGTGGTGATTAAGTATATCAGTGAACCACACATGCACTCAATGCCGTCAATTGCGCTACACCCGAACTCCAACTGGCTGGCAGCGCAGAGCTTGGACAATCAGATACTGATATACAGCACCAAGGAGAGGTTTCAGCTTAATAAAAAGAAGAGGTTTGCGGGCCACATTGTGGCAGGTTATGCTTGTCAGGTGAACTTCTCACCTGATGGGAGGTTTGTGATGTCAGGAGATGGTGAAGGTAGTTGCTGGTTCTGGGACTGGAAAAGCTGCAGGAGATTTAAGACATTGAAGTGCCACAACGGAGTTTGCATTGGATGTGAGTGGCATCCATTAGAGACTAGCAAGGTTGCAACATGTGGATGGGATGGCGTAATTAAATACTGGTAAGTTGACAAGATAAGCATATGAACTATAATGCGTTATCTTTGTTTAGGGATTACAGCTTTTCACTGCTTTGTGCTAGTGCCCCTTTCTTGTTGTATTAAATTGGATTGGTAGTCTTTCTTTTAGCTAAGAGTAGTAGCCTTTTTTGGCTAATTAATTATTATTAAAAGTCTTTCTTTTAGCTATGGTTCACTTGCAAAAGTCGTGGTTGTAATTTGTATGAACTAGAATGCATTGTCATTTTATTTGTGATTGCAGTTTATAACTGCTTTGCACTTGTGCGCTCTTTCATGTTGTGTTGAATTGGATCAGTAGTGTTTCTTTTAGCTCAAGAGTAGTTTCAATTAGCAATTATAGTCACAGCCACTGCATTTAGAGAAGCAAGATCACAAACTTGACTATGGTGTACTTGCATAACTTGCGCCCAGAATTTATGTGGTGGATTTAATTGTGTGTGACCTAGGTGCAGTTTGAAATTACTAGTCTTGTTATGATCTAGGTATCCACTCCTTTTCCATAGAGTTTCTTGGGAAATCATGTTGCCGATAATTGTGTTGGCTCTCCACTCTTTTGCTACCTAATTGCTAAGAGGCGATGCTATCTATATTTTTGTGTTATTGTTGTTGTTCTTGTTGATATCATGTTTATGTTTCTGTTGTACCATTGCTCATTTCTCTTTTCAAGATATGGTAACATGGTCTCGTTGCGGTTAGGGACCTAGGGTTATTTTTCTACTATCAATCTATTATTGCTTTGTAATTGTATTGTGGCAATAGAATAATGTGTTCTATGAAAGAACTCAATTATATGTTCAACATTCTGCTAAAAATGAACATGGCATAGATTCCCATGATTTACGCAAGAATCAGTTAAATGAAAATTGAGCATATGCTGGTTAGTTCATATATTTAGTTGTTATTATCATATGATATGAACTTTCTTCAGTTGGCTCTATGCCAATTGATTCTCACAGGAACCTGTAGATGTTTTTTGTCTATTTATTTTTCTTTCTTGTAAAACTCCTATTAATTCTACGTGGATAATTTCATGTGAAGAATGTCTGTTTTATGTGACCTGGCTTTCGATCTTCCCTAGAAAATAATGTGCTAAAAAAATGCCTTATGTGTAAAATTGTGGAGATAAATAACTTGATGAAATGTGCCCAGTATCTTTTGACCAAACTTATTTCATTTGTTGACTGCGTGAGCCCTTCCTACGTTTGTTACCGATTTGTGTCTCAATACACACCTTTTTGTTCTTGTTATTAGCATGAGTTCTTTTTCTCCGTTTGTCAATTTTATATTATGGTACTAACATGTCATTTTGTACAATTTGCAGGGATTGAAGCTTCTGCAGTTGAGACAGAGGGTTGCTCTAGATGCTGGGGAGGAATTCATGAAAATCAAATTCACAAGGATTTAACTGCAGGAGATTCTGTAAGTGCACATGCCCGGCTAGAAAACTCTGATGTCATGATTGAAATGAACAAAAATATCATGTTTTCAGCTACCATGTAGTTCTTCATGCTCTAGCAAAAGCTTGTAGTGTACCATACATATGGCACCGTTCAATTTTGAACTGTACCATCTCTGATTGTAACCACTTTTTCAGTTTCAGTTCGTTTTGTTGATGCCAACTTTTGTAGTAGCTGAGAAGCAAGCCTGTAACATTCGTCAAAGAATGGTTTCTTAACCCTGGTCTGGGTTTTTCTTATGTTTGTGTATGGTCCTGGATATCGATGCGTAGCTTCATCCGTTGTGTAGTGTCAGGTTCACGGTACTTAATTCACATTGAAACTTTGGATCCCGAGTGAAGTTATCTGCACCTATACTCCTGAAGTATACTAAAGAAGTCCAAAAGGCTTGTACATGTTGATAGATGTAAATGGTCCATTCGCATCTACTAATCCTCTTTTATTTAGTTGATATATATTGACGGCAGCCGTAAGTTCATCATACTCTAGGAAAGAAAGAAAGATCACGTAACTGTTAAAGGAAATATCTGTTTCTCAATAGTATGCTAGATAGGCACCCTTCAGTACAAAGCATTCCAGTCGCCATCGACAAACATTCAAATACTTACCTAGAATGCCGCCATGTTATCGTTTCCAATCAACAACAGAGTTAGCAAATTACACTGAAAAACTCAATCGCTAATTACGCTGGACTGAATGATATATGCGCCGTACACATGGAACGAAAAAGAAGACAAAACAGAAGCTCATCCGCCATTGTACGGTGCAATCGTGTCCAAGTGGACATGGCACCCCGCAATCGCTGGCCCTGTTTTCCGCGGCTGACTATTTTTACGTGCACTTTTCAAGATGACATGGCAGAGCATAGTGAAGACGGTAATATAATACGTATATGATTTTATACATATAAGGATATTCAGAGAGTATGTTTTAAAAAATCAATCTATTTATTTTAACTTCTAGAGAAGGTATCGGGCCTGTTTGTTTTGGCTGCGGCTTATGGTTTTTGGCTGAAATTTTTGAATTTTGGCTGTTTACGGTACAGATTACGGAGAGACCGATACTCACTTACAATTTTGGCTGGTACAGATGTTGTGCTTTTAACGTGTACAACGTTTAACTTGTAGACCCCGTTTTGAAAAAATACTCCGTTTGAAAGTTAGGTACGGTAGCAAAAGCCAAAAGCCGACCGGCTTGTTGCTTGCCAAACAGGCCCAAAATCTAAAACCAAAAAAAAGCCTAAAATTCTCCTGTCCTCTCCTTTCGTCTCTCTCTCTCTAACCGGTCCTTTCCTCTCTCTCTCTCTAACCGGAGCCCTATACAAGCAAAAATTATTCCTCTTTTCCTACCTTCCAAGGTCGAAAACCACGTGAATTCAGTATACGCACACACGTATCATACTGATTCCTACACTTATCCATTTGGTATCTGATCCCTTCTTTTCCTTCCAACGATAATGTATATGCTTTCCTCTCCCTCTCCGAAGACAAAACTTACTTCCCATGCAACCTTTCTAGGTAAACCTTTTCAGCTCCCCCATCCTCCTATATCACCAGCAACTGGAGCTCACACAAAGGCAACAGACAGAAGATCACACCAATATACCATTGTTTAGCAGGTAGCTAGGTGATTTGCACAGTGCTAGCACCGCGGCAATGGGATCGTCTGCGGCGGCGCTGTGGCTGGTGGTGGTGGTGTGCCCGCTGGTGCTCCGCGTGCGGCCCGTGGAGGCGCTGGCGGCCAACTGGGGCACCCGCGCGCTGCACCCGCTCCCCGGCGACATCACCGTGCGCCTCCTCAAGGACAACGGCTTCGACAAGGTCAAGCTCTTCGAGGCCGACCCCGCCGCGCTCCGCGCCCTCGGACACTCCGGCATCCAGGTCATGGTTGGCCTCCCCAACGAGCTCCTCGCCCCCGTCGCCGCCAGCGTCGCCGCCGCCGAGCAGTGGGTGCTCCAGAACGTCTCCTCCTACATCTCCAAGTACGGCGTCGACATCAGGTAAGTATAAATCATAGCTTACAAAGAAAACTGCACGTAGCCTAAATGAAGTGCTCGATCGCGCCCACTAGTGCGGTGTGAGTTGCTTTATATATATATTTATTTTATTCTTTTTTACTTACTTTCTAAAATAATCCGTATCCAAAGTTTGACCGCTAATAAATTATCTAAATTTATTATACAAAAATTATATTATTAGATTTGTCTTTAAAAATATTTTTTATAATATTATAATTTTGTTAGTATACCCTAACATAAAGTTAAAAAAATAAAGATCATAAAAAATAAAAACCGTTAAAAAAGAATATAGAGCACGTAATCATCAGTGGCAGTGCATGGAGATGATAGGAGTTAGATCATGGAAGGACGTAATCTATGGAGAGTTATCATTTGCATGCATGTACGCCGTAGTAATTAATTAGTGTTGTACATGCACGGATATTAAAGCACCAGCGGTGCCGGTGTGCAGGTCCGTGGCGGTGGGCAACGAGCCGTTCCTCAAGTCGTACAAGGGCAAGTTCGAGGCGGCAACGCTGCCGGCGGTGCAGAACGTGCAGGCGGCGCTCGTCAAGGCGGGACTGGCGCGCCAGGTGCGCGTCACCGTCCCGCTCAACGCCGACGTCTACGAGTCGCTCGACGGCCGCCCCTCCGGCGGCGACTTCCGCCCGGACATCACCGGCCTCATGACCGGCCTCGTCCGCTTCCTCCTCGACAACGGCGGCCTGCTCGCCATCAACATCTACCCCTTCCTCTCCCTCCAGGCCGACCCCAACTTCCCCGCCGACTACGCCTACTTCCCGGCCCCCGGCTCGCCGCCGTCCCAGGCCAGCGTCCAGGACGGCAACGTGCTCTACACCAACGTCTTCGACGCCAACTACGACACGCTCATCGCCGCGCTCGAGAAGCACGGCCTGGCAAACATCACCGTCGTCGTCGGCGAGATCGGCTGGCCCACCGACGGCGACAAGAACGCCAACGCGGCCAACGCGCAGCGCTTCAACCAGGGCCTCTTCAACCGCGTCCTCGCCGGCAAGGGCACCCCGCGCCGCCCGCAGATGCCGGACGTCTACGTGTTCGCGCTGCTCGACGAGGACGCCAAGAGCGTCGACCCCGGCAACTTCGAGCGCCACTGGGGCGTCTTCAACTACGACGGCTCGCCCAAGTACGCGCTCCGGCTCGCCAACGGCCGGGGCATCGTGCCGGCCAAGGGCGTCCGCTACCTGTCCCGGCAGTGGTGCGTGCTCCGGCCGGAGGCCAGCCCGGCAGACCCGGCCATCGGCGGCGCCGTGGGTTTCGCGTGCCAGTACGGCGACTGCACCAGCCTCAGCTACGGCTCGTCGTGCGGCAGCCTCGACGTGCGCAGCAACATCTCCTACGCCTTCAACCAGTACTTCCAGGGGGCCAACCAGCAGAAGGGCGCCTGCAGCTTCAACAACCTCTCCGTCGTCACCACCACCGACCCGTCCCAGGGGACCTGCCGCTTCGAGATCATGATCGACACCGGCCGCCACCAGCTCGCCGCTGCCTCGGCCACGGCCAGGGCGGCCGCCTCGTGGGGTGCTGTGCTGGTGCTGGCCTTGGTTGGCCTTATGGCCGCTTGATGACTAATGACACAGCTAGAAATTAAGGATCAATTCTTTACCTCTCAGGCTCAAAGGGTAGCTAACGATAGTCGTCAAAGGGATCTCTTATTGTATTGTATTTGTTGGAGGAATTGTTGATGCTGATTCTTTGTGACACGTATATATATGATATAAAGATTCTTCTTTCCTCCTCTGTTTTGTTGAGGTTTCTTGGCTATGGTTGAGGCTTGAGACTTGAGACGGCAGAGCGAGTGCACAATAACTTGACTGTGTGCAACTTTCTGGTATCAGTAGATGCTGCTGACCTTTTCTCTAGTTACTAGACAATTAATTGCATACCATTAGCTCCGTAGTGATCATGAGAATCTGGTTACAAACATGATTGTTAAAGTTAAGCAATAGCGTTCATTGTTCACAGTGGGTGCACCGAAGTTCAGTAACTGAACTACTGATTTAGATGCATGCCCGAATCATACACCCGTTGGACCGAGAATGCGACTAAAAGAGGTGAATAGGAGCCTATACAAATACAAGTCTTTTTAAAATCTTTTCCACTGAGAATTCAAGACTCTTCACTTCAATAGTGATTAAAATCTATGTCAAAATATGAATATCAGAGCCTACACACATACTCTAAAATCTCCGAGAAAAACCGAGCACATTGAGCCTTGACAAACCCCGGATAGTCTAACCTCTCTCAGGAGTGGTCAGACCTCTAGGATGGTCTAACCTCTACTTAGTTGACAGTCTGACCTCTGGACGGTCTGACATCTCATTAGGGCGGTTTGTCCTCTCCCTTAGCACAGAACTAAAAATCAGCACGATTTTAAATCCAAAAACTAGCATAACTTTTAATCCAAAGCTCCAAACTATTTGAAACTTTGTACATACCTAGCCTAGATATTTTGAACCTACTCCAACAAGAAATTTAAGAAAAGCTTTCTAAAGGTTTGACCTTGTTCAATCCGAAAGCAAGCTGAACCAAAACAAGCTAAATACGAACGGTGATTAAGAGGAGCTTGTGGGAGAAATTAAGCCAAGATGGCTAAGGATGGTTTCTCATACATCCTAGCATCCTTAAATCACAACAAGAACCAGTCTAAATGCCCTTAAGATCAAAACCCCCAAAATCACCATATTTTGAGTAAAAAGCTGGCAAATCCAAGAACTTGCAAAGGAGGGTGTCTAAATGGATATGATTTAGTCTTCAAGGGATATCTCCACCACTTATACATCTTTGAAACAAAGAAAGATCAAGAGAAGAGAAGCAAACCCTAAAAACCAAGTCAAATTAAGATTTCAACAACAGAGAAAAGAAGAGAGACTTGGATAAATTTTGTATATATATTGATACTTAGAGATGAATATTTATAGCCACTTACAAAGACTAAGGATGATAACAAGCTCAAGCACATGAGCCACACTCCATCTCTCAAAAAATTCTCTCCAAGAAACTAACTCTTCTCTAGGGCTTAGCACCTAAGCCAACTCCTCTCCATCCTTTTATAGTGGAGGTTTACAAAAAAACCCTAATTAGCACCTCTAGTTAGGTTTTAGCCTTTTTTTAATGGGCTAACTTGTTAACCCAACACCATACTGGGTTTTACACTCATACATATATGCTTCTCAAAGCGTGACTTGCATTTGGCTCCAATGGTCCAAATTCACCATTACATGTCCTCCGTGAAGATTCCTTGACCTAATCCACTTAGGTTACCACTACGGTTTTCATACACCGCCACCTTTTTAGTATTAAAAAATTTACTAAAATATCCCTCTATCATCCTTCCATAAAGCTTTGCAATACCTTCGCCTTGAAGCAACCATGTGCTTCATCTTCAACTCTATGTGATCCCAATAACTTGTTGTCAAGCCTCCCAAGCGTTCAGATCTCGTCAAACCGTCATCGCTTGCAAACAAGCCTAAGTTACTTAGCGTGCCACATACGTCTCCATGCACCATGACAACACCTGACTTCCCTAACATTTCTGGACCTCAGCTCTTCCTCGAGTTTAGTCATAATTCACCTTATTATTGTCCATCATATCCACCATCATAGTTTCCACTCTGGTTCCTTGTCTTCACGGCTTGTAACCACTCCGCTAGCCTCAATCATCTTTCAACGGCACTTTGATCGTTTTGGACCTCAACTCCCCTAGCTTAGTCTTGATTTGTTGATCGCTCTAGATCTAAACTCTCCTAGCTTAATTTTGATCTTGTCCACCTCATTATGACGTAGCTCTAGAGTTCTACAACCAATACCAACTAGCAAACCATCATGTAGCACCGCGTGACACAAAATTATCAATTGATACAATTGATGATCCAAGAACACTCACCTTCGCATCAAAGTATCTCTACATGTTTTGACATATAGCCCGTAATATCTAATCATTAGCCATCACATCTTCACACATTTGGATGACTCTCCTAAACAGTCTCTACATACATCGGGCTTGTTACTCGGCGCACCATATGCATCAACTCGTCTCTTTACGATCCTTGTCTTCTATGCTTCGCACTTGAGCCACGTAACCTCATCTGGACTTACCCGATCGCACAAACCTCAGCTCTCCCGTCTAGTCCCAGTCCCTTGCCGCTAACCGCTAATATTCTCCAAGATATTTGCACATCTAAAGACCAAGCAACCATCTTGAGTATAAGTTCTATAGACTTGACTCACGTTATCAAAACAATGCATCATGTAACAAAATACAACCTAGCATCGACACCCATATCGTATGCACACTCAACCATGGCCAAACCCATTATATCAACAACCCCAGACATGTCTAACCTCTCTAGAATCTCTCTGAACACCCAGACATACCACTAGATATGTATGTCCTCCCCTATACTCTCTTTGGTAACAGGGGAGTGGTCTGATCATGGCACCCTCGCACCTGAGCCAACACCACCGATTTGACCGCCAACCCATGGACAATCTGACCGCACGTGCCTAGCTGTTTGAACGGTCATGTATATTGGTCAGACCGATTGCATTGATAGCAACCAGAAACTCACAACTCTCACCAAACACCAAACTCAAACCTCGACAATTATTGCACAGTAAAGTTAAATACTCATCATACACCATAGGGTAATCTCCACATAGTCTCACAACACTATTTTTTCATCCAGGTAGGGATCAGAATTTAGCAGCAGAGCTTGCCAATGTTATTCTACACAAAACATGTAACTCTCAATGAAATGAGAGAGGTAAAAGACATATTTTGGATGACAATGGTTTATCAGTACAGGTCACTGCAGTGCCAAGCAAGCTGCAATATCTGTAACTTCTGTAGCTCTCCTCTAACTACTGTAGCAAATACACAGAATTTTCCCCTAGAACGTGTAGTCGTTGGACTCATCATACCGGTGAGAATTGCTCTCGCCACTGAGCACCGTCCCCATGCTTGATCTCTGCACGAGACGGACCAACGATTGGACGACCTCCGACATCGGTGGCCTGAATTCTGGCTCGGGCTGTTGCAGTTACAAGTGAACAAATCAGTACCAATGCAAAGATTGGGGAGTGAAACAACATCTACACTGAAAGTATTTACCTGGACACAGAGGGCAATTGCGTCGGCAAACCGAGAGAGGGATTTCGCAGGGTACAATCCCTCCAGTGCTGGATCAACCATCTGGTCTAACGCGTTGATGTCATGCAGCTGCGGAGTAGCCCATCGGACTAATGACTGCTGGGACCATGGTTGGGAGCTGCAATGGTTTCAAACGACAGTTAGTTCTATCTTCTATGCAGGACTATCTTCTTAATTCCTAAACTCGAGAAATTTCAATGGTATAAAACCAATTTTGCCAAGAAAATTTATAGCACAAATGTCTGTTTCTTCACCTGTCAAATGCTTTGAGGCCAGTCAAGAGCTCTAGCATCACTACTCCGAAACTGTACACATCACTCTTTTGGGAGTACTGACCGGTCATGGTCACCTCTGGAGCTCTATATCCTGAGTTCTCGTCTGATTCCTGAAGTTATGATTATATAAGCACTTCAGGAGAAAATTCACATATAAAGTTTTTTTTTTGACAAATTTTGTTGCTTTGCATCTGCATTAGATTGCACAAAAGAATGTAACAGAACTTCACAAATGGAGCCTAAATTAAAATATCGGACTGATAGATAACTTCTGTTCTGATTGACTTATTTCTCTACTGCAACTATGTTCCATAGGTAATGATTAACTGTCTTACATAATAACATGATGTTTAGCAAAATACTTGAGAAAAATTTTAACATGTCTGGTAATCGTAAGGTGCATACTGTGGGATATGTAAAGGTGCACATGAACAAAAGGTTATCCTATCAACGGAACGGATACATTGTGCAGCATTATTACCTGGAGTTCCTGGTTAGGAATGAGGTCTGCAAACCCAGAATCTGAGAGATGGGGGTTAAGCTCATTATCCAATAGTATGTTAGATGACTTGAAATTCTTGTGGATGATAGATGGCGAGCAAGTTTCGTGCAGATACCTGAAAAGTAACACATATTCAGTTCCAGAACAAAAGGACTACTTGATGAATCTGCCTCACTTACTCTAATGCCCTTGCAGATCCTAGCGCAATCTTGACGCGGTTATTCCAAGACAATGGTGTGCTGGATCCATCCGACAGGTGAAGGAAGTCATGGAGAGAACCATTCCTGTAAAATTCATATGCCAGCAAGCATTGTCCATGCTCCGAGCAGTAGCCGTCTAGCTCAGAGAGGTTTGGATGATTTAACTTTGAAATATTTGAGACCAGCTCGATAAAGAAATCAGATGGATTGCTTGGGAGGGCAGAGAAATTGATTTTCTTCACAGCCAGAACCTGGAAAGTAGAAATTAGGAATGAAGCTACAATGGTGTACAATAATGTGCAAAGCCAAAAGTGCACTGTCCATTACTGCACCATCGTAAAACCTGACATGAATGTAGAACTAAAAAGGATAAAATTTATACCGATACTATCATAAGATCTGTAATTAAAATCTTATACCAAAAATTGAGCATGTGTAGTATTCTGCTACATTAGGGCTTGATTACAGATTTGATATTGTCCAGGGAGTAAACTGCCAGTCTCAATGCAGTACAGCCTATGTGAGCTTTTAATATGTTCAGGTCTTACTTATATTCATACACTCATATTTACTCATTATACTATAAAAGTGTAGAGAAAAGTTGTGCTTATGAAAGTGTAGAGATAAATGTTGTGCTTTTGCCTTTGGAAAAGAAATAAAGGATATACACAGCTAACCGGACATACCTTCTGATCTGACAACTGCGCTCGGTAAACCCGGCCAAAAGAGCCTTCACCGATAAGATTGTCGGCACTGAAGCTCTCTGTTGCCATCTGCAGGTCTGCCACTGTGTATGCAGTTGCTCTGATAGTAGAGAGATTTATTTCCTTCGTCGTAACAGATTTGTTCGTGGGATCATTTTCATCAAAGGACTTGAGCAAGTCGATTTTCGATGGTGGTTTCAAGTTCATTGAGACAGTCCTCTGCAACCCTTCCTTTCCATTTGGTGAGATAATGTTGATGGGCCTCAGCTCTAAACAGCAAGCATTGTTTAGACTTCAGAGAAGACAAAGCTAACTACACCAAGATAATAATGCTGAATAATCCTTCTAGTAGTCAAGGTCCAGCCAGACTTACGATTAAATTTTCCCGAAGCAAGAGGGCTGAGAGGCAAATTCTTTTCAGGATCTCCTCCCTGTTGACGCCTCATAGATTTCCTCTTGATCAAAAAGAAGGCAACCATTGCGCCAAGAACCACCAGAGATATGACAATTCCTGCAACCGCTCCACCTCCTACTTTGGAGCTTTTGCCACCGCCACCGCCACCGTTACTGTTACTGTTACTAGGACTTCCGGTAACGCCATCGCTTCCACTTGATCGACTACTGTTACTGCTACTAGGACTTCCGGCAGAAGATGGCCGCAGCGGAGGAGGGGTGTATGGTGAAGGTGCTGTTGCTGTTGCTGTTGCAGGGCTGTTGCTAAAGGAGTTCCCACCTGTTCTACAGTAGAAAACCTGAATTATTGTATCCAATAGTTGCAGGAGTGCGTCAGACTGACAAGGCAGTAAAACAACTTACTGCAGATTGCTTATGCTCTTCAGCTTATCAGGAATCCACCCGCTGAATCGGTTATTTGCAACGTTGCTGCAAGTAGTAGTAACAATTGGATCACAAAAGACAGGCGTGAATCTTAAGCAGGTGGCAAGTGTATCAACTTACAGGTCCGTCAGAGGGAGATCAGAGAGGACATCTATCGTACCGGTAAACTTGTTGTTCTGCAAGTAACTGACAAGAGGGCATGTTGTCATTATAATTATAAGAACCTTTTTTTTACTTATTTGAACAGAAAATCCATAACGATATATTGGAAAAGAGTGTCCTTACAGCGTGGTCAACGTTGTCAAAGAGCTGAAGCTTTCTGGAAGAGTGCCAGAAAACGTGTTGTATGAGAGGTCCCTACAGTAATTAGTTCGAGTTTACCAATAATTTGTCAAATTTCCTACTAAAAGATATGGAACTGTATAGAAGCCTAGCAAGAAAATGATTGCTCAGATATAAATAAAAAAACACTCACAATGTTGTTAAGTTTGTGAGTTGGTTGAACATAATATTGATGTTTGATAGCTGATTATGACCAAGATTTCTACATCAAAGAGAGTGACATGATTTGGTGAGATCTAATCAAAATCCTAGAGAAGGTGACAAATTACGATATGAACAGGCGACTTACAGATACTTAAGTGCAGCCATTTGGGAAATAGAGTAAGGTATAGTCCCAGTGAAGTTGTTCTTCTCAAGATTTCTGCAGGTCAAGTTCTTTGTCAGAAGTAAGAGAATGATCGACGAAGACGAGGAGTTATTCTTGAGTTGTCACTTGTCAGTCAAATCATAACTTACAGTCTCTCTAGATTTGGAGGGAGATTATAAGGGATATCACTTCCTCCCAGATTATTGTTGCTCGTATCCCTGCAGAGATAAAAGAGATCAAAACAATGGCTGTAAAAAGGCAAATAATGTAAGCATCAGTAAACTGAAAGTGTGCAGACGATTTAACTTACAGCTCAACTAGTGCAGTCAGGATATTCATGTTGTATCCTAAAGTCCCTTTAAGCCCCATATCGGGTAATTTTCTGCCACAAATTGGAAGAAACAAAAAGCATATCAGAACAATAAGAAGTTTATCTCAGAAGCGTGTCCACTTCAGCGTCACCTCACATTGTTATCACTCTTGAACCAGAGCAAGTGATCCCAAGCCAAGACTGGCCACAAGGGTCGCCGTTCTTCGACACCCAGTTTGTCAGCTGCGATGGCGAATTCAACGTTGTGTAGAACGTGTTGAGGGCAGTCACTGGGTAGGCAAAAACATCAACTGAGACAAGCTGATAACATGGAAAGTTGCATAATTACAGTTAAATGGCCATGATGGGCAGCTTCCTGATGCTGACTATACAAAGAAATATGGTCTAGTATATTACCAAGAAAAGTAGCATCTTAGTTGCATATAATTTCCATCATCTCAACCTCCTTAATTGCCAAAAATATACTTGGAAGTCAAAAGTTAGGGACACAACTTACAACGCCAAGAACCTAACTTTTTAGCAATCCAATGAAAAAAGGTAGCTTAGATAACCACAATATCTGCGTACCAATGTAAATTATGACGTGACCATGAAGAGAGGAGAAATGAATAAAAGAACAAGAGACACATCTTTTGTTCCTGGTTACCCGGATAGGACAAACAACAACACCAAAACTATGATGACAAAATGGAAGCCCTCTGCCAAACTAAAGAAAATTTATCACCTCCAAGCCCAAATTCCCAATCAATCACAATATGATGAAGCTAAAATATAAGAATTCCGACAACTTGAAGTAAGAAAAGTCAAAGAAAAGAAAGGGGGGAAAAGAGCATGAGGAACTGAACAGGCCAACATGACATCACCCATGGGAGAAGATGATTGGCTACAGAACTTTCACCACAAATGGTCTGTTCTCACAAATTGTGGAATTTGATCACCACAAGCTCCCTAATTTCAGATATCACGGAAACTAGAACTCCACACCAACAGAGGAGAGCGGCCCCAAAACAAGCAGCAGCAGAAAGAAACAACCAACCATGTACAGTTTCCTGCTTGCCTAGGTGATATAAACAAGCAATATCTGTCCGGGTTCCTATACAGGTATTACATTTAATCCGAGTCCCAGAAGACAACAATTTCATGAAAGGAAATGATCCGAAGGTGAAGAAGCATGAAGAACAGAGCTTTCCCATCCATTGCTGATCAAACCAACACAGAAAACTAGACCAAAACAGGGGGAGAATGCAGTGTTCTTGATTTGCCAAAGTGAATATATGCTAAAGAAATTAAGATGGCTGCACAGCATAAACGAAATAAAGAGTAGCTAACCATCATCTGAGTTAGTGTCGGCAGTGACCCCCATGAAGGTGGTGGCCAAGAGCAGCAGCACCACTCCAGTAATGCCCATCGCCATGCCTGTAGCTCCTGCAGCTGGTCTACAGGCCCTGGTGCTTGCCTTCACCATTGCATCATTCATTTTGTTTTGGAGAACCCCAAGGAAGAAGGTGATGGAAAGAAAATTTTCTCCCTTTTTGTTCACTTCTTTCTATATATAGAACAAAACACACACACACACACCCTCTCTCTCTCTCTCTCTCTCTCTCTCTCTCTCTCTCTCTCTCTCTCTCTCTGCGTGTGTCTCTCGGTGCATGACGAGGCCTTGAAAAAGAGCTATTCACAAACGACGCAAGTAAGGCTTCGCATTTCTCTTCTACTACCGCTTCTGTTTTCTAAAAGAAAGTGTCGCTTTTCCTATTCCATTTTACCATAGTGTGTCTTTTATTATTTCATTTTACCATATGTGGATTGTTAAGGCATTTCTAAAAAGGCAATAAAAAGGGAAAATGTACCTTTATTATTTGACCACTCTACACACCCTATTCTTCCTAATTCTTGGATTTGTATCCGATGGCCAGTGGTTTTGTACTTCTGTATCATCAGTAGCAGTGACGGATTTAGGATTTCGTCATGCCCTATGCTAAACTCTAACAACTAACATCTTAGAACTAACATAGCATACACTACTACCTTGAACTGGACTAAAACTACCTACACTATACACTACTAATATTCACATGCCCACGTTGAAAGTTTTTAATCCACTCCTGATCAGTACAAAAAGTAGACAATGCAATACAAATTATTATATTTTAATAGATTATGATTGTAATACTCTAGAAGAAAAAAAAGACGAGAGGGAGTTTTGGGCCGAACCGGCTTGGCCCATCCAACCGACGCTGTTAAATAAGGAGCGGTGGGGCAGATGGGGCGGTAGCCCTAGCCCCCCCCCCCCCACCACCACCTTCCTTGTGTCGTCACGACACTGTCACCCAGGCCACTGGCTTCTCCGCACTATGTCGTCTTGCGCCGGTCCTATCCCAACTACACATCGCCGCCGTCCCATGCCATGCCGCTAACCTAGCTCCCCTACGCCACCACCACCAGCTGAGCTCACTTGCGCGTCATGCTTCCCCTCCCTTGCATCGTGCCACCGATTGTCTCGCCGACGTCGCCGCCGGCTATCATCCCTACAACTGAGTAGAAGGGAGATAGGAAGGCAGAACCCGGCTGGGGAGAAGGAAGGGGAAGGATAGAGGAACAAGAAGGACCCGGCCATGGAAGAGTAAGTCTTGGGCGAGAGAACAAAGGAGAAGAGACAAAAGGGAAGAGAAGAGAAGGAAGAAGGAAGAAGAGAAAAGGGGATGAGCCCGTCGTCCTTGCCGCCGATGGTGTTCAGGATTGGGGTAACGATGCAAAAAACCTTTCCCCTGTGTGTTCATTGAGTAGTTGGGGTTTAGGTGATTTTAATCCATGGTTTAGGTGTATGAAGACTCACGGCAGGGATGATTTCTGCCATAGGGTTTATGGAATTAACAAGGTTTGCGCAGTTTGGATCTAGCAAATTTTTGGGGGGTATCTAGAGATTGAATCCAGGAAGGCAATGTTCTAGAGAGTTATATAACTTTCTAATCTTTCCAACAAACTCAAAAACACTAAGATCTATTTGGTAGATTGCAAGTTATGGCCTTTAGAATCCTGCTGTTCTGTAGACTATCACAATCAGGCGATGCCACAATATTTGGTGGATTAGGTTTGGGGAGTAACTAGAATTGTGTATGTAAATTTCTAAGATTTCCATAGAGTACTTAACCATCTAATTTGGTTGGGGTACGAATTTTGAATGATTTTCCAAAATCTGCTGTTCTGTAATTCTCTACTAGTTGCAACAGTCATATTGTGATGCACTTTAATCTGAGTAGATGATATAACCAATTTTTGGCGTTAAATGAAATGTAGAGAATTCAGTGTAGATATTCATGATGTCTTCTTTTACTACAATATGTGGTGAATAAACATGGTTATAAAATTGTAAAGCCGCTGTCCCAAGGGGAACAAAGGAGTGATGATTTGCTGTTTTTGATATATTAATTAGCTTGATGCCTAAAGGATGCCAATTGATAAAGATTGGACTTTGGATATAGTTTCTAAATATAAGGTTTTATTTCATGCTTACGTCTCTAAAGTGAGGTACTGTGCTCTTGATTACCGGGACACTTGGGAAAATGGGGGGGGGGGGGGCAATGTTTTAAAGTGACTGACCATGTATTTTACTTTGCCTATGTACTTGTATGCATATTGAAGTATTGCAATGTGGTCATTATCAGGTCGTAATGCCTCTCACCATGGTTGGTGTTGTCTACACTTCATCCTCGTTGTTAAAAAGCAAGTGCATGATAGATAGTAGACGAAGACAGTTCATAATGTCTCTGTTTATGTGAAATTGACTTCCTGTTTTTAATATCTATGATAAACCTATGATGCAGATTAAATGTCGAAATTGGTTAAATGAAATTGTTGCAATATGGTAAGTAATGCAAGTTTCATCATGAGGGTGGATAATGACAATAGTACATGATATGGTTATGTTGAGATGATGAGTAATGGTTAACATCACATGATGAATGCTTAGATGAAAATGTTGCATCACATACAAGTGCATGGTAGAACAGTGAACGATTGTTTATTCTTGCTCTTGCTTATCTAAATCTACTTGTTATGCTATACTTAAATTATTATTGTTCAATATAATGTTATATGATATTGATGAATGAATGATATCGATGGTTTTATGGTAATGTTGGTGTATGACAAATGATCATAGGAAAGTATTGCATCACTTGCCTTCACATCATGCAAAGTGCATATGAGCCAGGTCAGTGAGTAGGTCATATAACTAATTCAAAGTGTATAAGCCAGGTCGGTGAAAAAGTTATATAACTAGTTCGGAGCGCTCTTAAGAAAGACCTACTTTGGTAGGCACCTCCATGGGAGGAGAAAAAGACATACTTCAGTAAACATCAACGCGTGTTCCCTCAGCTATACTGGTATAAGCTAAAGAAAGAGAAAGAGACATATGCACGAGCATTGCATTGCAGTGCATCAATGAAAGAAAAGAGTTATTTATAAATGCTTCTTATTCGGTCATGTGGGTAATCTGAATAATATGGATGTGTGCATTACGTTAAAAGCAATGATGATATGATATGTGAAAATTAAAATGGCCATGTTTATACTTATATTGGTGTTAATGTTTACTGTTCTACTGTGTATTTCCTAAGTCTGTGTACTCACTCGTGCTTTGTTATTGTTTTTAGGTGAATGTTCAAGGTGACATGCATGGGTGAAAGTAGCACATTCATTTCACATATAATTAGTAATTCATACATCACTTTTAGTTGACATAATTCAGACCTTAATTGTATGCTTGGGTAGCTAGTGTTAATAATAGGCCTTAATGGAAATAGCTAGTTGTGTGTGGTTCATGCAGTTTCTCTCAATTTTGGTGAATTTATGCATTTGTTTACCTTTAGGCTGATGCTTATTATTAAATGTATGTTGTTTACTGTTTTGTTGAGATATAATTAGAGGAGATCCTGCTGAAATCTAGGAGCAATGGATGTAAATGGTAGTGTTATAGAGTGTGGTAGCATCGGACTCAAAGGTTGGGCTAAGTTGTTATAGTTGGTATCAAAACGGGTATTAGGTTCGTGGTAAAAAAATAGATAACTTAGCTTAATTAATCAACTAAAACTTGATGTTTAATTTGTAGTTCAATGAATTTAAACTTGAATTAGGTTGACTAACTACTAAAACTTGACTTATGCTAAATTACTAATTCAAACTTGACACACACTAGTGCATAGTATGATGGGATTGGGTCAAACATTACATTTACATTTCCGCTAGTTGTATTATTGATTTGAAATGTTATGAGATTGATGCTTGAGAGTGATTGCATTGATTGTGTGGCATAATCATGCCGAAGGGTTTAGGTTGTGGGCCTTGGCCATTGTGGAGGTTGTGGTCGTGGTCATGGGCATGGGCATGGCCAGGTAGAGCCATTGCCTCACATTCAGGAGCACCTCGCAGAGGGGGAGTGATTCACTTAGTATGTTGTAGATGGAGGAGTCTATCAAGGAGATTGGTTCTCTTAAGCTGTTAGCAACTAGAGAATAGAGGGTTTAGTAATGGACCATTATTGGTTGTTCTGGCTACAATTATTGGTGATGAGCTTTCATTTGGTTATCTTTGTTGTATAGAGAAACTATGGCCTCTCAGTGTGTTTATCCATTTTTCACTTCTTAAAAAAAAGGGTTGCCCACAAGTTCAATCATTTCATGGAATTCCTATTTTCCATAATTGCTGACGGTGAGACTTTTTATTTGCTGTTTATTTTCCTTAAAAAGCTCCATTTGTTTATAATTTTTTTGCACTTAAAAGAAATTCCTTGAAGTTCTGGTGCAGTGCTTATGTTGTGGAGGCTCAACTATCCTTCAAGTTTGGTTATTCCTTAATTTCTTGGTCTCCCCTTTCTTGAAAATATCTTTGTAACTACATTAGTTTCATGTACATTTAAATTTCGAAATTGCTAGAGTTTTCTTTTGTGCTTGTTGAAGTTTGGATTCCTCTCTTTCGTGAATAGAGTCTAGTACCCTTGTGAAGTGTTGTTAGGCTTAAGTGGAAATTAGTGATAGGAGATACTATTTAAAGTGGCACTGGGTGTATGGTTATGCAACCAAAGTTTGTGGAATTTGACATGAATCTTCTTTTAAAGAAATTTAGGTGTTATGGATTTGTCTACTAAAATTGTCTTATTGATGAATTGAGTTTTGCTAAAGCATTTTTTAATTTGTGTACTAGAGATTCCCTAGATTAGTGTGGACGTTGCAATAATTTTGAGTTAACTCTAAGATACATAAAATGAAGGTGAAAGGATAAATAACTATGAAGTAAGCTATTGGGCTTTTGGATTGCTTTATTATGTTGAATAGTGGAATTCATTTGTCCTTACTAAGAGAATTACCTTACGTAATGTTCATAGAAATTATCTTTAAGGGCGTGTGATTGGGTTGCTCTTTTAGAGTAATAAAACAAGTTACCTTTGGTGTTGTCAATTAAAAGAAACAACTACATTTGATGTGATATTTTGGAAGCTTGTGATTCAGAAACATTTATATCTTGGCTTTGACAAGAGTAGAATTTTAATGAGGGGTGTCATTCTTGTGATTATTTCTTTAGTGATTTGTATGATTACTCCTTAAGTGATATTTGTTGGTGAAGTAGTTTTTTATTGTGTAATGAGTTTCTCTCTCTTGGGAGAAACGTTGATTATTGTGGGAAGTGTTTTGATCCCATGATCGGTTCTCTTTCTGAAAGAATTTGTTCTGTGGAAGTGAGATGATTTTATAAATGATGTGATACTTCTCTTTCAAAAGGAAATAGGTCTCCTGGTCATGAATCAAAGTAGCATAACCTTTTTTGCAAGCAATGAAAGTGGTTTTCTTTGATAATTGAGATTTTCTTTACACTGAGGCATGGAGGAAAAAAATTGAATGACCTATGGTATTCCGATGCATGCAGTAAAGGATTGTGATTTCTAGATTAGTGGTTGTTGTGTGTTTCACGATCTAATTTTGCCAGAGACCCGGATAATAGATTCATTCTTAGGTGTTTCGTGATTTATCTAGAAAGGTGTACTACCAGGGAGAGGTGGGAAATTTCCTTACATTTCCATAGAATCACTGAAGATTTGGTTGTATATAACTAAAGTTATGGCGATTTGAAGTTGATTGTTTCCCTCTGAGTTGTTAAATTGGGCCAATTCTAATTCTGGTGAATTAGAAAGTTGGCATATCGCTTGAACTTTCTGGAGTCCATGTGTGGAGTGCACAATGTATTCCATGTTGAGAAAGTTCCTAAGTTATCCGAAACATGAGATTGCAATAGAACCGTTGACTATTAAGTTAGATCTCACCTTCGAGTCTCGCCCGGTGCAGATTCTAGAGGAATTGGACAGGGCACTAAGGGATAAGATGCTAAAGTATGTCGAAGTGCTTTAGACGCATCAAACTGAGTGAGAAGCGACTTGAGAATTGGAGTCCCACATGCACAAGAGGTATTCGGAGTTGTTCTCGATAGGTATGAGTTAGAATTGTTTTCCATTCAGTTGTCTGGTTTTGTTTTCTATGTAGAATGTCAAGTTTAGAATTCAAGGACAAATTCTGTTAAAGGGCTAGAGTGTGATACTCCAGAAGAAAAGAAAAAGAGAGAAGAGGGAGTTTTGGGCCGAACCGGCCTTGGCCCATTGGACTGACATCGTTACATAAGAAGGGGCAGAGTAGAGGGGGTGGTAGACCTAGCCACTCCCCACCGCCGCCACCTCCCCTGCGTCATCGCGTCACTATCGCCCAGACCACCGGCTTCTCCACGTGGTGTCATCCTGTGTCGGTGCTATCCCAGCTACACACCACCACCATCCCATGCCATGCTGCTAACCTGGCTCCCCTGTGTCACCGCCACAAGCTGAGCTCACTTGCACGTCATACTACCCTCCCCTGCATCGTGCCGTCGACTATCTTACCAGCACCGCCGCTGGCTGTCATCCTTGCGGTTGAGTAGAAGGGAGGCGAGAAGGTGGGGCATGACTAGGGAGAAGGAAGAGGAAGGATAGAGGAGGAAGAGGGACCCAATGAGGAAGAGGAAGGTTTGGCCGAGAGAACAGATCAAAAGAGAGAAAAGAAGGAAGGGAAGAGAAGGAAGAAGGAAGAAGAGAGAAGGGGAGGAGCCCACCATCCTTGCTGCCGATGGTGTTGGGATTGGGGTAACAATGCAAAAACCTTTGCCCTGTGTGTTCATCGAGTAGTTGGGGTTTAGGCTATTTTAATCTATGGTTTAGGTGTATGATGCCTTGTAGTAGGGGATACTTTTTGACATAGGGTTTATGGAATTAACAAGGTTTGTGGAGTTTGGATCTAGTGAATTTTTGGGATATCTAGATATTGAATCTGGGAAGGTGATGTTCTAGATAGTTGCAGATAAACTTTCAATCTTTCTAACAAGCTCAAGAACACTAAGATTTATTGGGTAGATTGCAAGTTATGGTCTTTAGAAGTCTGCTATTCTACAGACTATCGCAATCAGACGATGCCGCGATGTTTGGTGGATTAGACTATGTAGACCACTGAATTAGATCTAGAAAGTAACTAGAATTGTGTAGGTAATTTTCTAAGATTTCCATGGAGTGCTTAACCACCTAATTTGGTTGGGGTATGAATTTTGTATGATTTTTCAAAGTCTGGTGTTCTATAATCCTTTGTTAGTTGCAGTAGTCATTTTGTGATGCGTTTTAATCTGAGTAGATGATATAACCAATTCTTGGTGTTAAATGAAATGTAGATAATTTGGTGTAGATATTCATAATGTCTTCTTTTTCTACAATCAGTGGTGGATGGAGATGGTTATGAAATCGTGAAGCCACTGTCCCGAAGGAAACAAAGGAGTGATGCTTTGCTGTTTTTGTTATATTAATTAGTTTGATGCCTAAAGGATGCCCAATTGATAAAGATTGGACTGTGGATATAGTTTCTAAATATAAGGTTTTATTTCATGCTTACGCCTCTAAAGTGAGGTACTATGCTCTTGATTAAGAGGACAGTGATGCAAACAAGCTTGGAGAAATAGGAGAGCAACGTTTTAAAGTGAATGACCATGTACGTTGTTTACCGTTTTGTTAAGATATAGTTAGAGGAGATGCTAACAAAATTTAGGAGTGATGGATATAAATGGTAGTATTATAGAGTAGTGGTAGCATTTTGAATTATGTTACAATGGTATATATCGCTTGGAATGCGACATGACGTTCCATTTTGAATTTTGTCCTTCGAAGATGATGTTGGCGTGGTTATTTTGGCTTTCAGATTTTCGTTTTTTTATTTTTCTAAAAGTTAAAATGACTTTTTAAGTCTAAACGTGTACACCGTCTGTGTATATCTTCATCGTCCGCTGTTATATCGAAAAACATAAATAAAAACTACCATCATTCGCTGTTATTTTTAAAAAAACACCTAAAAAAACATTAATCGTAATCGAGAAGGACAAGACCGTTGGCCGATGGACGGCCTTCGTGCATCGATCGTGGCTGCCATACAAACTAGAGCGAACTGACGTAGCCAGCATAATCCTTTGGTGATTTGGTCCGGATACGATGTTTGTGATCACGAAAAGCGGAGAGGAGAGAAGATGTCATATTTTTGTGATTTGGCCTTGTCTCGTGCGTGACAATTATGGGGGGGCATGGGCATGGTGGCACTACAGCACAACGCTGTCCTCTCCTCGTTCCGTTTGGCTTTGGATGGCCACAGTGAAGGGAATCCCTTTTTTGTTGCTTTCCTCTCCCTAGTGTGTTATGGGGGCCATCCAACGGCCTATGAGGAGTGGGTCCCTGCTCCTCTCTCTCTTTATCTCTCTGGCCTATTATTGGTTTGGTTCAAGCAAAGCGTCTCATATTTATAAAGTTCTAAACCATGTCATAGTTTCGTATATTCTCATTTTATTCATGAACAATGTAGTAGTACAGTCTCGTATTTTAGTCCAGCAACTTTGCCAGTAAAGCTTTACCTTTATTGTGTTATTTTTAGTCCATTCGTTGGTTACGAGTCCACTAAACGTGTTTAAAACAATGTAGTATTTGGGCTTTTAAGCTCGAGTTTTTTGTTTATTTTTGTATTGTAGTGGCTTTTTTGTACTGTATTTACTGGTACCTTTTTCAGTGTAATTAATTTTTTTTAAAAAGTTACATTATCACGGATAATGCAAAAAAATAAATGGAAAAAGAAAAATACAAAAAAACCCTAAAAAGCAAAAAATATAGAAAAAGGTAAAATTAAAAAATTAGAAGCTAGAAACCAAAATATGAAGCTCCAATGATCAGAGCCTTTAGTCCACAACTTTGCCAGTAAAGCTTTACCTTTATTGTGTTATTTTTAGTCCATTCGTTGGTTAAGAGTCCACTAAACGTGTTTAAACTAGTGCTAGCACGCGCATGCTACAAGATTTAGAGTATGTTTGGGACATAAAAAGTGATTTAAGGGGTTGTCTATTCATTATTAGGTTGATTGAAAATTTTTAGTAGAAAGCATTTTTTTATCAATTGGATCGATGTCCTACCGTACGACACATCAGTCTCCGTACAAATCCGATGGCTACAACATTTGATTTACGCTTGAAAGTTGAAACCCCATTTTCGAAAGCGAAAGGCTCATGCTACTACAAATTACGGTAGCTGGTGCCCACTAGAGTACCCACATGGAATCAACAAAATAAAAAAGGAGCAGGGTGTTGCATTGGCTCTGTGGATCCCATCGGTCTCGACTTTATCTCTAAAAAAAAGATATAGATGCATATCAAAATGACTTTTAGGCTATAAATATTAAGGAAAGGTTATTGTAATTTGTACAAAAAATATTAGAATAAAAAAGATAGTCGGATTGTTTTCTCTATGTCCCGTGTCTATTTGTTCTTCTATTTTTCATTGTCTAATTACACGATTGTTCTTCTCTCTAGTTGTGTTAGTTAATAATGTGGATGCTTGACGATGCTAGTTATTCAACACAGGGAACGAGTACAATATGGAACGCACGTGTACCACTCAGTCTTTCTTTTAGTTTTTTTCCCAGTTCTCTCTTTTCGCTTCTAGCCAGTGGGGTTCGCCGACAGCCTAGCTATACTATCCGTTGATCTCGTCTATTCCAATGATCCCTGCAAGACGGAATTTAGCAGCTTACGATCGGCCATTAAGGCCATGTTTGAAATGCGGGAATTTTTCTCGATTTCTGCGGGAATTGAACTGTTTCCTGCAAAATTTCTGCAAAATTCCTGTGAAATTCCTCTGTTCCAAACAGGCGCTAAGTTTACTACACAATGTTTTCTAGAAAATACGAGCCTAAGAGAATCTACCAGCTAACTGGAATCTATCAGCACTCTACAACAATAGACCAACTCTAAACCGGATCAACCAAATCACTCGACAGATTAGACCCCGCTCATTTCGGTTTCAGCTTCTGGCTTCTAGCTTATTTTTCACTATTCATAAATTTTATCTTTTTCTGAACTTTGGTATTTTTGTGCTTTTTTGCCGGTTCTTTTTCCCGTATTCGTTTGTGTTGTCCGTGATGAGCTAGCATATTTTTTCTATTTTTAATCTTTTTAAATTTAATTATGCCAAATAAGCCACTTTAGCTATAGTGAAATTTTAGACGCTACCAGAGGCAAAACCAGACCTCAGGCTAGGTAGGCTATAGCCCAATGTTTGAAAATTAAATCCCATGAAGAATAGTGACTTGGATGTGAAAAACTAGGAACGAAAGCTCATGGTAGCTCAAAACCAGCTAGCCTAGTCCAGGACTTGGGCTGAGCCTGGCTCCGCCCCTGGCTGTTACAGTGCAATTTTAGTTATAAATCACAGTTTTTCAGTCTAACCGAGCGGGGCTAAATCTAGGGAGATCAGTTTTCCTATCCGCCCACGTACGATACATGTTCGTGCATGCATGTTTTATAGTCAGGCGGGCCGACGTTGTCGGCCGTCGGTGAATGATGGAACATGTCTTCCGTGCATCGATCGTTGATTCGTGTTTCCGGCCGGCCGGTCCGTGAAATGCACGGACGGATCGACGTCGATCCGCCCATCGACACTGATAATGCAAATGCAGTCGACGTACGCACCTGCGCAGTCGAGTGTGTTCCGACCGGCCGCCGACGTGCTGTGCTACCTGCAGATAGGGCTAGTTTAATTTTTAGATAAGGATTTTTCCCAGTATGATTTTTACCTTGAAGATACGATACCCAATAGGAGCAACAGTTGTGTGCTGTCTTGCGATACCAGTACACGCATATTTTCGTATATTGAGTGTTTCCTTATCCCCGTATAATAAGGGCCTCTTTATTTAGTAAGATTTTTAAAGTATTTTTGGGGATTCAAATTCTTAGAAAATTTTCCTATATAAGCTGTTTGGAACATAGGATTGAGGTTGTACAATTACTTTGAAATTCATTTATATGCCTCCCATTCTACCGGAAAATAATTAAGCATGAGCTCAAACCTCATGTTTTTTTCCTTAAGAGAAATCCAACGCACCTTTTCCTTTTCCCTCTCTTTAATCAAATAAAGTCTAATATCAAAATTCCAGTATTTTTTCCATGAGAAATCCAAAAAACTTTTTTGAGCAATTCATGTGGTTTTGTTTACTCACTCATTTCCGTAGGAACCAAGAACAATAGGTGAATAATAAAGAACATAATGACAATAATATGATAATAACAAATATGTATTAATAAATTAGATGTTGCCGGTGTTCCGATTACATGAATGGATGAATGATTACAAAGATGGATAAATGGAGGATGAACTATAGTGGAGAATATAGTGATGATGGTATTCTGGATGTGATGGATGGTGTGGTGGTTGTCCCCTCTTCCTCTTCATGGCTCCTTTAAATAGCCGATCCTAGGGTTTTAGCCTTGCGCCGCTAGGAAGCCAAATACCACCTTAGAGCCTTCACAAATCATGGTCTATTTGATATGGTGATCGCGCTGGAGGGTGATGTGGTCATGAGTCATTTTCTTCTCTGCAGGGTAGGTTTGTGGTGATCCAAGTTAGGTTTCCTTTCTCTTGACTTTTACTTTCCATTTCTATTCTTGTAAGTGCAAGATTCCTTGTGTATAAGGTCAACCAAAACATATCTTGTGTATTTGACAATTAATTAATAATAATCCTAGTAATAAATGATGAAATTAATGAATTAATCAATAAACTACAGAGAAATAATGTGCCATTTTAGGTGCATCAACCTCCCAAACTTAAATTATTGGTTGTCCTCGACCAAGGGCCAAATTACAACGGAAGAATATCAATTTATTGATATGAGGCTAGAGTGAGAGTTTACGTACCCTTCGACACTCTTGTCGCCATGGTGACCTGAAGGCTCCGTAAAGATAGAGAATATATGCAAAGGGGCACGTTCATTCAGTTATTAAGATTTTTATTATCTTCCATTAGCCCCGCTTGGTTGGGCTAAAAAATAGTGGCTTATATCTGAAATTACACTGTAGCTGACTGAAATAAACATTGTAGCTGAAGGTGGCTTATTTGACATAATTAAATTTAAAAATAGAAAAAATATGTTAGCTCATCACAGACAACGCAAACGAATACGGGAAAAAAGAACCGGCAAAAAAATCTTAGAAAAAGCCAAAAATTTATGAATAGTGAAAAATAAGCCAAAAGACAGAAGCTTAAGCCGAAATGAGTGGGGCGTAAAACTTTTGGATTTAAACCACCCTGCACCCTATTAGAGCATAAACCTAACAAGTAAGTAATCAAACGTTTTTTTTTTTTGTCTTTGCAATGCCAAAGGGAGTAACACAATTTATTGAGATCAATTTTAATTAAAAATCCCAACGCCTATCACCGGAACTCTGAACGTTATTAGGTGTTTGCGGTTGTGCTCGATAATCACAATGCAGTTCCAGATGGATCATCAGTCTATTGACCAGAGGAGAAATGCTGGGGTTATTTTAATTTTGAAGCGATACTTATGGATTAGCAGTTCATCTTTTGACAAGGGTAGGATCGTCGCTACAGTATGTCTTCCACTCAATAGTATAGTTGTGGATTCACCTTGTGAGATCATCCCTGGTACAACTTTTAATGGCCAGCGGAGTGGTGCCTCTCCAATCATAATTAATCTCAATTAATATTACTTTCATGTTGAATATTTGATTCTGTTTGACTTGTGTAGCATGGTAAGGTTTCAGGATAATAATAAAGGTGTGTATAGATATTACCCGGATGTTTTCTTTCTAACAATTATCTAAATTTCGGACCGTTGGATTAGAGATCCAATGATCCTTTTTTTGGAGGGGAGAGGTTATTTTTTTTGGAGGAGGCAGGGAGAATTCGTGGCCGTTGGATCTCTAATCCAACAGTCACAAATCTGAATCATAGTTATAAAAAAACATTCAGATGATGTTTATCAATACCCTAATAATAAAACATGCTCACATGCTAGAGAAATACTCATCAAGAATAAACAATTAAGCTCTTCACCTAGGCAATGTGGGGCCTGAAACAACTGATGATTCCACAATGAATGCCCTACCCATCTAAGACTAAACAATCATTCAACACAACAGGAATGCATATAAACCATACCTTAACAAATGTGTCTCCACGTTTCGCTCCCTTTGCGTTGAGGGACAACTCTTCCATTGTTTTCAGTCATCTCTTTGCTCTTACAACAAGAAAAATGTTTTACAACACCAAATAGTGCAGCCTCGCCGCTGACGATGCCACACTTCTACCCGACGCCACCTAATTGCAGCCACCACCCGCAGCCATGGAGGTGGGGCGGCCTCAATCCAGTGACACACTAGCCGATCCACGCCGTCGAGCCTTGCCTGGCGCGGCGAACCAAGCCACCATGGACCCTGTGGTGGCAGATCTGGTGGGGTTAGGCCCTTCCCCCTTCCCCGTCGCACGCACCGCCGCGCTTGTGGCTAGTCATTCCGGCGACCAAGCCGCCTACCATGGAATGTGGTAGAGAGGAGGCACGCAAAAGTTTTTGACTTGAATCGAATTTTTTTTGTATCATTTGGAAGTATTGGATCGAAAGGTTTTTGAAACATTTGAAAGTTTGTTTTTTAATCGAGATGGAATCATTTGAAAGTTTTGAATAAAAAAACTTTCTTGTATATCTTGAAAGTTTTTGAATCTGGTTGAAAGTTTTCGAGATGCTTCATAGGGGCGTCCATGAGTTGCCCTTCTCACGGACGCCCTTGTAATACCTTTTTTTTTTAACTATTCCAACCATTTATAAACATGTTGCCGATAAAAAAAATTAGAATAGTTTAACTGAACATATCTAGGACGTAGCTTGTGTGTGTGTGACAAGAGCATGTTATATGCTGCATCTTGCCATGCCAAAAGTCGGTCAGGGTCGACCCACTTGAACCGATTTGGCCTACCCAATTTCTTCTCAACCGAAATTTGGCTAGTTCCGCAGGATACGTGACTTTGCTTTCAGCTTAATTTGGTAGATCTTATCAACAGAAAAAAAAACAGCAAAAAGCTTAACGCACACGGCACAAATGAAAAGATCGAGCGAGGGAGGAGCAGCCGACAACACGTGAAGAAGTTCAGTGGTGGTTGTAGGATTTTGTCATGTTCTGGGTTATGAAAGACTGAAGACCGCTATTACCTAGACTGGGAAAAAGTTTATATCTCGAATTTATCTATACTAGATTATTTGGACTTTTTTTGTGGCTTATAACTGAAAAGCACTGTAGCTGACTGAAAAAACATTGTAGCTGACATAGGCTTATTTAGCATAATTAAATTTAAAAAATTTAAAAATATAAAAAAATATGTTAGCCCATTATGTATAATACAAACAAATACGGGAAAAAAAGAACCGGCAAAAAAGCTCAACAAAAAGCCAAAAGTTTAGAAAAAGACGAAATTTATGAATAGTGAAAAATAAGCCAGAAGCTAAAAGCTGAAGCTAAAATGATCACATAATATCCCACGTCTAATACTGAAGATTAGGCTGTCATAGATCTGAATCCGTCCTTGAGCGTACTGATTTCCATAAAGAAATTAGGATGATGAAACACAGAAAACAGTTAGTTTATCTTCATCTTACCTACCGCTTCTTTCTTTTAATTTCCGCTAATCTAGCTGGTGGGTAGAGCCTTGGTGATCTCGCAAGCTAGCTCGTCGCTCCTGCAATGCATGCATGCTTGCTTCTCCTAATATATTAAGAGAACACCTTTCCAATAATGCAACCACTCAACTTCCCTTTCTGTTTTTTTGTTTGGAAATTCTGATTTCATGTTGATGACCTAACTAAATTCTGTGCAAATCTTTCTAAGATGGTTCACCGTCCATCGTACACTTGTCATTTTCAAGCACTGTTATTGACAATTCTTTTTCTTTTCTTTTTGAGGGCTACTGTGTTATTGATATTCTCTCACCGTTCTTACTGAAACACCTGTTTGGAACAGGATATTGCATCCCGGCCAGTTCTAGCCTCTATTTATGCTCCTTTAGTCCTATTTAATAACAATGCAAATTGATTCTCACCGACTCAACCAAGTCTTAAGACTTTTTTTTCAGGGAATTCAACGGACCGACAGTTTCCAGCAAGCCAGCACCTGATCGATCGCGTTTTCTACTATTTTGAAAACAAGATTAATACTCCGGTTTATATTTTGATATATTTTAGGTTTATGCAATGCATACGACTTTATTGTGTACATTATCTTTTTTTGATACTTCTGCTGTTACTGAATCACACAGTTGGGTAAAACTAGCAAAAGGTTTGGGCATGCAGCAGAATCGCTAGTGTGATTGTGAAAACAACCAAACATGGTCCAGGATGCATGGCTAATTTCTCTTGGGCAATTATTCTGTTAGTTCGGTCATTTGGTGGGACATCTTAATCTAAGCAAAATGTACCTTCTGACAAAAAAAAAGAAGGTAGTTGCGTTTCACAACCTACCGGTTGATTGAAACGATGAGAATTAGGGTACTGCTGCTGGTGGTTATCAGAGTATTTTCAGGTTTGTTAGGGTTTTGAACTTTAATCTGCATGGCCTAGAAATTCTACACAAATGATGGTTGTTGAGACATCCACGTGGAATCTAGTTAGATTTCATTTTTTCCTTTTATTGGAATTAGGAAATGACGTGTTGGTAATTGTACATGGTTTTTAGAGATAACTAATGACGAAACATTTGGTTCCGATTCTATTGGCACATCAACAAACGCATAAACAGAAGTAGAGATCGAATGGAAAAACTGAACGTACAACCATTATTTGTGTAGGAACACGCCCTAACAATTCGGTGTGCAATTATGAGTGGTGTAATTGTACACACTGATGTCAATTCATTTTGGCTGATTTACGCTTAACGATATTGTACCACTTAACAACGCTGACAAGTTTACTTTTTGCCATGGTAGAAGTCGCAAGTTTTGGCATACCATGTACTTGTTGTAGTCCTTGGAAATTTTGATCTGTCACGTAAACTTCTCGATTGTACTATTTTAGTTTCGGAGTAGTTTCTGACTTAAATAAACTAAAAATCAAAAGCTAAAGCCGTTTAGAGTAAGACCCATAACTTTGACATAGAAATTTAAAATTTTAGACCCCGCTCGGTTGGGCTGAAAAGCTGTAACTTATGGCTGAAATTGCACTATAGCGGCTGAAATTTCACTGTAGCTGAAGGTGGCTTATTTGGTGTAATTAAATTTTAAAAATTTAAAAATAGGAAAAAAATGCTAGCTCATCACGGACAACGCAAACGAATACGGGAAAAAACAGGCAAAAAACCTAAAAAAAAAGCCAAAAGTTGAGGAAAAAAAATGAAATTTATGAATAGTGAAAAATAAGTCAAAAGCCGAAATCGAAACGAGTGGGGCCTTAGACTATAGTATGCTTATTGATCCATGGGTCGTCTAGCATGCATGGAACTAAGGAATAAACCGGTCAACAATGGAATGAAATTAGGGGCCACTCTAAACGGCTGGAGATTATGGCTTTAGGCTAGGCTATTATTTTTGGTTAAAATTATAGTATAACAATTGTTATTTTTTGAAGTCTTTCGATTAAAGAAAAAACAAAGATACTGTTACATCTCTACAGAAAAGAAAAGAAAAACAAAAAATATTATTAAAATCTATACATTTTAAATAATTTTTAATTAAAAATCAGAAATTAGGGAAAACAGGAACCGAAACTGTTTAAAGCGCGGCGTAGACTAGCGACTGACACCGACAATATCTGTGTCAACAAAACCAACAACAACACTGCACTGCTAGCAGCTGCAGGTTCGTTGGTTGGCCAAACCAAAAGGCAGGCCGCAGCACAAAGGACCGTGGCATGGAGCAAACAAACATGTCAGTCCCACTGGACGTCAGATCAAATCAATCAGACTCATGCACAAATATCCAAACACTCCTTTATCTTTTTTTCTCTCCGGTGCTCATCTGAGAGTAGTAGACGCGTGATCGCTGCCGTCGATTGGGCAATCAAAGGTTCCAAGTCCTCCGGCAAACTAAGCAGTTTTGTTGGGGTCGCATGAAGGTTTAAAACACAATTTGTTCGACCTAATGCATCCATGCGTCTAATTCACCTTAAGACCGCTTGACATGAAGGTATGCATCAGGTTTGAGGGTCTGTTCTTTTCCTCCAAAGCTGACGGTTTTTGGTTTTTGCTATAGTACCTAACTTTTAAATAGAATATTTTATCAAGACTAGGTCTACAAGTTAAACGATCTACACGTTAAAAGCCCAACATCTGTACCAGTCAAAATCGCAAGTGAGTATCTGTCTCTCCGTAATCTGTACCGTAAACAGCCAAAATTCAAAAATTTCAGCCAAAAACCATAAGCCGCAGCCGTTGCCAAACAGGCCCTGAGTTGGGGTGTGTTGTGGTCTTTTTTGACTTCTAAGAAGAGAGATGATGGCTTGGAGGCATCCTTCTAAGCTAGAGGCTGTCTTCAGATTTGGGGGCTGCATCTTGGATCTGCCCTGTTGGGGAGAGAGTTTAGGGAATAGGGATGAGAAAGGAATTTAGTTTTGCTTTTAGCTTATTCATCTATGGATCACACCTTAGAGGCAATCGAATATGCTAAATGCTATGAGGAATTGTGTTAAGCTTGGAGACTACTAATGACCTATTGACCCATAGATGCTTAATGCCCACCAAGTTGCATCAGGGAAAAAGGCACGTGTACCTTATTTTGTGGCCCAAACACACAATTTAGGGCATTAACCAAACGTAACAGCAGACTCAAGTCACCTGGCGGCAGCTTGGATCGAGGCCATTCAGCTTCCAATATTGCCACATTTCCAGAAAATATTACTATTAGCTTGTGTGAGCCCAACTAAACCTCTGATATACCCGGCATAAGGCCCAGAAGACGCCAAAATGAGCGTTCTACCTCAAGAAAACCGCCGGGCCGGGCCTGGCTGAACCAATTAACACCCTGACGCGGTTGTTCTTTTTCAGAAAACAGCTAGCTAAGCAGCTGGTGTAGGGTGCAAATGGATCGGATAATTTCTATCTTATTTACCAACCGAAGGCTTGTGAAGTAAGTATAAAAATGGTAAGTGGGTATCCGGCACTATTCATGTCTAACTCTGACTCCGAGGAAAAAAAATATAGAATATAATATGAGATGAGTGATACCCGGCCGTATACATCCGTATGTCAAGTGATATGAGGAAGTCTGTTATGACTTTACTTTGAAACAAGATAATATATAGGCGGATTACCACATCTAAACAAGCGAAAAATATTGAGTGATCTTTCTTTGACATCTCGATGATTAGTCTCTCTGTGTTCGTTCTGATTATACCATACTATCCAATATCCTGTGGTGTAGGGGTGCAAAAGAAGCGGATAATTTCTGTCCGACCGACTTTCCAAAGGCTTATGGAACAGATGCATGGAGAAATGAGTATCTAGTATTATTCGTGTTCGACTCTGACTAAAAAAACAAAATAAGATATAAAATATACGATATCCATCCGTGTCCGCTTGATTGCACCCCTAGTCTTCAGTTCAGTGCAAGCATATAACATTTTCTCATTTGCTATATAATGCACTATAAAATTTAAGCAGCTAGCAAGCAGGGCTCATTGGCTTAACTTGAGACTTATGTCCAGGTATTCATGTATTTGTTCAAAGCTAGCACAACTCCAAGAAGACATGCAAGATCCATAATGTCTCAGCCACAAAAGAATGTCATTGTGCAAAGTGTACAATCAGTTTATAATATTTGGATTTTGATCTAATATATTTGTGAAAAGTTTAGATTGAGAATACAGAAGTTATAGTATTTGTTTAAGAAATTTCCTCAGTAATACGATAATATATATAATAATTTATTTTACAAATATGTCATAACAAAAGGTTATAGACGTCATGTTGAGAAAGGTGACTTATCTAAACTAATAATCCACCAGTTCAAATTATTTTACATCCACCCAACAATTACCTGCTCCACAGTCATGAGCTTAACTACGTCCACACCACAATATGCACCCATAATTACACCATCATAAAAACGTCCGCACCAGATTAACTCTCCTCCATTCTCTCTCCTTACCCAACCATATCCGACGGTCATCCTTCAATGGATCTGCAGTACCCCTCCCGCGTCCCTCACGCTCGCGGCTCCCGTGCAGGTCGCCGCCACCTCCCGCTACGCAGAAATCGCGATCTCCCCCGCGCCTCCCCCGCGTTCTCCTCCGCTCCCTCCGCCTCCCCCGCGCCTCCTCCGCTCCCTCCGCCTCCCCCGCTTCTCCCCCTCCTCCCCCGCGCCTCCCCTCCCCCGCGCCTCCTCCGCTCCCTCCGCCTCCCCCGCTTCTCCCCCTCCTCCCCCGCGCCTCCCCTCCCTCCGCCTCCCCCCATCCTCCCCCGCGCCTCCTCCGCCGCCGCGCCGCCCTCGCCTCCTCCTCCCCATCTCGCGCCGCTGCTGCCTCCTCCTCCGCCATTCCCTCCGCTTCCCCTGTCCTCCACCGCACCGCCGTTCCCCCATCTCCACCTCTCCCCCGCGCCTCCGCTCCCCCCGTCGTCCCCTCCGCCGCCACTCCTCCCACCCCATTAAAACCCTAACCCAAACCTCCCCTCCCCTCCCCTCGCTTCGCCACGCCACCATGGCTGCGGCGGCGGCGCCCGCCACCTCGCACCTTCTTCGCCGTCACCGCAACCCCCCCCCCGCCCCTAGCCGCCGCCGCCGCCTCCTCCGCGCCGCGATCTCCTCCTTCCGCTTGCTCCCCCACCCCACGCAGGGCGCCTCCTCCACCGGCGGCGTCGCCATCTCCCTCGCCCTCGCCGCAGAAACCGGCGAGCGCGCCCTCGCCGCTGGTGAAGTTCTCCTCCCCTGCACCCCCGACGAAGGTCTCCCCGCCTCCGGTGCAGGTGCCCCGGCCGGCCGTTGCAGTACGAGAAAGCGTCGGCGGGGGGCAAGCACGACGGATCGGCGTTCGGGTTCTTCTGGGACGCCGTCGCGCGCGTGCCGGAAGGTGATGGGGAAGATGATTTTTGTGAAGTTATTACTAAATTTCAGATTTTCAATCAGTTCTTGCTTTCCATTTCTAGGATATGGGGCTTCTGATGCGTGGGATTTCCTTTGGATTGCCACAGCGCACGGCGCACGTGAGCCTGGACGAGTACGTTTTGGTTGCTTCACACGCATTGTTATTGTTAAGAATTGGATCTGCAACTGTGATGAGAACCGGAGATAGAATGTCATGGTAATATTGGGGGCGAATTGGGCAAATATCTCTGTTTGTTTGGATGTTTGGTTGGTGAAATTCATCTGTGGTTGATGCTGATTTAGTTTATCCCCGTGAAGTCTACTTCTTGGTGCTAAGCTTGGAGTTGTCCCTACAACTTTCCAGATCATAATTTATAACCTACAGCTTGCGAATTGGGCAAATTTTATCACAAGCATGTTCAAAAGAAAATTTCAACAAGAGATGGCTTTGCTGCCATATTTGAATTTGGATTTATATGTATATTTATACCTAATCATTTCACAATGTAGCCTACTTATTGCATAATTTCACATTTGTTGGGTAGTTTAGCGCTTCATATATTTTCTATACATATTTACAAAGGTATATACAGACTGCGGAAGGCGTACAAGAAGATCCATGTGAGGCTTGTTAGGGAACTAGAGAAGAAGTTCAGTGGGAAGGTAAAAGTGGAAAAGCATAATCCATGAGTTGCAGTTATTTTTTAGATTTATTTTCATTTGGGCAAATCATATATATGAGCATTCTTTCTTAGCAAGTTAGTAATAAGTGTGTCATGATTGGTTGAATTGATACACTTTCCTGGTCAAAGATGACCAAAAGCCAAAAACAGTAGTCACTTTACTTGATCCTGGTAAAAGTATATACTAAATACAAAATCATTGGAATTAGCATAAGAAAACTATACAGAGATGAAGGAAACTTGGTTGAACTCAACTGACGATGGGAGTATATAGAAGACTACTGAGAATTTAGGTTGGTATGTTTTCCATGTGAAGAAGAGAGATTAATTAGTTGGATATTATGCTGTTGAATAAATATTTGAACCAAGGAAGCTAAATTCCAACTTTTATTACTTAGGTCAAGTATGTAAGATTACCTTGAGCATAGCTGCTGGAAATTGTGCTAAGTAAAAAAAATTATTTTCTCAGGATTGCTCCCACACTTATTTCTGCTAAAATATGCCTATCGATAAGTGGCTAGCCATGTGTACTTGTGTGTAGTCTTGTCAATTATGTTGGGAGCTTTGCAAGTATTGAAGTTGAAGAATATTTGGCTGATACAAGTCCTAGGACTGATACATCAACAGATCCAGACATTGATGAGAGGAATCACATGATTCAGAATGTGCTTTCCAGGTAATGTAGTATACTTTGTGAAAATCGTTTATCGTTATCCTCTCGGTATCATCCTAAGGCTACAGCATTAAGTAAGCTAGAAGACCAGTTCTAGGAACAGTTTCAACAGAAATGTGGGTCAGAATGATCATCCAGAACAAACCCAATGCTGCACGGTGATCCAACCCAATCCAGAACAAACTCAAACCCACATCAACAGTTTTGACTGAAGACACAGAAATTTGTTCACCTCGTGGATCAAACAAAGCTATTACTCGATTGACGGTAAATGGACAACACGGTGATCAGGGAGAAGAATGTGCTTCTTTTCTCTATGGTGGAGCTCATGTTCTCGGGGCTACAGGAGCGATGGGCCTTACACTTGGTGACCAAGGTTTCCATGGCACCCCAGCATTATTGCCAGGTTTGTATGGTTACTCAGTGAAATATAATAATGTGATAACATGAGTGCTAAATGTTAACATGGATGAGGAAAAAAGAAGTAAATTAACCATCTAAAGGATCTTATGTCTCAATTGATACTAGGGGTGTACCAGCTACCGTGCATTTTGAGGGAAAATATTGACTTTGATGTCAAACTAATATGATCTATAGCAGTTGTGTATGTTTGTCAAGCTTCAAACGAACTACTTAACATGTATTGTTATTGCTGAAAGGTAGTATCCCCCCCCCCCCAAAAAAAACAAGATTGGTGCTCCATTGAACTGAATCAATTTTTTGATCCAGAGTGACGCTACATAGCCTTTAGCAGTAAATTTTAGGTTGTTATTTCAAAGAAATGGATTGGGTTACAAATGCACAGTATGATGCTTGCATGGTTATCAATCTCTTAGTAAATTCACACTAACATAGGGAGGGTGCATACAACACAATACAGCATTCAGTTGCTTACTGTCTCCTCTTCATGCCTTTTTTATTCTTGCACATGTTGCAATCTAACTAATAATTGTTTTCTTTCATGCAGTTATGCAGTTTGGAGGCCAGCATCCAGGTGGACCTGGTGCTCCTTAAGTTGGTATGGGTCTCTACCAGGATTCGTGTCTCAACAACAACATGGCCTCAGCAATTCTATCACTGATAGGTGATAAGAATCCGGAACACTACTTTGTTGCCACCTAGGATGCTGATCTCCGGGCAAAATTACGGGAGGTACGAAGATTTGCTCTCTGTTGTGTTCACATTCTATTTTTATTCTTTTATCGCTTGAATTCTATTTGTGAAAGCATCTGTACAGGGACATAATACAAGCAACAAAGATCATAGCATCTACTTCAATAGAAAACGACATGAAAAATTGTATCATGCCATCTTCAGATAGTCATGTGCCGCAATATACTTATGTGTGTTTTGCTTGGATGTAGGTTCCTGGCGTTCCTGTGATATATGGTATAAAGAACTCCTTATTTATTGAGCAACCGTCGGTGCAGCAACGTAAATTTGCCCAATTGGGTGATGAGGAGAAGCGTCTTCATATGGATAAATCAGAGTATAAGAAGCTATTGAATGTGGCATCAGAAGGAAAGACAGCTGCTGATGAAAATGGAAGTCACAAAGAACAAAACAAAAGGCCTGCCAGTTCTCTTGTAGAAACTGCACTTGGAGTGGCAGAGAAAAGCAAGTTTAAAAGGAAGAGGGCAAAGGTTATTTTTACAGTTCTTGCCTTTCGTCTTTTGGCTGCATTTGCCATATGCACACCAATATTAAATGTTTATGATTAGTGGGCATCGTCAGTCTTTCACTTGTCCAGTTCTGTTCTTGCACAAAATGTTAATACATGTCCTTTTACAGGGCCCAAACCCACTCTCCTGCAAGAAAAAGAAACCAAAGGCCCAATTGTCAGCTGCCCAGAATCAGGTAACCATCGTTCTACAACATTATTGTCTTGGCCTCCTTAGTTGTATGGAATACTTGAAATATGTCCATTGTAAAGAGGGATCTTTCTAAAGTAATCGGTCTGATTTTGCCGTAAACCGTAATATTTGCTTGCCTAGAGCCTAGAGGGATCTTTCTAAAGTAATCGGTCTGATTTTGCCGTAGCGTTAGCACGGGTATACTACTAGTATTTTACTAGGAGTGGAGTGTTTGGGGCTGTCTATTTCAGGTGAGTGAAATCTTGTTAAATTTCAATCATTTTTTAGCCCTTGGATAAAGATCCAACCACTAGCAACACTTCCCTCACTTCTTGTATAAGCTTACCCCTCACAAAGATTAAAACAAATAATTATTCTAACCTAGACAAAAAAAATTAAGTTTAGTGAACCCCTACAAAATACAAATTAAAAAATCTAACCTCTATAAAAATAAATTAAACCTAGGTGAACCTCTACAAATACAAAAACTAATGTAACAAAACTGTTAGGAGATGTTTGTATCACTGGGTCTGCTTGGATAACAAGGCGTATCATAGTACTAGACATAAGGCCACGGTAAGAGCAACTCCAGCAGTAGCCCTCAAAACAGGGTCCCTACTTTTTATTTGAGGGCTCTCCCTACTTTTGAGGGCTCTGTTTTTTGGGCTACACTCCAGCAGGAGCCCTCAAAACATGACCCTCAAATTCATTCTTAGAGGGGATGACACATAGGACCCACCCTCATCCTCATCCTACTTTTGAGGGCCGAGGGGGCAAAAAACTCACTCCAGCAGGGCCCCTACTTGAGCCCTCAAAAGTAGGGGCTCCCTCCAGACCCCCAGGAATGAGGGCTCGAGGGGGAGATTTGAGGGCCCCCTACTTTTGAGGGCTCAAGTAGGGGGCCCTGCTGGAGTGAGTTTTTTTGCCCCTCGGCCCTCAAAAGTAGGATGAGGGCTCAAGTAGGGACCCTGCTGGAGTGAGTTTTTTTGCCCCTCGGCCCTCAAAAGTAGGATGAGGGCTCAAGTAGGGACCCTGCTAGAGTTGCTCTAATATGTTAAAAAGAACACCTTCTTTATCAGACGAAGTAATTTTAGCAGAATCTGTTAGGAGATGTTCGTATGAGATCCAGTTATTGAAAACTAGCATGCACGCATATATAACCTTAGGACAGGGCCAATATTTTCATGTCCTCATTAAATAGCACTGTATATTAGAGTACAGATTAGTAGCGCAAGCCGTTCTGAATTATCGGGCAGGTGCCGGTGCACACACATGATTGATCGATCTCATCATGCAAAACATGTATATATGTAAAGAACACCTCCAACAACCGGATCAGCTAGCTTAATGCGCATATATTCCTTTCTTTAAGCATCGGAGAAAGGATAGGAGATCGCTGTCATGCATGTCGGGGCCTTTCGGTTGTGTGATGTGCTCCTCCTCACCACCTGCGATGCGAGTTGATGCATCCACGTCTTCCTCTGATCTCTTTGCTTATATACCACACACATCGCACACTGCTTGTCGGCCTCCCATCTCCCCGTACATCCAAGAATTTGTCGTGCCGCCATGGTCATTAGTGCCGGCGCGGTGTTCGCCAGTGCGACAGCCGCCGCAGCGGCGGTTCTTGCCTTGGCGTCGTCGTACTACAGGCGTGATGGCGCCACGTGCGCCGTGGCGGTGGCGTTGCCGGCGCAAACGCAGGAGTGCGCGGTGTGCCTGTCGGAGCTGGTCGGAGAGGGGGAGCGCTCCGAAGAACCCGACTCGCCGTCGTCGGCGGCCGTGCGGACGCTGCCGGGGTGCGGGCACGGGTTCCACGCGGAGTGCATCCGCAGGTGGCTGCCGCTGCGCCCCGAGTGCCCGCTCTGCCGCCGCCCCGTGCTGCCTGAGGTCGCCGCCGACGGTCAGCCGGCCACCACGGCCGTAGTGCCGGCGCAGCCCGTGGGGACGGCGCCTTCGTGGGCGCGGCCGGCGAGGATGCCGTGCGGCTTCGGCGACGGGAGGGTGGTGTGGACGCGTAGCCCGTCCGTGCAGCTGTGATCAACGGCGTGAGGAGGCTCTAGCCTTGATTCCGTCAGTTTGTTCGTTGTATATGGTTCGGAATATGAATCATTGTAGTCAAAGAAACACCTTGAGATTATGTCACCGCTCATTTCAGCTTTAGTTTTTATCTTTTGATTTATTTTTCACTATTTATATATTTTATCTTTTCCCCGAATTTTTAGCATTTTTAATGTTTTTTGCTGATTCTTTTTTCCCGTATTCATTCACGTTGTCCATAATGAGCAAACATATTTATCTATTTTTTATTTTTTTAAAAAATTTAATTATACTAAATAAGCCACCTTCAGCTATAGTAAAACTTCAATCGCTATAGTGTAATTTCAGCTATAAATCACAGCATTTTAGCCCAACCGAGCAGGGCTATATGTGCGTTTGTGGATGAAATGGGATAGTTAGCCAGCCTTGTGCACGGGTCGATTCGTTGTGGTTGTTTTCTGTCGCCAATATAGGTGAGTGCGCGCTTGGTAATCTGGTTGTTTCCTGTACTCCGTCGATCATTTTTTTTCGATGTTTCGTCATCAAATGAGTCCATCGTGGCACAATGTTACAAGAAACACACGATGGGACAGATAAACTGAAGCCATCAATTACAGCCGAGTGAAAAAAAGAAAATAACTAGTTTAATGCTCGTTTGTGTTGCTAGGAACTAAAAAAAATCATATTAATTATTCTAAATCCCTACGAAAACAAATGAAATTAGTTGTTGCTGTTGAGTCCTCCAACCATCTCCGGCAACACTTTCCTAGTCTCCTGTATGGATGAAAATAGATTGGATATTTTCAAATACAAATACGAATCGAATGCCGTAACGGATACGAATTCGAATCGAATATATACTTGATTCGGTTGAATACGAATATCCTCCTACAACTTCTATAACAAATCTCGGTAGAACAAATTCCTAACAGTTTTGTTAGTTTTTCACTGGTTACCGGAACAGTTACCGGTTTCAAACTACATAAATTCAAATTTCGAATAACAAAATTCATCCAAATTTTTCCCGGAATTTCCGTTTGGCCGCTTGGCTCGACCAACCGGCCGATAGGCATAAGAAACGAATCAGATAGTATCAAATACGTATATGAATATATTCTCAAATACAGATATAAATATTCTCGAATACGAATATGAACATTTTTTGAATACGAATTTTGCTTACCATATTCATGTTTTCTCGGATACGAATATCAGATAAAACGGATTATCCGTTACCGTTTCCCACCCCTATTCCTCTGTCAAGCCAATGGCTGGAGGGCTGCCACTGCGGCGCCAAACTCCGTCTTCGGTTCTGTGCAGTTGTCGTGTGCATCTTGTTCCCACGTTGAGCTTGAGCACCATTGCCGTCGACCATGGCTGCCACTACGGACCACCATTGCCGTTGGCATTGGCTGCCAAGGTGCGCGTAGGTTACCGATGAATAGCAAGAACAAGCCTAGTAGGATAGAATTGGAGTGTATAGCTTCTATAGAATCCCAAATTAATACTAGCTATTAGAAACCAAAAGGCCAAACGAATGGAACCTTTGTTAAGAGGCTATTACAAAAGAACTTGCACGGACAGGGCTAATTTCTGCTTCTTGGCAAGCAACTCGGCCAGATAAAGTGATAAACAGTGAAGTAAACAATCTGGTTAGGCAGGTTGGTTTAGTTATTCCACATCCAGTAACAGATTTACTTAACTAAAAATAAATCATCAATCAAGGCATGTAATATATAAATACTCTAGAAAATTGTCACAGGACCACAAAAGATCTGTACAACAACAAAATACTTAGATATAGCCAAAAGCTTAAGAAATTCGCATAATAGCTTTTCAAGAGTCCCTCTCCACGAATGAGACTGAAATACCTCTTCAAAGTTAAAACCATTTATGTCTATTAGCTTCAGGCAGCTGAGCCTAGCCTGGAAAGACAACTGTGCATCCTTATGTAGTTATGTATTACATTCGACGCAACATTTTAGGTGGTGCCTTGCATTCCTGCAATACAATTTGTTGTTCTCTAGATCAGTTGCTCTCCCCAAGCTGCTAATAGTGATGCACTGGGAGCTTATAGACAGAAATGAATCAGTTTAGACAGTCCTTTGTGGCTCCGATGAAAACTAGTTCAACACGTCATTGGGTCAAGTGAGGTTCCGATTGAAATTCAATATCTGTTGGACAGTGGCACTGGGAGCAACTGCACGTTGTGACTCAATTCGAAACAGATCAAATGTCATAAGGTTACAATTCAAAAGAATCCACCCACTGATAACATTATACTATTTAAGGAGGAAACATCACTACAACACGAAAGGGTATTAAAGGCGTTCTCTAGGAGGCATTTTAAGAAAACGCCTTGGATTAGCTATATTAGAGCATGTACAATGCAAGATGCTTATATATGAATGTTTAAAGAGAGAGAATATAGCCACATCATCAAGCATCCATGCAAAAGTTATTTCCTCCAATGCAAGCATATCTTCTGTGGGTGCTTAGATGCTATATTATCTATTAATAGATATAGTTATATACATAAGCATCTACTAAGCACCGATGCTTCAAAATAAGCACCTTATCTATCCTATGTGGTAAGAAAAATCAGTTTTTCATCGCTAAGCATCTTCCTAAGCGCCTGCATTGGACATGCTCTTAGAAGGCGTTTTAGAGAGAGCACCTTCGAAACTCCCAATCGGTTCTTAAAAACGCCTAAAAAAATCTCGAATCAAAGACGTTATGGGAAAAATTGTAATATGTTTTATTATACGGGTGTTATGCAAAAATCTTTGCAGGCGTTTCGGGTACTATGTCGCATTTGCAAAAGAGACCCTATATCATGAGATAGTTAGTAAAGATCCAACGCCTCAGCTTAAAACAACTTCGATGCAATCCAATCCCCACCACCTTGCTCTCCTAGATCATGGCCGCCACGTGTTGTATTCGCCGCCTCGATGCCTTGCTCGCCATCATCGAGCTTTGCTCGTCTCCAAACCCCACCACCAAACCTACGCCTCCTTGCTACGTACGGCGGCCGCAGCAATGCCTACCTCATTGTCCACCTCACCGTCGAGCCCCGCGGCCGGACAGGTGCTCCCTCCTCACCGCCGAGCCCCACGATGTACCGTGTCCTAGCTAGTCGTCGCCGAGCCACACGCTACCGTCGACCTTCGCGATCCCGGCCACCTCTACCTCGATGGTGAGGTGATCCCCTATGACCTCATCAACGTCAGCTTGGCGAGGCGGGGACGGGGAGGCGGATCCGAATGCATTGTTCACTGTCGTCGCAGTCTCCGTCGTGAAGCTCGTCGGGATGGTGCACTAGCTAGGTCGGAGATCGCACAGAGTAAGGCCCCTGTACTGCTGCTTTCCTCTCTAAATTCATGTGTGATTCGATTTGGGGGGTGTGTGATCCAAGGTTTGATCTAGTGTGCTTCGTGTATGTTGATTTTTATGAAAAATTGCAACTTTAGGGGAGGATTTAGGCCTGTTCTAAATAACTTTTGGATTGTCTTCTGTCTTTGTATGCCAAAAGCTGTTTGGAATGCAATGAAAATTTTCCTTTTTTTCTCTTTTGGTACGACGGTGTTTTTTCTTTTTTAAAATTTATTTTTCTTTATATTATGTCTAAGAAAAATCTAACCGTAATTACAAACAAAAACCACGATACTTTTGAATGGAGACTTGGGTGTTAGTTGGTGAGAATTGGTGTGCATGGTTTGATTCGATTTGCTTCAGTTTTGATGCCCACAAGGTGTTTGTGGTCAACGAGGCTGTGAATATGTTCATTTGAGGACAACAGAATACAAGGCGCCAATGCCTAATGGCTGATACCACAACTTACTTTCACTTGATCACCGTAGTGTGGTGGTGCTGCAGCTAGCCCACTATATTATGGTTCTTGATAGTCCAGCAAAGTCTGAAGAGCGTCTATGATCAATCTTCACGAGTGCATGTGCAGTGATGGGGCTTCATTTATCTTGAGAGGCTATTTGTTGGTAACCAGGTGCACACCTTATGGTGAGGACAAATAATAAGTCTTAAAGACAGCGATGAGTACCTTGAAGCCGATCCTGCACATATTCAAGTCATCTCCAGCCCTTTTGCACTAGCAGTAGTTGAAGGTAATTTTGACTGTGCTTCAATCCTTTGAGCAATAGATCTATTAACTACTCACAATCTTTTCTATAAGGAGCATCTTGATTATGTAAAGTTATTATGAAAGCCTGTCTATTTCTAGGAACTTGCTGAACTATAAGCATCTTAGGACATTATTTTACTTTGTTATTGTTCCCCTTTTTGTATGTAACCCTGAGGGGTCTACAGAGTCTTGTCCTTTTTATGTATATTAGTACATTTCTTTGACCTTATGAAAAGCAGATGCACAACATTCTTATTAAAATTACATACTAGAATTGATGGTTAGGTCTGGCATTCTGGGGATTTTATTGTACTTACGTGATGCGAAATGACTGTCTACACACTTTTCCAAATTTAACTCAAATTCATGGGAGGATCTAAATCTATTTTTATGTACCGCACTAGGTTGTCCTCGTATTTTTTGATCAATCGAGCTGCTAGTACTGCACTTGTTTCCTAGTAATTTCTGAAATTTAATTTTCTTGTAACAGGCGCCATTCGCACCCCACAAGGACACTGGACAACGCAAGCTCTGCTTCTCATGGAAACACATGAGTGTGCTGATGCCCAATCAATTGTGGGTTTGCGCTCTACCCAATACACCTCGGACGGTTGTAGTACACCAAGGACCAGCCGAATGATCCTTTTTTTTTGTGGGTATCTCTAGAAAACAACATACGGCCTTCTCTCTAAAGTATTGAGGTGTGGATGAATATTATCATGGAACCTTGTATATCGTGTAGCATTAGTAGAATCAAAATGGATGTATGGTTGTATTGAAGACTACCGGATTTGCTATATGGTTTGATTCTAAGTAGCATCAAAATGAATGAATGGTTCGAATCCATGTAGGACCTTATTTGTTGTATAGTCGCTGGGATGCTGCTACCTCAACATGAAGGCATGCCCAACACTGAAATGTATGCTAATGCTGATTAGTTCCTGTGTTTGTTCTTGAGTTGAGGAATATAAGCTAGAGTAGACAAAAGTATACTTCGTGGCACATATGGTCAACAATGTGGTTCATCTGTTGTTGTGGTTGCATGGCACCTTCTTAATGAATGAAAGATTGAAAGCTATCTGCTAGCTTTTGTCTCAAAAAAATATGCAATGAACGACCAGTTTGTGTTTCTCAATACATACATGTAATCGAAAATGCTCATAGATGAATGGCAATCAACGACAACATACAAGATGGTTTCAGGATTGCAAAGCTGTCACCTAGCTTCTGCTGAATGTGTGCCACCAGAAATGAATTGATGCATGCATCGAGTAGGTGTTGGTATCATGGATGTGTGATAGCTACGGCTTGTTGGGTTAATTGGATGACAATGATACATTTAGCTACTATTTTTATTGCAAGATGGACATGCATACATTCATAATGAGCAGCGGCAAATTTTTATGGAGCTGATCAAGACATCCATTCATCAATTCAATTCCGAAAGCATAAATTCATGAGAAGCTACGGGACAAATTTTGCTCACTTTCAATCATTCATTCGGGAGTACAAAAGGGCAATTTTGTTCATTTTCATTCATTCATTCAGTGGTACAAAACAAAGGCAAATAAGCAACAAGTGCAAAGATAGCATGCATTCATTCAGAAGTACAAAACCATCAATCAGTTGAACAATAACTTTGATAACCTCGCAGAACGCCTCCGCCACATTTTTGTAGTACATGCTTCTTTTGAGAGACAACACACATGAGTAGTGCACATTAGTCCTGCTACAATAGGCAAGATTAGTCCTGCTACTGCCCCTCAAGATGGTTCAAGCCAGCTCCTTGGCAAAGTTGTCAAGCGGGAACAACGCGGATAGGACGACAAAGCTCAGCTTGCCACCATTTATCTTGATGCCGATCGACATGAACAGCATGGCACCTTATCACCTTCAGCTGAGAGGAACACCTCAAATAAGCAATTCTGGTTTTTGACAACAGATAACTAATTCGCACATATGACAGTGTTGGGGTTACAACTTACAAAGAGGGCTTCGGGGGATCAAAAGAAGTACCTAGAGCCTAGAACTAAAGAGAGGGGAGAGGCGTATGGCGTGGCAACTCACAGTGGGTAAAGATGATGAGGTACGGAGGTGCGGCGGCAAGCTCGCCATGGGTGAGGCTCGGCGCGGCTACGGTGTGATGGAGCCCGCCGATGGTGGGTCGGCACTACAGGGCATGGCTCACAACAAGAGCTCGCCATCGGCGAGATCAACACGAACACCGGTGAGAGCCCGCAGTTGGTGGGATCAATGCGTCGACGGTGCCAGCGAGAGCTCGCCTTGGGCAAGATTGACTCAGCGACGATGACAAAGCTGTAGGTCGCTGCAACGATGCGGGCGGAGCCGCTGCTGTTGGCTCTGCAGCTCGGCTTCAGCCAGCCGATGGATGGCATGGTGCGGCAGGCCGTCGTTGGCGGCGCGGTGCGCATGGATGCCGCTACCTCGGACCTAAAAAATTAATTCTGAACCCTATATATGTATCGTGCTAGTACTATGATCAATGGCTAGTTAATACATTGAATCACATCTATATATGAATGAATAAAATAGAATAGCATATAGTACAGTCGAGCTTTAAACAAAAAGGGGGCTAACCGGCCAAATAGTTCACGCAACAATGAAATGGCAGTGAAATAAATGATAGATGAGGCAAAATTCCAGAAAACATATCTCAGCTAGCCCACCACAAACAATTGACTAGAATTAAACCTTAGTAAACAACAACATCTTCACCAAAACCCATGGCGTAAAAGTAACCGATTAGAAAATCTCCTTTTTCTTGCTCTGATAGTATTCAACGAGTAATTATGAGTACAAAATTATATTCCAAGACTTTATAGCGAAGTTATATAATATGAAAGCTGACACAAAGGTAATTGACTATTCTAGTTTAATTTGCATAAAGTAAGTTTTCATTTACAATAAAATGTAATATATTGCAATCGAAGGTTGTAAAAGCAATTGACATTTGATAAAAGCAACGAATAGATAACCATAAACGTATACCACATAAGCTCTCCACAGCCATAAACAACATCATCGCATACTCATGAGTCATGACCAAGATTCACTCAGTGGATAACCTCCATTCCCGACCAAGTTTTCAAAACATAAGACTAGACTTAGCAACATCACTAAGCTTTGCCTATAAACAAGGACACAACTATTCGAATAGATTATACACTTTATAAAGGTTGAACAACTTTACCCATAAGACATGTTCATCTTGTAATGCCAAGCTATTAGACACTTTCTTCGGTGTGCGGCCAAGAGAGTATAATAAGGCTTTTACATTACTCGACCCTAACCTTGCCATGCCCAATGCATTTTCACCCTCAAGAGTTAGCACACATTCAATCCTAAGGAATCCCCTATTATGTCAGAGGTTTTGGCCCTATACATATACACCTATGATTTGCCATAGGTACAATACTAGACCCAAGAGCCTTTCCATAAACGCACTTATGGTTGTATGAAAGGCTTAGATTAGCGAAACATATATTTCTATGGCTGCAATAGTGAGGATACAAGTTGTGGATATCATTTCTACAGCTACAACAGTGAGAATAGCAACTTCCAAAATGGTTGTCATGCAACAATTGGGTAATAGCTCCAACCTAGTAACATAGCAATTTTTACCAAAATTACGAGCATTTATAATAGTTTTGAACACAAAATACGTAACAATGAAATTTTGGGATCAACATAGTCAAAGGGGAATGCTTGTCTTGCTATTGGACACTTGTCCTTTGCTCTGAATCAATCTCAAAGCGTTTTTTATATGTCGGTATCTACCGTACAAAGCCAAATAGGACAAATAAATACAAACAAAGAGAAAATTCAAATATTTTGCAGAATATGAAAGAGCATTATTTTAGAAAAAAATAGAAACAAGCTTCACTCAATTTGTAGCTCAAATGTAGAAGTTATGAGCATCCAAATTTTTGTCAGGAGAGAAAATCTCAAACAAGATTGCAACTAGGATTTTGAAATTTATTTTCTATTTTTATTTCTATTGGAAAATTAGATTTCTTTTCTCTTGGTGTAGCTGATAGGTGGGGCCCACCAGTCAAGATTTCATTATTTTACCAATAGGACAGACAGGTAGGGTCCATATATCGGTGAAACAATACATTATTTCAGTTTTAATTATAAAGATGATTAACTAATCGATGGGCCCATTTGTAAGTGACACATTAGAACTAACTAAACCTGATTAATCTTAAACTAATTCCAATGATGTAGCTAACTACTTGACAAGGGGGTCCACCCATCAGTGGCTCAGAGCAGAGCACGCAAGTCTGGCTATGGTTGAGCTTGTCGATGATGAGACAACAGTGGAGAGGCATAGGCGAGTCTAGGGATGGAGAGAGGGGACCACGGCGAAGCTCTAAGAAGTGACAATGGCCGAAGAGGTGGATCGAGGTGGCACTACAACGACGGAGCAGCTCGGGCTGGATACGGGCTCGACGCAGGAGCTAAAGGCAATAGGAATTGGGACTTAGGATAGGACCAGGAGGCCTCAACGTAGCTAAGGAAGGCGGTACATGGACCTAGCTAGGGTCGTCGGAGGCAAGCTAGTGACATGCAAATGCGGTGGTGCCATGGACAGCGATGGCAACTGCTAGGAAAACCACTAGCTCAAGCCAAATTGAGGGGTGTATTGGCTCTAGTACCTCACCCAAATCTCGACGGAGAGGTCGGTGGTGATAGAGAAGGCTTGTGGTGGTCGGACGATGGTGAACAGGGGTGGCAACTCGATGGCTTGAATGTTGATGGAGCTCAGCAATGATTGATAGTTGAAATCAAGCCGCACACAAGGTTCAGGGGTGGCTAGGAGGGTAAAACTGACTTTGTCCATGGCGGGGGCTCATCAGAGGAAGGAAAACAACAATGGTGGCTGTGGCGACAGTGAGCTTCACAATAGTGGAGCTCCACAGAGGGAATGGGTTGCAAAGGAGCACAAAGATGGTGAAAATGACCATGGTGTAATCTGAGGCTCACCCGAGTGGAGGAATTTCAAAGGCAACGGCAGTGGCTAGAGATGAAGGCGACAATGTGGATTCGATGAGGTACCGCACAAACCAATAAATTGGTTGAGGGCATTTGAAGACGAGATGAAACAATGCAAGGTCACATGGGTGTCGAGTCTACATCGCACCAGAAATGGAGCTGGCCACGACGGAGCATGGCATCAAGTGCATGGTAGAGCCAAACATGATGATGGTGTGTCGGGCGAAAGAGTGAAGGAGACGAGCTAACAGTGGGCAAAATGGAAGTAGCGTGGAGTGTTGAACAAGGTGACGCAGTCGGGGAAGGCTTTCATTGCGAGACAAGAGTGAGAAACTCCATGAGAATTCATGGCTGCTCAGGAGAAAATGCAAATATGTCACCCGATGATGGCTTGCGAGAGACGCCAAACTCAGCTTGGAGGAGGGGGCAATGCAGGCTTCATGTGGATGGGGTCATGGAAGTCCAGGGGCATTGGATTTGGCAGTGGAACTATAGATGAACAACGGCTCTCTAGGCAATCTCTAATTGCAGGCACAGCACGTGGAGGAAGATGGTTGGCAAGTGAGCCTAGCTGGTAGTGAGAGAGGGAGAAGAAAGGAGAGAAGGCGCTTCGCGGGATGGCACCTTCGCATGGTGAAAATGTAAAAGGGAGGTACATAGGCTAAGGACGGCGCACGGGTTGTAGTAGGCCGAAACAGGATACAGGTTGGGCCAATAAGGAAGGATTCGACCCAAGAGTAAGTTTTGAATTTAAATTCTTTTCTGATTAGTTTAAACACAAAAATCAAGTTTGAAAATGTAAACTTAGAAAACCAACTCCAAAACTTATGAAATTTTTTGGGGAGCCTCCACAGATTATTTAGAACTCAAATAAACTATTTTCAAGCTCTGGTCAAGTTGTAATTAATTACAAAAATTCATTTTTAGCTGCTAAAAATTAAGAAAGCTTTTTCTTTAAAGCGGATTTTTTTGAAAATGCAAGGAAATGCAGAAATGATGATTTTGAAATTAATTAAATAGATTTTGAAAATTTGGAAGGTTACATGCTATAGGCAGCACGTGAGAGTCCATTGAGTCATTTGGCGGTGGCGCACAAGCCAAGGAGCCACTGTAGGTGGGGCACGGTGGTCCACCATGGGCAGCTTGCGGGCAGGAAGCCGCCGTGGGCGGCAAGTGTTAAACAATGCTAGATGGGGCGACAATGACACAGACGCCGTGGACGCACGTCAAGAACAATAGTAGATCAATCTACTCTAGGAATTGCAATAGATCGATCAGAGGTGACATACCAGGAAGCCTTAGCAAAAGCGTTATCGTGTTGATAATGTGTTAGAGGATGGTTGTTGAATTGCCGACGATCAATCGTATGCGAGCGAAAAAGTAGATGGTCAAAAACACAATATGTAGTCCCAGCAACCTCTCTTTATTGATGATTTGCATGTACCCTCCCTTTACATATCGAGAAGAGTCCATGATTGAATAAACAATATAGGACTAAACTACACTAATAGGCATTCATGGGCCGAAACCCTTAATAGCTCAGTTTTGGTAAAATTTCCGCACTAATTTTCCCTCAACATTTACAAGGTTAAGCCATTTTTTTATAGACAAATGGCTAAGCCAGTTTTGCACAGAACATATGGTGGTGATCGGTTGGGCTTAAAAGCTCATGGCTTATGGTTGAAAACACTGTAGCTGGCTGAAAAAAACACTGTAGCTGACAGAGACTTATTTAGCATAATTAAATTTAAAAAAATTTAAAAATATAAAAAAATATGTTAGCCCAATATGTATAATACAAACGAATACGGGAAAAAAAAGAACCGGCAAAAAAACTCAACAAAAAGTCAAAAGTTCAGAAAAAGACGAAATTTATGAATAGTGAAAAATAAGCCAGAACCCAAAAGCTCAAGCCGAACCGATCAGGGTATAGACTCGAGATTTTCTTGGGAGTTCTGTACTGACAAACGCATAACTGCATAAGAGCAAGTACAATAGTATAGCCAACTAATGGCTATAACACTTGTCCATTTCATCTATAGCCTTCAAAAAAATAGTTCATACAATAAGGTAGCTATTACAATAACTATTTGGCCCCATGTGTAAGAGAGTGAAATGCATATTTTTACGTGCTATAGCTAGCTGTAATTTAGTGGCCAGCTTCCTTTCTCTCTGCCACGTAAGATTTTGTTGATATTATATTTGCTATAGCCTGCTGACTAAGCCTTATTGTACCTGCTCTAAGTACTACATTTGTACCCTCCAGTCAAACCATCTAACGAAATTCGATGGTAACAACAGTTTGTTCATTCGCCTAGCGACGCAAGTAGAACATACTTCTTTTATATATTAAAAAAAAAGAAAAACAATTCACTTGACCACAGATCGAGTGGCTATGATATAGTAGTACGATGCATCCGAGGCAGCCGTGAAATTTGTCCCGAAAATAGCCAGCATGGTTGCACGCGTGAGCGATAAACTTAGATATTGTCCGAATAGCCACACAACGATGATCGTCGAGTGTCAAACGAGCGTGAGCTCGATGTTGCCGCAAAAGGCTTGGAATCCATGAGCCCTTTGCACCCCTTTCCAAATGCTAATGAACTCGAGGCTTCTCTTTTGAGAGTAGCGTTGGTTAGTGAAAGAATATTCTGACTAGTTCTGGTGATTAGGCTTGCCATCATCTAATATGCCGATAAAGACCTGCCTAGCTAGCTTGTTAACAGTAATGTATAATTGATTTGTCGTGTCGCGGTGCATAAAATATTGAGTGCCCAATCTCCAATGTATACGGTGGAGGAGTACATGTTGTAATCCAGTTAGGAGAATGCTCGCTCAATTTCCTAGATTCCTTGGTAAATGACATTTTCTCCTGTTTCCTCCAACGAACTATTTCTCCACCGAATGCCTCATATTTTTCCCTAGATTAAAGAGGAGTCACCAGAGTCGCCAATGCACTTAGGACTTCTTTGGGTGGGTCCAAATCCCAGTCCGTTCATGTAGATATACCGAGAAGTTAAACTAAAATTTCAGTCTATCTATATGAACTAGTATAGTGTCCGTGCTAACGCCACGGCGGCATTTTAGGGATGCACACGAAATCAGCCAAACGAATTTTTGAATGGCCATACATGTTTTGTTCCCTGCTTTCAAAGCCAATTTTTGAATGGTCATATATGTTTTGTTTGGATAATTGGGTTCCTCCCCGCCGCACCGCGCCGCCGCGTCCGCCCCGCCGCACCGCGCCACCGCACCGCGTCCACCGCGTGCGCGCCCCGCACTGCGCGGACGCAGGTCCGCCGCGTCCAGCCCGCCGCACCCACCGACTTCTCATATATTGTATAACCAAATATTTTTGTCACATAATGAATGTCACATAACGACTGATCCTTTGAGGAGGCGACAACATCATTGGACTCACCCACCGACGACTTTCTCCGTCCCCACATTGTTTAAACTTGAGGCTACAAAGAAAACAAACATTTTTGTCACATAAAGAAATATGAAACACAGTAAGAAAATATGTGTTTGTGGACTATTTAATTACCACATCACCATGCTAGGACGTCTTTATACACAATATTTTTGGTGCTCTTCCCTGAGGCATCTACTTCTTTCTTTGGTTTGGCCAAAATTCTTGTCGTTTGTCTTGATACACTCCTTGATAGCGCGACATAAAACTGTCAATGTGAGAAAACAGGCTCTGGAAGGTAGATGCCAACATTTGGGATGGTTTGGCCCTGCGCTTTGTTTATGGTCATTGCAAAACTCAGGCAGATCGGGAATTGTTTCCGCTTGAACTTGAAAGGAAGTGAGATATCGTCGGACGGAGCCATAGGGATTCTAGGAATAAATACCCTCTTGCCTGCATGGTGGCCACCAACTATTTCTACATCAATTACATTGTTTTGTAATACTCTAACCATGAGTCTTGTCCTTTCCAGAATTCCAGACCAAAATTTGGGACAACACAGATCAAAATCTGCCCTACCGGGAAACACACAAGCCATGGTGCATCACAATACAATATAGACTTTTATTTATCTGTAGCATCAAGTCAATACCAAAACTGGTCTCCGCCGTTATTTATTGAGAGCAACAATGAAGAAACTCGCGAAAGGGTCGGTCAACTCACACCAAATATATCTACCATCACTTACACGCCTAACATTGTATCACATGGCAGCTCAATGTCACATTAGACCAAACAGGTCAGCTTTCTCTGTAACCTCAAAAATGTCGAATTGATCAGCTCCCATCAAAGTAGGAGTCAGGCATCTCAGGAAGTTCATAGGATGATGGAAAAGGCCACAGGTAACCTATTTGATCACTTGAAGATGGGTCAGCCTCCTCTATCTTCATGCAATTTGCATGTGAGAATCAGCTCATTTCGTTGCAATCTCATCACTCTGGAAGTTTTAGCCTGTCAAAGAGAACCAAGAAGCTCTGCTCAGGCACGCTGTAAAGGAAACCAAGCTCCGCACCTCCAAGGTGTGGGATTGTACTCTGCAAAGGAATCAACATCAAACGTCAAGGGCAATCTTAACAAAGGAACTACAACGAAATGTTATGGACAAAATCGGATAGGTGAGCTGGTAGTATTGGTTAAAAAAAGCAAATGAATTTCACTGACAACTTGTATTTTCCTACTATATAAACACACTCCATGCAATATATAATTTGTACAAAACAGACTTAACAGTGTTAGCTGTTAAGACTTTAAAATACCTGACATCAACCTGAGAACATGGAGCACTAACAGTTTTAAACCATGCAAAGCCACCATAGGAGTGTCAGCCTAAGCATAGATATTGGTGAAATGGACACCTTTGTTCCAAAAATGATCCGACAAGACAAACAATGCTTGCGTGAACTAAAGATGAACATGAACTATTCTTTTTAAAACTATAACTTTTCTTATGACTTGTGACTAATTTCCTCTAGTGAAATACAAAGCTGTGGGTCCAGAGCCCAATATATTTCAACACAGTTCATAGCGAATGGTGCACTGGAAACCAAAATATTCTTTACTCAGCCAGTAGTAAGCTTGCTTCCTGGTGATATAGCTCGGTATTATATAAGGGGCGGCGGCGGAATAATGGAATCACGGGATACTATCCTTGTTATACTCAGGAACCAAAGTGCAACTACGGAATAGTCTGAACTGTACAATAAGTTGGCACATTGCATATATATCAACTTCTGAACAAGTGCCATAGTTGTACACTGAATTTCATAAGGTACAAGTGTTTCTTCGCTTGGCTCATGACTAACAACAAAACTAACACTGTGAACACAATAGTTTCTAATATACAAAACTGCCTCTTGAAAGAAAAGCTAAAGAAGGTTAGATCCCCTCACATGAAGACAAGTTTGCTCGTGACAAATTTGCTCGTAGCACACCAAAGATAAGTCTGTCAACGGCCAACAAAAAATATCTTTTTCCCACACTATAATGAAACAATATGCAAAGGTAAACTATCCAGGATGCAAATGCCTATAGTACCTGGCCCAACATTCATTCATTGTAAGTTCACTGTTTTCTCATCATAGTAGCCAGCAGCCCTCCCTGATCTGCCTATCAAGATTGAGTCTGCTGCTGGACCCTCATATTCTCCAGTGAGACCACGGTATGACCGCGCCTTTAGGTAATCGATTGCAGACTTTGCTCCTCCTTGGTAAAGAACTGCATCATTACTCTGGTTTCGGATACTTAGTGCCTTCTCTGTTACCTCAGCCAGTGCAAGTGATGTTTCTGACAGCTCATTTTCTGTGGGGCGGTGGGAGAACACAAATGATTTAGTAAAAAAGATAAAAGTAAAGGAAATGCATGAGCCATGAGGCCAGAACTATTAAGTAGAACATGGAGTTTTCTGCTCGATGGTTTCCCACCAGAAAGTTCGAACCAAGGATTCAAAAACCGGAAACAGGAAAAATATTGGACCCCCCTCTAGTACCGGTTGCCAGCGGTTACCGAACTCAAAATTTGAATTAGACCGGTTTTCGGCTGGTTACCGCCCAGAACAACTGTTCATCAATTTAAATTCAAAATTCAAATTTTAAATTTAGAACTTTTCTGACCGTTTTTTACCAGTCTGGGCTGGCAACTGGTGGATTACCACCCTTTTTTTTACCCTTGGTTGGAATTCAATAAATAACACATTAATGTTGCTGGAGTTTCAACAGGTCAATAAAACTTGTGCATACAGTGACGTATGGATAGGCCAAAGTGCATAATACCTTGAGTACAATTATCTTCCACATAGCATCCTTTGATAAAGGAAAATCGTGCTTCTTCACTTCTGCTTGCAGCTTCTTGTTTATCTGAAGTGATCAAATCCTTGAAATCCAAGAGATATTCTCCAGTCCATTCTCTCCCCCTAGAATATGATGTCACCATTCAAACAGTGCCTCAAAGTCATGTGGCAGAGCCAAGACCAGGCAATACTACAATCATTTTTAATATTGAAGTTAGCAATGTACATACCAACACCTAGAGTTCCCACCAAAATGCTAATAATATTTGCATCCTTTGCCTTCTCCACAAGGTAATATCTACAATCACAGTGTTTTGTAATTAATAGTACACATATAATAGCATACTTGCATTTCACAAAAAGAAAAAAGTATATAAATGCTGCACAAAATTGTACCTGCGCCTAAGAATTTTCATCAGATGAGAGACATCCCTTGACAACTGATTTGCAATTGTGTCATATCTAACTGCAAAAAAACATTTCATAAATATTCAAAAAATTTCATTATAAAGATCTCTGCTTTGGAGCAATTATGTAAACACAGGTTGTTCAAACTGATGTTATGACATGACACTGGAACGGTTAACTTGCACGTCTGCATTCCAAGCTAAATTATAAAATGCAGGGAGCGACAATAACTACATCAACAATACAAATCATTGAGAAGAAATTATAGCACAACCAAGCATTAAGAATAGAAGTCTTAAAAGACAAAGAAGCGTGCACTCCAAGAAAGCTGTATGCCATATAGTTTTTTATATTATTCTATTCGTTGTTTAGTGTTTACACCTATGTCAGCGATGAAGATTAGTTTGAAATTGCTTTATTTTATTCTAACTAAAGGAAGGGGATGTGAGCTCATTAGATCCATTTCACTTGGAACTAAGAGAACAAAATGGATTGTAGATTGATATATTCTAAAGCAACACATTCAAACAATCCTCCCACCAGCCATAAAATAAGGAAGAAGAACACAAACCTATATCGCATTTATTGAAGGTAAGAACAATGTTAGCAAACGCAGAGTTATCTTGTCCAATCCAACATAACAAATAGTCCTCCATTTTCTCATCTATGGATATACCCCATGTAAGGCCTCCAAGGCTATACTTGTGCGTAGACCCTTCCACATTGCAACAATTATTCACAGATGTTGCCACACCATCACTGTGTATAGACAAATCATCATTATGAGTGCTTCCATTGGATTGAGGACGTTCTGCAGTAGGACTTGATGATGGACTCATGACCGAACACAGAACATCTGCATATTGGACTTCAGGACTGCAAGAGTGTGATTTGCATAGTTCCATGATTGCTCCTTTAAGATCATCCAATGCATGTGCATATTCTAATCCACATAAAACCTATTTGATAAAAGTCAGAGTAGCAAAGAATATTACAAATAGAAGTAATAAAGATTGCAATCTATAGCTTTACACGTTTCATATCAGCTATTTCATGGTCAAACATGCAAATAGTAGAAATGGTGAAAATGTGCAGCAACAGAAACAAATACTAAGCAGATCAATTAAAACCCTAAGGATGCCTTGCATACTAATTTCCTTGAAACAGGGTAATTTCTTGCAGATCTAGCCATTACTGGCAATACGACAGAAACACAACATCAAACTGAAACAGCTACTGTTCTGAGCTCCCGACTGATATTGCTTTAGAGGCTACCAATAAATTAAATCATTTTCATTTTTCACTAATAAATGCTTATTCCATGAATTGAAGCATAATTTCCAGAACACAAGAAATAGTTTGGGCCATACCAGAATGCGTTTATTGCTTTCTTTCGAGCACTCCAGCAATGAGCGGCCACAAGCATTCACATTCAATGGTGCCTTCCCAAATACGAACAACGCTGGCAAATTTGATGTGCTGCATTTAAATTTGTTCGTCAGCACAAAAGAGTGTTAGTGTGAAACTAACAGGCAAAGACTTCCAACAAATTATATACATAATGATGGAAAAACATTTATGTTACAAGTGTATAAAGTATAAACACATAAAAATGAAATATTGATATAATAAACACTTAGAATCATGACTGAATATATAGGGAACACATTCAATTAACCATCAACAGTTTCCTCCTAAATTTCGAGCTGCCAATGCCTAGGTTAGACGCTAGACCATCTCTGCCATGATCACCTAGCAATTTCAAATACCCCCAATAAAAACAATTTGAAACATCCCTCCAACAAACACCACCCCTTGACAGAAATCAGCTAACAGACACCAAATCCTCACAAACCCAACATAAATGCAACCAAGCTCCCACCTTACCGCCAACCAAAACATCAAAGAATCCATCATTCTCCAATTCTATCCATAATTCTAGCCATATGTTGCCCCTTTTGAAAGCTCATATCTTTTGAAAGGAAAAGGGCGCAAGAACTGATGAGCAAAGTAAGAAGGGCTCACGGGCTCATGCAGGCGTGGCCGTAGTGGACGACGCACTGGGCGTCGATGTGGGACGCGCCCACCTCATCGACGCAGCACGAGTTGTACGCCGTGTTGGCCATCATGAACACCTTGACCCCGCCGCCGCCGAGCTCCCGCCGCAGCGCCCGCGCCACCGCCACCGCGTCCTTGAGCATCTCGTCCGGGAACTAAAGCACCAAGAATCCAAACCAAAGAACCAACGTTAAGGCCAAAATGAAAAGCACCAAGAAACTCCCAAGAAAGAAAGAAAGAAAGAACCGAATCGATGTGGATTGGATTACCTGGAGGGCGACCCTGGTGTAGGCGCGGCCGTGGAGGAACTCGGCGGTCCGTGGGATCTCGTACCTGGAGTCGATGTCGTCCATAGCCGAAGATTCAGGCCACCTTTCGAAGAGAGTGGATTCAATTGAGGACGAGAAGAATGGAGAGAAGAAGACTGCAGAAGAGCTCGGAGGAGGAAGGGCACGAGAGGAGGGTTTTGGGACGCCGCCGCCGCGTCTGAGTTCATCGGTTGGTTCTCTCTTTGAGCTGAGAAGTGGGGGGAGGAGGAGGCGGCGGCGGTGCGGAGAAGTGGGGGGAAGAGGAGGTGGCGGCGGCGCGAGGTGGGGAGGAGTAGGCGAGGGCGGAGCGGCGGATGAGGGAGGGGAGGAGGCGAGGGCGGAGGAGGGAGGGGAGGAGGCGGCGCGGAGGAGCGGAGGCGCGGGTGGAAGAGGGAGGGGAGGAGGCGGCGCAGAGAACGGGGGAGGAGGGGAGGCGCGGGGGAGGAGGGGGAGGCGGAGGGAGCGGAGGAGGCGCGGGGGAGGCGGAGGGAGGGGGCAGCGCAAGTCGAGCGGGGGCGCGGGGTGGAGGGGTACTACAGATCCATTGAAGGATGACCGTCGGATATGGTTGAGTAAGGAGAGAGAATGGAGGAGAGTTAATCTGGTGCGCACGTTTTTATGATGGTGTATTTCTGGGTGCATATTGTGGTGTGGACGTAGTTAAGGTCATGACTGTAGAGTAGGTAATTGTTGGGTGGATGTAAAATAATTTGAACTGGTGGATTATTAGTTTAGATGAACCGAGATCTGGACCCATCCAAACAACGCCTTATGATGGGGAGGCGTGTGAGGAGGACTGACACAACAAGAGGTTCACCGACAAGGCATGGTGTGGCAGCACACAGGCACGAAGGCATGATGCGGCTAGCGTTTGGACGGTGAGGGTGGTGGCACAGAGGAGCGTGGTGTATCTGCACTATGAGGGAAGTAGGGGTGGAAATGGTATATGATAATTCTGACCGATCATATACCAAATCCAGGAAGACAATTCAGTATCCAATCGGATTTGGTATGAATACCGGATAGTTATTATTGGATTTTGTAACAAAATCAAGAGAGCTAAAATCCAACCGAATAACATCGTTAAGTGGTAAACCGGATATCCGGCACCACGCACGCACAGGTGCACCAATGCCACGACCTCGCAGAACACGCCACTGCCGGGAGCTGCCTCCGCCCCTTGTTGTCGTCTCTCCTGGAGGTGCAGCAACTACATGTTGGCGGCGTCGAGGGACTCCCAGTATATGAAGCACAGCATCTCGGTATAGAAAGAGAGAAACCGTAGTTCAGCAGAGCCACGCCAAATTCGACCCCACCAACACCGAATCCGACCAGAGGGGAAAGAGAGGAAGCACGAGGATAGACTGGAGGAGCCGACAAGCTGGCGACAGCACCACCAAGAACCGTTCTCAAGCTCTAGGCCAAGCCCAAGAAGTTGTCGCCTGTGGCCATGGGACCAAGGGAATAAGGCGAGCGACAATAGGGGACTAGTAAAGGAGCTCGCTGTCAGTGAGCCAAATCCGGCAAAATCAAGGAGAACCCAAAGAGGGGCCGACACCATGGAGAGAGTGGTGTTGTGTGTGCAGTGCAAGTGTTGTGCTATGTAGTTGTGTGTGTAGTGCCTGCGTGTGTGCAGTGCTTGTGTTGTGATGTGTAGTTGTGTGTGCAATGTGTGTGTTGTGCTTGTGTGTGCAGTGCGTGTGTGCTGAGTGTGTGCGTGCGTGCAGGTGTAGGTGCAGTGTGTTGTGTCTTGTGTGGGCCACGTGGGTGATGTGTGTTGGGCTACGTGCGTGTGGGTGTTGGCGAAGATGAACCTGGCCTTGGCAAAGTAAAGGCATATGGATATTTAGGTGGTTATCATTTGGGCTTTTTTTGGTGGCTTATGGCTGAAAAGCACTGTAGCTGGCTGAAAAAACAATGTAGCTGACAGAGACTTATTTAGCATAATTAAATTTAAAAAATTAAAAAATATAAAAAATATGTTAGCCCATTACGTATAATACAAACAAATACGGGAAAAAAAAGAACCGGCAAAAAAGCTCAACAAAAAGCCAAAAGTTCAGAAAAAGACGAAATTTATGAATAGTGAAAAATAAGCAGGAAGCTAAAAGCTGAAGCCAAAATGATCACAGCCAAATGTGGCCTTGCTGTCAGATAGGTAGTATGGTTTAGCATATGTTTCTTTTCGTGTACACATACTATCCATCTATATTATCCGTTTTTAATCTGAAATCATCATGTATTCGTTCCGACAGTACCATATCTGAAACTCTGAATTCGTATTCATATCTGGCCGGAATAAAAAAAACGGGTTAGAATATAGTACTAGTAATGTCCATCCGAATCTAACCTGATTGCACCCCTAGAGAGAAGGAAGACTATTGTCGACACACTCTGTAAGATAATTCTAAAAGATTTTTTTGACAAGCACGCGTGGAGAAACACATTCCGTAGATGTTTTACAATATACATCTAGGGTGGTGATCGGTTCGGCTGAAAAGCTCGTGGCTTATGGCTGAAAACACTGTAGCTGGCTGAAAAAAGCACTGTAGCTGACAGAGGCTTATTTAGCATAATTAAATTTAAAAAATTTAAAAATAAAAAAATATGTTAGCCCATTACGTATAATACAAACAAATACAGGAAAAAAAGAACCGGCAAAAAAAGCTCAACAAAAAGCCAAAAGTTCAGAAAAAGACGAAACTTATGAATAGTGCAAAATAAGCCAGAAGCCGAAGCCGAGTTGATCAGGGCCAGTGTTCCTTCTATGCAGAAAGATAATTTATATTGTTGTTTATAATCCAGCCACATAGTAGAGATTTAACGATTATGTTTGTCAATAAATAGGAAGAACGGTATATTTGTATTAGCAATTGTTTCTATAAGAAAACAGCTTTTGAAGGTTTATCTGGATTCTTCGAGAAGCCAAAAAAACTATAAAAAGAATATTTAGTAAGCCAAAAGATAGGTAGAGTATGCACAATTCTAAAATAGAGACCAAATACATTTAGATATCATATAAAATCTGACTATTTAAATAATCAACATTACACAATGCATTAGGAGGACTCTACAGCAAGATATTTGGAACAAATACCTTCACAATTTTACAAAGAAAATCTCTTTCTATGTATGTGACTACAAATTTTGACATGTCATCTATATATGAAATCTTACCTAATTTCTTTTTTTAATGTGAATCTTACTTAATTTCTACTTGACGACATCTTGCTAAAATTTATGACTCAATTTACCAAAAAAAAAATAAAGTCTACATTTACTTATATACTACGGAGTGTATCTTAACATGCATAATGAGAAATCTATCTTAAAAATGCATGATGAATTTTTTATATGTTAAATTGGCTAAAGTCATATTCATTGAATTTTGTACTATCGTTGAAAAAAGTTTGTGATATTTCAAAAGCTCATCTATCTAAAATTACATTATAGTAGTGCTTATTCTGAAGATGATAAGAATTTTGTTGTTTTTAAATCACTTTTTATGCTTGTTGGATATGTATTGTGCTACGCATATTTGTGCTTTGTTGTCACTGTTTAGGCTGAGTTGTATGATACGTTTCGTGTTGTTTACTAGTCTTATAATTTAAAAAAATAAAAATAAACCTGTGATATGCATGATAGAGGACTACTGTGGAAAGTAAATAAAAGAAACTTTTTGGGAAAAGTCTTAAAAACTTCAATATCCAAACTATGTGCATGTTCAGACAACCAGAAAGAAGTTTTTGGCCCATAGCCAAATATACATGAACCTATAAGTCACACACTTAATGGGTCAGAACGATAGAGGTCTGGATAATAGACTTCGAGTGTGATACGATATCTACTTATATTGGATTCAGTTAGAGGTTCTCCGAGTGGCATATGATCTCTACTTGTATTGAATAAATATCCAACCTAAGACTTTCTAAGTTGGATACGACATCTGATCGTATCGAATAAGGATCCGATTGAAGACTAAATAAAATGTGGTATGGAGGCTGAGGGAGGTATCTCAAAATACACCCATTGAAACACTAGCCGTCATCTCTTATAACCACTACCGTGTGCACTGGTGTTAGCACACCGACATACGGCGTTCCATCTTTGAACATGTGGATTTCGGTAGAGATGCTGCTGCAACTGCAATGCTGATCAAAATGATCGCGAGGAGGAGATGGTTGGTCAAAGGATAATCGGCTATTTCCACTGTAGAGTTTTTTGCTATTATGGTACCCTCTAAGTTGGGCTTCGACGAAACGGTATTTACGTCGTGGGCTTCTCTAAAATAGTACTCTTGTACTTAAGACTTCTCTCAAATAGTATTCTCAGGGATTTTAACTCAAATAATTTGATTTTCGAATTTGTACTCCCCCAATTGACTGAACTGCGTACAAAGATTGATAAAGTAATGATAAAAGCAAAGAAAATGATCAAGTAATAATAAAGCAGAAAATTTTGATAGTGAAGACAGGGTCTTGCCCTTGGCGTGTGGTCCGATCACACCTGCCGCGTACATGGTCCGGTTGCCCCTGCCGACGTGCGACCGTCCCTGGCTGGCGTGCGATCGTCCGTGGCCTGGGGTGCGCGCACTCCCGTGCGATCCTTGCCGCGCTCTCGCCTGGCGTTGACGGCGCCGCGCCGAGTATTCCGATCGGCCAGTCGGCGTGCCGCCGTCGCCAATGAAACCCAAACGATGTGAAAAGAAGAAAATAAAAGTGATTAGGGTTAAACAAAATGAGCAGGGGCAGTTCAGTCAATTGGGGGAGTACAAATTCGAAAATCAAATTATTTGAGTTAAAATCCTTGAGAATACTATTTGAGAGAAGTCTTAAGTACAAGAGTACTATTTTAAAGAAGCCCACGACGTAGATACCGTTTCGTCGAAGCCCAACTTAGAGGGTACCATAATAGCAAAAAACTCTCCACTGTACCGACGCGTACTTTGTTAAACTAGTCGTTTCAACTTTATTTACACTACATTACGCGTCTAGTGGTACCGATTTATGATTTTTACTCATATGACTTCTTAGTTTACACTATAAAATTTTTTAATATGCGCTAATGTAGTCTACCTATATCCTAACACAGGGGCGGACCCACAGGGTATGCCGGGTGGGCCACGGTATACCCTGGGGCCCAGTGTCAATCCCGCTGACGGTTCGCCTTCCCCTCCCAACATCTGCAGTCTTGCCTACTCCTCCCGGCCGCCGTATTGGAGATCCGAGGCTTTCTTGGTAATCACTAATCCTTCCGATTTCTTGGCCGCTCCAATCCCCCTGATCCCATCCCGTTCGAGTTCTCGAATCCTTGCTCGCACGCATTATTTGGCTGTAATAACGTGAGCAAGCTCTCCGAAGGGTTCCGATTTAGGGTCGCTGGATTGAGTGGTGCGGGACGCGGTGATGAATTCAAGGCCGGTGGTGCTGGTCTTCCTCCTGCTCGTGCTCGTCGTCACGTCGCAGTTCGAGTGGAAGTAGCAGATTGGGGACGCCGACCCCGCCGCCTTGCGCCGGTGGCAGCAGGTGCTCGCCAAGGAGGAGGCCGTCAAGGAGAAGGTGAGCCCAGCGGAAAAAAAAAATTCTTGTTCAATTAGCTGTAGTTCTTTTTAGTTGTTCTGTGGGCACCACCAAGATTATCAGCAAGTTAGGTGCATTCTTTTGGCTAGAAGCAACCGAAAACATCTGTCATGTCTGTTACCATTTGTCCCTCTTAAAGAAATCATTTGGCTTATATGGTACGATCTAAATTAAAGTTAGATAATGATTGGAATTGGACCCACCATTAAAAACTAGCCAGAGTGTGCTGGCTCTGAGTTGATTTCTGAATTGTTGATTGGGAGGATTATTTGATGAACTCATTGATAGAGAGAGTCTGTTAAGAGAGACAGGTTGAATTCTGATTTTCAGTAAGCTAGATAAAGCAGGTACCTTGAGATGTTTTACCAAACAAGGCCAGAATTTCATAACCAAATGGATCCTCTTAGTAAGTTATTTCAACTCATAAGAGCATCTCCAACAATCCCCCTAAAAACCCACCCCAAAAGACACCTTTTAGGGGCAGTCCAAAAAATTTGTTAACCTATTTTAGTCCCCTCCTCCAACAGCTCCCCTAAATATATCCTAATAGTATTTTGAATCTGGCCCAACATTAACAACCGGCCCATGAACTAGCTCGTCCGATGTACTGGCGGCCGATGTGAATCCGTGAATCCTGTTTTGTACAAGGCATGAACTCCTGTTCCGATACATGCATGGAGTTCACGCATCTAGTTGTTCCGATCGGTACCGTCACGTAGTGTGTTCCAGTGGGTTCCGTCCATCCGTGCATGTATTTATACGGCGGCGGCCGCTAATACCCGCACAGGACGTCGCCCGGCGCCCGCGCACGATTTTGATCTCCCTATGCTGCTTCAGTTTGGTACGTGCTTGTAGATACGTGGAACTATGAGCGGGCGCAAGTCTTTGTTGCAACAAGTACTGGACTCGTCCTCATCGGATGATGATGATGATTTCTTTATCCAGTCCGCATCTATAATTCATACGTATTATACATCCATGAGTGCACCTAAACAGGGTGGTTCTGTTCCTGGGCATAAAATTATTCGTCGTAAGAGACAAGAAGGACACCAAAAATTATATGAAGATTATTTCTCCGATGATCCTACATATGGACCAGAATTCTTCAGACGTAGGTTTGTATTGTGTCATGTTTACTGTTTAATTTAAATTTTTTAGTTACTATTGATTGTAATAATTTTGTATTTATTTGCAGGTTTAGAATGAGCCGACCTCTTTTCTTGCGTATAATGAATGCGGTACAGGATCATGATGAGTATTTTGTGCAAAAAAGAAATGCAGCTAATGTACTTGGATTAAGTTGTTTACAGAAGGTAACAACAGCACTTCGTATGCTAACTTATGGGGTATCAGCTGATCCCATAGATGAGTACATTTGTATTGGAGAGAGTACCGCTATTGAGAGTATGAGACGGCTTGTCATTGCAGTTGTTCAAATATTTGAAGATGAGTATTTGAGAGCGCCAAATCAGAAGGATACGGCCCGCTTACTGGCAATAGGAGAAGAAAGAGGGTTTCTAGGAATGTTAGGATCCATAGATTGTATGCATTGGAAATGGAAGAATTGTCCTACAGCATGGCACGGTATGTATTCTGGACATGTCAGAGTGCCAACTATAATATTAGAAGCTGTTGCTTCTAAAGACCTGTGGATTTGGCACGCTTTTTTTGGTTTACCGGGATCACACAACGACATCAATGTTCTTCAACGCTCTCCACTCTTTGCAAAATTAGTTGAAGGTCAATCACCTGAAGTCAATTATACAGTCAATGGTCATGATTATACAATGGGGTACTATCTTGCCGATGGAATTTACCCATCATGGGCAACATTCGTGAAGACCATTTCTCAACCACAGGGCAATAAACAAAAATATTTTGCCAAAGCACAGGAGGCAGTCAGAAAGGATGTCGAGCGAGCCTTCGGAGTTTTACAGGCTCGTTTTGCCATAATTCGAGGTCAAGCTCGTTTATGGAATCAAGAGACATTAGGATACATTATGAAAGCTTGTGTTATCATGCATAATATGATTATAGAGGACGAGGGTGATGTAGATGCAGAAGACCATTTTGACTCTGAAGATGAACATGTCCGAGCTTCTCATAACTATACTGTTGATCTTATGGAGTTCATTGAGACAAGGAAAAAAAATAAGAGACAAAGAAGTTCATCATCAACTACGAGAAGACCTAATAGAGCACCTATGGCAACATAAGCCGGATACATATTGATCATCACGCCTAGATTTATGTTTTTTTTGTGTTCTATTAATAAGATACATTATGGGTGCAAGATACATTATTTTATATGGATTCTATTTTTATTTTATGGGCACAAGATACATTATTTATCACATCTCAATTGACTTACATGCTTTATCATTACTGACACCTACATTGTGCATTTTCCGACAATCAAACATTGTGAATGCATAATCCTCGTCCTGTCTGAGACATCACAGCATTACTGCTGGTATCATCCTTTCTTTTCCGAACATTGTGAATGCATAAAACCAAAAGAAGTAGTACACACAAGGCAGCAAGTATCGAGCCAACAACTATCCCCAGCAAGTAGTACACACAAGGCAGACCTGTCTTCTTTTCACCTTGATCAGTGGGGCTCTCAGCTTCCAGGCGCACACAAGACTAATCACCAGAGCTTCCAGAAACGGCATTTTTCATAGTTTATCAGCTTCGGCAACTGAGACATCACAGGAGGATCACAAGCATCACAAGCATCATTCAGGAAACATCACATGCATCATACAGGAAGTTATAGAAAAATATAAGGTCCACATTCAACACTTGACCTAGAAAAGTTCGATTGAAATAAACTAAAAACAGATGATATTGAATGATAAGGAGCAAAATCAGACCATACTGTTGATCCCTCGACGAGTGAGTATCTCACTCCGTAGGCTCCTATAGTAAAGCTGCTGCTCAATAGGCAGACCACTAATGTCCATTGTCATGATTCTCTCCTCTTCTAACATAAGTTTCAGCTTCGACTGATCCTTCTCTATTTGCAGCCTCTCTTGTTCAATTTGCAAGGATTTGTTAAACCTTTCATCCTTTTTTACTTCTTTGTAATCATCGGATATCTTCTTTTTCTCCCACATATTATCGAATGCATCAATGCAAGCATCACCTACTCCATTACGGAGCTGTTGTTTAGCCTTCTTTCTACCAATTGGCCGCTTCGAAACTGGAGGATCTGGGCAACAGTTGACATTATTAGCAAAATTCAGATTCTCTTCATTTCCATCACCTGTCAAATCCACAATTGAATCTCCAAGAACCCTTTTTTTCTTTTGGGTAGGTTTCTGAGCTGCCAGTTGAGCTATCTTGTCATGCCATTTTGGTTCAAATCTTAATACGTGCCAACAGTGCAATAGAGTAAAGGATTTGTTTTCTTTATCCTCAGCCTTGTACAAAGCACGTGCATCCATAAGCTACAAAAAACAATATTATATTAGTTGCCAACCAAAATTAATAGAAATCAGACATAGTGATCAAAACATGTACCTTATCTTCAAAAGTCTTTCCACTTTGATTTCTTCCTTCAATTGCAGCAAAGCTCCCACAAAACTTATTGACACACTCTTGAATCACTGTCCACCGATGTGATAGAGAATTTGGAGTACGATCTAATACAACATCCTTTTCACAAATGAAGGCTTCATGTACCCTTGTCCAATATGCCCCACGCTTTTGATTTGTTCCTGGAATTGGATCTATACTGGTGTTCAACCAAGCTTTCACGAGTAGTATATCTTCATTTTCGCTGAAGTTCTTGTTCCTACTTTTTGTGCTCCCTTTTGTTGTGGGAGTAGGTTCAGGTTGCTCTTCCGGAGGGCTTCCTGTGCCATCCCATTCCATTCCGACATTTCCTGGACTCTGGTTCATCAAACCCATGAAATAGCCCTGTCCCTCCATTGCAGAAAATGCCTATTAAAATAGTACAGAACAGTTAGCATTTCAAGAAAAGAAAACAATAAATCGTGCTAGCTAAATCGTGCTCACAAAATTCAGATTTGACAGTGTCTGGTCCATGAATTGCACCTATTCAAATATTCCACAAATTAGTTAGAACCTGAGAGCAGCAATTTCTTGCTCAGCAACTATGTTCAGCTGGACTATATGAAAAAACTACTGCAACAACTTCCAAACTAGACTAAGGACTTTGGCAATGCATGAAATCCAACTTAAGATAGATATCATAGTACTACTGATATGAATCGTCTCATAGAGAATAACCAGAGGCAGAGGCTAACAAGTAATCCCATATCAGTGGACTCTAACTCAGAAGTCATAACAAGGACCATAAATGAAATCTGTATATTGCAGCAGCAGAAGAAGAAAAGACACCCTCGTCATAATCAAGCAGCGACAAATAAACAATTGCACGGTGCTATTAACATAGTTTCATTAACACAAGATCAAAGTCTATGGGATAACATAGCTTCGTTAACACAAGATCAAAGTCTATGGGATAACTAATAGCACAGGTAAATGGCAATAGGGAAGTCGGCTTCAAGACTTCAATCAAGAATGATATTAGCAAGTAGTACCATAAAAATTACATAGGGAATGCTCTCCACCTCTTGCGAGCGTGATAAAAAAGAACGGATGAACCCGGCAAAATGACTTCAGAAAATTTTCAGTTCTGACACAATCCAATGTTGTGGATTTCAGGCAACTGATACACCCTTTCCTGTAAGGGCTGGACAAAATCTAACCGAACTGGCATTGCAGCAAGATTGCCATAACTAGTAAGTTCGTCAGAAACGTGAATACACTAAGGTTCATCTGAGCTGAGCGCATCAAATATTCAAATCTAGCATCCAAGCAGTAATCCAAGGTTTCAGCTCAAGAAAGAACGAAAGATAAGCATCACCTTTGGCGGTGGGCAGCTCCTTGCCGTCCTTGTAGTAGTACTCGCGGATCGACACCAGCGTCTTGCCCCGGGACTCCTGCAGCGTCACCCTCCTCTTGGTCGACAGCTGCAACCGCAAACACATCACACCGCAAAACCTAGCACCCCGCCCGATCAAACAATCGAATCAGAGCGTTTTTAGGCACGGAAGGAAAGAAGAACTCACGCGGCAGAGGATGAGGTCGCCCACGTCGTCGTACTCCCTCTTCCCCCCACTTCCCCCCTCCTCCTCCTCCTCTTCCTCCTCCTGTTTGTCCTTGTCGTCCTTGCCGGCGCCGCCCTGCTGAGGAGGTGAGGACGAAGGGAGGCCAAGTCGGCCGGAGGAGGCGGAGGGCGGCGCCGGCAGGAGGAGGTGGAGGGGGGTGACGCTACGGAGGGGATCTAGCGGCGCGACCGAGGGGCTTCGATGGCGCAAGCTGAGGAACTCCGGGACAGGGGATGCTTCGACGGTGATTCACGGGCCGGCGCCGGCGACGCCCGCACGCCGGAGTGAAGGGGAGGCCGCGCGGCGCTGTTGGGGAGGAGGAAAGGAAAAATGTGGCGCGATCTTTTCTTCCCAGCGCGCGTGACGGCGGGAGCGAGGATAGGCGACCCTGAAAGTTCCCGGTTTCTACCTGGGTTTTGGGAGAGTTTTGGGGGGGAATAGAAATAGGAGGGTGTTTAGGGGAGTTGTTGGAGAAGACTTTTTACACAATTTCCCAATAATTTGATTTAGGGGGATTGTTGGAGATGCTCTAAGTGGATTGTACATTTACTTACATATGGGAGCATCCGAAACATAGAGTGGCAACCCTCCACCAAACCCCTGCCTTGATATGTAGTACAGGTGCTTGCCAACCTGTTCCTGGAATGGTTTGCAAGCACAGTTTTCTAGTCGGTTATGGTGGCACCCAGCAAAATTCTGGACAGTCTTCTTTGACCACTTAAGACAGATTGATCTTAAGAAGATTGATTATTCGATACACTAAATTGAGAAGTGTTTAGTAGCAGTAACTAAGCACCAAGTTTCTGGTCTGTTTTCATGGGAAACCAACTGGTCGAGAAACTTACGAGCGTGTGGCCAGATCTAGGGATATTAGCGAGTTCAACAAGCTGGTAGAGATGATAGGACATATGAACTTTTTCATGAAAAAGAAAGTTCTGTTCTGTTCAAAGCATCACAAGACTCTGTATTTCCAAGCATCACAAGCTCTGTTTTGTTCAAAGCATCACAAGATATGGTTTACATGCTTCTCAAATTGGTTTTGCTTCTACCAATGGCAACAGCAAGTATTGAAAGGGTATTTTCTGCAATAGTGAAAACAAAGTTAAGAAATAAGATGGGTGATAGTCTTTCACTCTTTTGGATGATTGTCTAATCACATTCATTGAGCGAGATATTTTCTTTGTACTGGATGAAGATGATATAATCGAGACTTTCATGTCCTTTAGAAAGCGTAGACCAAAAAAGTCAGACAAGTAGTATTGTAAGTCTCTTTTATGTATATTTGAGACTATTAGTATGGTGTTTGAACTATTTATATTGTAATTTGTGCAAGTGTTCAACTTAATTCTTGAATTTAAGACTTATCATATTATTTAGTGCCTGTGTACCAATTACGGTGCAAATTTTACAATTATTTACCGAATTGCATATAAAAATTTTAGTGCGGCATACCCTTTGATAAAATGCAGGGTCCGCCACTGTCCTAACATAAATCTCTCCTAGATCTAAACAGGGACTTTTCTTGCTCGTTACTGTGATGTTGTTTTCGTTTTTCGAATGCCCTCTAATCGGACATGTGTGGATAGTGGACGGAAGTTTAATTTAAGACATGTGCTAGTTGAGAAAAATATCGATACTGGTATCCTTTCTATCTCCTCAAGGACATAAACTTGTTGAATCTAATGCGTTGATTTCATCATCTACTACTAGGAGTTGTTGCACTGATCGTTTCTTTCCTATAAAAGAAAGAAAACTATTTTAGAATCTCCCCAGTACGAATCCAACAACCCTGTTCCTCAGAACAAGGACAGGCCACAACTAGGTACCAAAAAAACATGAACCAAAACTAAACAACGCACTATTTTTCCTAATCATAGCTAGCTAATCGTTTGATTGGTTCTTCCCATGCATATATCAAACTGATGCCTTGTTTCCATCGACCAGAATCGACTTGTGCTGCATCACCGAGCTCATCTGGTTGCGTGCGCCAATGTCGATGCCGCGGTCTTCGTCCCGCAGCACGTTGGCGGACTCTGATGGCCCGCCGCGCACGAAGCTACTCATCGGCGGGCTCTCGGTGTGCCTGCTCGTCGCCATGGTCATCGGCACGGCGGCGTTCATCCTGACGGAGAAGATCGAGGAGGACATGGACCTCAACAAGCGCACCATGAGCTCGACGATGCGCACCGTCGACCTCTTCTGCGCGCCCACGGACTACCACGCGACGTGCCAGGACACGCTGGAGCGCGTGCTGGCGCGGTCGACTGACCCGGCCGACCACCCGCACGCCGCCGCCGCCGCCGCGATCACCGCGGTCGAGCGGGAGCTGGCGCGCGGGTTCAACCGCTCGTCCCTGCTCGACGCCGTGCGGCGGAGCAACGACACCTGGGTGCGCGAGGCCCTGAGCGACTGCCGGATGCTCCTGGACGACTGCCGCGCCGACGTGACCCGCGCGCTCTCCAGCATCGCGTGGCGAGGCGTTGACGGGCCGGCGCAGGACCTGCAGGCCTGGCTGAGCGCGGTGATCACGTTCCAGGGCTCCTGCGTCGACATGTTCCCGCAGGGCGAGATCCGCGACCAGGTGAAGAAGACCATGCAGAAGGCGCGGGAGATCTCGAGCAACGCCATCGCCATCATCCAGCAGGGCGCGGCCCTCGCCGCCATGCTCGACCTCCACACCGACGAGGACGTCGCCGCCGGCAACAAGGACGGCGACGACGAGCGCCGGCTGATCGATGAGTCCCTGTCAGTCCCCTCGTGGATGCCCCAGGAGGACCGGAAGCTGCTCGGCGCGGGACGACGCAAGGCCGGGCTCACGCCGAACGTGACTGTCGCCAAGGACGGCAGCGGCGACTTCACCAACATCTCGGCCGCGCTGGCCGCCGTGCCGCAGACGTACAGGGGGAGGTACGTGATCTACGTGAAGGAAGGCGTCTACGACGAGACGGTGAACATCACCAACAGAATGGCCAACATCACATTGTACGGCGACGGCTCGAGGAAGTCCATCGTCACGGGGAGCAAGAGCGTCGCCGACGGCATAAGGATGTGGAGAACTGCCACTTTCGGTAAACACATTATTGCTTATATACCCATCGATCGGTGACCATTAGTGCAGGCATGCATGGGCAAATGTGACGATCGGTGTCTTACATTGTGTTGCACGCAGCGGTGGACGGCGACAGGTTCACGGCGATGAGGCTGGGGATCCGGAACACGGCGGGGGACGGGAAGAATCAGGCGCTGGCGCTGCGCGTGAAGGCTGACCGGACCATCTTCTTCAACTGCCGGATCGAGGGCAACCAGGACACGCTCTTCGCGCAGGCCTACCGCCAGTACTACCGGAGCTGCGTCATCTCAGGCACCGTCGACTTCATCTTCGGCGACGCGGCGGCCGTCTTCCAGCGCTGCGTGCTGCTCGTCAAGCCCCCGCTCCCAGGGAAGCCGGCCGTGGTCACCGCGCACGGCCGCCGCGACCGGCAACAGACCACCGGCTTCGTCGTGCACCGGAGCCAAATCATCGCTGACGACCGCCTTGCCAGCAACAAGTCTTCGTCGTCGGTGAAGACCTACCTCGGGCGGCCGTGGAAGGAGTTCGCGCGGACGGTGGTGATGGAGTCCATGATCGACGGCTTCGTGCACGGGCAGGGGTACATGCCGTGGGAGGGCAAGGACAGCCTCGAGACGGCGTTCTATGGCGAGTTCGGCAACGTGGGCACCGGCGCCAACGTCACCGGGAGGTCGGCGATGAAGGGTTTCCACGTGATGGGCAGGGACAAGGCGGTGCAGTTCACGGTGGGGCGCTTCTTGCACGGCGCCGAGTGGATACCGGAGACCGGCACGCCGGTGAGGCTAGGGCTGTTCGGCTAGCTAGCAGCTAGCTGATACGGATGGATGCATTGCATGCGTGCGTATACGGCGTGGATCTCTTACTCGATCCGTACGTGTAGCCCAGATAAGTGTGTACGAGCAGTCGTGTATGTACATGTATGCATGCTTGGTCGGGTTAATTTGTAACGTGTGTACAAATGATAGTGTTTATATCCATACATATGGAACAAGATACTGATTCGACATATGGAACAAGAGTATTTTTTTCTTTATCTTTACTAATTGAGACTCCTCTGGAAGCCCCACGTTAATTCTAGAGGTAAAACAGTTAGACATTCCTATATTAATTAAAAAAGAAAAACACTAGAAATCCTCATATTAATCGTAGAAAAATAAAACATCTTGGCCATCTATTTTGTTTGTATAGGTATCTATGTCTTATATTAAGTATGGATGCAAACACGTTAAGAATATAGAAAATAAGAGTTTGCATTCAAATGTAAAAGACATGCACCTACTTACATGTCCAAGTCCAACTGTCCAAGTCTGGTACAATAAATATTCCCAAGTCCAAAGTCCCATACAAACATGTACATTATACGTTTCATGTTGCTTTGTAGTTTATAAAAGGAAACAAAAGAGCGAATCATTGCTAATTGGTATTGCACTCATCTACTCTCAATAAATTTTATAGCTAATTGGTATTGCACTCATCTACTCTCAATAAATTTTATATTAAGTACTATTTCCAAAATCTATCAATTTTTACTTAATTATTTTTTGAGATGGATACTAAGGGCATATTTATATTGGCTTTTGTTGATAGCTTTTGGCTGCAGTTAATAAATAGTAGCGGCTGATGAATAGTAGTGCATTATGTAAGAAAGATGGTGCAACAAAAGGAACTACAATATTCGGACCGCATACGACTTACGGAATAATGATATAATAAAATACAATGTACGTTACAATATATGAAAGTAAAAAAGTAGTGACTGATAGAAGTGGCTTATAGATGTTGGAACGTTCATATTGGCTTCTGCTTTTGAAAGTCAAAAGCAGAAGCCGATATGAATAAGCCCTAAATACTTTATCTAAGAAGCTAGCCCATGCATTCGCATGGGTTTCCGGGTAGTACATTATAATTTATAATGCTCTATTTGTTTTTCACAAGTGAGTTTTAGATACTTGCTATTAGAACTTTTCCCCCATTTTATTGCCACCTTGTTTGCATCTTGCGCAAGTCCTAGCCAGCCGGCCTCTGCACCATTGCTCCTAGCCGTAGCCTACAGTGGCGCAGTACATTGTGCGGTGTGCCCTTGACCCGTTGGCTGCCACACGCCCATGCCCTCTGCCGGTCTCATGGCACGCATAGGGGGCCGCGCCCCTTAGCCAATTGCCCCGCCTCCTTTGCTCCTAGGTCCCAACCGCTCCGGTCGATGCCTGCGATCGCCCACCTGTCAACCTGTCATTGTGCTAGGGTTAGGAGGTGCGCCTAAGTAGGAGGAGACAAGGAGCTATGTGACAACCTAAGGTTCCTCAACAAGCTGCGCCTCTTGCCCTCATCTACTCTGTTTTGTGTGGGGATGTCATGGTCAGTGGCGGAACCAGGGGGCTAGTAGGGGCCGTGGCCCCCCAACACAGTAATTTTTTTTAATACCCCTGTAAATATTTCAGTGCACAGCACAGTAAATCATCAATTCATCCATTTCTAATCATAATATTGTGATTTTTCGTTATGAATACTAACTACATATATAAAAACATTGAAAAAACCGTTGAGACATACACTTGATGTATATATTTATCACACTTATGAGGTGTCATCATGTTTACCTGGCCCCCCTTAATCAAAATCCCTGGTTCCGCCACTGGTCAAGGTGTGTGGGCTAACCACTAGACTCCTCGAGGACATCAAGCAGCGGCTCCCGTTCGTCTTCAAGCTCGTGTATCTAGCTGCCAGGCACCACACACTGCCAAGTACTAGGACCATAAGGAGAGGAGGGAGGGGGTGTTCCCATTAGTAGGGAGCTCGGGCGGTTGCCATGGCACACCCAAAGGGTGGGTCCGCCCCTGGTTAGGCATTATTGGGCATGTGTATAGCATCTCCTAGGAGTTTTTTTGGCAAAAAATCACACAAATTTTAGACCATTGGATTAAACACCCACCATGCTTGCCACGTGTCCTACACCTCACCATATCCCCTCTCTTCCTGATCCCTATTCCGATCTCACCCAGCCCATCGCCCTTGAAGCATCCACATAGTGTGTCGCTACCTCAATCCACTGTGCCACCTCATCCTGCCAGAGTGCCCCCACCCCTACTACCAACTTTCTTCCTCGTCTCCATCTCGTTCTCCACCACCGACCTCCCCCGCCGCCGGCCAACTTCCTCCTCATCTCTAGCGGTGAGCCACCTCCCTCTACCATGCCACCTCATCCCGCCGATGTGCCCCTACCCCCACTGCCGGCCTTCTTCGTCTCCATCTCCTTCTCCACTGCTGACTTCCCTTACCGCCGACTAGCTTCTTCCCCATCTCCGGTGGTTCACCATCACCCCCTATCAATGATCGAGTCGTCGATCTTATGAAATAATATAAGAAAGATGGCTAAAATCCTTGGGAGAGATAGCAGAGATGCTCTTTATCGCTATAAACTGGTTACAAGGAACCTTTAACAAGACGTGAGACTATCCCTAATTACACTAAATTGAATGATAATGAATTCATGATCAAATGTCTGGATTGCTTCGGGGGTCTGATTCCTCATCCTCCGGTCTTCTCTCGTCTAGCTTTAAATACCATTGAAGAGATGTCAATTATTCGTTGGGGAAGATGCCTTATGGAACCAACGCGTCTAAACGGGGAAGTAGTTGTTCTCAAGAGAGGATGTCTGATCATCAGTTATTGTCAGTAGGAGACAAGCATGGGAAACAACCGTATGGCAGTTGTTATCATAAGCTCAGGGCTAAAACGTCATGTTGTTTGGAGTGGATAAGGCACATATTCTATCCACCACATAGAAGGAATATCCTGGAATCAGGTCCAGGTACCAGTTCACAAAATCTCTGAGCGGTCATCTGGTCGGGCAACACGCACAGTGTTTCTTTGGCCAAGGTACTCGAGGAGCAACCCTTGGAGGTTTATGACTATGAGGTCATTTCGCCTTAATTACATATTAAAGTCGTATTTAGAGATTTATTCAATCTTCATCACCCCCGTAATCCTAACTCACACACTCGTGGTCGTGGCCAGGAATGCCACCACCGACCCCGCTCACCGTTGGCATCCATTCCTACAGCTGATGGCACCATAGCCACTTCGCTACACTTTCACCCACTATCGCCACCCAAAATCTAAGGTCAGAGTCCCGTGAACCCTAACCCTAACTCCGATGAAACTTGTTGGAATAATCCCACATTGGTTATGGAAGAGCAAATGATATAACTTATAAGTGGAGGAGTCCCTCACCTCATTGACTAGGTTTTGGTGTGAGAAAGCCCTTACGATCCTACAAGTGGTATCAGCGTTCGGTTCTAACATCTCTGACCCAATAGACACTAGTGTGTGAACGCCTGATGGACTGTGACCCCAAGGGACCGTCAGTGTACGGTGAAGGGACCCTGATGAATCATCGGTGTACGGTGAAGGGTTAAGAGACACCAATGTGTGAAGGGGAAGATTGTTGAAATAGTCGCATATTAGTTGTGGAAGGGCAAGAGATCTAACTTAAAAGTAGGGAGTCACTCACATCATTGGCTAGCTTTTGGGGTGAAAAGGCCCTTACAATCCTACAAAACCCAACTCTAACCTCGCCGGAGAAGAAAATGAACCTGTTGGAGAAGAAGAAGAAGAAGAAGAAGAAGAAGACGGTGCTCGAAGCGTGAATCGCGATGCAGATCTGAATGTCAGAAACTTGGATGATGTTTTGATATATTTCGTCTAGGTGATGTTTCTTAAAACCCAATCGCATTACATGGGTAAACAGATACCGTTACACACGTTTGTTTGAAGTGGGCTGATCCAGGGAATTGGATGCTGGGCCTCTATAAAGCCCATACCGGTGCTCGAGCTGGAGCTCAAGTGTTGCAAAGATACTGTACGGTCTGAGAGGCATGTCGCCGCTGAGTGAGGTTTTATTTCTTGGACGTCCGACATCCTCCGTTAGTGTAATTTCCATATCCTTCTGAACAAGTTATCCTTTAATTTGTAAGAATGCTACTCTTACCTGACGTGCCTGTCATTCACTAATCCCTGAATGTTGCACTTGTACGTACGACCATCCTAATCCTATTCTTAACAGTCTATCGGTTAGCAACTAGTTACATCTGCTGCATAAGTTGCTTTGTCACTTTAATTTATGTATGTGATCGTACACCTCTTTTGACAAGCTAGTACTGATGTTGGACTTCCATCACCGGCCGTGACCGTAGCCGATAATTGCAATCAGAATAGCTTCTCTCTCGTCGTCTTTTGCCTGGGTTCAGCTGTGCATGCATGCAGGCACAGTTGAGCGCATCTGGCTACAGGTAGCACCGTAGCACCCGTCCAAATCTGAGCAGACTGCTAGTTGCCCTTGGAAACAGTGAAGACCGTCTTCATTGTATAACCAGATTTAATTCCCAAGGACGTATTTTCCAGCTTAATTTGTTGAGGGAATAATACTAGACCAAGAGAAACACTGACAATGTCAAGACGGTGCCGGAGCCGGACTGCAGGCGTAGACAAAGGTCAGTGCTGCGCGCAGTAGGAGTTTGTATGATCGATTCTTGCAGGCTGCAGCTGCATACATCATGACTGACAGCATGAGCTTAGCTCTTGCCTGTGGGGCACTACCAATGCTGCTAATACTGCATTCTGCTTGCTACTGGTGCTTGTCTGTACTGTATCAGTGTACGCGTGCGTTTGTCAGCTCCATGGCGTCGACAGGGGCATGAACAAAACCGAGGTGTTCAGTTCAGTTCAGTTCGGCCAGGCAAGTTAGCTGGAGGCACCGCAGAAGTGAAAGAAACGACGGGATGCTCTTCTTCTTCTTCACTCGGAAGGACGGAGATTCTCCATCAGGTTGATTTGAAGCTGAACAGAAGGGAATCTTACTGCGTGTGCTGGCCGGGGTCAGATGAGATCAGGCGTTCGGTTTCCTCCTGCGGCTGCGTGAGCTAGTGGAGCTTCTGCTCCGTTGACGACGCGACAGGAGGACAGGCCAGGCACGGCCAGGAACACATTCATTTCTCGTCCTGACGTCCTGCCTGCCGCCCATGCATCCTCCACGCTGAAGTCCCTAGAGAGAAGATTCCCCGTTTCCCTCTCGGTTTCTTACCTAAAAAACAACAACCTTTTTGGAATGTCCGGCGCGATTTTACAGGGAAACATATATTATACTTCCCCCATCCCGCGACAAAACTCGAACGCGCGTGCCTACAAAACACATTATTCAAATAATATTTAATTAAATTGGACATTCCTGTTAGATGGACATAATATTAACTCTTTTATTAGAGAAAATATCATCTAGTTTTATTAAATATTACTTAAATAACGTATCTTCTGAATATACGTGTTGGACCTATATTATTTTACAGGAGAGATAGAGTAGTGAACTTGGATGACTCCTTTGCTCGAAAATTCTGACAAAATTCCTGTGTTCCAGCCTTTGCATTTCATGCTAGTTGGGTGTAGGACTGTAAATGAGCCGAGCTCGAGTGAGCTTAGCCTTCTAGGCTCGAGCTCGGTAGAAGCTCGAGCCGAGCTCGGGTTGGGGTCCGAACCTGGACTTGGGCTCAAGCTCGGTTCGGCCTAAGCTCGAGTAGACTTGAGCTCGGCTCATTGAAACTCCACAGCAATTAAAATAACTTATTATGCACTATTTTTCAATAATAAGAAAATTTTGAGTTCGAGCTCGACTCTAGTAAACTCGATAACAGTCAAATAATTCAAACATATACTAATTTTCAACAATAAGAAAAGCTCGAACTCGAGTTCAGCTCGAGTTTGGCTCATTTAAAGTTTGGGCCGAGCTCGAATCAAGCCTAAAATGAACCGAACTTGAATAGTTCGTGAGCATTGAGATTTTTTTACAGCCTTAGTTGGGTGGCCCAACTGGCATGTCAATCACTGTTTGTGACGATTTTGTGAGAAATTTGGCTTGCATGCGTTATATAGGGAAAATGTTTTCATTAATTTTGATCGCTATAGTTCATAGTGTTTGTCATGTTGGCCCAATGGCTGAGGAAATAACCGAGACAGTAATAAGTCAATCTGTGTTTTCTTCTCTAAAGTAAAAAAGTCGAGTGCCGAGCTAGCTGTGGCAGGGGATCATATCGATGCGCCAAACAGATGGGCCCAAAATTGCCGCGGCCAGCCTGCGACCTGGCCCAGCTCGACCCACCATTTCGTTTCATAGCGCAGGCTCGTCAGCTCATGCAAGTGTTGGAAATTGGAATTGAACGCAACACTCGATCAACAATGTTCCGGTGAAAACATCAACTGCTCCAGCTTAATTTCACTATGAATTAACAGTCCACGCTGTCTCAGTTTGCATTCTGTGATTGACCATGCACTCTCATCACACAGGCTATTCTCAATTTCTCATGCTGTTTAGGGCCTCTCTCTCTCTCTCTCTCTCTGTCTCTCTCTGTCTTGTTGTAGATCATACAGGTTTTCAAAGTTTGTTCCACTATCCTAAAAAAATCCTCTGATAATAACTCAGATGTTATTCAGAATACTAAAGAAACATCAAAACTACTGCACAGATGGCTTTGCAAAAACAAAAACATTTCAGATTCCAGTGTCACCTGACGGCCGAGGAACTCTCGCACAGTCGCACTACACGGAAAGTTCATTCAGGACATGCTAGTTTTTCTGGTCAGTGGAAATCTAAAACCAACACGGTGTAATGATTGTGAGGAATTCTGTTATCGCATTGTCAACCACTTCATCATTCCGTTGCATCGACGCCATCATTCCCCTGCCAATCTATTGATCCAACAGACATCGCATGGCATGGCCCCCATGATCTTGCCACCGGCATGGCACCACAACTCCATGCTTCGCACCCATCAAGAATTACGTTGCATTAACAGTAACAGTAACAAATTTGGGGAGAAAGCAATGCTGAGATCTAATTAGAACAATTTTAGGTTCAGGTAATAATAATAACCATTGGCAAGCTCGAGAACTATATCAGTAGTTTTTATGCGTAAACCTGAAGATTCCTTACAAGTATTCCACATGTCAATAAAAAAAAAGAATCTACATGTAAACTGTAGACCAACTCGTAGGCAACTCAGTTCTGAACTCTTTCACAGCCCTCTTACAGCAATTGCCCAACGGCAATCGTACAGGAATTAACCTTGCTCTTGAGACTGCAACTACTAAAGTGGTAAGCATACTTTAAGAACCTTGTTTGCACTTGCTAAAGCAGCATCTCCACAAGATAAAAGCAAAAGAAAGCACATACACAAGCACATCTGAAAGCATTTGCAACCACACTGCATTTCTGTCTCTACACCCCAAAATGAAAATGCAGAAGCACACAGTCAGTGAAGCTTTTCAACAGCAAGCAAGGAAAGGAGAGGAGGCAAGGGAAGAAGAATGAAGAAGAAAACCAACAGCATGCAGTACATGGCATGATACCCCTACATAGATTCTGCCTGTGGCTTTAGCCATTCCTCTCTCTCTCTCTCTCTCTCTCTCTCTCTCTCTCTCTCTCTCTCTCTCTATCTCCACAAAAACTCTCATGATAACTCTTTCCTCAGTGGAAGCCACACTGCCTCCTTCCAAAGCAAAGGTGCCTACTTTTGCTGTTGCATGGGCAAGCTGTGGCATGCATTGCACTTGTGAGAAAAGAAAGGAGAGGGCAAAAGTTTTACTTACTACCCTAGTGTTTGTTTTCACCCTTTATTCCCCTTTTTATTTTTCCTCTTCATGGATCATGCTGAACACATGAGATCTTCCAAACCAGAGAACAGCTTGTGACAGAGAAAACTTAATCTTAAAACTCAGTGTGCATAGTAAGATGTACTAATTAAGAATTTGGCAGTAAATGGCATCAATGAATTGGCTACAACTACATGCTGAAGTACTTTTGCACAGCAGAATCAGATGCTCTGTTCCACCAAACAATCTTTAGAACATACCGAAGTGGCAAATTTAATGTCCTATTCAAGAACAAAATCAACAGTTTGACAAAATAATCTTGATGCTCTGTTCTTTGCCTTCCTGTTGAAATCTTCTGTCTTTTCTTTGGACGAAACCTTCTTTACTTCTGCTCTGAAGGGAAGGTTCCCAATACTGTGTGCTCTCTGAATGGCATAGAATTTTCCTTTGCATAAGATTGCTAATGTACTTTGCCATGGACACAAAAATCAAGAACCAAAAAAATAAAATCCAAGATAACCAACCATACAGAATTGGCAGTACAAGCACTTCAAGAAAGGCTCAATTTGATACTCATGAAACAATCTGAAATCTCTGGACTAGACCATGCAAAACGAACAGTGATCACTACATGTCTACATACACATAAAGAAATCAAGCAAACAAGCAAGGAGCAAAGCAAAACGACGCTCCTTAATTAACACACTAAGCACACACACTTAGACGCTGATCTCCACCCTAGGCTCGAAGGAGAAGGCAGCCAAGAACTCGTTGACCTCTCCATCGCCATTGGCGTACTTCGGCAGCTCCTCCCACTGGTTGCTGCCCACGTCGCACATGAAGCAGCCGTTGGCCTCGCCGGAGCTCACGCAGACCATGAGGCGGTCGCCGTGCCCGACGCAGTTGATGTCGGCCTTCTTGCCGTAGAACCCGTGCGACATGGCGGGCGGCATGGCGGCCACCTGCCGCCACGCGCCGTCGGCGAACTGCCAAACCCGCAGGCTCGCCGTGTCAAGGTACTCCGAGAGCACGACGACGTAGGCGGCGCCGTTGCAGGCCACGACATCGATGGAGTACTCGAAGTACACGGGGAGGATGCGGGGGAGCTCGGCGAACGTGCGGCGCGCCGTGTCGCAGGCGACGACCGTGCCCGAGTGGCTCAAGAAGTAGGCCACGGCCTCGCCGTCGCCGCGCTCGGAAGGCACGACCACCGAAGAGAACTGCTTCGACGCGCTGCGCTGCATGTTGGTGGCCACCACGTCGCCGGACTTGCTCAGGAAATAGACCGTGTCATCGCCGCCGCCCTGCGCTGGCGCGTCCGGAGACGAGGCCTCGGACCTTCGGGCAAGCGCCACGGGGCCCTCCCACGCGTCCTTGGACAAGTCGAAGACCGCCATGGACAGGTCCGGGAGCTCGCCCGTGAAGAGAGCCACGCGGTAGGGGGAGCCGTACATGGCAATGGCGTGGAGCTGCGGCGCGCCCTGGCCCTGCGGCGGCAGAGGGAGGGCGCGGGACGCACCGGTGAGCGGGTTGGCGACGGTGAGCGCGCCAGTGACCGGCGCGCGGTAGAGGACGAGGCCGCCCGACGCGGCCACCGGCATGGAGCCGGGCGCGGCGTGGCAGGGGTTCCAGGAGCGCTCGGCGGCGTCGAAGGCGACAGCCGGGTGGGGGCGGTCGGAGAGCATGAGGAACCAGGGGTCGCGGGAGGGGACGCGGGCGCAGGCGTCGAGGAAGGTCAGGGACGCGGCGGCCGCGCGCCACCGTCGGCAGACGGCCCGGAGGCGGAAGAAGCTGGCCGGCGGGAGGCGCGCGAGGACGCTCTCGAGCATGTCCTCGTGGAGGTCCCCCAGGCCGGGCGGTGGGCACTTGCGCTTCCTACCGCTGGCCGGCGGCGCCATGGACGCCTCCCCGCTCAGCTCCATTATTCGGCGATGCACTGAGCTACAAGACCTCTGCATTCGGAGACGAACACAAGGGAGTTAACTACCGATTCCGTTCGAATTCCTAACAAGAAACGAGCAAGCATGAAGTAAAATTCCAAGAAACAGAGGAATCTTTCGCAAGGGACAACAAGAAACAGCGGAATCGGTGGGCACGGCCACGAATCCTGTCCCAAATCTTGGGCTTAAATCCCAACGCAAGCTCGGCAGAGTTGCTGAATCGCAGCCAGGAACCAAGAATTGAAGCGAGAAGCAAAGGGAAACCATCGAAGCTGAGAATCGCCAGCTGCTGTATACCTCAGGGTTGCTCTTGGGTAGGAGGCGCTGTTCTTGCCTTTGCCCTTGCGCCTCTCTCTCTCTCTCTCTCTCTCTCTCTCTCTCTCTCTCTCTCTCTCGGGTACGTTTGGATGGGAAGAAACTTGGTGAAGAGGAGGAGGAGGAGGCTCTCCACTCCGCTCTCTCGGTGGAGATGAGGATGGGTGGAGGAGGATGAGCAAGAAGCAGCTATTGTTGGAAGGGATGGAGATGGAGGCAGCCAGTGAGCATGCAAGTGTGGGCTATACGCTATTTATACTAGCACCAGCCACCACCACCACGATGCCGTACGTGTACATGTATATATACTACTACACGGCTATACGCTGCCAGTGCCCAATCCCAACGAATACGCTTTGCCTAGTAGTAGTAGTATTATTCCATTTCCAGGTTACTACTAACTCGTATCTTGGTGCAGCTGGTGATTAGAGAGCCTCAGAGTCTGAGGCGAGAGATTAATCCACGATGCTTTTTTCACTAAACAGCAGTAGTACCATGCTTGGCATTCCTCACCGGTCAAAATCGTTACTGTAAGGGCATCTCCAATGGTCTTAGTCAGCTAGCTATATGTATGTACACATCAGCATATATCCTATGTGGAGGAAAGAGAGTATGCAAAAAAAATTGAGCCAGCTCTTCCTTAAGCACTAGTCTATAACGCCAAACGAGGCAGCCTCTATAAATTCTATGTGTGCATGTAAGCATCAAATAGCTATCCTTAGAGCAAGTACAATAGTATAGCCAACTAGTGGCTATAATACTTGTCCATTTCATATATAGCTTTCAAAAAAATAGTTCATACAATAAGGTAGCTATTACAATAACTATTTGGCCCCACGTGTAAGAGAGTGAAATGCATATTTTTACGTGCTATAGCTAGCTGTAATTTAGTAGTCAGCTTCCTTCTCTCTCCTCCTTTCTCTCTCTGCCACGTAAGATTTGGTTGATATTATATTTGCTATAGTCTGCTGACTAAGCCTTATTGTACCTGATCTTATAGATAGTTCTTTAGAATGCTAGCTTTAGTGTGTACTATATAAATGATGTGAAAGTCTTATAGTTATTTGCTAGCTTAACCATTGGAGATGCCCTAGCTAAGGTCAGTCTCAGTGGAGGTTTCATGGCCCAGTTTCCAACACACCCATATTTTGGAAACAGTGCAGAAGAGTTTCATCCCCATGAAACTCTCTCTACTCCTATGAAACTTTTATCATCTCTCTCTTCATCAATACAGTGCCATGTCAGCGTATTTAATGCCCATAAAACCTCACTGAGACTGGCCTAATGGACTATTTACTAGAAAAACGTGTTTTGTGGACTCATTAGAGATGAGACATTCATGCAGTAGTAAATTTACTAGAAAACGTGTCTTGTGGACCCTATTGGAGGGGAGCTTGTTACTAGAAAACGTGTTCATTAGAGACGAGAGGTTCATGCGATAGTAATTTTAGGGGTTGTTTGGGACTGCTCCGCTCCACATTTTTCAGCTCCGCTCCACATTTTTTAGTCAAACGGTTTCAGCTCCATGCACCCTGTTCGAGGAAAAAAGGTGGAGTTGTGAGAACACCTAAAGAGGTACTTCACAAACTCCAGTTTTTTGTGGAGCTGCTCCACGGTGGAGTTTGTGGAGCAGAGTTTGTGGAGCAGTCCCAAACACCCCTTACTGTGCAGCTATAGTAACAAGCTATCGAAATACTTGTATCTAAAATTCCTCAAAACCTTTTAGTAGCAACCTATAATAATAAACTACTAGGACCTGCCCCCACTTTAATTTTGTAGCGTTATGTCTTTGGATTCTTCGATTCGTGTCATTTACCAATCTTACCGAAAGGACATATAGATCCATTATTTATAACAATCGAGTTTGTTGGTTATTGTGTTATTATGTGAAGCAGTGATTAAAATTAGAGTACAATCACATTAGATTCAGACGAATATTATTTATATTGTATCTTAACTTATATATTTTTCTCTGAATTCTAAGTCGAATACGATAAGATTGGATACGAATTTAGAGTATTCGGTGTTTTGGATACAATACCTTTGGGACAAATACATGACAGTTTCAAATCGAAAATAGATATTATAGACAGACAGTATATATAAAAGAATATACACTAAACCATACCACCATCACTCCAAACCTTCAACTAGCAATAAATTTATCTAGATTACTTAAGTACAATAGCCGACACAACATAAGTTCAACATAAGCGATAAATTCATACATAAGTTCGAAAACTGATAAATTTAAACATAATTTTGAAAACGGATAAATTCATACATAAGTTCAAAAACTGATAATTTTATATGTAAGTTCAACATAAGTAGAGAGGATTGGTGGCGAGTGGCTAGAGTGACTAGACTCTGGAGTTAGGTTAGTACTTAGATAAAATATAGACCGATTGGTGTCCGTAATGGTTGATGGGCTGGGCTGATTAGGGTACTAACATGCTTATTGGATATCTAGTCGAATAGTGTATGATTTATCATTTACTAAAGCTATTCGATCAGATTTTATCTCTCCCATTTTCACTATTGTATCCGACAATAATTATCCGGTATTGACCGGATTCGGTACCAAATACTGAATTAACTTCTCATAATCGATACCGACTAGATTCAGTATCGGATCGGTCAGAACTAACCTATACTATTTGCATCCCTACTCAATCATCCCTCATGGAAGGGCTTGCTAATTGTGGCTAGAGACCCATGTGAATAGAAAATTTCTTGAAAAGGCACCTTCAATTATGCCCAATTAAGGGCATGTTCAGCAAAATGCCTTCTACGGCTTCGGCTTCACTACAGTAGATAGCTTTCAAACAGAGTGTCTTTTCAAGACGGTGTCTAATAGTTTATTATAGTACAGATTGTAATGACTTTATTTATATCAGCCAAAACCGCACACGACTGTCTCTCTCCATATTCACTCACGCAAACAGACAAAATTTAAAAATTTCAGCCATAAGTTATAAGTCTCAGCCATAAACCTTAGCCACATCAAATAAGCCCTAATTTTTTTCGAACTAAGTACGGCTACGAAAACTTCTCATGAGAAGAAAAGAAAGATCCTTACGGTGTAGCGATAGAACAAAAAAGAAATATTCATTCGTCATGCAAACGAATGAGAATATAATATTTTTTTCGACTACAGTAATAATTTATTTTTTTATTATAACCGATAATTTTTTAATTTTCTACATGTGCTTTTCACCACGACGGACGGAGACCTTGCTTAAAAATGGGTGCGCAGATGAGGTGCGCCGGCACGGCACGCACCACCACCTGAAAGCGCAGGAGGAGGCGTTTGGCTCGTAGCAAATCTAGGTGCTGCTCCTGTTGCACTGCTGCTGCTGCTGCTGCTGCTGCTGCTGCTCTCTGCATCGTTCCAGGTGTGAGGCGCCGCGCGCCCTGCTTCCTTAATTAAATACTCTCCTAACCCCTAATTTATAAACCAGCCACGCTTTTAAGTTAAAGTAATAGCGGCAGCATGTGAGTGCCTTTGAATTAACAACTGGGTGCGCGCTTAAGAGTAGTAGTATATCTCTCACTAGCAGGTCAGTGTCAGTGCTACTGTAGGCTAATCTATCCGTGCGTGGGGCGGCAACGCGTCAGATTTTAGCACTTTTTTACTGCTCTCTAAACTAGTAACACTTCTTGTGTCACGAGCAAGCACCGTGCTTTTTTCCTTGCACATCTTACCTCGACACGCTTTGGTTTCTACAAATTATTTTTTTATACAAAAATGATTTTTTTTGTAATACCTATCTTTTAAATGAAGTACTTTTTTAAGTTGAATTTACTAATCGATTGTAATATATATTATAGTGATTTCATTTACATCTACTAAAATTACACGATAGTGTCTCTCTACAAGTTTCTGTACAAGCTTGTTACTATTCATAAGCAAAGCCAAAAGCCAACATGAACGCCTCCTAACCCGTTTAAAACAAGTTTTGCCTTCTGTCTTCTAACTTTTACAAATCAAAAGCTGTTTTAAACGCATTAATTTCTTAACATGGCATTTTTATTTTGTTCTTTTTTTCCTTTGTATTGTGTATGAAGATATAATGGAGTTATATTTTTCATTTTTTAATTGAATGCATCCGCCAAAAACTAATGGTCGCTATAGTGCCTATTTCAACCAAAAGCTAACCGCCACAATTCAAAGTCATTAGCAAAAAACAGTTTTAAACTAAACTAATTCAATGTTGGAGTTCTTCCAATTAAATAAAATGCGCAAGGTAAGAAATAGGGACTGATGACCTTACACAATTGACATACAATACAAAGTTTGCTGTTTGCGTCTAGTATTACTTAGTATCGGTTTCTTTCCCTAAAATATTAAATTCTTTGACTAGTAGATCAACATCCACCGTAACTCCGTCGGCTTCACCGTCGCATCGCCACCCCCGCTTGCCTCCGCCACCGCCCACCCCTTCCGATCCACCTCGTCGCCATCACCGTCGATCGGCCGCCTCCCACCGCTGTCCCATTGATATATATGGCCTGGCCTCGGTTTGGTAAAGCTCAAAAACAGAACCAGCTGGTGCTAAAATCTCGCTGGAGATGTTGCTGAAATATTCGCAGAAACACGATTTGTCGGAGTATGGATCACAATGCCAATTAATGAAAAATGTGAGGTATTGGACGGACTAAAAAAGATATTCGAATAATTTTTAGCCGTTCCAGTTTTCTTTTCGGTGTTTTCCTCGCAAAGAAAATCTTTTCAGTGAAACATTGAAGCATTTTCCTTCAAGAAATGTAAGACAAGACATTTTCACCTGTATACAATATTTGGGAAAATTTGCTCAACAAAACTGCAAAGCATATATAAATTGAAAATTAGTAGTAGTAGCAGCAGCAGCTTTCAATGTGAGAATGACAAGTAAGACGTAGGACCGCGTAGCGTTGGCACATTGATATTATTTTCTACCTCGCACAATCTTAACGGAGGTGCAAATAATTTGCCAGTAGGAATTCTACATTTCTACTGAAACAACTAAAACTTCAAAAAATTTGAATTTATATTAAATTTGGAATTTTTGCCAAATATGAAAAGTTTCCTAAACCAAACAGCTTTCCCTTTCTAGAAATGTGCTTTCCACATGTCGAGACACACTCAAGCCTTTCCGCCATCATCCTGCTCCTGCTGTTGCGCGCAGTGACACTGTTCACACCCACGAGCGCCGCCTCACGTGCCCGCACCAAAAACCGCACAATGCTCACACCACCTCGCCGATCGCCCGTACCAAACCTTAACGGCACCATTGACCTTGCACCGTACAGCCCCATCATAAATCCACGCGCACTGCAATTTAGCGTCGCCAGCCGCTCGACACCTTGCGTCACCTAACGTGCTCATGCCAATGAGAGTCAATGTTTCTCCCACCGCCAACGCACTCACTAGCTTCACCGCATCAACGCAAAAAAACGTGCGCCCGTCCACGCTGTCATCTACATGCCAGGTGCACTCTCGCACCGCTACTAACACCACCGCCTTCGCCGCCTACTTAGCCGAGCCCCGCAACTCCCTCACCCTCTTTCCGCATCGCCCGACACCCACCGCCACCCTTTCTTCCTCAACTCTGGACACACCATACCGCTGCAGCCGACGCACAAATCAACAGTGGTGAGCTTAACTTCGATTCCTTGCTCTGCCTTTAGTCCAGTCCAATTGCACGCATCCATAGCTTTGTCCCACTACCATGAAGCTAACCCCTAGATTCTTGCTTAGCCTCACTGCCTCTAGCTCACCATCGTCGTGCGCTATCACTCTGCCACCAACGGCCACCATCGCTAGCAATCATTAGACCATCTCAAGCTAAACCAACACCACTATCGCACTCCCCTAGCTCCATTGGTGCTCAAGCCGCACCAATTTTGCCGCATCGCCACTGTAGCCCAGCCACATTGTCCCCTGTTCTGGCCAAGCTCTGCCGCCGTCAGCCACCTCCGTCTATGCCAATGCCCAAACTAGATTCCCCATCCTTCATAGATGTTCACTGCACCACCACTCACTACCGTTCGCCATCTTCGAATTTGGCACCACTGTCGCTTTCCCTATCTCAGCCACCATGAGAGCTAGCTCTAGCTCGCTCTAGAGTAAGCTAGCCACGTGCTCCATGGGCCACCAAGGTAAGCTAGCAAAACCAGCTCGAGTCGGGGTTCTTGGCCCAGTCAGCCAAACTGGACCAGCCTAGTATTGTGCAGCGTAACACAATTTATAGCCCAACCCCACACTGTTCGTTGACAACCCCACACTGTGTGGCTTAATAGTCTCAGCACAATCCTATACTGCTCACCAAACATGACCCGCTAGGAATTGTAATAATGCGATACTATTCGCTCGACCCGTTACTATTCACCAAAACTCAATAAGCTTGTTTATACTCATTTCGACCGTTTCGAGCCCATCTAGCTCATTTTCAACTCCGTTCAACCCAACCAAGCAGCGCTTAGACCCTAACCGACCAAAGCCTCCTATATTTAAATATTTTTCTGGATTTTCTCTTTCATTTTGTTCTCAGCTTGCATTCTTTCGAGTCCGGACTTATTTGATTCTTTTTCTTTACGATAGCACATGGATTCATTGAGCGGATCGCCAAAGGAGCTAATCAAGACGCTGAAGAAGTAGGTCTGATCAAAGGCTACGAACAGGAAGGCAAGTCACCTATTTTTAATCATGTCCATCCCATATTACTTACTTATCTTTATTTTATTTACATTAGTTATGCAGTTTTATTTACATAAAATAATAGCTTAGAATGATATGATGGATAGTTAGATACTACTACCAGAAAACTTAGTCATATTCTTGAAGGCTATATTCACCTTAGCAGCCTTGGTATAGCCTATAATGGTATTTAATCACCGTGTAGATAGCTAGGAATTAAATTAGACAACTAAAATGATTTACTTATACTAATGAGGACTATTCGGCTCCACGTCAGTAGACTTTGAAATGGAGCTAAGGGTTGAGGCTACTTGGTAGGCAGCTAAGCTCATAAACTCACCCGAGGATTGAGGTTTTGGTGTGATTTTGGTGGCATTGTGCTGTGATGCACATAGTATGTGAATGATAACCGTATCTGTGGCAAGTAAAGAATAGACTCTTATGCCATGTAAAGGACACATATCACTCTTAACCACAAGCTTGACTTGTCAACCTTGTCTAATACATTGCTCAATTCGATCAAATATCTACAAGAAGAACTACTATCCTAGGATCTCTGGATGGCCCGCGTGATAAAGATGAGATGGAACTTGGGCATTTTATAACGCTTGCCATTCTTCACATCGGTAGGCCCATTTAATGTCGGGTCATGAATTTCGCATGGGCCAATGGACACTCGATAATTATTGAATAGCCTAGACCTATCTAGTAGAGACTAGAAAGAAAAGAGCCTAAAATAACCTTGTTATCTCGGTTTAGTCGTACACTATCATGTTGAAGAGCAGTAAAATAGCCATGTTATCTCGGTTTAGTCGTACGCTATCATGTTGCATGTCTATCGCATGATATTGTGAGTTTGAGGTATCTTGTAGATAAAGTTGGGTAACTCTGCAGAGTATAATATATAGTATTCAGATACGTCGTTCTTTCGGTCAATGGAGCTATGTTTAATGGGTAATTCCAACAACAAGGTATAAGTAAGATTTGAATGATTTTAAAATAATTAGTTAGGTTGTTAAATTACCTTTTATCTTAATAAAAAATTTATATTTCATGTTTAAAGATCTTTGCAAGCAAACAAGTATTTATACTTATAATAATAGAACCTCTATACCTTGCTCTATTGAAATCCTGATAAGTAGTTAAGTAGATATCCTCATGTGGCTTGTTAAGTATGATTGTACTCATACATGCTTAATCATCATCAGAAGGAGCTTAGGAGGACACCGAGAAACCTTCTGAGGGAGATTCCGATGACTCTTTAGAAAGTGACGACTACTAGTTCTAGATCTTAATTAGCTCAAATATGTCTTTGACTTAGGAAGATCTTTTGTGTTGTATCATAAAGTTTGGACCTAGACGCTCTTAATAATGTAAGGTTTGGCCGCTAAGTTGTTCTTTTTTGTAATCAAAAGTTTGGTTTTTCATTATTAAAGTTTGAATAGGTTTAATATACACTGTTTTTCACTCCACGGCTGATCTTTCTAGACAGTGGAATTTCGGCGGCCTCACAAGTGGCACAGTCAGGTCTACCCGGTAGACAGATAGTTAGCTGTGCCTTGGAATGGATAGCAAGATAAAAGATGCCGGAGGGGTTTGACCTCTGCACGAAGAATCTGCACGAATTCCATGGTCACAAGACATAAAACTAGTCGCGCTAGTAGGACTGTAAAAAAGTTTGGAGAGGAACACACGAGCGAGGACACACGTCCCGTCTTTTGTTAGCTCGTCCTCTCTGTTTCTCTCTCCTTCTAATCTAATCTAATCTAATCTAATCTAATCTAATCTAAATCTTATCTCGCAGCTGTCACTTTTGCTTTCGGCCGAAACCAGACGAGCTGGTCCCGGCTTCTGTCTCTGTTGTACCTGTATGTACGTCAGTTTATTTACCAGCATTGAACGCCGTAGATGTGCAAACAGTACTGCTGTGCTGAGTACTACTGCTCTGTTGCTATATTTTACAGTAGATGTATGCGAGTTTAATTTGCACTTGTTGTACATCGTTCTTTTCCTTTGCCAGGCACACCGTTGTACAGTCGCTAATTTCTCCTTGTTACTATTTACACTTCAGAGTCTGTTAAAGCTATTCCCATGTGTGGGACCTCGCGCTGTTGCATGCACTCGATCCGGTCCGGGCTCCACCGCCCACAACTCATCTAGGTTATTACAGTTTTGCTATTACATAGTCGACTGAAGTTTTTTTTATCTCTCAGTCATCTGAAGTTGCACTCTCAGTCACCTAAACTTGCAGTGTACTAATTCATCCCCTCCTAAAGTTTCACTCTCAGTTATCTAAAATTGCAGTGTAAAAAAGTGACTGAAGATGAAGAGATAAAACAGTCGCATGCGCAATAGTCACTCCCAGGTTAATAACTCGCAGAAGGAATTTCCGAGTATAATTGTGTAATTAAAAATCCCAAAAATAAAGATTAACCTTCTCACGAGCGAAAGAGAAAACTTATTACAATGTACACCACAGGATGTACGCAACAAAAATTAACGTGCAGCGCATTCGGGCAAAAGACAAAAGCGATCGTGGACATACATACAAATGTAGCGACGAGACAAATTCTTAGAGGTAGTTTACATTTATTTTCTGGCGAAACTTAGAATTCATTTCTTTTTAAGGGATTAGCAGAAGCTCTGCTATTATTTAAACTTCGTGTAGGGAACAGGAGAGGGCAAGAGAGAAAGCTCTACAAAAAAAAAAGAACGAGAGCATTGCACGCTTGCCAAGTAGCCAACACGAGCAACAGTGTCGACCCAAAAAGAACCACAAGAGAGAGAGAGAGAGAGAGAGAGAGAGAGAGAGAGAAGCTGGCAAGCAGCATGGCCAAAAGGCTCCAAAAGCAAGCGAGTAAACGGAGGTAGTGAGCGAAAAAAAAGGCAGAGAAAAGGAAGAAAGTTTGTTGCATACGCGCAGGCTCGCAGCGGCCTCTCTCTCTCTCTCTCTCGCGCACGCACGTAGTGCGTGCCAATATAATGCCGTGCACGTCAAAGGCAAGAGAGGAAGGAGAGAGAGAGAGAGGAATGGAATACATGGCTGACCTTTGTAAAGCAAAAGCCGAGGCATGCATGCACTGGCTACCTAGAATACAATACAATACTCACACCGGAAAGCAACAAGCAGGCGCACGCTGTTCCACCATGTCTCCCGTTATTTCTTTGTTTTTGTCTTTCAGCTTTATCTTTTAATCGAAATAAATAGTACGGTTTTTGAAAACAATATCTCTCGATTTTTTTTTCTCTTTTAGCTTCATCTTTTAATCGAAATACATAGTATGATTTTTTTCGAGTGATTTCTTCGAATCATTTTTTAAAACGGCTTAATATTTTCGCTCGTTCATCAACATATCCGTCGTTTATCACTGATTTGAGAAATTAACCAAAAACCCTCTCGAAAAGAACGGGCTGTTGCCATGTTTGGATTGGATGCCCTATCGTCCTCGTAGGGGAATCTCTCTCTCTCTCTCTCTCTCTAGGAGTATTTGCGAGGCTCCTCTCCTCTCTCTCTCTCTCTATTGCCGCCAACTGTGGTTGGGGTGGTTGTCACATCGATGCTTTTGCTTTGCACAAGTCAAATGGGTGGGGACAGGGCTGCCATTGGGGACCCTGCGCTGCTGTACTGTTGAAGAACAACAGAATACGAGGTGGTTCCTCTTTTGGTTTTTTACTACTACTATAGTAAAAAAATGGTTTTAAACATCTTTAAAATATAACTTGATCTAAATTTTATGATGTTTGACTGTGTAACCTAAAACAACTTAACAGGAGGGAGGAAGTACTAAGGGAGTATCTTCGTTTCTTTTAGGTTAATACTGCAGCTACAGCATCTGATCTTCAAAGTGACAAGGGAGCATTCTCTCTCTGCGCGCGGGGACAATTTTTTTCACGCTAGGGAGCAGCCGTAACTAAAACAGTTCAATTTGTTGCAAATAAGATAGTACCACAGCGGACCGAGCGCTTGCTCGGTTGAAGGCAGCCAGTGGGCACTGGGCAGATGCCCGTCCGGCTTTAAGTCTGTGGTGTGTATTTTCGAAGAGCATTGTTTATGTAAATAGTACCTCTCTAATGCTGTTAATGTGGACAGTGTTTTTTGAGTACACACGTATGTGGGTGTATTCAGTAATCAAAATGCTTACTTGCGCTTCGTGAGACTTTTAGATCTCCGTCTTGTCTCAAGCGTATACATTGCATGCACCCGCGTGGGTATGTGTGTGAGTGTGTGGTGTTGTGTGTGCGTGAGTGCGTTTTTATTATACTTCTGATCTAAAAAAATAGTACCACAATATGAATAAATTACTATTGAATTCCCTATTTAAGTCATAGAAATCCACTACCAACAAATGATGTCAAGGGCCTCTTTGAAACAAAGAAATTTTAGAGGGAAAATAGAGGAATTCAACCAAAGGAAAAAAAATCCTATAAGGAGTATTTGGATTGTATGATTGCTTGAAAAGAATTTCATTGGATAAGAAAACTTCCCACGCATTTTGAAGGAATTCTACATACATGAGGTACTCTAACCTCATGTTACAAAATCATTTGAGAGTTCCAATGTATTTTTATCTCTCTCTCTCTCACTAACAAACATGTATCCAAAATTCCATTATTTCCGCTGTGAAGCATCCAAACAACACCATGCGAGCAATTTCTATGTTTTCGTTTCTTATAAGATTTCACTACACATGACACTGAAATCCTGCGGTTTTTCAATTCCTGTTTTCTTTTCTTTTGTTTCTTGCATTCCAACGGGGTTCTAATGTCATCGCAAAGGGAGAAAAAACGAATGATGTTAGCAAGGACACAGCAGAAAGTCTCTTTTAAAACTACAACCTAATATGTTTCTTCAGAGAGTTTCATCCAGAGAAAAAGCTTAGAATAACCAGTATCCCTTAGCCGAGATAAACTTCTAGCTCCTAACATTGGCGGGCATGCTGTCAAAGTAAAGAGGCAGCGAGCATGCGACGCATGCATGCATGGTTAACATGAAAAGAAAGAAGGAAGAGCCCAGATCGAGAGTTGAGAAAGATCCAACCATGCATGCAGTCGACCATGGCGGAAGCAAGGCGAGCAAGGTTGTGCAGCAACCAAATGATGGATGTGCGCGCGCGATGGAAAAGGAGGGAACAAAACAGAAGAGGAGGCCGCTAATCACGACGGCTTTTGCACGCACCATTGCTTGCTTGCTTGCTGCCAGTGAAGTCTCTGTGATTCCTTTGTGCTGTTGGTACTGTGCCATGCGTCGGAGTATTACTTTGCAGGTCTCTGTGATCGAAAACCTGTGTCGATTACTCCTACATTAGTCCCGTATTACTTTGAGATATACCTTATCAAGTTTCAAATATGTAAAGGAGTATTTTTGCTGATGTGGCATGTGAACTGAGCTATATATGGTGACTGAGGCAAGAACAAGAATAATATGATGTGTCCGCCGTAGGTAACATGGTGGTGCTGAGTTGGGGGTGCTTATTTTACTGAGACAGGATGTGTCAGGTCAGATTTGGTTAATTAGGACTTCATAACTCAAATATTATGTTACCTTTTTTCTTTTGTAGTTACAAAAAAGATGTACATGCACACATATCACATATACACACATCACACGCATACACATACGAGTGTGTCCTCTTAACATACGTCTAGAAAGCCGGAGATCAGGGATAAATTCACGATCGCACAAAACTCCTACTGATGCAGGTGGTTTGTGAAACAATAAAAACTTTTTTAGATACATGCGGTCTATAAATACACATTGTTTTTGGATAATACATAATCCATATAATTTAACTGTGGCCAATAGCTTTTATGATACTGTTATAGTGAAATGTTATGAAGTTACAGCATTATGATTTTTCTGACAACATGCATCTACCTGTATCATTTCAATGTGGCCAATCAGATATTGCATACATCAATCAATGACCGTAAGTTGATAAATCTTGACTATGTAGGTCCTATATGGAACGTGTGATTTTTTAGTTTTGTAAAAATTAAAACGTTTTTTAAATAATATTGTGAGGTTAATATTGTGAATTTGTCTTGCTTCATCCAAACAGAAACTGTATACCGTTTTGAGTCCGTGCTTCAGAACTACATCATTACTATTATAAAAGAATGAGTTGGTGGTTGTACGTCCCTTCTTCTCCAACCGTCACATTCTTAACTTCTCATTACTCTCTACTTTTCAACTAATTAGAGTAGCCCTCTTCCATAACATGATTCTATATATCCAATAAATTTCATTGCAACGCATGAGCAGATAACTAGTCATTTCAGAGTTAGGAGATATCATACAAGCGTCTATAATATTAAGAATAAAGTAGATAAATATTATAGAGATAATCATTACTATTATAAAAGAACGAGTTGGTGGTCGTACGTCTCTTCTCCTCCAACCGTCTCATTCTCAACTTCTCATTACTCTCCATTTTTCAGTTGACTAGAGTAGCCATCTTCTATAACATAATTATCTATATATCTAATAAATTTTATTACAACGCACGAGCAGATGACTAATAAGTATGTATAGTAGTCGTACTCTGGCGACCGGCCTAGGGGCCTCCTAAACAAGATGGTTTTATGGTTTCTTAATTTTAGAAACCAAAAACCATTTAAAATATATTAGTTTTTTAATATAGTTTTTATTATATGTAAAGATATAATAATATTTTTATTTTTAATTAAATACTTCGGAAAAAAGGTTAACGGCCGCAAGGCTGACGTTTTAGCAAAAAAATCACGTCACATGGGAACAGGGCAGGTCAGTATAGATCTTGGCCGGGGATTGGAAGGAACAGGACAGTGCACAGTACAGATCGGAGAACATGGACAAATAAAATAGAATTGGCATGGCACTGGCAGAGATCTCGAGGCAGTCAGAGACGCACACTTCCATCCGGTGCGTGTCAGGCCTGCATATGGGCCCTGCCCCTGCCTGCTCCCCCTCCTTCAGAGCATCTCCAATGGGTCTATAGCAGCTATCTACAAGAGAGTCCATGTCATCAACTGTCCTACGTGGAAGATATTAAATGAAGAAAGAGAACGCAGCTCTCTACAGCTCTAGAGATAGTCTATAGCGCCAAACGAGGCAGCCTCCATAAATTCTGTGTGTGCATGTAAGCATCAAATAGCTATCCTTATAGATAGTTCTTTAGAATGCTAACTTTAGTGTGTACTATATAGATGATGTGGAAGTCTTATAGTTAGTTGCTAGCTATAACCATTGGAGATGCCCTCAGGAAAAATTCTATCGTGTAACCGGTGCATAATAGAGTTTATATAATAAGCGAATAAGATGATGACACATGGCGAAAATACTTTAGCATCTATTTTTAAAGTATTTTTCCCTGTACAGTCCGGTACTCTAGCAATACTTTAAAATATTATTTTTGTACGGACTACAGTACTACTACAGTACACTAACGCCATATGTCGTCGCCTTATTCACTTATTACACAAACTCTCCCGGTTACACAGTAGAATTTTTCCTCCTTCGGGCTGCGGCGACCTGCGAGTGACTAACGAGATGCAGCAGAATCGCAGAGGAGGCGCCACACCACTAGCCTCTGTGTGCCGCTGCGTGTGCAACTCTGCTCTCTCGTCTGCTCTGCTTCACCTCACCTTGTCTCATCTGTGAGCTCTCTGTTCTCGACACCCCCCCCGCAGTAATGAATTTTTAAAAGAATGGTTGAATATTTCTAATAAAAAAAAATGCGCTACTGCATAAAGAAATGGATATTTCTACTGCTCAAGGCTCAGCCTCAGAGGCAGAGAGGCTCGGATGGTCAGGTAAGCTAAAGTTTTCAACGCTTGATCATTTTCTATTTGATTCGCAGGACTCTAGGAATAGTAATAAAAAAGAGAAATAGAATAGGAATGTACATATAAAATAGAGAATTGCAAAATATAGATATTTATAGGATTATGTGTTTGGAACACGAGAATCACCCAGACCCACGTATCAGCGAAAAAACAAGTTGGAGTGGATTTTTTGTTCCTTCGGAATTCCTACGACTTCATAGGAATGCTATAGTAAAGCTAGGGAATTCGATCCACCCATTCCTTTGAATCAAACACAACTATAGTGCAAAACCTACATGAATAGGATTCCTGTGTTTTTCCTTTGAAATTCCTTTGAATTTTTTTCATGGGATTTAGGGTTTAATGCTCCAAGGCCAACTTGAACTTGATACGAGATTTAGTGTTGATAATTTACATGGTGGTACAATAGATTGGGAACTACCATCGTTATTTTTTCTTTTGTGAATTTTGTTTTGAATTGGAGTATCTTGTAAATACGTTTGGAATGTAAGAATTTCATACGAAATAGTTGAATAATTAAAAAAATCATAGGAAATTCTAGCTTGCAAGCATGATTTGCCTTTGATATCATTTGCCCACTCCAAAAAATGTATCAGCGGTCTAAAAAAGAAATAATACTCCGCATTTCTACCAAGATTCGCTCTCTCTCTCTCTCTCTCTCTCGTCTTTCTCATGCGGACAAAAGATATGCTTTATTCGCATGCGAGCAATACACTTAATATATCGTTAGCGTTTCATTATTGTAAATGTGGTTTTGTAATGTGGAATACGCTAGATAGCCATGTTTAGTTAACGGATATGTTTCTGTAAGTAGCCATGTTTATTTATTATAAATAGTTTTAGAAATACAGGCTAAAAAATAGCTAAAATATTTTATGTATGTCCACACATATATATTTATTGCTCTCATGCGATTATAGAATGACCGTTATCCAAGGACCTAATCTTATTTTTCAAAACTAAAAAGCAAAAGCTTCGCTAAAAATATAGTGTACTACTGCCTCTACTTACCACTCTTAGTTCTTTACTCACCTCGCTTCGTTATATCTTTAAACTGTTACTAATACCCTTATGTTCAACTATAGATGGTCGGATAAACTAACTTTGGCCCATGGGACTATTTCACCCAAAGAGAGGACAAAGGAGAGTTTGCGATATACCACACAAACTAATGCAGTACCTGCGTTACTACCATTGTTCCATCTTTAGGGGATGAAAGAATAAGAAGGAGACACCGAGGCTTGGAACATTGAAGTCTTTCTATACGTAAGGGAAGGCGAGTACACCTCTCGCACCTTCCGCACGGAGCACCTGAGGAGCATTTCCACTGATGCCCGCTTAGCTTGTGCTCGCTTGTGTGAGATCTACGAGCCCACCATGCTGACTTCCCCCATTTTGCTACTATCCATCCCTCTGGGAAGGAGCACACTACGGCGAGACGTTCGTCATCGGTTTCAAGAATGACCTGCTCCTGACCCATCATGTCCAGCTCGCTCGAGCTATAGGAGCCACCAACACTGAGGCTCTAGAGGAGATCTCAGACCTCCGCTAGCTACAGCCTGATGGAGACTCTCAACGCTTAGCTCTCTAAGTGCAAGAAGGACATGGCTGCAGTGGAGCGTGAGAGGGATGCCACAGTCGCTGAGCTCAAGCGGACTGCAATAGCAACATCGACCCACGCTCCAGTACCATCCGAACCCCCCTATCATCCCCACCAACCCCGTTGACCTAGCCACTCACTGGAGGACTACGCGTGAGGGGCACTATGTGTAAGAGCATGCGACTAACATTGGAGATAGCAATCGAGGCCATAGTAGCTACAGCTCTCATTGAGCTTAGCCAACTACAGTCGCTCCTGCTCTCGCTCCAATTCACCCGGTGACTGTACCATTTGCTCTGGTCACAACCTCATAGAGGAGTAGCCCGACCTACGAATTATGCTAATTCGTAGTGCTTGATAGGAGTAGGTTTTTATTTACAAGCACCCACCCATGTACTAAGCGGTAGACGTATAATGTGTAATGTATTGTATCCACGTGACTAAGCACAGCCTATGTGTCATGTACTAACTGTCATGTGCAACTTGACCAAAATATTATAAATGTTCTGTGGCTATCTTAGGCCTCATGATTTATTTTTTTTATTCGTCTGGTTCTTAGAATCCTTTATTAAAATATCAGCGAGTTGACAATATGCATCAACTTTTCTAGTAATTTGATAATACGTACCAGTGTTTCACACACAATGGATATCATGCACCAACTTTTCTAGTGATTAGACAATATATACCAGCTTTTCATAGCTAGTGGACAACACGTAGCAGCTTTTGCATTGATTTAATAACACATACCAGCTTTTTGCAGCGAGTGGACAACACGCACCAACTTTCTCAGTGATTTGATAACATGTACCAGCTTCTTTGTAGCGAGTTGATAGCACGCACTAGTTTTTCCAATGATTTGACAATACGTACCAACTTTTCGTAGTGAGTGAACAGCACGCGCCAGCTTTCCCCAAAGAAACAAGAACACATACAAACTTTACTCCCGGATAGTGTACATCGAGCGCTTATAAAATTTGGCCAGTCCTCACGACCGGACCCAGGACTAGGGGAAGAGGAGAGGAGAGGAGAGATACAAGATGTCACTGAGCCACTGGAAGTGGTGTTGAACTATGGAGAGATGCTTCGTAAGCAGAAATAGGTAGCAAAGAAGATGGGATCATACCATAGTAATTCTTCCAAGGATGCACCTATGTGGTCCGAATTTCCACGGCCACAGTGCAACTACAGTAATCCAGTACATATCATAAAGTCAACACACCTGGCAACTGCCGCCTAGGTACGCTACACGTGCGACAAAGTTCTTGTAAGCACGTATTTGCTATTCCTATTGCATATTTTATTTCACACATCTCTAACCCACTCTGTCTGTGCTAATAGACCACTGAGCGTTGCTATTTATTTCAATGGATAGACGGCCTAGATATATACGATAGGGCATTCATCGAGCAAAAATACATTATCAGCTACCCGGTGGAGGCTGAGAGATTCACACGTTGGAAAGCTTAGACCCAGGATGACAGTGGAAAGGGTAAGGGTAAGGCATTGGAGGTCCCCGAAGCCTCTGTTGAATGCCAGGTTATTTTCGATTGGTGCAAACCTACACAAGTTGTAGAAGCCGAGTACTAGGCCCGGGTCACGAGGGCTCAAGCCTGCAATGGAGAAAAGGGAAAGGCACGATGGACCCAAATGTGTACGACGACTGACTGGAACCATGGCTTCCAAAAGGTGCACCTGTATCTTAGCTATAGTTGGGATTGATGATTCACGCATATTGTCACTTGTATCATATGAGTATTGATGCAAACATATGCATTTAATCAAACCCCACGAGTTATGTAATTCATACATTCATTGTGAATTGCTTTATCGACCAACAAAGGGTCTATTACAATAACTGTTTGCAGCAACATATCTTTAATATTAACATAGAGAGTTTGTGGTGGTGGTTTATTTGCCCCTCCGAACCCCCTTGCACCTTCCTAAAAATTTTTATGCTCACACGAAAAAACATAATAGGATTTCTTAATGCGTATCAAAACACGTGTTTTGAACTAGTTTGCATGGGTATTCACCTAGTTACAGAAAACTAAATAACGTGTGACGCTTCTGAACCAGTGCTACAACTGAGCGCCCCGAACCATGAGCTCCCCCCGGCTAGGGGTGGATATCAAGTCAAGTCCTTATGTTATCGATCTTTTCCCAAAATTGGCATAGTATTATTTAATGTAATTTTACATATAATTTGGAAAAAAATTTAGAAGCAAGCTAACAAGTGAAGTTAGAGCAGAATTCAAATTAACGAGTATAATTGAAGTAATTTTGAACCAAGCCAATGAGTTTTTTTGCCACCCCTATCCCTTCCCCTTGCCTTGCCCGCCTGTTGCCGAGTCGGCGCTGCTTGGCAGCTCCTACCGAGCAGGGGCGGCTCGCAACGCTTGGGGTGCCCACCTACTATGTCTACCCATCGCCTCCTATGTTGGCCTGGCCTGCCGCGCGGGTCACCTTTTGTCGAGCTACCCTAGCACGGCATATGTTACCTGTTACGGGCCTGTTTGGTTGCTAGCCACACTTTGCCAACAAAAATTGCCACACTTGCCTAAGTTGAGGTGCTCAAATTCTTTGCCACACCTTAGCAAGTCTAAGGGAATCTTGCCACACTTTTTTGAGTCATTGACGCGTGAGATCTAATTTGCTGGAAGGGAATTTTGCCACAACTGTGGCTGCAACCAAACAGCTCCCAAAGTTGGTCAAACTTGCCTAACCTTAGGCGTGGTAAACTGTGGCTGGCAACCAAACAGCCCCACGTCTTTCGAGTTTAGGAAGAGACTAGTTTTTTGTAAAAATAGATGTTCAGATACTACAATTGAATAAAAAAATGACTACAGCCACAAATAGGTAAACAGTTCCTACACCCTACTCCGGTCCAGTTGCATCAGATGAGCCATCATGCAATCAGAGCTGGAAGGAGGAAGAGGACAGATGCACCCAGCCAAGACTTCCCGGAAACTAAGAAAGATGCAGCAGTGGCATCTCCTACCGAAACACAAACCAAATAAACGGGGGAGAGACAACGGCCGATGGAAAAGAAAAAGGAAGACCACCCTGCACACACGGCTGAGCACCACTGCAGTCCACGCACGTACAATCACTGGCTAAAGCTGCGAAGCTAGCTGCCTGGCTGGCTGCTGCTAAAACTTGGGGTGAAATAGGAGCGAACAAGAACAAGATATTATTTAGCTTATTTTTTATTTTGCATTTTATTTAAAGTTGGATACAGATAATACCAGATATTTATTTCTCTATTCCGTATTTATTTTATAAGCTTTCACATGATCGGTCGGACAAAAATTATCCCCTTTTTTGTATCCCTATACAGGATATTAGACAGTATGGTGTAATTTCAGCGAACACGAAGAGACTAATCGTCGAGATATCGAATGAAGAGTATTCAACATTTCTCACTTATTTAGATATGACAACACGTCTATATATTATCTTGTTCCTAAGTGAAATTACAACAGACTTCTTATGTCCTTGACTTATAGATATATACGGACGGATATCACTTATTTCTTATTTTATTTCAAATTTTTTCCTCGGAGTCGGACACGAATAATGCCGAATACCCATTTACCCATTTCATATTCGCTCTGTGAGCCTTCAGTTGTTTAAATGGAAATTATCTGTCTCATTTTCACTGCTGACTTTTCACGAGATCTCCAATGTTAAATTTTGACGGCTAGTTTTACAGTACTGCGTTTATAAAATATCATGGAAGTATAACATTATAAAAGTATTTCTTATGATAAATCTAATAATATTATTTTAATATAATCAATTTTAACATTTAGAAAATAATTACCGATTAAAGATTACGAAGTTTGACTCATGTAAGGCAAAATGCCCAATACTACGCAACAGGGGTGCATCTACTGCTACTGCTAGTAGCTTGCAGGTGATGATACAGTACGATCTAGCAGCCGCTGATTAAAGCCATCGGTAGAGGTGACCAAACGAGCCAGCTGCCCTCGCAGTGCATGCATGGCAGCATACGGCTGTGTCAGGGCTGCTGCTGCCGCTGTGGCGACCCATCCAATTCAACCCTCTTTGTGCTCTCCGAGTTTGGGGGCACTGCCACTGACTCTGCGTCTCAAGTTTGACCCACGGCCTTTCAAAGATTCCTTACGTCTTACTGCACGTACGAGTGTACACATTTCATGCATGCATGTCGCGTAGTAGTAGTAGTAGTACATTGCACGGAGCACTACGTTAGTAATAATGTGGGTACGGTACCACTGGAGAAAAACCCAGCAGGAAGAGAGAAAAAAAAAGCTTGCTGCTAAACCATCCATGAGAACGAACTGGATCTGTTGGATCAAGAGGAACACACGCGCTCGGGGTTCCTACCGCTGTAGCATAGGCATGATTAAGGATCACATGTAATCTATTATATGTATCAAAACATAGAAAAAATAAGCTATCACATTAAAATTGGAGGAAAAAGAAAAAATGATATCAAGTTCAAATTAGAGAAACCTCTACCCCTGCTCATTTGGGCTTATGTCTTATGCTTTAAGCTTCTAACTTCTTAATTTTGTATTTTTCTGGCTTTCTAGCTTTTTTTGGGTGGCCTTTTCATATTTTCTTTTTTCCGTATTTCTTTGCATTGTCTGAGACCGAAGAACCTGTTTTTTATTTTTTCCATTTTTAAAATTTAACTACACCGAAAAAACTTACAACAACTACATTGAAACAAAGTGTCAAATAGTGCCAAATAAACCCAAAAGCCAAAAACATAAACCCAAATGAGCACCCAGTCCAGTTGGTGCCGATTTCTCAATGAAAACTGGTTAAAACTAGAGTTTTTCTTTTATTTTTGAATTTTCAAATTTAGAAGAAAATCATATTTGAGTTTTTGGATATAAATTAGATGCAATTATAAGCCCACTTGTATATAAGACAAATTTAATTGAGAGTTTTAGGATGATTAACCAGGTGAACCAAAACCAATGTATAAAAAACTAGACCCATCGGTTTGGCTAGTTTTGAAAACATGCTGATTTTCACCCATTTTTGGAATCCTTATAGCACCTTCCACTATCCATCTAACCCAACCCCAGATTTGGTTGGACAGCATAGGTCTGGTGGCTGGCCTATGAGGAACTATTTATATAACAGGTGGCCTACGGGGAACTATTTACATAACTGGCACTGTAGATATTTTTTTTAAAAAAAATAGCCTCCCCTCTAAATTTGGCCTTCGAACGTTCGTTTTTGCAAATCTAGCTCCCTTCGTGAACCTACCGAGCTTGACAGGTATCTACCGAGTTAGGAGAGCTCAATAGGTGACCTACCGAGTAACCAGTGTGCAACAACAGTCAAGTGCAATTAGTACTCATCAATGCACATGATTAGCATTAACTAAGATTTATGATTAACGCTAAATAATTACAATAGTCCTAATTAAATATGATTAACACTAATTTAAGCGCTAATTAAGTATGCATAGTGTGCCACAAGCTTGCTGCCACACTCTGGTTGCTCGGCAGGTTGCCTGCCGAGCTTGGAAGGTCCACGAAGGGGCTAAATTTACAAAAAGGACATTCAGGTGCTAATTTTTTTTTAAAAAAAGTGGCTACAATGTTGTTTGTATGAACAATCGCCTATGATTCCGTGAGGGCACCACCAGCTGCAACTGCAAGCTTGGTGGCGATGGCAAGTGGGATCACATGCGAAGATGGTGCGATGCTTTCGGTGGCTCAAACTTTTATGGCTGCAGTTGGCGACTTGGTGGGGTAGGGTGGCAAGGTGGAAGTGGGGTAGTAGTGGCGAGGACAATGGAGAAGACGAACAAATCTGCGGTGACAGAGGGCGCCACTGATGGAGGGGGTGGCAGTGTTGATTCAACATATCGACGATTGCAATATTGGTGGGGCAACGTATGGAAGTGAGAAGGCTAGCTTGGCGAAGGCATCGGTAGAAGATTGGAAGGTGTAGGGACCAGGAGGCACAAGAGGTAGTAGTGTGCCTGTGAAAGAGAGGCGGAGGGTGGTACGCTAGTGGGCCTTGCCAGTGCCGACCAGGGTTTGCAATTTCATTGAAATTTCACTAAAATTTTAAAAATTTCATTCCTTTCGCTACACTTCAAAAGAAATCAGTATCGTTCAAATTATTTCGACCTCTATTTGAAATCCTACCGAGTTCATTGTGCCAATCACTAGTGTACAACAGGTCATCATAGACGGTTTAAAAATGTCATCATAGGAGTTAATAACGATCTATGACATTTTTTTCTATTCCTAAATCTATTTTTGTTTGTTGGCTAGCCTTAGGAAATGCTAGCCATGCCATCTGAAAGAAGAACATTCATTTCACAAATCAATTAACAAAAATGAAATACAAATATACACATAAATAATTAAGCTCAATCTTATCTCAGTGAAATTCATTATACATTGTGGAACTCTCTATTTTCTTTTATGACTTTAGACATCAAGAAGTACGCATACTGTTCTCGAATATGTTTGAGGTCAGCCTATTCCAATGGAGTTGTAGTGATGGACGGAACCTGTCGGTATAAAGATCAATGTCGTACACACACACAAACACATATATATATATTGATAAGTATGAAAAAATATTGCAAGATTGACAAACCTTAGGATTGTTCTTCACAGAACCGACGAGAGTTGCATGTTGTGGCAAACATAGAATCCACAGGTGTTGTTGCCCAATGGCTCCTAGTGACACTGCAAAAATAAAATTTATCAGTTCGAGAGGCATTAGAAGTGTTGTATAGGATTAATATGTACTAGCGAATACTGAAAAATCTAGAACGTATTGCAGGGCATCGATCCCTCCCTTTGATTTTCGTACTTTTGCAACGTACGTGGCGAATGAGCTACGTGATTTCAAAAAGTTAGCTTTAGTTATTGGGGAGGAAGGAAAAACTACAATAGAGTTATCTATAGAGGAAATGTGTTTACCTGTCAGTTACTTATTGGGCAACTATATAGTCGGTTTTATTCTTCTTTATGGAATCAAGGTATATTACTATATTCTATTTTGATATAATTACAATTAGTATCCAATAAAACCTACACAGGTATGTTAAGATCATTAAACCTAAGTTCGTGTTGCTTATAAAGTACAAATCCACAAGTATAGTCACTAGTATAGTACTTACTCCTAGTTGTAAGGCATAAGTATGTATTCCTTATCACGGTGACCCTTTAATGCCTTCGTAATGTAATTCTTGATGAATGATGCATCTTCCTTGATGATATCCATGGTGACTAAACGTGGGTCAAGGAAACCAACCGGTGATTTTGTTAATCTGGCTTCACTCACTATACACACACACACACACACAAAAGCAATGAGTTATATGTGACATTTATCAGCATTACGTAAATGTAGACTGTGATTGTACACACTTACAGTGTCCAACATCGAATGAGTGAGGCATCGAGTGTGAAGAGAAAGAATAAGTCATCGGAGGTCACTGTGAAGATACAATCATAAATATTATGCTGCAGATGATGCGGCATGAATTTGACATTGACACCGAGCGTCGTTGTTCCTCCGACTTGTTGACCTGTTCCATGTTATGCATATGCAATCTCCGATAAGATAGTCCTAGAGTTAGGAGGCGCTCTTTTGGGATGACCAATGGCTCGCCTTGCACAAATTTTTGAGCCAATGACAAGTAGGGGATCTCATCATCTGTCTTCTTCGGTTTGCTCTTGCCGCCTCGGCTGTGGGTCGACTTCACGGTAGTCGAGCGGGCACAAGATGTAGATGCACCGCGCCCTTACTACGTCTGTGCAGGTAGTGTTGGTGCGGATTGCGCTTGTGGAATTGGCACCGGTGTAGATAGCTCCTGTGGACTTGGCACTGGTGCAGATGGCTCTCGTGGACTTGGCACAAGTGCAGGAGACTTCAGGCAGATGTCGCTCTTGGGCCATTGGATGAATTTTTCAATGGCTTGCCCTAGAGTCATGACCTTATCGTTAGGGGGCATCTACAGTGGGATGACCTCGAAGTTGGCATGAACACCGTCCGCATTCACTTTTGCGAAACCTGACACTAGAGATGCACCGTGCACCAAGGCCCCAGGCACAGATGGATATGCCTGGCCCCATGCAGTGCATAGAGCAATGGAGGTATATCTCACTTGGAGCTTGCAATTCGTAGCCACCTACATAACGATACAAAATTAGCTACTCCAACTAACCTATCAGTGGATCGAGCATTCCAAAGATAATAATTATTACCAGGATGTCATCGATAGAAAATCGGTGGTCACTTTCTGAGGTAGGGTTGGATGCGTAGCTACTCCGACAGTTAGGGGCTGCCTAGCATAGGAGTGGCAGGGGCTTCCTGCTGATTTTCACTATACCTATGTATCTCATCTCTGATTTTTGCCGTAATGTCCTTTCGTAGCTGTGCCTCATGCTCAACTTTGGCTCTCCTTTTACTCTAGTAAGCTTCGGAGTCCTCTGGGAAGTCATGTTTCTAAGAAACATAAAGACCAAAACCTCTCGTGCAACCCAGATGCTCCTTGTTTTCCAGGGCAGTGGAAAGTAAATCTATCTCCCTAACTTTCTCGGATGAGCCTTGGAAAAATTCTACACTCAGCACTTTCAGGTGGTGGGACACTTCCTCGTCTGTGGGGTTTCAAAAGGAGATGGCCCCCAACGATACAGTAGATGACCTCACTCTTATCCAGTTTCGGGCGTGCTCATCAGGGATTCGGCAAATGGAGGGGAGGTCTCCCCTCATCCTTCTGGCTCCATTGCGGTATTTTACCCACATACCTAGAGGTGCCTAGTCTGTGGGGTGCATGCTTTTTACTTGGAGGGCCCTGTGCGCCACACTTTCACTCCTAAAATTATCTATCATTTTCATCACCACAAACTCTTGCCATTGCAGTTCCAGGAATGAATACTTATCGAAGGGTGTCAAATCCTTTTCCACGTATTGCTTGACAAGCAGGTTCTTAAAAATTTTCCATGCTTTGCACGCTAGCTGCTAGCAACGCATGTCGTCACACAGAGGCCTAGTGTTCTTTAGGATCTCAAACAATCGAAAAACTTCCTTTAGCAGCTGACTTTTTTGAACTTCGGTTACTTTCTTCCACGAAATGAATGTGATCTCAATTTGTTCCCTGCAACTATTCTGACTATTCTCCAGAATGCGGACACTGCTTGGTGAGGATTGAGAGGGGTCCCAGATGCATCGACATTCATGATGGTAAACCGGCCCTCAGATCTTTTTGATAGTCCTCTTCCTTTTTAGGATTTTCCATAGGACGGTGCATCACATGCATCCGGCAACGATGTTGAAGAATGAGTAGATGACATCTTCAAAAGATAATAAAAGTGAGAAATTCTTGATGAATTTAGAATACGATCACATATTTATGTGACAATTTCTCTAATCAGTTAGGCTTTGATCTCTAGACTATCGTACCGAATATCTGAAGACAAGCTACAGCGTTATTTTGTCAAAACTATTTACTTCAAGTAAATCGCATTGGTATCAATAATATATTCATGCTCTGTGATCTCTGAAATTCAGTATATATGCTCCTTTTGTTAGCCAATTAAGCTTATTTTGTCATTTAAATGCTAGTGGAATTATGCTTTAAACTAAGCAATGTATAGAGAGCAAACTATTATCTCACAATATGAACAATGTAATCAAGCCAAAGGACAATATGCTAAACTGAGCACAAGCATGAGCATTTGTAATTAACATAATGCTCAGAGTACTCAATCTGACAAGTTATCCCCTAGTGCTAGACCTTACGATGAGGGCCACCGGAGTCAGGGGAGGTAGCGACGGCGTCGGGGGAGGCGGCGACGGGCTCGGGAGGAGGAGGGGGGGGGGGGGGGACGAAGGCCTCGGGGGAGGAAGGCCACCGAAATCGGGGGAGGCGGCGATGGGCTCAGGAGAAGGAGGAGGGCGATGGCCTTGGGGGAGGAAGGATGCTGGAGTCAGGGGAAATGGTGACAGGCTCAGGAGGAGGAGGGCGACGGGCTTGGGTTGAGGAGGGTGACGGGCTCGGGTTGAGGCGGCAGTGTTAGTGGGCAGTACAAGGGGGACAAACCCCTAGTGCGCAATATATATAGGGGAATAATCACATATGGTTCTATTTAAAAACCGTCTGTGATATTTATCGTCATAAATGGTTCTTATTTAAAACTTCTGTAAGAACAAAACATCACAGACAGTTTTAATATAAAACCGTATATGAATACACACACACACACACTCATATACATAAATGTAAATTCACATATATATCACACATTCTTATATATATAAATGCAAATTCACACACACACACAAACACACACACACACACACATATAATACATTCTTGTATACATATATAAATGCAAATAAAGAACATATGTCACACAAACATTTCATTAATCAGTCCACCTACTTATTTCCTTTAAAAATTAGCTCTTCATAATGATCGACGCGTATGTAGCTACTTTCATCACACTCCTCCTCTACCCTTATGCCATTTTTGAAATGAGGCAACTCATCAAATTAATTGTATTCTTTCTCGTCCACTATATTATCAACTCCGATAATTCTTCTTTTTCTATGAAGAACTACGTGGCACTTCCTATTTGTCTAGTCGATTACTTGGAAAACTTGAATAACTTGGTTAGCAAGTACGAATGGTTTGTCTTTGTATCTGACATGTTTGAGGTCCACGGTAGTGACACTGTATTTGTCGACCTTCACGTGTGGGAGATGGATCCAACAGCACAAAAATAAGGAGATCTTGAAAACCACGTAGTCGAGCTCCCAAATCTCCTTTATAAAACCATAGTAGGAGTTCCTCAATCCATTGGTACTGAATGCATCTATGCAGACACTGCTGTTCTGGTTAGTGCTCTTTACATCCTGATCCTGTGTATATAATGTATACCCATTTATGTCATATCCTTACCATGTCACAACTGTAAATACTTCTAATTGCAATAGGGAGCATATGTGTCATCAACACATGACAATCATGAGACTTCATGCCAATTAACTTTAAATCTTCCATCGAAATAAGTTTCTTCATATTGGCGGAGTAACCAGATAGAACTTCATACTATGTAAGCACTGGCACAGTTCAGTTCTCTCAGCCTTGCACAGAGTGTAACAAGCAGGGGGAGGTAAGTTTGTCCTTTATCGGTCTTTATCAGTGCTAAGTTAGGCCTGATGTCCATATCAACCAAGTCAAGCCATGTGTTGACACCATTCTTTGTTTTATCATGAATGTTTAATAAGAGACCAATCAAGCTGTCATATACATTCTTCTCTACGTGCATGACATCGATGCAGTGGTGAACTTCTAGGTGCTTCCAATAAGGTATATCCCAAAATACTAATCTCTTCTTGCAGACGTTCTTCTCACGGGTCATCGATTTACGTCCCTTTTCAGGCACAATATTTAAATCCTTAACAATATCATAGATCTCTTTTCCACTTGAATGCCTTGGAGCTGAACTGTCCTCATTCTCTCCGTCGAATTGTTTCTTCATCCTGCGATATGCGTGAGCCCTCCGAAGGAACTTATGGTGTCGCATGTACACGGTTTTGCGCGAGTGCTTCATCCACATACTCTTGGAGTCATCTAAGCAGTGAGTACATGCTTTGACTCATTTTGTACTCTGGCCAGACGGGTTAGCAAGGACAGGATAATCATTTATGGTGCAGAGCAACAATGAGCGTAAAGTGAAGCTCTCTCATTTGTACGCGTCCCACACCTATACCCCTTCAATCCGCAGTATTTTTAGATCTTTCACTAATGGTGCTAGGTATACATCAATATCATTTCTAGGTTGCTTCAGTCCTTAGATGAGTATCATCAGCAAAATATACTTTTACTTCATACACAACCAAGGAGTAAAGTTGTAGATGTAGAAAGTCACGGGCCAATTGCTATGTCAGTTGCTCATGTTACTGAAAGAATTCATTCTATCTACACTCAATCCAAACCTTATATTCCTCGGTTCTGCACCAAATTCTACAACCTCCTAGTGATGTTTCTCCACTAGGTGGAATCAGTAAGGTGTCTTACCATTCCATCTTTCTTACGCTCTTTCAAGTGCCAACGCAGCGGTGTTTCCTCCTTTGGGTTTGTAAAAAACCACTTTAAATAGGAAATTACATGAAGATACCATGCTACCTTAGCAGGAGGTTCTCCTTCACCCATGTTCCCTTGTCGTCATCTGATTGATTCTTAAGCTTGTATCAGGATGCGTTGCACACCGGACATATATGCATGTTTGTATACTCTTTACGGTAGAGGATACAGTCATTCAGACATACATGTATTTTTTCTACTTCCATTCCTAATAGATAGAGAACCTTCTTGGCTTTGTAGGTAGTTTTAGGCAACTTATTTCCCTCTGGAAGCATATCCGATAAAAGACTTAACAGTGTCGTGAAACTCTTGTCAGACTAACTGTTGCTTGCCTTTAATTTCAACAGTTCAAGTATGGCTAACAATCTCGTGTACTTTGACTTGCAGCACATGAACAAAGGTTTCTCCGAGTCCTCCATCAAGCCTCGGAATTTAACATACTCTCTCCCATCATAGTTCCCTTCTGCATCGTGAAGCATCTGATTCAGATTGTCATCATTTAGCCTATCCAAAGCAGAACCACAATCGATATGATCATCCGACGGTATATCATTGACTTCATCGATGATGTTATTATTACTTCCTTCCTGTGTAATCTGCTCTTCACCATGACTGGTCTAATATGTATATCCCTTTTTGAAACCCCATCGAATTAAGTGCGCTTCAATCTGCACTCGGCTCTTAAACATCTTTAGATTCTCACAGTCAATGCATGGATAGTATATATATATATATATTCTAACTCTTATTCAACATATCCTCCTCGGCAGCTCTTGTAAAAGCAGAAACGTCATTAATGTATTCTTCACTCACACGATTCGCAACGTACATCCAGCTTCGGTCCTACGATATGCATATAACAATTTAGTGTAACATATTCAATAAATTAATTACTATACTTTATATGTACGATCTAAATTAAGTATCTATATGTAGCAATAATAATTAATTAAATTAATTAGAAATTGACTATGAATTGATTAATCTCTAAAGAATGCTAGATGTAAAATAATCTTCTCTCTATATCAAGCTAGCTAGATCAACTATCTTTAATGCTCCTTTCACAAAAAGCTATAAATGTAAATTATAATACAATTAGGAACAAATTACTAACCATATGTAGTCAAAAACTTAGTGGATCTACAATTACTCTTGTCAAAAATAGTCTCCTTTCACCAAATCGCCTCAAAGCCCTACCTCCAGCTCAAAACAGCAGCGTAAATATGAAATTTAAAACAGATAGTCGATGGATCTAGCGCAATTAATATAGTTCAATTATTACAAATGGTTTTTTTTATAAAAACTGTCTGTGAGAACTTAATTATCACAGATGGTTTTTTATTACAAATTGTCTATGAAGTATCACAGGCGGTTCAAATAAAGTGGTTCTTGGTAATAACCATATGTAATACTTCACAGATGATTTTTAGGGTTGGCGGTAACACAAACAGTCTTTAAATTAAAACCGTTTGTGATTGTATTTAATACAGACAGTTTTGAAAAACCGTCTGTGGTGTGGCATCTAATATACAACTTTTTTGTAGTAGTGAATTATTGCCAAGAGTCAACCAAATCCAAATTCCTTTAAGCCATAGCTTCCTCTGATTATCTTGACCATTTTCCCTCAATCAATTTCGAGGTTCAAGCACATTAATTAGCATTGTCACCATCACCTTTTTTCCTCCGAGCTAACCACCGCGCCTCCACTCTGTTCTTCTCAATAGTGAGGCCTCGGGTCCAATTCCTTGCATCCAGAGCACCATCTCCACTCCCTCATCCAAACACCCAACTCACTTTAGTCGGATAAACGCCGGTTGCCCATCGCCGCTTCATGTCGCTAGCCAACACTGGTATACATCTCGCCACAAATCCATCACCACGTACTAGCCTCCACGTTATTCTAGGATTCTATTTTTTGGTCGCCGCTCACCCTCAGTTCTTCTATTCAAATTTCTTCGAATTTAATTGAAATTTGTCCAAAATTCAGATGTCCCTTTGAACCATTCAAACGAAATTTTGATCAAACTACCAAAATTTCAGCCATTTCACCATCCAACGAAAGAAGATGACGACATAGGCGATGAGTGGATGGCTGGCCCAGGTGGTGAGGGGCTGGGGTTGACGGTGGTGGGGAGTTGTGGGGTGAGAGAGGACACACGAAGCTGACTGCACGACACTCATATGGAGACTCCAATTCACACACTCTCTCTCTCTCTCTCTCTCTCTCTCTCTCTCTCTCTTGCGCGCGCGCACCTCCACCTTGTTGCTGTTCGTCCATGGCAAGGCATCACGTGGGCACGTAAAAAGCAGCACGACAACAACGGAGGTGGAGAGGTGGCTCGTAGCCTAGCGACCAGCATTGGCTACTTCGACGAGGACCCCGACGCTGAGAACCTCTCCTTCCACATCCACTCGTTTCCTCTAGCATATGAGAGCTTGGATTCCTCTGTTCCGCAACGTTGTCATTCTCGTGACACACCCATTCATGGTCCTATTTTTTTGTGCTGTAGCTGATCGCTTTTAGTTACGGCTGGTATATATGATAAATAGTATCATCTGATAGAAGTCGAAATCAAAAGCCAGCTGAAAAGTCGAAAAGAACAGAACCTTAGGTGCTAGGAGTACATGCATATACAATTGTGCTGATTTATAATCTGTCATCCATTAGGTTGATTCTCATACGGCTATCAAATTGTCACATATAGGGCATGATTTTTTTTAAGTTGTGACTTATTAGTCTAATGAGTAGTAATTGTTAAGAAAACTAAAAACCGTTCAAAAGCAAAAAAGAATGTGCCCATATACAAGCTACCATGCTGCTGCAACATATAGGTCAGCTACTAGTATATATATATATATAAACAGCTATACATGTAGGCATGGCATCATCTAATCATTTGGTATGGGCAAGGGCGACTACCATATATACGCATGGTAATTGGCAACGGCATGCGTTGAAATCAAACCCTCCCTAATTGGGATCATGATCAACTTGCATGCGTTAATCAAGCCGCTGTTCTCTCGTGCCACGCCATGTGGCCATGCAAGCGCCATCATAGAAAGCGCGCGCTTTGCATGCGATCGATCAACTCCGTCCCACCGCCGATCGAGCACCGTACGTCTGCCACAGCAGGCGTGTCTCCTCCCGTCCATGCATTCATCCATCCACTCACTCGCTCCTGCGTTTCCAAGCAAAGGCAAAGTAGATCGAGAGAGAGATGAGATCTGCTAAACCGACCCAAGAAGCAACACAGCTAGCCCAGGCTCTTTGACACAAAAGGGTGGTAAAAACGGACGATGAGGTGCAGCACACGGCTAGCTACCTCGTGCATGGAATATAATGGCACCGCACGTGAGACAGTCCTGTTTTTTTTTGGGTTTTAAATTTTGTCAGTAATTACTATTTATTAGACTAATAAATCGTATCTCAAGAAAAGACTGGAAAGCCAGCTTCTCCTCCTTCGTATCGGCAAAAGGGAGCAAAGCTGATAAGTTAGGAGTGAGTTTGATGCCCCCCTTTTCGGCTTTTAGCTTGCGATTGTTGACTTATCTACAGTAATTAGGTTTTAAAAGGAGTGTTTTTTAAGCAGAGTCTATAATATAAATTGATTGTAATAGACACTATAGAGACGTCATATAGATCAACAAAAAACTGTACACGAGTATCCCTTATTTCATACCCTCTCTCACGAACAACTAAAAGTCATAAATCATAGTCATAAACTATAAGCCGTAGGCTAAAAGAATAAGCCCTCGTGTTCTAGCCTTGGATGCTGCTAAAGAGAGAGACGATCAGAGGAAAGGCTGCCCCAGTTAGGGTTAATTCAATCTCTATGTACGGGTATCTCGTTCACAGCACAGCTCAACTTGGTTCACTCATCACGGCTAACACAAAGTAACAAACTCGTAACCACAGCTTTTAAGAGCACCAACAAGGGTGCATGCATGGTTCACTCACTCATCACTGCTGATAACACAAAAGCTACACACAAAGTAGCTAGCAGCAAGCTTGCAGATTAACCCCCCTTTTAAGAGTATGTTGAAGGTACCAACGTTTAACAGCAGGCAGGCAGGCAGGCATGGGGAGACAACAATTGGGCGTACACATGCCTGAGACTGGGTGTAATTATGCTAGCTAGCTAGCTCTGCTAGTGCTTTTTGTTCGTGTTCTTGATTTGTCTAGCTTGTTAATCACTTTCACCTCGTTGGAGATATATATAACTCTAGTTTTAATCATATTTTTACAATGTCACTTGTACTGTACGTAAAGGCTAGCTTTGCAAACATGTCCATGCATGTATTTTTCTTATGGTGGAATTAACCAAGACACGTCGCGTGGGTCTAGTAAGCGATTTAGCGCAAATACTCGTAGCCGCAGCATCAAATGGAACTGCCGTTTTCGACCTTGCCTAGCTTAGCAATTTAGCGCAGCATCTGCAAGTATGAAGGGACGTGAGGAGGAGGAGCCGGCCTAAGAAGCAACCCTCTCATCCATCGGTTGGGTTCTTTTGGACTTGCTATTTGTGATTTTTGATTTGTACTACACTAACTAATTTTTAAATAACGTGTCTTTTTAAGATAATGTCTATAAGTCAATTATAGTAAATATTGTATTAACTTCGGCTATACCGGTTAAAAATCGTATGTAACTGTCTTTTTCTTTGTATTTTCTCTTACAAATAGTTATAATTTAAAAACCATAAACCACAGTCTAAAAAAACTTACCTAATAGCTTCATTTTCCGTACCACGTTCCTGTCGGCTTTCTCCTTCCCCAAGGAGGTGAGGCTGGTGCGAGAGGCCTGCTGGTCAGCCTTGCACGCACAATTAACATGTAGTACTCCATTTTGCGTTTCTCTCGTTCTCAATCTTCTTCTTTCCCCATTTTGCGTTTCTCTCGTTCTCAATCTTGTTCATTCCCTTTGGCTTCCTATAGAAAGTAGAGTACACCCTCAACTGTCATTTGTCAAACATGCGAAGTTTAGAAATGAATACAAATGACACTCGGTTCTTTTTTCAACGGAGGAGCCTGGGGAGTAGACAAGCAACCAAGCACAACCAGAACATGTACAATACCAGTGCTTAGACGGGTGCTTATGTACAATGCAACAAGGGCAGATACATGCGGTCCGTTGGGTGCAGGATACCCAAGGGCCGAGCAGAAGGAACCAAGGAATTAAAACCTCAAAGAACTCGCTGGAGTTTTTTTTTTTAAAAAGAGAGAACATAATTTGTTTTTCCAACGTTGATCCAAGCCGTATAGTTCCCAAGCTACCACCCTTTCTTAAGGCTGAAATTTTCTCACGTTCCCGCACGGATTGAACTGTTTTCTGTGAAATACTTGTGAGATTCATGTGTCCCAAGCAGGGGTAGTCCGATTGATGTAGATGTGATTGTCCGACAGAAGAGGAGGATGACTTGAATCCAGCACTTACTAAATCAGATGGTTATTTGTGAATCAACCTGGATTTTTCTGCATCATATATTGGCATGCCTGTTGAGTGTTGACTACTTTTTAATATTGCTGCCCCGGCTAGTGCCTAACCAATAATCGTCAACAAACTCCCAGGAAAACCTTAGATGAAATATGACACAAAAGCAACAAATGTATACCGTAAAAGGAAACGAAATTTCCCCAAAAGATGAATGAAGAAATTTATCAATAGAAGAGAATTTAAGGGAAAAATACTATAGTGGTTCGAGATCGAGTAAACATTTGAAATAAGACAAATAAGCCAGCCCACATCGTCGCAATAGAGGCAGGCAGGCAGATCTAGTGCTATACACCACTCAAAGCTGGGGTATCCAATTCCCAGAATAACAGAATCCAATCACCTGCTCAATATGTTTTATCTAGATACAGTCTCCCAGAAAGGTATGCGAAAGTAGCATATGTTAAACAAGAAGGAACAAAGTAGAGAAAAAGATTATTTGCACGATTGAAGAAAATAATTCTGATTTTTCTACATGCAGTTTATACACTACTATACAACAACACTAGTTGATTTCTATCTAGAACATTCAGAGACCTCAGCTAAAATTTTGTACATCTTGATCTTCCCAAGAAATAAGCAATAAAAAGGCACCAAATATATAGGACTACCGGAAAAGAACGAACAAAATTTAAAAGTGTAATGAATCAAAATCTATATACGTGACCGCACCCCCCCCCCCCCGGGGCGGCCCTGACACGCCCACCCGCCAAAAAAAAGCGAGTTATTCCAAGAATACTTCCCTGCATTGAAAAGGTTCAGCATCTCTCATGAACCTGTTGAGAGAAACTGATCATTATCTTGGCCGCTTTCAGCCACATGCTTGTTAGGGATGATTGCTGGAGGCGACCATTGATCTGGGACAACAAGAAACTAGGCCGACATGGCTTTCCTGAAACGCTTCTTGTACTGCTTTGGTGAAATTACTGTTGGCGATACGTTCTTTGGTCCGCCTAATATTCCTGAAGCTTTGACCCATGTCTCTAGATGTTTGTCCCATGTATATTGCCTCATAAAATCTATAATTCCCATAACAAGTTCATTCTTCTTCTCATCAACACCAACAAGTAAAGAGTAATCCATCACGTCAATGGACTGCAGCAAAATTGCCCATATTTATGTCAGAAGTTGCACTGGTTTATTGTAAGATCAAAAGCATGCCATATTGACTCAGCAGGAATTATATCAAACAACAGCATGTATAAGAAATGAAACTAGATAACTTCCTAGATGAGGCACCAGTTGTACGGCCTTGTTCGTATTGACTTCTAAAAGACATCTTTCTACGGTAAATAGCTTTTCTATAGTAATTATAATTTCAAACGGAGTGTCTTTTTAAGACAGGATCTATTAGTCGATTGTAACACACACTGCAATGACTTCATTTATATCAGCCAAAATCGCACGTTACTGTCTCTTTACAAGCTGTCACAATTTATAAGCTAAAACCAAAAGCCAATATGAACGGGCTAAGCAAACATCATATCAATTCTATCTTTTTTATTTGTTATGATAGTCATCTTTTCATACCATGATTATAGATTTTGCACATCCCTAAAGGCTTTCTTTGAGAGAAAAAAACCTTTTCTATTTTGTGTCTAGATAATAGGAGGCTTCAATTACCAACATGAAGAATGGGTAATAAATTAATAATAGCAGAGTGAAAGAGTAGAACACCAAGGGAAACAAAACCTCCCTAGCATGTCTGGGTCTATTTTTGCCATAAAAAGTTAACCATACTTCATATTGTATTGTATGGCACTGACAAGACACGATAATTTGATATGTTATTTGTAACACAGTAAGCTTGGGAGCTGGCGTGCCCATTCATCCCCATTTGCTAAAAGCACATGGTACAATGTTTCAAAATTTCCATAACAATTCATGAATGTAGTACACATAAAGTTATGTAAACATGCAAAATTTCAATATCAAATTCTTCCCTGAATACAAAGATTTAAAAAAGACTAGTACTTTTAGTGCATATGAGCAGTGCAAGATTGACTACTTTTCTTTTTGGTTCTGAATATCTAGAAAGAATTTGATATTCAAATTTTGCATGTTTACATAACTTTATGTGCACCACATCCATGATTTTTTATGGAATGTTTGAAACATTGTATGATGCACTTTTAGTAAATGGGGACACCAGATCTTGTGGTCAACAAATTCCTTTTCTCTTGTTATATAAGACAGTGGTTGATATGGAAAAAAGGGCCAGAAATGGCTATGTACTTTAACCTAGCCTTTGAGGGTTATACCAAAAGAGCTGATGCACAAGAAACAATTAATTATATGCATTTTGCATTAATCTGCTTGATTGTGAGTAACATCTATAATTTGTCTTTTTGGAAGAAAATGCTAGTAATTCAATAGCTTATAATGGTGGTAGAAATTTTTCATAGCCAGCAGCAGATATATGGACGAACTATATGGTATAGAGGAATACAATATATCTTAATTATGTATGCAAATGATTTATACTCACAGCAAGGAATGCAGTATCATTCCAAACAGCTCTCTCTAGCAGCCGCTTCGCTTTGTTCCCAACAAAAATAGGGGATGTAGGCATCGCTTCAATTAAGTTCTGATCAAGAAGTACTTTATTGCTACCGTTCGAGTGAGGGTTATATCTTGATCTTGCAGAGCCCTTTAAATCATACAATCTTGTCACATGACGTTCAAACAGAAGATTTTCCATGACGAGAACATCCATCCTCATCTCTTTTCCACCTTTCAGGCTCTTAACCTATTCAATCTCAAAGGATAATGTTGAGTAAGATATCTCACAAAATTACTTATGAAGATAAAAATAAAGATTCCCCATTCAAAAAGCAAAATGGCATTGCTAACAAGAAATCTGGATGCAAAATTGAGATGACTCTTCCAATCATGGGAAGGTCATGACTGTTGGATGAATTGCAGAACATTTTGGACCCAACCATCAGGATCACTTTCAGGCTGTTGCATCACTCAATGAATGGCTTGGATGAAAATTAATGCCTGGTAAATACTGTGAAATAAGATTTGGAAAAAAAGGGAAGCGCTTGAAGGTATATAGGGCTGAAAACGGTCGGAAACGATCGGTAGGAGGTCAAATCACTTTCAGTTTCATATTATTTTCTCGAAAACGAAATCGATACGATATTGTCGGAAACGAGAACGACATCGATATTCCGGTAAATTCGAAAACGAAACTATTCGATCAAAAGTGCATCGATAACGATCGGAAATCATGAAAGCGATATCTAAAATACAATAAACACACCGATGACGCCTACGGCCGTGTGGCTGCAGAGGAGGAGCGGAGGCGGAGGAGGATGATCTCCAACCGAGAGTCGGCGAGGCGATCTCGCATGCGCAAGCAGCGGCAGCTCAGCGAACTGTGGGCGCAGGTCGTCCACCTGCGCGACGCCAACCGCCGCCTCCTTCACGATCTCAACCACGCAATGAGGGGCTCCAGGGACGTACACTTGGAGAACGCCCGGCTCAAGAACGAGAAGGCCGAGCTCGAGACCAAGCTCGAGCACCTCATGCAAGCGAAGGCGAACGCCTCGTCGAGCTCATCAGAGCCATGCAAAAATAGTACCGAATAAATAATTCTTATCACCTCATTTTAACTTCAAGGATTGTTATTAGTATACTCAAATAAGACATGTTCTGAGGTGGCTTCTTCGGCTTATTTTTTCTTTCATGTCTATGGGAATATTCTAACTGCCCATTATTGACATCTTTTTGCCAAGGTGGCTAAGATAAATATGGATTGGGTGTACTGACGAGTTGCCATCAACAGTACAGTAGCAACAACATATTGATATAGATGAGAAAACAAGAAACTACTGCAAACCAATAAGGATTAAGAAGCCTAACCATTGGTTTCTTCCAAACAAATGATGCTTTCCACTGAAAACGATGTGGTGAGTGTGGTTGCACATGTTGCTGCTGTAAACTTGCCTGCTTCTGCGTTTCTAGAGTACTTGCCTAGAAGCTGTATTTCCATGAGAAAGATTGTTTGGATTAAATCATCATAAACTAAATAATAAATAATGATTCATCCAGATGCTTATTGGACTGAGCTCTCTTGAATTTTACACGAAATGTAGAAAACTCGTGCTTGAGACAAACCAAATCCTTGTTTTAACTTCATACGAGAATTCGATAAAACATAAACATGAAGATGTTGTCTGAAAGAAAGCTAAATGATTTCACATGTAAATATATGCAGTTTAAAGATTCTAATGGAACAGATAAGCATGAAGAATACGATACCTTGCTCTGATAGGTGGGGTGTGGGAGACGCCGAGACGGTCCAGACGGAGTCACCGAGTCACGGTCTGTCTGTCAGTCGGTGGGGTGTGGGAATGGGCCTCCACGAATGGGCCTGGCCGCCTGGGCCTGGGTGCTCTTATCGGTAATTACCGACGGTAATTACCGAATTAAATACGGTATTTTTCGAAAACGATCGGAAGAGAGCTAAATCGTTTTCGTTTTCGTTATCGGATATTTTTACCGTTCTCGTTTCCGTTTTATCGGTTACCGTCACCGTTTCCGTTTAGGGGAAAAAATCGATAATTTCTCGAAAACGATTTTCGGTAACCGAGAATTACCGTTTTCGTTTTCAGCCCTAAAGGTATAGCTTGCATAAAGAAACTCCGCACTTAAAATAGAGCTCATGATGCTATTTTACTTTGTAGTGTCAATAGTTCTGGATTTTCGCAGTGCGATTTGATGATTTTATGACTGAATAAAACAAACGGAAGTCAGCTGTAAATATTTAGTTACTCCATCTTCTCACAAATATATGCTATTTTTCCTTTGCGAGGAAGATATAGCTTTGATCACTACTTATTCTAAAAGTACTATATTAGCAAAGAATTACAATATTATGAAATTACTTCTGATGAGATGTGCAGGTTTCATTTTCTACAGGGCCAATCTAGTGGGTGAAGTTGGGAAAATATGACTGAGAATATAACAGCAGTATACATTTGTGAAGGGAAGGGATACATCTCCTCCCTTACATTCATTGATTAAAACAAGCTCTGAAACAGACTCTACTTGTTAATATGAAAGAAGGGATGAATGGTTGAAGGTTGAATGGTTATATGTGTATTGTACAGCCTAAAGGGGCAATATAGAGTACGAGACTCTAACACAACCCTAAAACCCTAGGACAATAAAAAATGACATCAATACTCTTAACACCCCCCTCAAATGCAAGGCATATGTAATAGCTTTGTATTTAAAAGGGTTGACACTAAAATAGGAAAAATCCAAGTCTACGTCGTGGTAATGTCGTCGCAGTGCGTAGCTCTTAGAAAATTATTACGAATACCAAATGATCTCCCATTGGGGTCGTGCGGCAGCCCATAAAGTACAAAGTGCAGGAGCTGAGAAAGCAGTGGCAAGCAGGAGCAAAGTCGACTGCGGCAACACGATGAAGAGAATATGGAAAGTGACACAAATAGAGAGAGCTATCAAATCAAGTTGAAGAGGGATAGATAGAAGCATGGCGGTGCAGATCGAAACCCGATATGGCGGCTGCGCAGAAGAGAAGCGCTATGGCCTTAGAAACTCGGGGTGGCGGCTCAGAGAAAAACGGCAGCGTCATAAAAACTTCTACGATCTACGGTGGCTTAAAGAGAAGAGCAGCGGCTGCGGCTATGCCAAAGGGAAGGATACAACCACACTCGATCTAAGAGGATGAACCATGGCTACCAAAGCAATCGGCTAACTGACAAGAAATTTGTGGATTCGCACAGTTTTGACGAACTAAAAGAGAGGCTACAGACTTGGATGGACGTAACGGAAGACTTAAAAGAAAAAGACTAGCAGCTGAACTGGCAGCAGTAGCACACATCTCTAGAAATTACCTTCTCAAAGCTCATTTGCCACACACAGCAATAACCACCACTTTTGTTCTCCCTCTCTCTCTCTCTCCTTTTTCTCCAATCGGCCAAACGGCCTGGCCACCCATCCCCCCAGCTTCTTCCTCCGTTTTCCATTCTTCCCCTCTCTACCTTACTCCCTCCAACCGAGTCTCCCACCGGTGCCTCCTCTTTCTACTCTCCGTTGGGTTTCTTGGTTGGTGGAGGTGTGGTGAGGTGAGACGGCCATGAAGAAGGGCAAGAAGGTGGCCTTGGCGCAGTCGGTGGCGGCGGCACTGTCGCCGCTTTCTCATGCGTCGAGGCCCTTCCATGGCGGTGTCGATGGCGGGGGAGAGGTGCATAGGGTGTCGGGGAGACCAGATCCGAGGCGGCGCCGGCGCGTCAAGGCCGACGGTGGAGATGGCCGAATTAAGGATTGGAGATGGTGAAGACGACCGGATCCAGCCGTCTTGGCGGTGGCGGCGCGGCACAGAGGCGCGCATGCGTGATGGTCGGCGAGGATTCGGAGACGACGACGGCTAGAAGTGGAGATCACTCCTCTCGGGGGCAGTGGTAGCGGAAGACGACCGAAGGTATTGAACCTATGCTCTGATAACATGTTAATATGAGAGGTGAAAGGGATGAATGGTTGAAGGTTGAATGGTTATATGTGTATTGCACAACCCAAAAGGGCAATATATAGTACAAGACTCAACACAATCCTAAAAGCCTAAGACAATAGGAAATGACACCAATACTCTTAATACTACTAACATAGATGGAATATTCACTTTCACCATGGAAAGTTCACAATCAAATCTAGGCTTTTCCAATCTAAGAAGACCATAATAAAATGCCATCACTTAAACCGTGGGAACATGACCATAGGAAAATTATACACAGGGAGGCATAGGAAATTTTTTTTGTTCTGCAGTTAGCACAAGGTAATACAATCTGAAAAGAATAATGAAATTTACCTGATAAATACCAAGAATTTTTGCAATGCAAGTAGGACTGCCAGTGCCAATTGATTCCGATAGGTATTTGAAATAGTCTGGAGCAAATTCCATAAAAGACTCTAATTCAGTTTTGGTAACCTGCTTAATTATGAACCTGTCATCCAGTGATTTTGCAAAGAATACATTGCTCTTGCCTCCTTGAGCGCCCCATTTCTTGCAACGACTTAGTGACCTGACAAAATCACGCTCTGATGGACAGCATATTCTCCTCAAAGCATCAAATTGTTTTGCATAGTAACAAATCACAGTGCACTTCACTTGTTCTAGATGACCTTCATCTCCAAAATTCACCTTTATGTGACTTACTTTTCTATATATAAGTGGATCTGAAGTGGATGAGTTCTTGCTTCCTGACATGGAGAGGATATTGTCCTCTGTCGACACAACACTTCTTAGAAGTTCAGAAGTAGTTTCATCTATTGATTCAGTTAATGAGACACTTCTTGAATCACAGAGTGGAAGTGGAGTGTCTGTTGTTTCTCTTTCCAGCTCATCTGACAACTGAAGATAGTATTCATGAGAGGCAAGCGCGTAAGAGATGATGCTAGTAGGTTCATCATCATAAACTCCAACAACAGTGTCATTGATGCCTATTGGAAAGAGAAATTTGGGCCCAATCTGGTGCTCCATCGCCCTTAAAAAAGAAACATAAACAGGAGTATATTCATTGAGAGCATCAAACCTATTTGAACGACTCCACTGCTTGTTGAGAGAACAGTAAAATTGTGAGAAAGGCATCCCGATGCAATTGGAATGGTCCTCAGCACTATCACCTAGCTTGTTCAGCAATAGAGATGCATACGAAGGTGTAGTATCATTCATATGTTCTTCTGAGTCATCTGAGGATGCCATAGAATCTGGCATGGTTGCCTTGCTACTAACAGGATCATTTTTACCGGTCCATTTTGCATCAAGTGCATTAGACACATCTAATAAACTGGGAAACTGCCCTTCCGAAAGGGTACGTTGAGCAACAAGATCAGGCTCAAAGGGAACCGACTCTCCGTTCACACTGATGCTGCTGTACAGAGGTGTTTTGATGTCTCTTTGGAGGGAATCCGATTCACTTGTGGTCATTTGCTGGTCATGATTACAAGAGCTATTACTTGCATCAACTCCAGCACAATTCCCTCCATAAATGCCCTCCCGAAGGCATTCAACATATTTAACATCCTTATTGGCAGCCTCAGTCCCAGTATTTTCATGTTGAGGCTTTTCTGTTGCATTTGGCTCAGCAACACTATCTACAGAATGGATCTTCTCCTTATCTCCGTGCCTGATGTTATATGGTTCATGACAGCTCCTATCTGATCTTACAGCAAATATCAGTCTTTGATCCCACAAGTATGAATGGAAGAGTAACTGTCTCCTCAGCCTATTGATCTCAAGAATGTCTGGTTGACATTTCTGCGCCTCCGTTTTCAAAACTTTATTCAGACATCCCTAATTAGTAAAATCAGAAATCAATCAAGTAGCCACATAAACAATGCGTACATCCAGGACTAGAGGAATGAGATGGCGAAGTTTCTGCATCGGCTGTAAGTATGCCTAATGGGGAGGGGGCACATCTATTGTAAAATATCCACTAGGTGCTACAAGGACTACCTCCACAATTTTTTTGGGGAATTTTTCTAGTTGATTTTATGCCCAAACCAAGAGTGCTAGAATGATAGCACCTAGCCGTTCGTTTTCATTAGGTATGTCTCATACTTAAAATGCAGAACATATATGATTAAATTGTTAGATAGTTCAGGGTGTTATTTGTAAAATGTCCTTGTACATATGGCCTTTGGCCCAACTGAAAGCCTGGATCCAGCCTTCTCCTAGTCGGATCCGCTCGGTGCTGCACCACGCCGCCACTTGGATCCGATGTCCCCAAACCCAGATCCACCCCCCCTCTCCCCCCGCCGCTCTGTGCCTCCGGCCACCGCCGCCTCGGCTTGCCCGACGACATCCCCACCCCCGTTGTCGCCTCTCCGGCCCGCCTGTGCCTCCGTCGGCCGCCCGCCTCCTGGCTGCCACCTCTTGGACGCCCCCGGCTGTTGCGCCCACGGCACGGTCCCCAGGCCTCCCGACCGCCTCCACCTCTCGGACACCGCCAATGCCGCTGCCATACCGCCTCGTCCAACTCTTGATGTCGGCCTGATCTGCTCCAAATGGCTACCGCCGGTGGCTCCTTCGCCATACTGCTCCCCTAAGTTCGTTTCGACGGGACAAACTTCCAGGAGTAGGCTGTTCACCTGAGGATTCTACTCAACACCAATGTCTATGGATCATCTCACTGGTGAGCACCCCTGTTTGCCTTGGCTGAAGCAGCTTGTTCCGCCTACTCTTCCTGCTGGTGCGGATTAGGCTACTTAGGTGAAGGTCACTGCTGTACTAGAGGAGGCGCTGGAGCTTTACCAGTTTGAGCTGCACTCCTACGAGTGATGGCAGGAGGCTGAGGCTCATGCTGCTACCCTTCTGGTAAGTAGCATGACCGTGGCCATCTCTATGGATGTGGTGGAGCTGGCGACAACACAACTTATGTGGGAGCGCCTTTGAGCTCACTACCAGCCGACAAGTGGTGCTATGTATCTCTCAGTTGTGCACCAAGCGCACTTCCTTCAGCAGCTTGATGCCACCGGCGATGACTTCTACCAGCAGATGTCTAGTGTGGTGTCAGCTTGACTCTCTAGGGCTGGATGTCTGCCGGACCTGCCCTTGCTGTGTACGGCTTCGCGCTTGCCTGGAGACTCATTATCTCTACGAGTTCCTGACACGTCTCCGACCTGAGTTCGAGACTGTGCAGGCTCAACTCTTGACTCGCCGCCCACGCCTGAGCTTAGTGGAGGCTCTCATGGCTGAGTGCTGAGGAGGCTCATCACCATAGCGCGGTCCAGATGCAGACTGTCTTGTCTGCTTCAGCACCTGCCCCTTCGCCTGTTTCTTTAGCACTGGTTGTGATCTCTCCTCCGGCTCCCAGTGAACTGGTAGCTGCTGCTTCTACTGCGAGTCTCCACTACACCTACTACCAGTGTGACGACTACAGGTATTAGAACTGCTACAAGCGGAGGAGGGGCCAAAGTCTTCGGGGCAAACGTCCCCCAAAGGGCTCTGACGGTTCCTCACACTCAGGAGCTAGCGCCTATCGCTAGGGCTCCTCTGGTGATGCCGCACAGCAGCTCCTCTCACTCCTCCAGTGCCTTGGTGTCGGCTCGTCCTCAGACTCCTCGGGATCGGCTCGTTTGTCTTTTGCTTCTCAGCAGTCTTCCAAGCCTCCGCCTCCACCTCCTCCCACGTCAGGTACTCTATCTCCGCGGATCTTGGACTCTGGTGCTTCTTTTCACATGACACCAGAATCTACCCATCTCACCTCGCTGCACCTCACAGTTTTCTCTTCTACTGTTCAGACTGCCGATGGTACCTCTCTTCCTATTGCAGGTCGAGACACCCTTTCCACTTCCTCTTTTCATGTTCCTACAGTCTCACATGTTTTTCAGCTTACTATGTAGCTTATGTCGGCTGGTCAGATCACTGATCACGACTGTTATGTTGTTCTTGAGTCTGACCATTGTTTTGTTCAGGACCACTGCACGGGGACTGTTTGGTACTAGCCCTTGGCGCCGTGATTCGCAGCGTCTTTAGAAGCTCGACTGGCTCCATCAACCTTCTGCTGTCTCCACCAGTCAGTCAATTCCTGCCACTACCTCCGCCCTGGCTGTGTCCTCCACTACCTCCTTCGCTCGGTGGCACCATCATCTTGGTCATCTTTGTGGATTGCGCCTATCGTCATTAGTTGGTCGAGGTGTTCTTTGGTCTGGCTCTGGGGACACGTCTTTACATTATATGGGTTGTAAGCTTAGGTTGGGTTTTATCCCCCTAAAAAAGAGTTGAGTTTTCACTTATCAGCGACATATTTTGCTGAGTGGTACATCAACAGATGCTGGATTTTCTCAAGCCTGTATATACATGTACAGCATGTGGCTATTTGCTCATAAGTCCACAACCTTGGGGGCTGTCTAGTGCTGTGCCTTTTCCATGAGTTGACGTTACAAGCTGAACTTCAAGTTCTAATTTAATGAATATGGTGCAACAAAGCTGTATTGTAAGGCACTGCACCTCAAATTCAGACATTTCCTTTCGAAGAATGCCTTCAAGTTCAGCAATGTAATTGGTACAACCCACATTGATAGTTGTCATGAACCGGGGTAAACACCACCAAGAAGATGGCCGGATGGCGTCGGCGTAGAACGAGAGGGAGAGAGACTAGATGTTTAGGCGAGGAAGACTTGATAATTCTCTGATTCCTTACAATGGCATGCGGTAGCCCTCTTATATAGACGGCTCCCCCTAACAGATGGAATCTAATCCCAATCATATCTCCAACTCATATCATATCTCTAACTCTATCTCTAATACAAGGCAACTTATCTCTAACTCAAATGGAAACCAATCTCTAATTCAAATAGAAACCAATCTCTAATTCCTAATAATAACCCGACTGGGCCTTGGGCCCAAGGCCCACACCCCTGACACTACACCCCTCTCGGACATGCAGCTCGTCCTCGAGCTGCTAGACGGCGGCCAATGGAAGACCTTCGACGCCGATGTAGAAGACAAATGGTGGCGGGGTGCTGCAGCGGATGGAGACGACCGGCCCGATCCAAGCGGAACAAGGCTAGACGAAGTGTAGCACCTTTGGAATATAATGCCTGCAAAATAAGCTTCTTCTTCTTTTTTTTTTGGAATTTTCTCTCTCTTTTTTTTGAAATTTTTTTTTCGAATTTTTTTTTGAAATTTTTTTTTGAATTTTTTTTTGGTCCGGTCGGTCACCCGTTTACCAAACCAATCGAGGCGTCGGTCGGTTACGGTTTCTAAACCGACCGCGACCCACAAAGGGCCCAGACGTCGTCCGTCGGCGGCGACGCCAAGGGCGACGACGGGGCGGTCGGCGGAGCGGCCGGAGGAGCGACGGCTGGCGGCGCGGCGGCCGACAGAGCGGCGGTCTGCGGAGCAGCAGTCGACGGAGCGGCCGGCGAGGCGGCGGCCGACGGATCAGCGACCTGCGGAGCGGCAGCGACGGCGGCTCGGGAGGAGGCAGACCCGGCGGCGGCGGCTGCGACACGGGCGGAGGTTCCTCGATCGGCATCGGCGGCCGGCGGCGGCGAACGCCAAGGCAGCGGCGTGGCTTCGGGCGGCGGTGGCCGTCGGAATCGTGAGCGCCAGCAACTTCGAGCCCGAGGCGGCCCACGGTGGTGGATCGCGGCGGCGGCCGTCGAAAAGGCGGCCTGCGGAACGGCGACGAGCGGCGGCAGCTGGCGGAGCGGAGGTGGCCCGGGCGGCGGCGCGAGCTGATGCTGTGACGGCGGCCCGGGCGAGAGCGCTCTCGGCGGCGGCGGCTCGGGCGGAGGGGCGACGGATCTGGCAACGGCCAGATCTGTCGATGGCGGCGGCCGAGTGCAGCGGCGTCGGTCTTGGCGATGGAAACGACGGCGGTGGCCCAGGCGAACTGGCGGATCTGGCACAACAGCAGCGTGAGGCGGCGGGGATTGCAGCCCACTGCAGGAACCGGCGGCAGACGTCGTGGCGGCGGCAGTAGACGCCGGGCGACGGTAGGTGAGATGGCATGATGGCTTTGATGGCTTTGATGCAGGCTGACCACCGGCTTTGATGGCTTCACCTGTGCCTTCTGTTCGAAAACCTGGGGCACGCTGCTCTCCTGTGCCTTCTCCTTTGCTGCCTCTGCTCTACGCACGGCCTCGCGTTGCATCTTCCTCACCAGATCCAAAAAATTCTCAAAGGTGGCCTGCATGTCGTGGAAGATGTCCGCTATCTGTTTGTTGGTGCTGACCATCTCATTAACGTCAGCTCTTATTGCTGCCAACGAGTCGGCAACAGGAACCATGGTAGCAGAAGTCGTGGGAAGGGATCGACTGCTCTGATACCAAGTTGTCATGAACCGGGGTAAACACCACCAAGAAGATGGCCGGATGGCGTCGGCGTAGAACGAGAGGGAGAGAGACTAGATGTTTAGGCGAGGAAGACTTGATAATTCTCTGATTCCTTACAATGGCATGCGGTAGCCCTCTTATATAGACGGCTCCCCCTAACAGATGGAATCTAATTCCAATCATATCTCCAACTCATATCATATCTCTAACTCTATCTCTAATACAAGGCAACTTATCTCTAACTCAAATGGAAACCAATCTCTAATTCAAATAGAAACCAATCTCTAATTCCTAATAATAACCCGACTGGGCCTTGGGCCCAAGGCCCACACCCCTGACAATAGAACTGTTGGGAGCCTTTTTGTCAGAGATCAGGTGTAGAGTATGTAATATTTCATCAAAGAGAAGCTTTGCCCGGTCAATAACCTATTAAATTTGGTGAAAATGTTAGCCATTGAAGTGAAAAGTTGAGCAGTTTTGTCATAGTAATCTGTTAAAATTTGGAGAAAGAATTTTGACAAGATCAACAAAGACGGAAACAGACACAATTTTTATGCAAACCAAGACTACTATTGCTGTATGATACACACCTCGTTTGCTTCTTTCTGTATCCAATCCAAAGGCTGGTGACTAAAATCAAGTTTATAAGGTGGTACATGGACAGAATGAACATTAATAGGTGCATATCGGAAGCAAGCCACCATTTTGCCAAACATGTATAAAAAGGCAGAAGAATGTCAGAAACCAAGATGCCCACAATTTTCTAATATTCTATGAGACTTGTAACCATTCTTCCATGGTGACCACGAAAACTAACTGAAGTTAATCCAGTCTGAAAAGGTGTTCTATCTGAAGACCGCTTACCCATAGAATCGAAGGCAGTCCCTGTGGAGAGAATGACCACAACTAGCAACCCTACTTGCAGCTGCATGATTTGAAAAGCTAAGCTCCAAAAATTTACCAAGTGACAAACCCCAAGCAGCATCAGACATGACATTCCTTTGAGTTGCTGGTGGAAATCCATTACTCCAAGGGCACTTTAGACACCTGTGCCACATCCAAATCTTCCCATCCCTTTCTCCTGGCAAAACAAATTCTGTAAGTTTTCTAACTGATATTGTTAGACTTCCCTGGCGATGAGTGTAGCAATGGACATGAGCTTCAGGTGGCTTATCGCAGGACCGGCACTGATAACCCTGTAAATGTATTGTAACCACTATGAGACATGTGAAGAACAGAAAGCAAGAAGTTCAAAAAACAACATGGACAGGAAATGAAAGAAGGGGAAAAACCTGATCAAATAGGTAGTCACGCAAAAACCTTCCAAGAGGTTTGTCAAAGTTACCATAATACTTGATGCGTAACAGTTGGGAACGCTCACAAATAGTTCCTTTCCAGACACAACGTATGGACAACGAGACTAAGATGCTCCGATGGTTGGAAGCCACAACTTCTTCCTTATTTGATGTGCTCTCATGCCCTTGACTGGTTTCTTGATTTTGTACAGCAGGACTAGACACAGGTTGAACTACCACCACATTGTTGCTATTGATGGTTCTCACATTAGCCAGAGCATTTGAACCCTCTAATGGCTCATTGAGATTAGAATAACTAGTGATATTAGTGCTGATCTCAGTCGTGCTCTGATGAAAACAATTATTTGTGTTGGCTGATTCTGCTGTCACTGTCTTACCATCTGACCTGGTTGAACCATCATCATGATAATCACCAGAATACATACACTTTTTCTCTACAGTAGAATATATATGTGAATGGTTCATGAGTACACCAGATGTAGCTATAGAAGACATGGAAACAGAAGCTGCATTTGCAGTGACCTTCTCTAATTCATCACCATTCCAGTTGTTAAAACTACCGCCATTGGCACACCAAGGTCCAAAAGAACAAGAGTTGGTACTTTGAGAAGTAAGGTGTTCACTGTATACTGGTGCTTCAACAACAGATGTTCCACCTGGGTCAGTTGATATAATGGAGTCTGTGCCAAGGTGCTCAAAACTATCAGCTGCTTGCCGACTGTTGGAAGTATTAAACGTGAAACCTGGGACTCTGGAAATGGAGTTGTCTGCAGTAGATCGCTTATCAGGCAAGGCTACAGTCAATGGAGACTTCAAGGGAAGTTCTGGTAGGGTGGCACCTTCATCTGCAAGGAAAGATGTTTCTAAGGCCAAGTGATATGCTGCAAAGATGCCATACTGGACCATATGCTTAATTTTCTTTAGCTCATCCATGCTACCACCCTTCAGCAGAATCTGCAGATCATATGGGCCGAATAAGTTTCAGGAAACAACTATGTTTCATTGTTTGATGCAGACAAACTGGAGGACGAAAAATGTTTAGACCTTTTATATAGCTTGCTGAAAAAAAGAAGTAAAAAATGCTGCAACTCAACCAAGTTTTGTTTTTGACACTTTTTGGTTTAGCAAGACTATTATCACAAGCAAGGAAGACAGGCTATCTATTGTTAAGATCACTCTAAGTAGCATTATGTCTCTTGATGTAAAAAAACTTATGCACATTTGAAGCCCATTCATCCCAGAAGAAATAAGAGAGAAATAGTTTATCACTTACGGTGCAACCTAATGGCTTTGGGCATCCTTCAAAAAACATCATGGTCTTCAGCATTTTCTTAGTCATATTACCCAAAGTCACAGAATGTTCAACATATTTGTCAACATGAAACAACTCACAGTAACCAAGCTTCTGAGATGGTAGGAGATCAATAGAAGGAACTATTTGAGCACCTGTGCAACGAGCTATACGCTGCAAGAGGGGTTGCTTGATATTTAAAACCAGTGACATGTTCTTTTCTAGAAGCAAATCTTGAGCATAGCGGGAAACTGTATTCTCAACCAAAAGCAGGTTAGGTTTTTGAGCTACAATCTTCGCAACTGCCATTTTAAGGTGATCAGTTTCCTGTATATCAGAGAAAACATACATATAAGATCAATGGGAGCTTACGATTGCATAAAAGAAACATGAAAAGGTTCATGAACCTGCTGGAGCAACGTGTCAATACTTGACAGCTGATTTGTAACTCGATGGTACTCAAGAGCTCCTGCAAGTAGAAGGAGACGAGGTTTTTCTATTCTTGAAGTCATGCGCCTATGAGCAACATTCTTCTTACAGACTACTCCTTTTACAACAGTGCTGAAAGGAAATAGATACAGGCTTCAGATAATATGTAAAGTATTAAGGTTCAATGTAGTATGAAAGTCAACACTATCTTATGCTAGTTGATGGTTAAACAGTATGAACAGGATTTATATTAGTTGGATGCAGACCCCAAGAGGGGAAAAAAACATTTACAGGACAGGCTTCATGAGGCACCACGTTAATGAGGATCACTACTGTAGCTAGCTGAGTTTATTGTATGAACTGTAAAAAAGATCATTCACCTTTCCCTGCGGTGTCCACACGCTAAGCACTTAACCTTGACATATCCACCAGGATCCATGCCACCACCTTGGCTTGTGTCTGGTCTGAGGAAGTTTGCAGCTTCCCATGATACCGAAGTAACAATCTCCAACCAACCCATGTCATCATCATCATCATCATGTAATGAAATACTCTCCACCTGCAACAGCTGAGAAATCAAAGCCCTGAAATGTCCATCAACGACATTCTTTATTACTTTCTTATGTTCTTCACTTAAGCGATCTCTACTTCGGAACTCTCCACTACCAAAGCTACTTGACGATCGAATGCGACACCGTTCACCATCAGCTACAGGCTCATCATGGTCAAACAATTCAGCTTCCATGTCGTCTTCTTCATCTTCTGGTTCAGGAGGAAGCCAAAAAAGTCCGTTCTTTTCAAAATCCACTTGATTTGTATCAGTACTTTCCAGAGCATAAATGGACGAAGCAGCTCCGCACTCAGAACTATTATCAGGTTCTGGTTCATCCTCCACTTTGGTGATAGGCAATGTAGTGGGGAATCCTTGGCCAACTGCACGAGGGGATACCACCTTAGAAATTACATTTTCTTCAACGGTCCGTGATATTGTTGAATTATAGGATGAATCAAGCTCATCAAACTCATCTGGGCCATAGTATTGGTCATTGCGCTGTTGATTTTGTACCTGCCTATCAGAGCAGTAAGCAGCATACTCTTCATCTTCGTCATCACTCCTGAAGAAGAATGTCACAAGATGAGGTAGGCATTTTCCAAGTATCATAACTTGTTAATTACCAAAATACCACATGAGATAAAAAATCAATGAATTTCAGTGTCAAACTAAAATGGAATAACAAAGTTACTCCTTTTTTGAAAATAAACTAACAATATTGAAGGAAAGCAAAACATACTATATTATAAGTAAACTGGGCAACATTACATGATATACAGAATACCTGTTCATGTAATAGCCAAACTGAACAGAAGAAGAGTCATCTTTGTTTGAAACAGTGGACATACTTTTCTCAGGCACATGGCTGTCTTGCATATTATGGGAGGTTTTGTCTTGGCAACTTTTGGGAAGACTAATGCTGGAAGCACAGGCCACATGTTGATAATTTCCAGTAGAGTAAGAACCAGCTGTTGTGCTAACACTATTAATGGTGATAGTTGACTTGGTACTGAACAGACTCGCCTCAGACAGGGAAGGGCTGAGCACTGGCAACACCTGCTTGACAGTAGCAACTTTCTCTTGCTCCCATTGCTTGAAGCAAAAGTTGCAGACACGAATCCTGTCCCCCTCATTCACATTTCTGTCAGGACTACTTGAAACTGGGATGGAATTCGCTGTGCATTTACCACAGAAAATGCGCCCGCAACGACGACAATGATGCCTGTGGTTGAATATGGTGAACTGTGTGTCACAGTCATAACAGACTCGGCAACTGTGATCGGGCATCCAGAAGTCCCTTGAGACATTGTCTGGGTTGGACCGACGTGGCAGCCATGATGTCAAAAGCTTAACTACATCAGCAAAAGTTTTATCTGAGACCTCCATGGGTGGCTGCAATGATACCACCGCAAAGAAATCCTCATACTCACATCCTCGTCTGCTGCAACAGAAACGTCATGAGAAAGTAAGACACCAGTCAAAAAAGACTGTCATCCTAGAATGCGTGCAGTCAAACTATTTTAAATTCAGCCAACAATATCTTTCTGAATATTAAGATTGCCCCGTACGAAAATTACCCCAAAAATGATCATATTTCTGCGAGCAACTAGATTTTTCTCACTGAACAGAGAATAAGCATAACAGACCTATAGCTTCTGTAATTCATCTACATACTGCCAATCTAAAATGTTAATTTAGTTACAATCTAAAAATATCCATACAAAGTTGACTAAAGCTGCATATCTTTCCTAAATCCAAAAGCATAAAAGAAATCAGTGATACCTAAATGACAAAGAACAATACTATAAGCCCTAAAAAATCTATAAATTTCAGTTTCCCAATATCTGATTTGCTCAGATACAGCGCTAACAAGCTACAAATAACACGCCTCTCCGGACTTAATCTAAGAAACCACTCTGAATTTGGTCTTCCATCGCAACGGCGATACAGAATCAATAATGTCGCCAAGGGCTATACCTCAAAAGGCCCCAAAACCGATCAGACCAAGCACCACCCAAACCGCCGATCACATTGCATCGATATCCACAGAAGCGCCACTCAGAGAACCAAGATCGAGAAGGTGACGCGCGCCGCCGCCACCACTACCACCATCACCACGACGGAGGGGGCAAGAACTCCTCCGCGCCAACAGCCCTACTCCCCTATAAGCCAAGAAAGGCTGGTCTCTGCATCCCATATTGTTCCCCGCGCCCGTGTCGCACCGAGGCGGCGGGGACGGGCCGGCAGCTCTGCGCGCCCCGGGCATTGGCGACGGCGGCGGCGGCGCCACACGGCACGACACAGCGCGCCGCGCGGTGCAGTCGGGAGCTCGTGGCGCGGCGGTGGCGGGGCCGAGCGCCAGTAGGAGAATCCGAGCGGAAGGGAGCCGAAAGATCGCAGCTTTTGGTCGCGAATCAGCAGAGGACAGGAAGGGAGCGACGAACTGGGAGGGGAGGGAGAGAGCGAGGAGTTTGTTACTATTTTTTATTTTTCTGTCATAATTTTTTCTGGGAGTCGAAAGAAACTTTTATTTTTATTTTTTTGCTTTGCATCTTTCATTAGTGCTTAATTGCGGGTGAAATAATTCTGGCATGTGCACGAGGAGCAGGCGATGTGCAAAAGGGCCTGCTTGGTAACGGCTGCAGATTATGACTTTTAATTGAAGTTTTTGAATTTTAACTATTTACGGTATAGATATGGGGAGACATATACTCACTTGTGATTTTGGCTAGTACAGATGTTGAGCTTTTAACGTGTAAATTGTTTAACTTGTAGACCCCGTCTTAAGAAAATACTCCATTTAAAAGTTAGGTACTGTAGCAAAAGCAAAAAGGCACCGGCTGAGGAAAAGAATAGGTCCAAAATCATGGAGCGGTGCGACTTTCCCAAGAATTTGGCTGTGATCATTTTGGTTTCAGCTTTTAGCTTCCGGCTTATTTTTCACTATTCATAAATTTCGTCTTTTTCTGAACTTTTGACTTTTTGTTGAGCTTTTTTGCTGGTTCTTTTTTCTCGTATTTGTTTGTATTATACGTTATGGGCTAACATATTTTTTATATTTTTAAATTTTTTTAAATTTAATTATGCTAAATAAACCTCTGTCAGCTACAGTGTTTTTTCAACCAACTACAGTGCTTTTCAGCCATAAGCCACTAAAAATAAGCCCAAATAATCACCACCAAAATCTGCCTCCCCTACTAAGCATTTTTTATGTCTATGTCTGCGTCTAACTAATCCATGTGACATGTCCATTCAACGTCTCTCAAAAGTTTTTTTTTTTGCTTATGGGGCTGTTCTTATGTAGTTTTTGGTTTTTTTTTTACAGTAACAAGCTTTTAAATAGAATATCTTTTTAATATATAGTCTACTAGTTAATTATAGTACATACTGTACGACTTCATTTATATCGGCAAAAGTCGCACGTGAATTTCAGTTACTCTATAATCTCTCGCACGAACAGCAAAAAGCTACAAACCGTAGTCATAAAAGAACATGCCCATGCACTCATGCAGCGGCGCATTTTTTCTATGCGATTATTCATTATTGAAATCCACCTTCAAATGTTTATGTGCTTCATAAACAGAAGCTCTAAAAATTAACAAGCACATTATGAACAAAAGTAATTGTTAAAAGACACGTATAGTTCTAATGTGAATCAATGTAATAGCTCGGTGACCATAACAATAACAGCATATGGCTCTTTTGGAATGTGAGACCCCCCTATAATCCTATGGAAATTGAACAATTCTTATGAAATTCATACGTTCTAAGGCGCTTGAAATGCAGAATTTTTTTTTCAAGATTCATATGATAATTGAATGATTTTCTATGATATTTCTACAAAATTACCGTGTTCCCTAAACAGGCCTAGGCAGAGGCTAGGAGGGGTGACAGTGAAGTTCTTTATAGGTCAAACATTGGCATTTGGTACTGAGGTATCAATGGTGTCTGAAATAACTTGGGGTATGAGGTTGTGGGTAGTGGTGGATACTGATTCAAGGCTTGTTTTAAATGGTTTTGGCTTTTTTATTTTTAGCTTATTTAAATCAAAGCTACTTGGAACACGTTAACTTCTAATTTTGATTCATTTTAACTTTTTTGGTTTTTCTATATTTTGTTTTATTCTTTTGCATTGTCCGTAATAATATAGCCATTTTTTCTTTCTTTTTTAATTTTTTAATTGAATGATTCAGAAAAGTCCAACAGCCGTTACAGTCTAATTTCAATAAAAAAACTAACAGCCTAAGCTATAAGCAAAATTTAAACTCTTAATAGCGAGCCCTAAGTACTAAGAATGAAATGTGAGAGACTGAGAGGAACTATCATAATGGAACTAGAAATATAAAATATATGTTTAGTCTAGGAAATCACGCCTACTACTCAAAAAAGGAACGAAAACCCATCGATCTCGAATGGAGTGGAATCAGTGGATGCATAGAGCCAAGCTGAAAGAAGAACGAATAATAAAAAATAGGAGAGACCGAGGAAGAGTTTGAACACAAAACTACGTTTTTTCATGTTGGATTATATGTGGGCCAAGCCCATATATAAGAATAATTCCTATTAAATCTCAAAGGCCCACTCATGCAAAGGAGGCATGCATGTGACCTTTAGTACCATATTGCTAGTTCTAGGAGAGGAAGACCACCTTAAAAGGGATGGTGCACTCCTAGCCACTTGAGGCATGTGTGGGAGAGAACTAGAGGATAACACGCGCGCGCTCGCTCGCCTCGCCTCGCCGGGCGGGGCGGGGCGGGCGCACGGCACCTGCGTGAATGGTCCGCCAAAATCCGCTCCAGGTGCTTGCGCAGACGCGGCTTCCTTTTGCTGTTTTGAGTGGCGGTGAATCCGGATTCATTTAGGGTTTTGCCTCCTCCATCCATTGTGCTGCGCCGTCCCACGTAGTCTACTCCGTCCCGTCCGCCGGCGTGCACTGTCGTTCGGGAGAGCAGGTCTCCGGAACCGTCGCCTTCGAAGTCCTGCACCGGGAGAGGGCGAATAAGGTTTTTGGGAAGCGCTCTGCGCGACTGCTCGCTGTAGCTCTGGCTCGTCTTCCTCGTCGTTCGGCTTCGGCGAATCGTCATCGACTTCGTGTCATCCTCACCGTGCCTGCGGCGTCTACATCGGCAAACCGATCAGAACAGAACCATCGGTACGTAACAGTAATGTTCTCCGTATTAGATCTGTTCATGTACAGTTTCCTGGTTTACATGTCTAGATCTTTTATGCCTGTGATGGTTCTGTTATTGTGCGTGCATGATGTCATGATTAATTTATGGAATAAATTGAACCTACATGTGCTTATATTTTCAACAATCCAAAAACCTTATTGTAGGCACTGTGGTTTTACTATGGCTGGATTTGCCGATGCACTGAGGCCGGATAAGTTCTCCGGTGTGCACTTTAAGAGATGGCAGATCAGGGTCACTCTGTGGCTTACTGCTATGAATGTATTCTGGGTTAGTAATGGCAAACCTGAAGGTGTTCTTGATGCTGAAAAGCAGAAAGAATTCGAGACTGCCACTACTCTCTTTGTTGGATGCATTCTTAGTGTTCTTGCTGACCGTCTGTGCGAGGTGTATATGCACATGACAGACGCGAAGGAGTTATGGGATGCACTGAATTCCAAATACGGTGCTACTGATGCCAGCAATGACATGTATGTCATGGAGCAATTTCATGACTACAAGATGGTTGATAACCGTTCTGTAGTAGATCAGGCTCATGAGATACAGGTCATTGCCAAGGAACTCGAACTCCTGAAGTGTGCCTTACCCGACAAGTTTGTGGCTGGATGTATTATTGCGAAATTACCTTCTTCATGGAGGAATTTCGGAACAGCACTCAAACACAAGAGACAAGAATACTCTGTTGAGAATCTGATTGGGTCTCTTGAAATTGAGGAGAAAGCTCGGGAAAAGGACGCTGTGTCTAAGGGTGATGGAGGGCAGTCTAGTGCCAATGTGGTACAGAAACCCTCAAGCAAGAACAAAGGGAAATTTGTTAAAGCCCAACAGACAACCAACTTCAAGAAGAAGAAGAACAACAACAATCAGGATGATAGAACTTGCTTTGTGTGCGGTGAGCCTGGTCACATGGCCAAGAAGTGCCCACAACGCAAAGGAAAGAAGGCACCTGCAGGACAGACTTCTAAGTCTGTCAACGTGACCATTGGCAAGACTGGAGATGGGACTGGGTATGGTAATTTACCTACTGTTCTTTCAGATAGTGAATCTACCAATTGGTGGATTGATACAGGAGCTAATGTACATGTGTGTGCTGATATTTCGTTGTTTTCTTCTTATCAGGTCGCCCGAGATTCCTCCGTCCTAATGGGGAATGGGTCACATGCTACTGTTCATGGTGTTGGCACGGTAGATCTGAAGTTTACTTCGGGAAAGATCGTGCAGCTGAAGAACGTGCAGCATGTCCCTTCTATAGACAAGAATCTCGTTAGTGGCTCCCGTTTATGTAGAGACGGGCTTAAGTTGGTATTTGAGTTTAATAAAGTAGTCGTGTCTAAACATGGACATTTTATTGGTAAAGGCTATGAGTGCGGAGGCTTGTTCCGCTTTTCCCTTTCAGATTTCTGCAATAAGACTGTAAACCATATTTGTGGCAGTGTGGATGATGAGGCTAATGTTTGGCACTCACGTCTATGTCATATTAATTTTGGTTTGATGTTTCGGCTTTCCAGTATGAATTTAATTCCAAACGTTTCCATCACCAAAGGTTCTAAATGCCATAGCTGTGTGCAATCAAAGCAACCTCGTAAGCCTCACAAGGCTGCCGAGGAGAGAAACTTGGCACCACTAGAACTCCTGCATTCAGATCTTTCTGAGATGAATGGCGTGTTGACGAAGGGTGGAAAACGATATTTCATGACATTGATTGATGATGCAACTAGGTTCTGTTATGTGTATTTATTGAAAACGAAAGATGAGGCTTTAGACTATTTTAAAATCTATAAGGCAGAAGTTGAAAACCAGTTAAATAGAAAGATAAAAAGACTTAGGTCAGATCGTGGTGGAGAGTATTTCTCAAACGAATTTGACTTATTTTGTGAGGAACATGGCATTATACATGAGAGGACGCCTCCTTATTCCCCCGAGTCAAATGGGATTGCCGAAAGGAAAAACCGCACGTTGACTGACTTGGTGAATGCCATGTTAGATACTGCGGGATTACCTAAGGCATGGTGGGGGGAGGCTTTGCTAACGTCTAATCACGTATTAAATAGAGTTCCTAACAGAAATAAGGACAAAACACCATACGAGGTATGGATTGAGAGAAAACCATCACTTTCTTACTTGCGTACATGGGGGTGCTTGGCGAAAGTTAATGTGCCAATAACTAAGAAACGCAAGCTTGGACCTAAAACTGTGGACTGCGATATGCTAATCATAGCATTGCCTATAGATTTTTGATAGTTAAAACTGAGGTACCTGACATGCATGTTGGTACAATTATGGAGTCTCGAGATGCAACATTCTTTGAGAATATTTTTCCTATGAAGGATACACATAACACTACTAGTCAACCTTCTGAAATAATTCCCAGTTCAATCACATCACCTGAACCTTTTGAACATTCACATGAACTTGTCAATGAGGAGGATGACAGTGGAGCTCCTAGAAGGAGCAAGAGACAAGGGATATTCAAATCCTTTGGTGATGATTTCACTGTGTACCTTGTGGACGACACTCCCAAGTCTATTTCAGAAGCGTATGCATCCCCTGATGCAGACTACTGGAAGGAGGCTGTCCGTAGTGAAATGGATTCCATTATCGCTAATGGAACCTGGGAGCTGACAGATAAACCTTATGGGTGCAAACCTGTAGGGTGCAAGTGGGTGTTCAAAAAGAAGCTTAGGCCTGATGGTACTATTGAAAAATATAAGGCTCGGCTTGTTGCCAAGGGCTATACTCAGAAAGAAGGCGAAGATTTCTTTGACACTTACTCACCTGTTGCTAGGCTGACCACAATTCGAGTACTACTTGCTTTGGCTGCCTCACATGGTCTTCTCGTTCATCAAATGGACGTTAAGACAGCTTTTCTTAACGGAGAGCTGGATGAGGAAATTTACATGGAACAGCCTGATGGATTTGTAGTTGAAGGTCAAAAAGGCAAGGTGTTAAAACTGTTGAAATCTTTATATGGTCTGAAACAAGCCCCTAAGCAGTGGCATGAGAAGTTCGATAGAACACTGACATCTGCAGGCTTTGCTGTCAATGAGGCAGATAAATGTGTATACTATCGCTATGGTGGGGGTGAGGGAGTTATTCTATGTTTGTATGTGGATGACATCTTGATTTTTGGGACAAACATCAGTGTGATAAATGAGGTCAAATCATTCTTGTCTCAAAACTTTGATATGAAAGATCTGGGAGTGGCTGATGTTATTCTAAACATTAAATTGGTTAGAGGTGAGGATGGGATTACACTTTTGCAATCTCATTATGTGGAAAAGGTCTTGAGCCGTTTTGGCTTTTCTGACAGCAAGCCTTCTCCAACACCTTATGATCCTAGCGTGTTACTTCGTAAGAATAAGAAAATTGCTAGGAATCAGCTGGAATACTCCCAGATAATTGGCTCACTAATGTACCTAGCTAGTGCAACAAGGCCAGACATCTCCTTTGCTGTGAGCAAATTGAGCCGGTTTACATCTAACCCAGGAGATGATCACTGGAAGGCGCTTGAGCGAGTGTTGCGCTATCTGAAAGGTACCTCGAACTTTGGACTTCACTATACTGGGTACCCGTCGGTGCTGGAGGGTTACAGTGATTCCAACTGGATCTCTGATGCTGATGAGATCAAAGCCACTAGTGGATATGTTTTCACTATTGGTGGTGGTGCTGTTTCATGGAGGTCTTGCAAACAGACCATTTTGACGAGGTCAACCATGGAAGCAGAGCTTGCGGCACTAGACACTGCTATTGTTGCGGCAGAATGGCTACGAGATCTATTGATGGATCTACCTACAGTGGAAAAGCCAGTGCCAGCTATCCTTATGAACTGTGATAATCAAACCGTTATCGCTAAAGTGAACAGTTCTAAGGATAACATGAAATCGTCTAGACATGTTAAGAGACGATTGAAGTCTGTCAGGAAATTGAGAAACTCCGGAGTTATAACCTTGGATTACATCCAAACAGATAAAAACCTGGCAGATCCCTTTACAAAGGGACTATCACGGAATGTGATAGATAGTGCATCGAAGGAGATGGGTATGAGACCCATGTGAGTTATCTATGGTAGTAACCCAACCTATGTGATCGGAGATCCTGTGAATTAGGATCTGGGAAAAACAAGCCATTAGTTAACTGGAGGAGAGTAATTTCAACCCTCTCTATGTGAAGATGCAATACTCTCAGAAACTGCAAGGCAGGTTGACTAAGGTCTTAATGTGTTCCATTGGCTTTTAGAAGCGAAGACGCTATCCTGCAGAGCGTTCTTGAAAGAACACACCTATATGAGCCCGACTGTTAGTCGCAGTCTATGGAGATCTTGGGTAATCTCCTACTAAGCTCATGAAGAGACCAAGGAGTATGACTTATACGCTCCAACCGAGGGGTAGCCTACTGGCGGCCTAGTATCAGTTAAGTCTTTAAGTGAAGCTTGGTTGCACCAAACTTGCAATTCAAGGCATAGTCCATTGTTCAAGTTGTGAGTAAGTGTAGCTTGGAGTTCTAGGTGGATGTTCAACTTTAATCGGTCTCCATCGAAATACTGATATATAAACAGTACATTGGAATTCAGGCAAATCTCTGTGGGACTTTGAGATCTGGTGGGGGATTGTTGGATTATATGTGGGCCAAGCCCATATATAAGAATAATTCCTATTAAATCTCAAAGGCCCACTCATGCAAAGGAGGCATGCATGTGACCTTTAGTACCATATTGCTAGTTCTAGGAGAGGAAGACCACCTTAAAAGGGATGGTGCACTCCTAGCCACTTGAGGCATGTGTGGGAGAGAACTAGAGGATAACACGCGCGCGCTCGCTCGCCTCGCCTCGCCGGGCCGGGCCGGGCTGGGCTGGGCTGGGCTGGGCAGGGCAGGGCAGGGCAGGGCGGGCGGCGCGGGCGCACGGCACCTGCGTGAATGGTCCGCCAAAATCCGCTCCAGGTGCTTGCGCAGACGCGGCTTCCTTTTGCAGTTTTATTTTGCTGTTTTGAGTGGCGGTGAATCCGGATCGGTTACGGTTGCTAATCCGGTTCGGTTACGAGTTATGGAGAACGTGCAGGCGTCTTGATCACGCGTCCTGGTCTTCTATAAATACGGAGCCGCCGCCTTCATACAGAATATGCGAAAATCAATTTAGGGTTTTGCCTCCTCCATCCATTGTGCTGCGCCGTCCCACGTAGTCTACTCCGTCCCGTCCGCCGGCGTGCACTGTCGTTCGGGAGAGCAGGTCTCCGGAACCGTCGCCTTCGAAGTCCTGCACCGGGAGAGGGCGAATAAGGTTTTTGGGAAGCACTCTGCGCGACTGCTCGCTGTAGCTCTGGCTCGTCTTCCTCGTCGTTCGGCTTCGGCGAATCGTCATCGACTTCGTGTCATCCTCACCGTGCCTGCGGCGTCTACATCGGCAAACCGATCAGAACAGAACCATCGGTACGTAACAGTAATGTTCTCCGTATTAGATCTGTTCATGTACAGTTTCCTGGTTTACATGTCTAGATCTTTTATGCCTGTGATGGTTCTGTTATTGTGCGTGCATGATGTCATGATTAATTTATGGAATAAATTGAACCTACATGTGCTTATATTTTCAACATTTCATACTATGCTATTAATAGTGGTTAGTTTTGTTTAAGGAATAGTGGTTAGTTTTTAAAGGATTTGAATCCGAATACTCCTTATCCAAACAGGCAGTATATCGGACCTCGGATTAGCAATTTAGAACCCTATATATTTTTACTGCACTATTCTCTGGATCAGTACATAATTTACATAGATATATTGTTGGATCATATACACACATCGCATAAATTATACCAAATATCTATATTATATATTAGAGTTTGGATAACCTATTTTGGGTAAGCTTTACACAATGGGTCAATTAGACCAAATATTACATTACAGAAAGCGGAAGCGAAAGCGAAAGCAAAAAAGTGAGGTCACACCTTGCCACAAGCAAGCGACTGGGATAAATGATGCCATACTACTTTCCAAGTATTTGGATAATAGACATGCACACAACATCATCAAAGTCTGCCTATCTGAGGTAAGAACTAAGCTACTAGAGAACGTCCTAATCTCTATCGTCTTCCGTCCTAATCTCTATCGTCTTCTTCTCCGTCTGATTTTGAAGCGGCGTAGTAGGCATAGTGATCTTGGTCCATAGATTCTAAGTTAATTTAATAAGTAAGGGTAAGCACAAACAACAGTACTCCACGAATCAATACACAAAATGCAGTAATATAAATGCAAGGCTTAACAACGGAATGCTTGAGTTATTTTATTTGCGAAATGTTATAGTTGAATTAAAGTAAATAAAAATCCTAAGACTTGAAATTTTAACTAAACCATATTTCATGTTTCTAAAGAGAGTAAAAGTATATAGTAATAATAGTGGTGTAGATTCCATTAACCTATTATATGGTTCTATCTACCATATGCTATTTGTTACAAGTATTCCGTCCACCCATTATCATCAATGGGTTCCATCCGCCCAGAAAAAATCAAAGTCAAGGATCCAACCACCCTTTTTATTTTTCATCCCACCCACAAAGATTCTTTTATAAATAGACACTAACTCAAACAATTTTCATTCTACAGAGGTCGTACGCTTTACCCATAAGAGATAATTAACTTTTATTATATTCCACGTGCTTTTTTAAACATGCAGATTAAGAAGATCACCACAAGGCCTTTACAATGCGTCTTCCCAACGAGTCTACACCAGCTAAGGTTTTTACCAGTGTGTGGTTACGTCCACCAGCACGAGAGGCCTTTTCTTGCACCGTACGGAGGCTTTCATTCAGCACTCAACCCATATTCTACCAGATGGCGCAACCCACGCTGGGTCAATGCAAATAGGTAGCCAGTTCGTACCCATTATAGACTTGTAATTGCATTGTTTTACATTGGGAGGTCGTCAAAAGATTCAATCTTTAAAGCTTTTTGGGCGATTCTACTACAAATCACACTCTTGTGTTTGACCTGCACTAGCATCACTTACCATTCGCCCATATATAAAGCAAGCTTAGAGTTTTGGGATTTGAAAATACCATTTTTCTAGTTTAACATATCAACCATTTCCATCCAATGGCTGTCTAAATCCAAGTTTTTATGTTTAAAATGATGTCAATGCAAATTGATGCCCAAAGTATCTAAGTAAGACTAAGCATGGTGCTTAGATATAGACTTATATTTAGTATGTTTACCATTAATTTTAGGTTGACAAAGATTTATATCCAAAACTAAGAAGTGGAGTGTTATAGCTCATTTATTAATAGGGACTTAGTTATGGCTTAACATGAATATAATTTGCTTAACAAAATAAAATGATGCAATTTAATACTTTAAATTAACATAACTTGCATTCGAAAAGTAGGTGTAATATGATCAAAGTATTGATTTACCTTGCTCATAAGTATATTGATCTTGGTGGTCCTGACTGGGATCCAACTATTGCTCTTTGGGTCTTCATAATCCACTTGGGCGATTGCGACAAAAAAACGAATAAATACACGAGTATGCAAATAAATCAAAATAAAAATCCAATTGAACTCCAAAATTATGGTTTTACTTTTGTTAGAAAGATCTTAAATTTAGATGAATTTATAAATATATTTCATTTAATTTGGATTTGAAATGAGTGAGAACAAACCTTCTAAACTTTAAATTTAGGAAAAACTCCCAAAAATAAGCAAGGGATAGAGTAGGACTCTCTTGCAGCTGGGCCCTACAAATTTAATTTATTTTCCTATTCAAAAATACTCCATAGACTGACATGTGGGGCCAGTTATATATTTAATTTGTTTTTGAATTATATTTCTTAAGGGAATAATATAGAGACCGAAAGGTAGGGCCTATAGGGTTTTAATTTTCTTTTGATTTATTTTATTTAAAGAAAAGGAAATATTAACTGATAGGTGGACATGAGCATAGTGAAGGGTCCGCTTGTCAGTGACTCACGACTTTAAACTGGCTTTAATTAGATTTTTACTGACCTGGGCCCACAAGTCGGTGGCTAAATAAATTAAACTATAAATGTCACTAACTCTAATTGATTACAATCCTTAGCTTCATTACCAAGCTACAATGTTCCTCCTCTGCTCATAGAGGCAACGTTGTTGCCATGCTCGTCACTAGCGAGGCAAGCGACACCGAGCACCAGCAACCCCAAAATGGTTTGCCAAGACCATGGCTTTCCTATGTGTGGTGACAGTGTGGCTGACGGCAAACAACAATAGCAGCGCAACGATGCGTGGCAACCAAGATTTTGGCGGCATGGAGAGCTAAACCAAGGCGTGGTGAGCATCTACGGGGCAAGGTGAGCTCACCAGAGAGGTTGGTTGGGTCCGAGGTGGTTTGGCAATGTTGACCCGAGGCGGCGTGGTGACTCCAACGGCGACGATGAGCTGGGGATGATGGTGCAAAAGACTAAAACCAAAGTGCCTGTTCTCCACCCTTGGTTCACTGGTCTCAAATCACAGTAGATGTCGGTCTCACAGTACTAGGGTTAGTCAAGTAAACTTTAGGAATTCAATACTGTGATACTCGACGAAAAGGGTCAGAAGCAGGGAATGATAAAAATTTAAGTAAAGATTTAGGCTTTGTCAAATTCTGGTTGTAAAGCCTCTGTGTAGCTGGTCGAAACCCATCTGAGCGCCTCTAGACAGCTAGACAAATCCCTGGTCTAACCATGTTGTAACGACCATGTACAACCAATCAAAACTTTGGTTCGACCACGTTGTAACGACCATGTACAGCTGGTCGTAACGCTGGTTTGACAACACTGTAACGACTATGTACAGCTGGTCGTAACTCTGATTTGACCACACTGTAATGACCACGAAAAAAAGCTGATCGAAACTCTGGTCTGTTTGCTCTCTTCTGACCATGGAGGAACGATGTCTAACTTCTAACTAGTCTAAATGAGCAGAGACACCTGGTTGTAAATCTCTTGAGTACCTTGATCGACTATAGGAACCAACTGACCGACAACTTTGCTCGACCATGCTAGTCCGACCATGAAGAGCAACTAGTCGATAACCTGGTCTAGTTGTGGAACGTCCGACCATGGAGCGCTCGTCTACGTGGCTGACTGGTCTGGTCGTGGGAGCGCCCGACCACATGGCAGACTAGTCTGACCGCCGACTGACCTTTACGACTAGGTTCAGTTGCTGAATTACCCAGGGCTGCAAAGAGCACATTAGAGGGTGCAGGACGACAGTTGGGAGCTTGCACAGCCCCAGCTTGGGAACATTTCTTCAACCTATCTTTCTTCTCCTTGGCTTTCCAGAAATAGAACTGAACCACATGACCATTTCTACCATAATGAATGCAATGATACTTATCTGTTGACTTTACAACACCCATTTTGGTAGAGGATTCCTTTGTAACACCAGCAGATTTAAATATAATCTGTTTAGGATCAGTTTCTACTTCAAATTTCCTAGGTTCAAGAAGCTTAACAACCTTAGGAGGATTATTTTTGACATGCCCAATGAAATTAAATCCTAGACCGTGTTTCTTTACACTTGTTTTTGATTGATTCATAATAGTGTTCAAATTATTTTTGCCAAATGAGAACCTCTCTAAAGTATCTGTTAGATACTCATTCTCTTTAACAAATGTAGGACATGTTGTGCATTTAACAAAAATCATTTACAAGGCCTTTAGAAGTTGTAGACTAAGCTAATTTTTCCTTTTTAGCAAAATCATTGAGTTATCTAGTCAAGGCTTCTATTTCAGTATTAAGTTTAGGATAATTTGAGTAAGAAAGGGTCTCATGATATAGTATTTGTTGGATTAACTCCTAAGATGAATTAAGTCTAGCCTGAAGCAAATCACACTTAGAGCAAGCTTTAAATTGAGCATAAGAACTAGACTTAAACTTTTTAATTTCATTATTAGCAAGTTTTAACTTTTCATCACAAGAGTCATGTTCCAATCTTAACTCATCAAGTTTAGTAGTTACATCACTAAGTTGAGCTGAGTTTGATATATTAATTGTTTTAGCAATCTCTAACTCAGAATGTAAAACTTGGCAAGACTCACAAAATTTATCATCCGGAATAGAAGTTCTAAGTCTATTGATTTCTGAATTTAAGCTCTCAACCACAAAACCTGTGATGTCGCCTAGTGTCGTTCGACCCTCTCTGTATCAGATTGAGGCTGCCCTCTTCTAGCCATCCTCTTCCGCCTGTGAGGTCACCCGGGGCCGCTTGACCCTCTCTGCGAGGCTGCTGCATGCTCGTGTGCCGTCGTGAGGCCGACGGAGTAGTTATCTGCTCGTGCGTCGCCACGAGGTCACCGCCTGCTCGTGCGCCGTCGCGGGGCTGCTGGAGCCGCCGTCGCTGGAGCCACCGCTCGCCAGTCCATCTCTGCCATCACACTTTTATTTGTCATGAGTCACGCACTCTATTTTGTGGTTGAGCCAAATTGCGTAAGTAAAAAAAAAAAAGAAGAAGAAAATGGGATGTCGCCTTCTTCGAGCACTGTTTCTATTCCTTGCTACTCGATAATCTTCGATAGTCTCAATTATAGGGATTGGTTTCAACACATATGTCTTCACGTGTGTGGTCAACGTTTTTGGGAGTTTCTTTCTAGCGAGCTGCCTTGTCCTCCTCGTCCTATTCCACATGTTGAGCCTATGCCCTCGAAGAATACTTCCGAAGATGCTCGTAAGGAGTCATTTGACGCTTTTGAGGATGTCATGAAGACTTTTCAGCCTACAAGATATGAATTGATGAAGATGCTCGTACCTCTACTATTCTGGTTGCTAGCATGGAGGTACATCTTACGGGAGATATGGTTGATTTGGCTTTAGTACAGGTGATGTAGAGGAAACTGATGGAGCAATGCTGGTCAACCGAACATGAGCGACGACCTTCCTTTTACTGAAGTTGCAACCCGTGTTCGTGCCATGCTAGAAGCTAGGAAAAGTGAATCACAGAGTTAATTTGCATGAATATCACCCTCCGTCTGTATATCTATCCTTTCTGTACATGATGCAAACATGAATATTTGTTCTTATATTGAGTTCAGTATGCAACTGTTCAGCTCCAGTGTCCCCAAAGTTGCAGGTTTTGATTTCTCCTCGTCTTAAACTTGCATGCCCCTGCATTGTTACTTAACCTCCAGATATAAAGCAAATAGAAGTTCCACTAGTGTAGTTACTCTGAAGTTACCAAGATCCCATATCATGATTGCTTCATTTACTTGAATGGGCCTCCTAGTGAAAAGTACCTTAGAGCCAGCCATATTGGCACTTGGTAGTACACACTACACAGTGCACTATCGTTACAGGTGCATCATACATGCGGCACAACGTTGGAAACTGGCCCTGTTTGGAATGCGGGAATTTTTCCCGATTCCTGCGGGAATTGAATTGTTTCCTGTAAAATTCCTGCAAAATTCCTCTGTTCCAAACAGGCCCTAAGAATGTATCATATCGTAGAGCTCGCATGTGTTGTCTGATATGAGGTCACCTCTGGGTTATCCTCGCATCTCTTCAACCCTCGTAATTTCACATTTGCACTGCAAGCATGGTTTAGAAATGCTATCCGTCAGACAGTTGACTGAATTTCGCCACCATTGCTTAACCAAAGCCGAAGTAAGATACATTGTGCAGCCAATCAATTTGGAGTTAAATTTTCCATGAGGTCCTTCAGTTGTGATAGCAAGACTGCAAGACCTACCACAAATGGTAGATATATTTCTAGTTTGGTTAGTCCCTGATGCAAAAAGGTTGTTCTGAATTATCATATTCAGTAAGGTGCTGATGGTTATTCAACCAGACAACATTACAATCAACCGCACAAGATATCCTAGACGTGAGCTTCAAAATGAGTGCCTCTAGACTGTATAAATTACAGGAACTGATCTGACAATAGGTGATAACAAGACACCAAAACGGCTACAGAAGCTTAGCAAGCTGCTTAATACAATTAAATTAAGTCTGACATAGGGTTAATGTTAGAATTAGCCATTTTTAAGTTAGTATTTAACAGAGATCCATAAATCAAACCATAACATACATGGAGACTTTCACATAAACGATAACCAGGTTACCCCACGGCTTTTGGAGATATAGAACATACCATGGCTTTTGGAGATAGAACATATCTTTATAATGTAGTCGATTGTATAAATATATGAAGATTACAGATAAAATTACAGAGTTGTTATCCAGTGCAAGGGTGATTAGGTGAAGAGTCCACAGAAATCCTCTTATCAAAGAACCATCCAGATTTTGCTCCTCTCAGTCCTGTGACTCCTGTCCTTCCCCATTCTAAGGCAGCAGCAGCTGCAACTGTAGTCGCGACATCATCTTGATGGCATCTCTGCCTGACGATGGTGTCATCTCATCCTCATTCCTCATCCCAACTTTTTTGGTTAACTTCTCCTTGGCCAAAATGAGAGGTCGAGGTTGCAGGACTTTAAATTTGAGATTTACTGGCATCCTCATTTTGTAAGTTCATCTTGGATTCTTCGTTCTATTCAAGTTAAGAATTTGGATGCTCTGACTGCTGTATGGTCTCCAAAATAAATGACAATTATGCCAGCATTAGATTTGTCCAGCTACTAAACAAAAATTCTAGAATTCATCCCCAAAAGTCATGCTCAGGGTGAAGATGATGGGACCAGGGATCGAATAACTGGCGGTTACTGGCCAGTAACTGCCGGTAACAAGAAAACCGGTGGGTACTGGGAGGGAAAAATCTGGCTGAAATTTTTCAAATGTAAATTTAAATTTATGACTACATAATGCACTTCCTAAGTTGGTTTAGACATTTTATTGTGCTAGATTACCTATTATATGAAGTAAATACGTATCAACTATTGTTCTTCCATGTTTTATATACCTTTTTCTGATTTTTCTAGCGGTTTTGCCGGTTTTCACCGGTTTTTGATCAGTTACCGGTTTCAAACTGACAAATTCAAATTTTGAATCACAAAATTTGTCTAATTTTTTTCCGGGACTTCTGGTAACTGGTTGGTTACCGTTACCGGCCACCAGCCGGGAATACCCCCCAGTTCCGGGTTTTGTATCCTGGACGGGACCAATCAGAGAAAACTGCGGCTCATTACTATCTGGTAGTGGCAACTGCATACCTAGATTGGGGAAGGAGATAATTGAAGAGAACAAAATCTGGATCTTTTTGATCGGAGGACACCAAGTGACTTTGGACCTAGTTGAAAATAACCAACCTTCACACTGGATAGCGGATACCAGCACATAGTTGTACTGGCTTCCATGGTGTATCAGTAGAAATTAGCTGCATTTCTACTAATGAAATGGCAAATACACCAAGCCAAAGAAGACACCAGATTTTTACTAAGACGTCTAAGAGTAATTCTTAGTGGGATTGTACATAATATAATCATATGCAGAAATACAATGCAAGGCTATTTTAAGCAAAAGAAGATAGGAGAAATTTTGGTAGTTGATACCTTGATTTTGCCTGGGGTCATTTATGTACAGTTGGTGAGCATGCAATTGTGCATGGGGTCATTTATGTATAGTTTCTGAGCATGCATTTGGCAGTGAATACTCTTGACTTTTGCCCCATTGAGCCATTATTGGTCGTCAGTGTCCACAAAGGTGCATCAGGATTGAACCTTGCTTGATTGCTCAGTTTCGACAAGGACACCTCAGTATTGAACCATGCTTGATTTGCTCATTCTCCACAAGCGTGCATCATGCTCACTGAATCACTGCTTCCTTCAGTTGCTGTAAGCCTCGGCTCTGTTCGTATTGGCTTCTAAAAATAAACTGCCTTTTCAAGGTAGGTGTTATGAATCATAAACACAACAAGAATCAAAATCGAAAATAACACGACAACCATGATCAGTGAACTGGCTAACAGATATGAGCTGCATGGTTAGTTTTAGAACATGAGAAACAGTAGGAGCATGAAAAGAGAAATTTGAAAGAGTGTCTCGTCCTGTGACAGAAAAAGAGGTATCATCTGCTGTGTGGACAGTGATAGAAGCAGCTAAATAACTAATGAAAGGTGGAATCAGATGTCATATGAAAAGAAGCACCAGAATCAAGAATCCAAGGTGATGTACCTGAGGAAGGAGAAGTAGAAGGTGGTCTCTCACCAGAAGACTGAGCAGCAGAACTAGCAGAATCAGACGATGCAGAAGCAACCATGCGTCCTAGCAATGTGAGAAACTGCTGAGTGTCAGAGGTACTAGAACTCTGTTGAGAGGAGGAACCTCCAGTGCCCCTCGGAGGACGAGCACCACGACGAAGATCCTTCTTCTTCTTGTAGCAAAACTGTTCCATGTCCATCCTTGTTGCAATAGGTGCAGTAAAGTCCCTTACCAACAGCAGCTGTCACTGGTGGAGGCACAACTGAGGAAGGAGTAACCAAAGGCACAACAGGTGTAGAAGCCGGAAAAGCTGCCAAAACCGAAGGAAGTGATGATGATAGCAGACCCGCTCCACGAAGTCGAATCTCCTCAGTACGAACAGCTTCAAGGGCCTCCAACAAAGTCACACGAGGGTGACGAGTCAGCAACTGAGCACGAGTTTGCTCAAACTCAGATCGGAGACGTGTCAAAAAATCGTAGATGCGGCGAAACTCCATGTGAGACTACTGACGCTGACAACACTGACAGGTGCGGCAAACATTTGGCCCCAAAGAGTCGATCTGACGCCATATCACAGACAACTGAGCGTAGAACTCATCCACAGTGGCATCTTCCTATTGCAGCGACTGCTCCTGTCGCACAACAGCAAGGTATAAGGAATCACCAGATGACTCACAGCGGCTGCGCAGATGCGTCCACATCGCATGTGCGGAAGCCAATCCAACAACATCACCAGTGAGATGCACCTCCATACTAGCAACCAAAATAGCAGAGGCACGAGCATCTTCATCAATCCATGTCTTGTAAGCAGCATACTGAGTCTGAATAGTCTCCATGACATCCTCAAAAGCCTCAGAAGCCTTTATACGAGCGTCTTCGGAAGCATCCCTCAGGAGTACAGGCTCAGCAGGTGGAGTAGGACGAGACGGGCAAGTCAACTCGCCAGTAAGAAAATCCCAAAGGCGCTGACCACACATGTGGAGGCGCATGTGCTGAAACCAATCCCGATAATTGAGACCATCGAAGATCATCGGGCAACGAGGAACAGAAACGTTGCCTGCAAAAGAAGATATTTTTTTGCTCTTTTTTTTTTATTCGGTCGGTTTGTCAGTCGATCACCACTCGCCAAAACAGAACGCACCGTCGATAGCGACGGCGGTCTCGGGCGGGGTCGACGACAGTGGGCGGGCCTAGGAAGCGCCGATCCGATGAAGCAGGCGCTGGGCCCGGGATGTCGACGGCCGGATCTCGGGCGACGGTGACGGCGACTACCTGATCTGGCCAGATCTCGGTTGACGGCGGCGGCTTGGGCAGAGATGACTCGGCGGCAACAGGTGGCTTCCCGATCTGAGCAACGGTGACGACAGATCCGTGCGATGGCGCAGTAAAGATGAAGCTCCGGGCGACGACGGCAAGAAAGGCCAACCAGAGGAGCAAGCGGCGGTGGCAGAGGCTGGAGAAAACGAACCAGCGACACGAAACCCTAGGTATGGGCTCTGATACCATGTTATGAATAGTGCACATATTCATTGAGGCCAATATATATATGTACATGTGTGGCACATATGCAGAAAACCCCTCATATAATAGGGTAAATACACAGCTATGTATACATATCTAACAGTAGGATCTACTAGTCGATTATAGTACACGCTATAATGATTTCATTTATATCGGTTAAAATCGCACGCAAGTGTCTCTCTCTATAAGCTGTTACTATTCATAAACCAAAGCCAAAAACCAATATGAACGGGCCCTCATTCTACTGAGAATCAACATCCAAGAGTGTGAGCTCCACAAAAGGCAACATATACACAATAACCCATGCAATCTAATGCATATAACCAAATAAGCATGCAAAACCAGTTTTGTCCAGATAGTAACCAATAACCAGCACTTTCTAGCTATCCTAGCACAGACCATTTTAGGAGTAGGATATAGATGAAAATAGAACTATACATAATAAACCATGCAATATAATGCAAATAGTCAAATAAGCATGCAGCATCAGTTTTTTTACAGATAGTGACCACTAACCAGCACTTGATAGCAATCCTGGCACAGACCATTTTAGGGGTAGGACATAGATGAAATCAGCACTGCAATTCCAATTTTTTAAATTTTTTAAAAGCTGTCCAGAAACTGAGTACTGATAAGCCATTAACCATGTTACTTTCATTCCAATTCTGAACACAAATTTTGCATGGTATATTACTTGCTCTGAAGCCTGATATGAGTCAAGGGGCCTACGGACCTCAATGCGTGTCGAAACTGGTCAAATGCCACTGGTAGAAACTAGTTTGTTTCTAACAATTGGAGCAATTTCGGATACTGTCAAACATCAAGTAAAACTATGCAAGAAACATTACCTTTCTTCAGCCTCATATGCACAGGATAAGGGATCAAATTGATTCCTTTGAGCACAAAATAACAAATATTGATAGATATTTGATGTTGAATGCAATTATTCATATCAGGATGAGCCCAAGATAACAAATATTGATAGATATTTGATGTTGAATGCAATTATTCATATTAGGATGCATTTTTAATATAACCATCAAAACAAAAATGTTATCAACCTCCGCATGTTTTACCAAAAATAAGATTGAGAGGTAAACATTATGTAGACATTCAAAATACTTGAAAACAAACAGCTGCTAATAACCTCCTTCATATGCCCAGACATTACTGCCGCTCATAATTTGGTTAACACTAGGAGAGACAAAGCGAACTTCTCCAAAAAAATGCTTCCTTGAAAACAAGGACAAAAGAATATACTTTTTGGCAACAAATATTAGTACTAATAATGAGGTCTATAATTTACCAGTTACAGCCTGAAATAGTTTGGTGATGGGAGTACCAACACAAACCCCCATAATGGTAACAGTTGGCAGAAACTAAGCAATGAAACAGACAAAATATCAAGAATTTTCATTCTCACATGGCTAACGAGATCTAAACCATACTTCTACATCACTACAAAAGGTGAGCTCTAGAGTACGATTAGCTCCTTTGAAGTCAAAATGCCACTTTACAGCCCATAAGGCATCTTTTGGAATCCCTTCTAATATCTGCCATGATGCTTCATATGCTTCAATAACAAAATTAATGGCAATAGAATAAGAATGGTGGGAAACTAAACACCGTCAATTGATTTGCAATGTGCATGTTAAGTTCCCAAAATGGGAGATATCATATAATTGGATAAAAGATGGCCTTCCTGAATAGAAAGGCCAGAATAGCATACGAGGAAAAAAATATGTTAACCAGTATCAGCTATTCCATGTTTTGATACAACTATAAAATAGTGCATGCCTTCATATTTTCATGACATACACAATCGCAATGTCTGTTCACTCACATTATCAGTAGCATTGTTGCAATGACAAGATACATGCTTAGATATTATACTAAATGATTTAGGAATGGCTAGCATTGGCATTTATACCACTGGAAATAATCTGTTTACCATTAGTCACTTTCTGAGATAGCATGCCCTTTGCCATCTAAATTTGCAAAATGTTCTATATAAGTAACAATGCGATAGCTAGATACAACATATAAACATTTAGTGTGTCTTTGGCATTGCGGTGGATTCCTGAAAGCATTTTCCATTTTTCTAGCTTTGGATATATCAACTAATTTTCAACCTCTTTCTTAGAACTGTAACAGAACATTTTTACCTTTCCATTTTTCTAATTTTGGATATATCAACTCATTTTCAACCTCCTCCTTAGAACTGTAACAGAACACTTTTACTAGAATTGGTCAACATTCTATAACTAAGTAGATTCTACAGCACAGCATACTAAGGCCAATGCGACCCTTAATCCTACAACTAATGTTACCTGATCAAAACTGATATTCCATAGTACAACCTTTGCTTAACCAAGAAAGACCCTCTCAACTGACTAGGCAGTCAACTTGGTGTGACAAGGCTGTGAGAGAACATAGCAGGTGCATGGTACTGGGAAGGTTTAGAATGAAGACGCTCAACCAGAGTAACACCTTTTAGAGTAGTGGAAGGCTACATATTCACAAGATAAACAGCTGTAGAAACAGCCTCAACCCAAATTTGAGGTGTTCCCTGGGAGGCAAGGTGAAGGGTGCGCACAATCTCAATCAAACGGCAGTTCTTGCGGTTGGCTACACCATTCTGAGCATGAGCCAATAAGATTGAAAAGGGTGCCCTACTCAAAGAGGAACAACCGAAAAACAATCGATCGACACTCATCAGCAGAATTACAGCGGAAACCTCGAATAGGAGAATCAAACTGAGTGTGAATCATGGTGGCAAAGGAACGATAAATGGAAAAAAATGACCGCGATGAGACATAAAATAAACCCATGTAAAACGAGAATAATCATTAATGAAGATCGCATAATACTTATGACCACCTTTGGAACAGAAAGGAGCAAGACCCAATACATCACAGTGAATCAAGTCCAAAGGATGCGAGGAAATGGAGTCACAAAAACCATATGGGAGTTGTAGCTGCTTGCTAAGCTTATAACCCCGATAGGTCATGGAAGTGTCAACGGTGACATAACCAAGAACACCCTGACTCACAAGAGATGATAGGTGTCCCACATAGATGTCCTAAATGATGATGCCACTACACAAAGCTGGTGGTGGTGGTGGTAGCAAAGTCAATGGCAATAGGCGATAAAGGAGCAACGGAAGTGGATGGACGGTGGAGTCAGTCAAGGATTTATTGGCCCTGATGACCTCTATGGCGCGGACAATACCAACTATTGCCCCAGTCTGACAATCTTGAACAAACCAAGAATGAGTGTCGAAACCAAAACGATAGCCATGATCAAAATGAGCTGGATGGCAAATAGAAGTTGTGTGGCAAGTTGAGGAACATGAGAAACATCAGGAACTGAAAAGTGAGAAGCTGAAAGGGTGTCTTTACAGGTGATAGGCATAGGAGTGCCACCAACAGTCTGAACAGAGAAAGGAATATCAGGAGGTCCTATAGAAGTGAGTGAAGCACAAGCTGGTGTAACATGGAAAGAGGCACCAAAATCAAGAAGAAAGAGGCACCAAAATCAAAAACACAAAGATTTCCTGGAGAAGAGTTAGCTAGACTAACATATCCAGGCATGCCTTGGTGAGTGAGGCGCTGAAGCAAAGCAGTGACCAGTTGAGTGGTGTCACTATGTGAGTCTACTGTAGAGGAGGCTCCTGACCCCTCCCTCTTTGGGCGACTGCCCCTGCGGTTGTTGTCCTTGTCCCTCCTCTTTCTGATCATGCAATTCTGGTAGTCATGGCTGAAGTTTTTGTAGTAGTTGCACTGAACACCTGTAGTCGAGGAAGCAGCAACAAGGGCCTAGTAGTTGCACTAAACACCTGTAGTAACACTTGTAGTAGAGGAAGTAGCAACAGGGGTGTGTTGGAGCTGGTGTAGGAGTAGCTAGAATGGTAGGAGGAGCCGCAGCAGCCACAGGTGCAGCTAGGACAACCAGCGAGGGTTGCTTAGACGTGCTATGAAGCCTAAGCTCCCTCAACACAAATGGCAGCAAGGGCCTCAGCCATGGTTGGTCGAAAAGACCAACTCAGCAACTGAACCCTAACAGGCTTGAACTGCGGGCGAAGGTGCATGAGTAAGTTGGAAAGCTAATGCTTATCATTGTGTGCTCGCTGAGTCTCATGACAAGCACAAACTCGACAAGGAGGGTCCAGGGAGTCAAGTTGGTGCCAGAGTGAAGTAAATGCGCCGAAGTACCTAAAACTGCTACAGTAGAGAGTAGTAGAGAGCATCACTGCTCGGCTAGCAATGCTGCCAAAGGTGCTCCCACATCTGCTAAGTTGTCACAATATGGACAAGGTAGGCCATGACACAAGCTTCATCACCACACCAACTGATAGGCCTTAGCAACCTCGTCAAGAGATGGCCGAGGAGCATGAGGGCAAATGGGACCTGGAGGATAGGGCCTCTCTCACCTAGGAATGGCAATGGGGGTTCGTTCCCCGGCAACCCGGGGGGAATTCTCCTATTAGGGGATGGGTAAGAGGAGATTTGGTTCCCATGACCTTATATGGGGATGGGGACATGAATGCTTTTCCCATCCCCGCTTCTTGCTATTCCTCGATAAACACATATACACATACATTGATACCTCTACATGTCTAAAATATTGGTATTTTGTCTTTAGCCTAGTACAGTTTTGTGTAATCTATAGTATAAACTCATTTACTACTATTATACTATCTTGTGTACTTATAAATTTATGTATTATTTCTACATAACCATATGATAAATTTATGAAATTAACTTAATGTCATTCGAATTTACGTTCTTGTTGGGGACCTGCTCCCCGCCAAATCCCCAGTGGGGATGGAAATGGGAGGAGAATTACCCCCGATAGCTAACTAAGGAGTGGGGATGGGAGGTCATTCCCAGTGGGAAATAGCCCCATTGCCATCCCTACTCTCACCCGTGACATGCTCCCAAAGACGCTGGCCATGTAGAGTGACATGCGTGAGCGACGCCCACTCCCTATAGTTGGTCCCATCCAACTTGATACCGAACGGGGGAATAATAGCTCCATGGCCGGAAGAAACAGTGGCCGACAGAAAGACGAGGAAGACCAGGCAGAGATAGTTCTAAAGGAGCAACATTTTCCAACGGCGTTGGCCAGAATCAGCAACCGTGGCTCAAAGGAAGAGCAGCTACAGAGGTCAACGGTGGCGGTCGCTATAGAGGGTGACAGTAGTAGCCAATGTAGTGGGGAGCTCAAGATATACAGGGCGATAGCCTGACGGTGCAATGGCATGATGGTGGCAGCATAGTAGCCTACGAGCAGCGACATGGCAATCTAAGAGGACACAACAACTTTAGGCTGGATCTGGCACAGAGATGAGCAGAGGAGGCGGCGCGGCTACGATCTAGGACACGCCGGTAGCGGATGTGGTCGTCGGTGGCCAGCCCCTAACTCTGACACCATGTTACAATAGAGCCCAAATCAATTGAAGAGACGCGAAAGGGCATATATATACATGTGTACAAGTGTAGGAAATATGCAAGAAAGACCCTACACAAGAGACTAATAGCAATGCACATACAATATACACAATTTGCACAAACCCATCATATAAGGTCCAGCCAACATATTAACCCAAAAGTCATCTCCCACTGGATTGAGCTTGTCAATGTAAGTAGCATTTAAGCTAACCAGAGGATAAGCCAATCGTTTGATCTTAACTTGAGCTTATTTAGGTGAGAAACCTAATTTTTACAACACCAAACATGCACTTACTTAATAGTAGTTCACATTGTGGCCATAATATTCTCTCTTGGATAATTGACTAAATTTACCAACTCCTTTATGCCAATGTAAAAAAATAAAGGAATATTTAACAAATAGTTCCCGCTTTATTTTCAGCTCAAACAAACACAAGCCATGAAAATTTTCCCACTTCTTGTCCTTCTCTACAGTATCAACAACGCCAGGTATTCAAGTCATACAGACCAAAGGCCAACTGTATTTGCCATAATTTCAAATTTTGCCTACTGTCTAAAACAACTACGAATTTATTTTCTTTCCTGTTTCAATACTGCCCATTGCCCAAGCATGTCAGCTGGGACTTGTCCAGCTCAATCCATAGCAAACAAGCTTTCAGCATTAAATATGCAAAATACCTACTTTGAGGTCACATTAACTTTTTTTTTATCACATACAATCTATGGATGCTATTGAAATAGGACACATGGATATGAACTACTAGTTAGATCAGCATCTCCAGATGAGAAACATTAGCTCCACTCAAGAAAAAACATACGTCAACACTGACCTTAATTAGCCTAAAAGCTTTCACCGAGAAACTGCCACACGAGCTTCCCATTAGTACTCCACCCATCTAGAGTACTTAATGGTATAGTTATCACAACAAAATTCATGTCAGAGTACCCAAAATTACAACAGAAGCAGCTCACTCCTGAATGACTACCCCCATACTAATCCTTGTGTGAAAGGTAATGGTCAAAAGCAATAGAAGCTAGGAAACTATAGAAACTAGCAAATGTCGACAAATATCTGCTTCAAAATGGCAGGTCAACAAAGGCATCATAGAATCAGCATCAACCGCCTTAATCAGCATTCAGAAGTTGCCTTTGCCTCCTCCACTGTTTCTGTCATCTCATGAAGAAGTTCTTTAGAAATAGCAGCTGGGTCTAGCTCATAGCTATCTTTAGGCACATTTGGAGCTTCTTCCCCTGACATCCTATAAAAGGGCACCTGATGTGAAAACCGGAACATCTCTTCTTTTGGAATCCTCTTGGTGACATTCAGGTCCTGATGATGCTGAAAAACTGTTCGAAATCCAGCAACCTTAACCAAGGGAATGACAGAAATGCCATGATCTTCATCATAATCATCCAGTACCTCAACCACATCATAGACATGTAGCAAATCATCTGGGGTATCTTCATTCCAGTCAGGGGACCAATTTCGATACACAGCCCAGATGTCGCCTTTCTGTGGATAAATTTTGATCATCCCACGTGGACCTTTCTCCCATTTAATCTGGTGAGAGAACATGTTGAGTACATCACAGGTTTCATATCTACAAATCCTGAAATCACCACATGTCTTTGTGAAGCCAGAAGAAACCCAATTCAAAGAACCAAATTCACTATTCGTCCTTGATGTGAGAAAGCTTATTTTGAGCTTAAATGGTTTCAAGGAGAGAACTTTCTGAATAAATGCATAATAACGAGGCATACCATCTTCATCATCATATGAGGCCCAGATTTGATCACTCTGGAAAGATTCCTCAGTGCGATCCTTATCAAAATCATGGAAATCAGGATCAGGAACACTATAAAACAAAGGGTCATCATCTTCATTTTCAGCATCTGTGTTATTACCAGAACCATTCTCCTCTGGATAAACACAAACATCTTTATTGTTAGTCGAATCATCTGATGCAAGAGTTTCATTATCCTCAACATTTTCTTTAACCACATGTTTCTTGCTCACTTTTCCATTAGCAGCAGATGTTTTACTTTTTATCTCCTTTAGCTTGTCCCTCAAATCGCTCTTCATTTTTTCCATCAAAATACCCCTAACATTCAACTGAGAGAAGATCTTGGTTAAGCTGATGCGAGTAGGTGGTCTGGGTTTCCAGTTGGCTCCACCATTAACACCTTGAAACTCGTAGGCTTCACTGTTGGTAGAAAATGGTATACTTCCACATGGCACTCTAAAATAATTGGCCCCTGGACCTGATACAATGGACGAAGAACCAACACCAGCATCTTTACCCATAGTTCTCTTCTTTCCAGATGCAACATCACCTGTTCCAAGGTTAATATTCTCTGACATATTTGCTTGCCTTTTTACAGGATTGTACTTCCTCCGAAGAGCCTCTTCCCTTCTTGCTGCTGCTTGTGCCTCCTCCCTCTCTCTCTTAACTTTCTCGTATGTCTGATGAACCACGTTAGCTGCTTGAGCAGCAGCAGCAGATGATGCAGTAGCACTAGCTGCACCAGCTGTCCTTGAGAATGGACCCCACTGGAATTTTCTACTAGTGCTTGCATTTTGATTTGCACCACTGATGTTCGAATCCTTTACTGCATGAACATTCTCAGTTGGTGGCATTGACACCTCTTTTGCTAGGAACGGCTCACGACAGCTAGGGCAGAGAAGATTGTGATTTAGATACACTCTGAGGTATTCATAATTCATCTTGCATTTGTTGCATGAGGTCCAAAATGTAGGTGACTCTGCCGGAGGTGGAGCAGGAGCCTGACAGGGAGGGGGTGGAGGCGGGTGCTGGCGCACTGCAGATGTTGCTGATCCTGCCTTTTGCTTGCTTGCTTTTGCCTTGGAAGTAGCAGACTTGGCTGCAAAATTATAGAAGCCATTGGCTGCACCAGGAGCTGCACTTGCTTTATTTGATTGAGATGTCTTCTGTTGGAATACCATTAATTTCCTCTTTTGGTCATACAATGTTCTCTTGGTTTTGTCAGACAGCACAGTCCATGCATCTTTGACAATTTGGAAAGCACCCTCAGCACCCACTGACTTGTTCTTGTCAGGATGGAGCTGAAGAGCCAACTTCCTGTACTGCTTCTTCAAAGTCTCATCATCTGCAGATGTGTCCACAGAAAGGATAGAGTACCAGTCCTTCTCCCCAGCAACCTTCACCTCTGAAACAAGATAGATATCCAAGGTGGTAATCATCTGAACAATACCTTCAAGCCCAGGAAAGAGAGCCTGGGCCTTGAGGGCAAACTTCTTGGCCCCCTGCAGGTCCTTGGATTCGAACTTCCTCTCTGCGATCTCCTTCGCCCTAAGGGCCTCATCCTTGTTACACTCCATTTTGTCGCTTCTCAAAAAGTACAAACAGTCACGCCCTCAAAACGGATTCGCAAAATATTGGGCCTTGGAGTCCCACAACGTTTTCCGCCAATCAGCACCAAGCACGTGACCATCCAAGAACGTTCCAAGTCCTACCCAAAAGGAAACAAATGTTACCTAATATCGTAAAGGGTACACAGCCAATTGCAGATACAGAAACTTATTATAAATACAACCATCGCCAGCATGACTGGAGAACTAAAACACACCCGTGGCGCGCAACAGTCAACCCACCAAGATATGAAGGATACAAGACCAATTGCAGATACAGAAACTTAGTATAAATACAACCATCCCCAGCATGACTGGAATTATAACTACACAGAACTGTGATAGGAGAACTAAAACACTCCCATGGCGCGCAACAGTCAACCGGCCAAGCTATGAAGGATACAAGACCAATGGCAGAACTTAGTATAAATACAACCATCCCCAGCATGACTGGAATTATAACTACACAGAACTATGATAGGAGAACTAAAACACTCCCCGTGGCGCAAAACGGTCAACCCACCAAGCAATGAAGGATACACGACCAATTGCATATACAGAAACTTAGTATAAATACAACCATCCCCAGCATAACTGGAATTATAACTACACAGAACTACGACTGGAGAACTAAACACACTGTGGTGCGCAAGGATCTATCTGATAAGATATGAACATACAAGAACAATTGCAGATACAGAAACTTAGTATAAATAGAACCATCCCCAGCATGACGGGAATTATAACTAAACAGAACTTAAACGCACTCCTTGCGCGTAACTGGCGAACTCGAGTGTTAGCTATCGCGCTCCAGACAGGGGCGGACTTAACGCGGGGACATGGGGGTTCAATCAGTTGAACCCCAAAATTCTTCTGCGTAAAATTGCTGCTTTCAGTAGTATTAATTCAGGGCACCTTGGGTAGTCCTATGGGAATGGGATGGGGTCAACTGGGATCGCTCTTGAAAAAGAAAGATCCGGCTGGATTTGATTGTCCACAGCAAGGCAAAGAGCAAAGCAGAACGAACAACAATCCAAGCAAACTAGGGCCTTCTTTACCAGCAAAAGAAGGAATCGCGTCCTGATGGATCTTCAGTTCTTCACTCCACGCCAGTCCAGTAGAGGGGAGGAGGAAGCTGCCAGCGGCTCGCACCCGTTAGGTGAATTTGGGATGAGAAGACAGGAGAAACAAGCGGCAGGCGGTGCTGCCTCGTGCTCGTCGACACAGGCGGCGGCGGCTCCGGCGGAGAGGGACACGGATTCGGGAATGGTGATTCTCCCCGGACCTGCAAAAAAAAAAAAATCATGGGAGTGGAGATGAATCCCTTAATTCTGCTTTTCTGTGTTCCTCGGCGTTAACTACGGAGAGAGAGATATACCGGAGCAAGAGGCGCAAGAGAAGATGATGGCGATGATCTAGGGAAGAGGAATGGGCGACATTTTCTATTTTTAGGACACCCATGGATTTTTAAGGAGAAGACCTAACTTAACCCAGGGAGAACCCTTAACTCAATGGGTTGGTTGGTTTCTAACCATGGTTGGAGTGTGGGAGGGTGGGTGGAGTGGGGGTGAGAGTGGAGCGAAATAGAGACATATAGATCATGTGTGGCCTGAAATGCGAAATAGAAATAAGTGTATTATATATAGATTAATAGGAGTAGATCCAAACCAGGACTCAAGGCCCATATAAACCCTTTTGAGAAATAGTGAAAATTTTGGGGGTCAAATATTGGCCCAACTCGAGGCTTGGCTATTTTTTGGCTCCACCCTTGTAGATTAAAATAGAGGTACGTAAGACAAATGTGGACCGTTCAATATTAAAAATGTGTTTGGTTACCTAGCCTCATTTCCCTTTTTCTAGATATTGCTTGCATTTATTTGATAGTATGAGATTGTGTAATATTCCCTTGCCACCAACCTAGCTAAGCGGAAACATCCATGAGTTGCGTTGCTGTGTAACAAGGACTAGTTCACAGCTTACTTAAGAGGGTGATTAAAAGTTTATATTAAGGGTATTAGGGCATATTAAGGTGGATTAAAAATCAATAATGTGAAACAAAGGTCATTGGAGTGTACTAAGACCAATTAAAAACATATTTTCATTCTAATTCATGCATCATATATCTCGAATTCAACCAACTAAAATAACATGTCAACTTATATTGAGCAACCAAACTAACCAATATTTCTTTTATCACCTCAACAAGTCTTAGCTTGTATGCCTTATTGCTTCTTTAGCTAGGCTATAAGGATAATATAACAAACACACCCTAAGAGATTTGTTAGGAATATTTGTTTATTAGTACAATAAATGTGAAAGAAAAAAAAGCAAGTTATTAAGTATTTCTTAGGTGGTGTATTGTTATTTATAACAATAGTTATTAACCTTCATAGATTTCTGACACCAAAACCACTAAAGGTTAAACAATTGTATAATTTAAAGTCCCAATCTATCCTTAACATTGTATGTGTCAAATCTAGCATAAGAAGATGCAAATGCTGAGATCCATCATTAGTTATTTTTATTCAAAATCTATAAAACCCAAAAGATGCAAAGATATATACTTGATAGGTATAGCATGATGGGAATAATCTCAGATAGATGTTAGCTATGTCTTTACTAAAAGGTGATTTCTATCATTGTCAGATTTATGTATTCTATTTAAATTAAATGTTGCTAATGTATTGCAAGTTCTATTCAAATAAATGTAATTGTTTTTCAATGTTAGAAATGCTCACATTGACCTATATAGGCTACAACTAGTGAGGTTAGTGGAATGTTAGTGGCATATCTTATTCATAAAATTGTGAGATGATTTTGAGCTTTATTGCAGTTTTGTTGTTCATGCAAGATCTCTAGATAAGACATTTAAAATTATTATTAATTTCATATTAACACAAGCGAATGCATAGAAACATCGATCAAACCATATAAAATTGTCAAACCATACATGGATTAGGTATTTTTATTATAAATAAAACCTTATATTTTATGTTAACAATACATGACTTAGTTGTCATCATATCAACCAAGTAATATATTAGTCATTTGAGTTTCCTTTATATGTTTCATATTCATCATTTTCTCTTCATCCATAAATGCCACATAGGTAGAATCTATATTACATGAAACTAAATAAGTACCAAAACATATTTTTACCTTTTCTCTCTCTTTAGATTATCTTATCAAGTAATATATATATATATATATATATATATATATATAGTGAAATAAGGCTTATTGTACAACCCATGCAACACGCAAGATAATTCGTCCAATCTACCTTCATCAGCCAAGATAGAGGCAAGATGGAACCCAATCTACTTATGATGTTTTGCAGAACCCCCATCGCCCGCGCCTAGCTTCGTGTTGGAAAAACCTCCCTCCCCCAACTCTCTTCCCGAGCCCTCCTTGTGTCATGGCAACAATGAGTAAGGCAACATCCGCCACACATGAGCGGTGGAGACAGGGTGCACTACTACAAAAAGCCCAATACTAAACGCCACATTACAGACGATTACCCAAAACCATCAGTATTTAATATAATCATAAACGGTTTTAGTTTAGAGATCGTCTGTGTTGCTGCTAGTGCTAAAAACCATATGTGAAAGTGAAATATCATAGACGGTTCGTGGTTAAAACCGTCTATAAAGTATCATAGACGTTATTAACAAGAACCGTCTATGGTATTATCAAATATCACAGACGGTTCTTACTTTAAATCGTCTGTGATAATTCACAGATGATGCGTATTAAAAATCGTATGTGACAATTAGATTATCATAGATGGTTTGTATTAAAAAACCGTTTGTGATAATTCCAATATATTAATTACGCATTGACCCATGACATCTGTCTTAAATTCCAGATCTACACTGCTGCTTTAAGCTGGAGGCGGGGCTTTGAGGCCATTCAGTGAAAGGGACTATTTAGCAAGAGTAATTGTAGATCCACTAAGTTATTGGCTACCTATGGTTAGTAATTTGTTCCTAATTGGATTATAATTTAGATCTAGCTTTTGATGAAAGAAGAATTGAAGATAGTTTAGATCTAGCTAGCTTGATGTAGAGAGAAGATTGTTTACATCTAGCATAGTTTAGGGTTTAGTCAATTCATAGTATATTTCTTCTTAATTCAATATAATTAATTATTCTTGCTACATATAGCTACCTAATTTAGATCATACATATATAGTGTACTAATTAATTAATTCAATATATAATACTAAATTGTTATATGTGTAATGTAGGACCGAAGCTGGATGTACGCTGGGAACCATGTGAGTGAAGAGTACATTAATAGTGTTTCTGCTTTTACAAGAGCTGACGAGAAGAATATGTTAAATAAGGGGCTAGAATATAATGTACTGTCCATGCACTGATTACAAGAATCTAAAGATGTTTAAGAATCAAGCACAAATTGAAGCGCACTTGATTCGAAGGGGTTTCAAAAACAGGTATGCACGTTGGACTAGTCATGGTGAAGAGTAGATTACATAGGAAGGTAGTAATAACGACATTGCTGATGAAGTCAATAATATACCACCAGATGATGTCGATTGTGGTTCCGACTCGGATAGGCTACATGATGATAATCTGGATCAGATGCTTCGCGATGCATAACGGAACTGTAATGAGAGAGAGTATGTTAAATTCCGAGGCTTCATAGAGGACTCGAAGAAACCTTTGTTTACATGCTACAAGTCAAAGTACACGAGGTTGTCAGCCGTACTTGAATTGCTAAAATTGAAGGCAAGCAATGGTTGGTCCGACAAGAGTTTCACGGCACTGTTAAGTCTTTTAGCGGACATGCTTCCGAAAGGAAATGAGTTGCCCAAAACCACCTACAAAGTCAAGAAAATTATTTGTCCATTGGAAATAGAAGTAGAAAGAATACATGCATGTTTGAATGACTGTATGCTCTACCGTAAAGAGTATGCAAACATGCATGTATGTCCGATGTGCAATGCATCCTGATACAAACATAAGAATCAATCAGATGACGGCGAAGGAATAGAGGTGAAGAAAGGACCTCCTGCTAAGGTGGCATGATATCTTCCTGTAATTCCTTGTTCAAAGCGTTTTTTATGAACCCAAAGGAGACAAAACTGCTGCGTTGGTACTCGGAGGAGTGTAAGAACGATAGAATGCTAAGACACGTTGCTGACTCCACCCAATGAAGAAACATCGTAGGAGGTTTGCAGACTTTGGTGCAGAACTAACGAATATAAGGTTTGGATTGAATACAGATGGAACAAATCTTTTTGGTAACATGAGCAGCTAACATAGCACTTGGCTTGTGACTCTCTGCATCTACAACCTTTCTCCTTGGTTGTGTACGAAGCAGAAATATATTTTACTGTTGATACTTATCCAAGGACTGAAACAACCTAGCAATGATATTGTTATGTACCTAGCACCGTTGGTGGAAGATCTAAAAACACTGTGGATTGAAGGGGTACAGGTATGGGATGCGTACAAATGAGAGAACTTTATGTTACGCTCCTTATTGTTCTGCACCATAAATGATTATCTTGCTCTTGCAAACCTATCGACCAAAGTACAAAGGGGGCCAAAGCTTGTATTCACTGCTTAGATGATATTGAGAGTGTGTGACTGAAGCACTCACACAGAGTCATATATATGCGTCACTGTAGGTTCCTTCGGAGAGCTCACCCATACCGCAAGATGAAGAAACAATTCGATAAAGAGAAGTAGGATAGTTCAACTCTAAGGTATTTAAGCTGAAAAAGGTCTATGATATGATTAAGGATTTAAATGTTGTGCTCAGAAAGGGACGTAAATCGATGATCCGCGATAAGAATGTTTGGAATAAGATATCAATATTTTGGGATTTACCTTATTAGGAGCACCTAGAAATTTGCCACTGCATCGACGTCATGCGTGTAGAGAAGAAAGTATGTGACATCTTGATTGGTCTCTTACTGAACATTCGTGACAAAATAAAGGATGGTGTCAATACATGACTTGACTTAGTTGATATAGGTATCATGCCTGAGTTAGCACCGACAAAGACCGATAAAGGACGAGCTTACCTTCTGCTTGTTACACTCTATCCAATGTCGGATGATTGGATCACGAGACAACACAACAGTCAATTCAACTAATGGTTGAAGGAGCGACTTGCTAGGAGCTCGTTAAGTGATATGTTGAAATGGTTGGTAAAAAGGCCAATATTTACAGTAATGGCATGGTAAGGATATGACATAAATGGGTACACATTCTATACGTAGACTCAGGATATAAAGAGTACTAACCAGAATAGCGGTGTCCACATAGATGGGTTCAGTACCGATGAGTTGAGCAACTCCTACTATGGGTTCATAGAGAAGATTTGGGAGCTCGACTACATGCTTTTCAAGATTCCCTTGTGTCGGTGCCGTTGGGTTCATCTCTCATGCATGAAGGTCGACAAGTACAGTGTCACTACCGTTGACCTCAAACGTGGCAGATAAAAAGACGAACCATTTGTACTCGCTAATCAAGTTGTTCAAGTTTTCTATGTAACCGATCAAGCAAATAAGAAGTGCTGCGTAGTTCTTCATGGAAAAAGAAGGATTGTCGGAGTTGACAACGTAGTGGACGAGGAAGAATACAATTAATTTGACGAGTTGCATCCTTTTGGAAATGGCATAAGGGTCGAGGAAGAACAACATGACAAAACTAGCTACATACGCGTCGATCATCATGAAGGGATAATTTTTAAAGAAAATAAGCAAGTGGAATGATGAATAAAATGTTTATGTGTCATATATTCTGTATTTGCATTTATATATGTGTATGAGAATGTGTATTGTATATGTGTATTTGTATTTATGTACATAAGGGCCCTCTTTCCCCGTACCCTGTGCCTTCCTCCTCTCCCGAGCACGCCGCCTCCCCCGAGCCCGATGCCACCTCCCCTAAGCCCGTCGCTACCTCCCCCGAGCCCGGTTGCCCTCCTCCCCCGTGCCCAATGCTCTCCTCCTCCCCCGAGCATGTTGCCTTCCCCGAGCACTCTGCCTCCCCTGAGCCACCTCCCCCAAGACTCCTCCTCCCTCGAGCTTGCAGCCTCTCCCAAGCCGCACAGTGAGCTTTACTTTAAGCTCTTCATTTCTCTATGAGATCTGATTGTGCATTAGTTAGCCGTGCTAGTCTCTGTTTATTATATCTAAAATCTGATTGTCGGCTAGCACTGGGAGAAAAATTGCACGATAGATTGAGGGTTTTTCATTGCTTAATAAGAAAATTTGTCAAAATTGAAATCTCACCGATAATATAGGATTATTCTGCTAGTTTAAATTCACATTTGCTAGTTGTATACTTCTGTGCAGTATAGTCGGTAGCTTTGTCAATAACTAGTCCTTAGTCTTCTGCTCAGTATTGCTTACTGTTGTCCTTTGGCTTGTCCAATATATGTTGGTTCTGCAGTATCTCATATCTTTTACTTGTTTCTAATTTCTACCGAAATCTGTTGATTCTACATGCTCTTGACATTGATACTACACTGAGGTAATATTCAATTAGACAATCTAGCAGAATTTGTGAGGAATTGTCACTATGATCATTGAAATATTGACAAGAGTGGAAGAAGGCCAAGTTTAGAACTTGTGCAACTCCTCACCTAAGAGCAAAAACACACTTTATTAATCTGTGCATTATGTAGATTTTCAGTGCCTACTTTTATGTACTATTCAGCATATTGCCTTATATATGTATATTCATATAGCATCAAAATGGAGTTCATATAGGTGAAATTTCAATTAAATTGCTTAAGCTCTAACACTAGGAGATATTGCAAAGTGATCAATGGGTTTGGATTGATAGCTCGATGATGAGAATGGTTGATCATATACTGCAATTGAATTGTTCAAACTTGAGCTCTATTGTATTGCTTTTTGCTGGTTTGACATTCAGTCATGTAGTCATTACTTTCTTTGTTAGCCAATTAGACTTATTGCTGACCTTATTTTTGTGATTAGTTATACTAGAAATTTATCAAGTTTGTTGGCTAAACTAGAGTATTGTCTGGTGATCACATATGCACTGATCTCCTGTTGGCTGAAAGTCTAAGCTTTATGCTAAATTTAATAGCCGACATGTTCTATATATGTTTTGAGTATAATATATTATTTAAATGACATGGATGGTTTACATATCTATATGTTGATTTGGTCATCCACTTTCACCAAGAATTGGCTCAAGAATTGCTCATTTCTATTATCTTTTGAAGATGTTGTTTGCTCATTCTTCAACATCGTCGCCAGATGCATGTGATGCACCGTCCTTTGAAAATCCCAAAAAGGAAGAGGACTTTTGAAAAGGCCCGAGGGTTGATTTACCATCACGGATGTCGATGTGTCTAGGGCCCCTCTTAATCCTCGCTGAGCAGTGTGCACATTCTGGAAAATAGTTAGAATAGTTGCATGGTAACGTATTGAGATCACGTTCGATTCATGGAAGACTGTGACTGAAGATCAGAAAAATGAGCTGGCGATGGAAGTTTTTCATTCATTCGAGATCCCAGAAGAACACAAGGCCTCCATTGCTACCAGCGTACAAAGCGTGGAAGAACTTCGAGAGCTTGCTTGTCAAGCAATACGTGAAAAAGGATTTGACGCCCTTCCACAAGTATCCATTCCTGGTACCACAATGGCAAGAGTTTGTGGCGATAAAGATGACCGATAATTTTAGCAGGGAAAGTGCAGCGCACAAGGCCCTCTAGGCAAAAACACGCACCCCACAGACTCGGCACCGCTAGGTATGCGGGTAAAATCCTACAATAGAGGAAGGAGAATGAACAGGCAATCCTGTGGGAGATCTCCCCACCATTTGCCGGGATCCATGATGAGCGTGCCCGAAACTGAATAAGAGCGAGGTCATCTACCATGTCGGGGGCCATCTCCTTTTGAAACCCACAGACGAGGAAGTGTCCCACTGCTTGGAAACGCTAAGTGTAGAATCTTCCCAATACTCATTACAGGCAATTAGGGAGAGAGATTTACTCTCCACAGCCCTGGAAAACAAGGAACACCCAGGTCACATGAGAGGCTTTAGTCTTTACGTTCTATGGAAAATGGTTTCACCGAGGTCACCAAAGCGTACCAGAGTAGGCATTACAACACAAATTAGAGATGAGATGTAAAGGTTGGTCAAAGATGAGATGCAATGATATAGGAAAAATCGGCAGGAAGCCCCCACCGCTCCTGTGCTAGGCAGCCCCCAACCGTCGGAGTAGCTGCGTGTTTAACCCTATCTCGGAAAGCGATCGCCGATTTTCTGTCGATGACATCCTGGTAATAATTATTATCTTTGGAATGCTCGATCCATTGATATGCCTATTGGAATAGCTAATTTTATATCATTATGTAGGTGGCTAAGAAGTGCAAGCTCCATGTGTGATATGCCTCCGTTGCCCTGTGCGCTACTTGGGGCCAGGCGTATCCATCTGGGCCCGAGGCCTTGGTGCACAGTGTATCTCTAGTGCCAAGTTTCGCAAAAGTGAATGTAGATGGTGTTCATGTCAATTTTGAGATCGTCCCACTGCAGATGCCCCCCAATGAGGTCATGACTCTAGGGCAAGCCATTGAAACATTCATCCAGTGGCCCAAGAAGGACATTTGCCTAGAGGCACCTACACCGATGCTACGTCCACTAGAGCTATCTGCACCGGTGCCAAGTCCACAAGAGCCATTTGCACCGGTGCCAAGTCCACTCGAGCTATATGCACCGGTGCTAAGTCCACAAGAGCCATCTGCACCAGTGCCAAGTCCATAGAGGCTATCTGCACTAGAGCTCCCTGCACAGATGCAGTAAAGTCATGATGCATCTACATCTCGTGCTCGGTCGACTACCATGAAGTCAACCTACTTGCCGTTGGCCTGAAAAATTTATGCTAGGTGAGCCATTGGTCATCCAAAAAAGCACCTCCTAACCCTAGGACCAGCTTACCAGGGATTACATACATATTACATGGAATAGGCCAACAAGCTGGAGGAACAACGGCGCTCGGGTGTCATCATCAAGTTTAGGCCACATCATCTACATCATGATATTCATGACTGTCTCTTCACACTCAATGCCTCACTCATTCAATGCTGGACACTGTAAGTGTATACAATCATGATCTACATTTATGTAATACCGATAAATGTCATATATAACTCGTTGTTGTATATATTTAGATACATGGTGACTGAAGCCAGATTAAAGAAATCACCTGTTGGTTTCTTCGACCCACGCTTGTTCTCTATAGATACCATCAAGGAGGATGCATCATTCATCTAGAATTATATGATGACGCATTGGTGGCTCACCGCAACAAAGAATTATACTTATGCCCTACAACCAGGAGTAAGAGCTCCACTAGTGGCTATACTTGTTGATTTGTACTTTATAAGCAACATGAATTTAGATTTAATGACCATGATGACATATCTGTGTAGGTTCCACTGGATTCTAATTGTAATTATACCAAAATAGAACAAGATAATATATCTTGATTCCCTGAGGAACAGAACCAACTACACAGTTGTCCAAGATTAATTGACACGTAAATACACTTTCTCCATAGACAACTCCATTGTAGTCTTTCCTCCTTCCCAATGACTAAGGCTAACCTTTTGGAATCACGTAGGTCATTCGCAACGTACGTTGTAGAGGTACGAAAATCCAAGGAAGGGATTGACGCCCTACGACATGATCTAAATTTCTCGATATTCGCCAGTACACATTAATCCTATATAACACTTCATAGTAATGCCTCTTGAACTAACAAATTCTATTTTTGTAGTGCCACTAGCAGCCGCTGGACAACACCTGTGGATTCTATAGTTGCCACAACATGCAACTACTTGTCGATTCCAAGAAGAACTATGATACTCATACTTATCAATCTTGCTATAATTATTTTATACTTATCAATTTATATATGTATGCAAATTTATATATGTATGCACAAGATTGATCTTCCTAACGATAGGTTGAGTCCATCCCTACAACTCCATTGAAACAGGTTGACCTCAAACATATTCGAGGACAGTGTGCGTATTTCTTGATGTCTAAAGTCATAAAAGAAGATGGAGAGTTACACAATATAGAATGAATTTTATTGGAATAAGATTGAGTTTAATTATTCACATGTGTATTTGTTCAAAGTTGGATAATTCGTTTCAGTTAATTGATTTGTGAAATGGATGTTCTTATTTTTAAAATGAATGTGAATTGGATGTATATATACTATGTTGATCTGCTTATTTCGAAGGGCATGGCTAGTATTTCCTAAGGCAAGCCAACAAACAGAAAAATAGGTTTAAGAATAGAAAGGAATATCACAGACGGTTATTAACTTATAACCGTCTTTGATAGTTGACAATCACAGACAGTTTTTAGTACAAACCGTATGTGATATGTAATATATCATAGATGGTTTCAACTATAAACTATCTGTGATAGTTTAATATCACAAACGGTTTATAGTTGAAACCGTTTGTGATATATCACATGTCACAGATGGTTTGTACTAAAAATCGTCTGTGATTTTCAACTATCACGGATGGTTTTTAGTAGAAACCATATGTGATAGTCTCCGTCATAGACAGTTCGAAAGCCGTCTATGATGACATCATGTTAGTACTGACCCATAAACTCAGATAGCTTACGAAACTATTTGTGATGATGTTTTTGAACCGTCTATGATGACTTTTTCTGTAGTAGTGATGGGTTTGAAGGCCGGTGAGCCAAGGAGGGCGCAGTGGCTGAGAGAAGGAGCCGATGGCGTCGTGGCATCAGGCGTGTCTAGATCTAGACGCCATCACTTCGTCTCGCAATATGGGGGCCTCAGTGGGTAACTTTTAGGAGTACGCAGAGGTTTCTACAAAAACATCATAAATGGGCTGGGTTCCATTCCGTCTCGATCCTGGCCATCGAGGGCATATCAGACGGATCATCTTGCGTGTTTCATGGGTTGCATAATAAGACTTATTTCACTGGATGTGTTCCCATATATGTGTGTGTAATTATTTTTTCCAACTATGACCGGGTAAAACTTCAAACATATCAAAAGTCAATGATGAATGCATAGCACCTAAAACACAAAACATTTTACCGAGTCTAAACAATCTTTGAAATCATACGATCCTAAATCAAACAACTATGACATTTCTTATGAAACAAACTAAATATAATTTAAATAGATGAACTTGCTTATTAGTTGCTCTAATCAATCTTGTAAAAGAAGCAAATTGCAAAAAAAAATGACTATAAGGTAGGTGCTCACACTAACCTTGATCAATTCAACTACTTTTCGAGATTTGACTTCGGGCTAAGGAGTAGAGACCAAGGGAGAGAGGTACAACTCGAAGAAACATAGTGTGCGGTTATTAGATAAACATCTGGCGGAAGTTATTGTTAGAGAAACATAGTGGTCTGTTCGCCATGCAGCAATTATTGTCAGGGAGAGATCGTGTGCGGTTATTAGATAAACACACATTCTAACTGCATTATTAGATGCCCCTACGATGTATTAAGACGCCGTTTGACAAGTCGATTGAGGATATAGAAACCACATAACAGTCTACGATCACAAGGTGATCATAGAACTACTTACGACTATGAGGTCGTAAAAGAGCTTATAACTTGATGGTCGTAAAAGAGCTTATGACTTGATGGTTGTAGAAGAGCGAAATGCGGAGATAAACTTTTCAAACACTTCATAATCATGTTAGTCCCATGCACAGATAATTGAGTATAAATCAATATGAGTCAATGCAAGTATATGCACCAGTTTTATATACTCAAAGAATATGTTTCAAAGTAGAGATCCCAATATATGTGGAAAAAGAAACATGGATCAATACTAATAAAACCATAAAACATAGAGTGAACTCCCCCTAAATATGTGCATACAACAATGTGTAATAAAAATATATGCACATATTCAAGTTAAACTTTTTGTGGAGTTTAACCTATATATTTGATCTTAGGAATGCAACAAGATATAAGAATATAACGTTGAATGCATATCTCCATGATTTTCACCTTTTCATCCAAATGAGACTAAGCAATAACATATTCAATAAAAAAGTTGGTCTCACATTTAGACTTGTCATTAATGAATTAGGCTCATATTTAAATTTATCATTAATCAAGTTAGTCACATATTTATATTTGTCATTAATCACCAAAACTAATCTAATTGGAGCTTGAACTTACAAGCGTCCATCCGCTGAGCATCCGACCATGGAGCGTTTGACCATGGAGCGTCTGTCCACTGGGTGGTCTGACTGCCGCACGACCACTTGTGATACCCGAGGCTGATCCAGCCATGTTGAAAACCTCGGTCTGATTGATCCTATGGATAATACTTCTGAACCTGCAGATGATTAATTACAACGACAACTAGCAATCGATTGATTAGCAGGAGCAAAGCGACGAGAAGGAGCTTGCACAATCTCTACTCAAGAATTCTTTCTTAACCTATCGTTCTTCTCTTTCTTCACTTTTCGAAAATAAAACTGAACCAGATGACCATCTTTACTTGATGAGAAGCCATATCCGATGACTTCACAGCACTTACTTTGGTAGAGGAACACTTTGCTATATCGATAGATTTAAATACAATTGGTTTTGATTCAGATTCTGTTTCAAATTTTCTAGGTTCCAAAAGCTTAATGACATTAGGAGGATTATTCTTGGCATGCTCAACAAAGTTAAATCCTAGGCTATGTTTTTTCACGCTTGTTTTTTATTGATCTAAAATCATATTCAAATTCTTCATGCCAAAAAAGAACCACTCTAACGTGTTTTTAAGGTACTCGTTTTCTTTGGACAGAGAGCAACACGAAGAGTACCTAACAGATTCATGAGCTAGATCCTTAGAGGCACTAGACTAAGCCAATTTTTCTTTTTTTAGCAAACTCCTTAAGTTGTCTAGACAAAACTTCTATTTCAGTGTTGAGCTTAGGACAATTAGAGCAAGAAAAAGTCTCGTGATAAAGCATTTGTTAAATAGACTCTTGGGAATAATTAAGTCTAGCTTGGAGCAAATCACATTTAGAGTATGCTTTAGATGAGTTAGATTTGAGCTTCTCAATTTCATTATTAGTAGATTTAAGTTTTTCATCATAGGAGTTATGTAGCATTTTCAGTTGCTCAAATCTATCAGTTACACTTCTAAGTTGAACTAGGCTTGTTGCATTAACAGATCTAACAGTTTTCAACTTAGAGTATAAGACTTGATAAGCTTCACACGAAACATCTTTAGGAATAGAAGCTCTAGGTCTATCAATTTCCGAATTCAAGCTTTCGACTATGAGATTATTTTCTTTCAATTACTTTTCAGTCTTTTTCAGCTCCGAAGCAGGTCTAACTATACCATCCTCAAAGTAATTATATGATGGTCTTACCTCATCAGAATTGTTGTAGCTGTTGTCACTATAGTTGCTGTTTTCTATGAAGCACATGTCTGTGAAGTCATCGGTGTTCTTCTTCTTGCCTTTGACATCATTATTGTTATGGTCGTCTTCATCACAACTTTCTGAATCTACATCACTCAAATCAAGACATTCGATAGTTGCTAGAATCTTGTGACGGTATGATCCACCCTTGGATGGTTAACAATGATAAGTCCCATCTTCATTGATCGCTTTTCCCTTGAGGCTGGGACAATCTACCTTAATGTGGCTTGGCTCACCACATTCGAAGCACCTGATCGATCCTAGAACTCCACCTTGCTTTCTCATCCTCAGATTGTTGAGAACTTTGTATGATCGTGAGGAGATCAGCACTAGTTCTTCTTTAGGTAGTTGCTCAAATTGTTCCTCTAAAAAAGAAATCAATGCAGACAAGGAAACGCAAGACAAGGTACTCAAAGTAGCCTGCATAGAGTTAGTCGCAAGAGCTAAGGATGAAGATTTATTAGTCTTAGATGGCAAGGCTTCCATCTCATAGGTTTTTAATTTAGAGTACATATCATCCATGATTGGAGTATCTAGATTGACAGTTTGATTAATAGTCATTATGACCATCAACCACTCGGAACCTAAAGACATCAAAATTTTGGTTGCATTATCTTCATCAGCAGGAATAACACCAACTCCATGCAAATTACTCAAAATCTTTTCAAAACGAGCAAAAAAGGTCATCTATAGATTCTCATGGGTTCATAGCAAAATTTCAGTACTCTTTTTGATAAAGATTCTTATGCACTTTCTTAATCTTAGTCGGTCATCATGATAATCACAAAGAGTTTTCTAGATTAAGTGAACAGAAGCAATATGAGCTACTCGATCGAATTCCTTGTGAGAAATCCCTTGAAAAAGTAAATTACGAGCATGAGCGTTCGAATCTACATCAGCTTTATTTTAGTTGTAACATCAGCAGAACAACATAAGGTTGAGAAATTTTTTTCTCGACATCATTACCTTGAGCCTCGATGTAAGCTTGTATACAACACTTTGAAAGCATCTAGGCCCCTAAAAATGGTTTTAATAATTAATAAATTTATGTGAATATGAGACTAATGTGCTTGATGAGTGTTTAAAAGGTTAAGTCTTTAAGTGGATAACAAGATGCATGCCAAGGATCAATATGAAGATCGAAAGTGACTCAAGGCGAAGGTATACTTAGATTAGGATCCTCTTTTTGTTTTTTCCGGTCTTAGGAGAAAGGGTGGAAGACCGGATAATAGGCTAAATATCATACCATAAAGAGGGATCATGGCAAGTAGCTTGATAGCATAATTCTTATGCCATTTGGATCAAATTAGGACCATGCATTCATTAAAAATCAAGTTTAAAAATCAAATCTGTGCTCTGTCTGGAAAACAGAAGTACCGGAGTTTTAACGACGGAACTACCGCAGAGTGGAAGTTCCGCAGTCCTGAGTGGTACTTCCAGTGCCCGGAAGCTCCGAAAATATGAGCGAAACCTTTTTTTTCCAGATAGCACCCCCAGAGTGTTTGGTGCCCTGTCCGGACAACCGGAAGTACCGGCGCATAAATCACGGTACTTCTGCTTGCCGGAAGGTCCAGCATCCGAGCGGAGCCTTTTTCCAAAGAGCACCCTCCGGGTGATTTTAAAGTTTGCGAAATCCGGAAGTACCAGAGGTTCAACGCTAGAACTACTGTTCGAGCAGTAGTTCCGCTGTCCAAAGCGGTACTTCCGGAGCATGGAAGCTTCGGTGGCAAGAGCGGAACTTTTTTTCAAGAGAGTGCCAACTTTTGGTTCCGGCCCAAGCGGTACTACCGCGCCAACTTCCCGGAAGTAACGGATTTATAACGGATGTAGTTCCACGCCGACTTTCAAACAGCTAGTTCAGAAGCTCTGACATAGCCATTCTACCGCGCCAGAGCCGGAGCGAAAGTACCAGCCTTTGGCCTGCGGTTCTTCCGCTCACCCTGATTTTTTTTCTGAATATTGCTCCCAACGGCTAGATTTGGTTGGTAAGGGTATAAATACCCATACCACTGCTCAAGGATGGAAAAAAGAGACCCCATTGAAAATCCTTCAGTATTAAGCATTCACTCCACACCTCATTTACTTCTTGTGCATTCATTTGAAGTGGTTGAGCCAAAAAGTGCATTGCATTCAATAGTTTGATCCCTTGGCACTTGTTTGCAATCAAGTGAAACTGGTGATTTGTTACTCTTGGTGTTTGCCAGCACTTGGACGACTCGGTGGAAGTTGACCGGTGATCTTCTCAAAGAAGCTTGTGAGAAGGCCCGATTGCGTATGAAGGTTGGAGCTCACCTACCCGGAGCGGGGAAGAGCTACCACTAGTGGCATAGAGGTGTTTCGGCTTAATTCGTGGAGCCGGTCCAATTCGTTTGGGCTAACCTCAATGTGGATTAGAGGAAATTGACAAGTTTTTGAACACCACGGTAAAACATCGAGTGTACTTGTTTCTCTCTTGATTCCTTTTAGCTCTTGCTTATTAATCTCATTGTGATCATTTATTTGAGTTAGAGCTAGTGTTGATTCTCAACTTGACTAGAATTGTGTAGGAATTAAGTGTTTTACACTCTTGCTATATTAAATTTGTAAAGAATTGATTAAAAGATAAGAAAATTTAAAAACCTCCTATTCGCCCCCTCTAGTCGGTTATCCTTGATCCTACAAACTTTCAAAAAGTGAAATCAACACCATCTAGCATGGGAGATGATTTACATACCTCTCTGATTCCATCGCTACCTACTCTGATACCACTTGTTAGGGGTGGGCAAAATACCCGCTACCCATTACCCGTACCCGAATTACCCGAACCCGAACCCGAAATACCCGAACCCGAGGTACCCGATCCCAAATTCGGATAGCGATTCTGATTACCCGAAATTAGTTTGGGTAGTTCGGGTAATATCCCCCAGTACCCGAACTACCCGAACTACCCGAACTACCCGGTAATCATGTCACTTTATTAGTAATTTAGTATATGATTCTCTCTGTTTGAACAACTGCCTGTGATATATTATTCTATGCAAATTGCTGCTGAAATTCTATGCAAATTGCTGCTGAAATTATGTACAAATTCTGTGCAGTTTGCTGAAATTCGATGCAGTTTGCTGAAATTCGGGTATATCGGGTATACCCGAACCCGAACCCGAATTATCGGGTACCCGAAATTGCGGGTAGTATTTTTTTGGGGCTAATATCGGGTAGCAGTTTTCATTACCCGAATTTCGAATTACCCGAATTACCCGACCCGAAAAAATCGGGTAACCCGAACGCCCACCCCTACCACTTGTAGGATCGTATGGCACAATTGGAGGGGTGAATGATTGTCTCCACTTTTTGAACCTGAAATCAAAAACTCAAACTAGAAGGAAAACGAGCTAATCTTACAGACGTGGAATCCAACCATAGAACACTCAATCATGTGCACAAACTAGATAAAGATTCCATTCGCTCGATGTTCCATCCACTCGCACGACCGCTTGCTGCAATCACGTATCGCTCGACTGCTCGCTACGATCACATAGTCAAGATCTCCTGTCGCCCAATAAACTTTGACTGCTCGAACAGATCGACCACTCGATCGAGAACAAGCTGAAGACAACACCTTCTTGTAGCATGTAGGCGAGAACACACAAAAGCAGCACTTAGGAAAAACACGTCGCAGATGAACTTTTCTTGGAATATATCTTATCTATTATTTCTGTGGTTACAAAGCACCCTCACGGCACCATGAAAAACTTCCTTGATGAAAGCCCTAAAAACCGATTCCATTAGCCCTTAGCCTCTCCTGCTTTAATAGGCTAACATCCCAATCGTATCTGACTCAAACACCAATACAACACCGAATCTCTTCTCAAATCAAGGAACCCGAAATCCTTCCTAACACAGGTTTTATCAAACTTAAAAACTTCCACGTTACGAACTCCATCCATAATGTTTCCAATCTCTCCACATGATGAAGCCTCTAGGACAGCACCTCCTGTATCTTCATTATGCACCATCACCATGTATCGAAGCCTCCGGGAACGCACATCTCATAGCTTCTTCATGAATCACCACCTTTGATCTTCATGTGCTCCAGCATGAGCCCGACCACTTCGCGTGACATCCTCGATCATCCAGACCTCAGACTTCCCCCGTCCTAGTCCTGATCCTCCTCGTCACTAACCATGATCGTCTTCACACCTACCTGCACATCAAAGCCTAAAGAACCATTTTCCCAGCACAAACTTTTCCTAGCTTGACCGTCATCAGTATAACCACTCATAACACCCTTGTCCATCCAGAACAAGACCAAGAACAAAACCAAGACCATCCACAACCATCATCCTAGTCGTCCACGACCACACCTCCCATCGCTACTGAGAACAAAACCATCGAGTACTCAGTAATTTTGACTACCGAGTACTGAGCACATACCACAAGGCTCAGACAATCAATCGCAACACCCAGTGACTACCAATCACCGACCATCGAGCACTGGCCCTTCCAACCACTGAGTACCACGACCACTTGATCACCATGCACCCACCAGTCAACCCATTGGCCTAACACGACCACTTGATCACCACACACCCACTAATTCACAAGAAATAAAGTGCTCGTACCGACAATAAAGTCTCCGAGTACCGACCGTGAAGCCTACCGCAACCGATCGCAAAGCCTTCAGTGTAGTCTATGACAACCAACTGGGAAACCGAAGACAACGACAGCAGACCATGAAGACTATGAGTAAGTCAGCAGTCTGCAAAGTCTACGAGCAGAACAGTAATCTGCAAAGACTACGAGTATCCATTGCAAAGACTATGACTATCGCTTACAAGACCACCGACCAGAAAGATTTACGACTATCGATCAGTAAAAGTTATGACTACCCACCAATAAGATTTACGACCATGAAAAGAAATATTGTAGCTTATGATCATCAATTCAGTAAGGTCATTTTGTAGTGGTCGACTTACTATGATCAAAATACCGTGGTCGAAGTCATACGTAGTCAGTACTAGACGTGGTCATAGTCGAACGTGTTCGTAGTTGAACGTGGTCGTAGTTCTATGGTCGAAGCATGCCGTAGTTGTACAGCCAAGGTCGTAAAGCCGTGTGTGGTCGTAAACGACAGCCATGGTCATAAAGCCATGCATGGTCATAAACAACAGCTGTGGTCGTAGCATGTTGTAGTCGTAGTCAGTCATGAACAAAGTCTACGTGGTCGAGCTCGGGCATGGCCATCAAGGCTTGCAATCTTCTGAAGCCACTCAAAAGTGACGGAAACCCCACTCGAAGCAACAAAGCACTCGAAAGCCTCAAAACCACTCGAAGTGAAATCCTGTAACCACGATTGACTGAAACTTTCGCAAACGCAAAATCCAAAGCAAACCAAATGTCAATTATTCATCATTTCTTTACTCACGACCATCCACATGGTCTCACATCAACTATCAGGTAAGAAAATTTTACCTTCGACCAGTTCTTTTAACTAATCTCTTAATGTGTATCGCCTTGACCACTTTTGACTAATTTGCAAAGGCTGTGGTCGAAACAAAGTGCCTTGCTAAACCAACAACTAGTAGTGAAGAAGAAATGAAGTCGATGAAGGCAAGCCTTCAAGACTACGACATTCTTCTGAACAATCTACTCGGTGAATTTGGTGCAGAAATGATGAGTCCTTCCGAGGGCATCATACCCGCTCACACGAGTATGACTGTACTACAAGCCAAGGCTTTAGAAAAGCATGTAGTCACTCTAAAGACCGATCAGACGAAGTCGATCAGGGATGTTGTAAGAGGTACTGTAAACTATGCCTTAGCAAAACTTAAGGTATGTGACCGGAATCTGAAACCGAGATTTTCGATCCATAATCAAGCAAGTATGCCTTTGATTATTGAATTAGAGTAATTTCGTTTGAAAACTATTTTATGCTTAGCTAATATCACTCCTTACATAAAATGAATTTTAAAAGAAATAATGTGCTTGATGATGATAACGATGAACATGTGCTTAAGGTTAATAATGTTGATGGATATAAAAAGGTAGGCAGTTGGAGAGGTAACTTCGTACTGATAAATAAGAGGTGGTCAAAGGGTTCCATGAAAGGAATAATAGTGGCAAGTGTAGGGCCCTCTGCATATGGATATTATATAAGGATAAACCAACTTTCACTCGCGTAACAGGACGTATTAATCGTATCGGCCATGGTCTTGTGTAAGACAAGTAGAGCTTAATTACCTTATCAAGTTACTATACACTTCACATGGGTAAGGAGTATATACTTTTGAGGATTGAGTAAGGCCAGAAAGGGTAAGACCCAGGTAGTGTGGTAGAGTGTCGGGTGAAGGCGAGTCCAGCCTGATCAACGACTAGCTCATAGTCAGGTAGGTATTGAGTGAGGGTAAGAAACCACTCCAGGCTAACAACTATGACTAGCTGGGTGAAAGTATACTATACAAAAATAAGGGAATCAATTATGTACTCTGATTGAGCATCACATCTAAGGAAATATGAGAAAATTGATGGCAATTAAAGTAGGAGTAACTATGGGTAAAGTAATACCAATCTACGCAGGGTATAAACCATGAATCCATGCATGTCTCCTAGACTGGAGGCTACAGATGCCTATCGATGGCCTTGAATGTGAGTGATTAGTGTACTTATAAATTATAATTGGACATTTTTACCGCATAAAAACTTATTTTCGAAATGATGAGGAATGGGATAGAAATTGTTGAGAGGAGGAATTGTTGGTATAGAATTGCATGTTGCTATTAATGCTTGCTGAGTACTTTTATACTCACATTTGCTATTATCTTCCCTTGTTTAGAAGTAGGTTAGTCTAGAGATTTACCTTGTTTGGGCTAAGTCTATATGGATGACAACTACCACATGGAATAGAGTACAAAGGACCCGCGGTACGACAATTGCGAGACAGACGCATCATATGGAGGTCGGGATGAGTAGGCAAGGTCGAGAGTAATTTCCGTGAACCCAAGCATACTAGGGTGTAGCTATCTACCAGCCTTAGTATTTGAATAATTATTAGTAGAATCATTTCCTTTCCAAGTGTTACAATATTCGGGCAAAACTTGTTAAATCCTACTTCAGACATTAGTCCTGCGTGGCAATGGTATTGTAGTAATGTTGTACCGTTTCTAATTATTGTTCTGCTATAACACTCTGATGGTCTTATTATTTGTTGAAGCGGTGTTCTATTGAACAAACGAATAATAATCCATTGACTAGTACTATTATCTCTCGGTAATGATACGAATCGTCACAACTAACCTAATTTTCTCTTTTACTTAACAAAACTGCCGTCCAATTCCCAACAACCTAGGAGTGTCAAGTGAGCCTAGCGGAAGTGGGTTGGCCCGAGTGACCCAAACTTAATAGCTCATCTTGCGCCTTCACCTGACTTCTGTTCTAGGCCACCTCGCCTCCATAGCCCAACTTCTCTCGCTCCGCAACCCAACCTTATATTGTTGTGTTTATTGACGTTACTACTTAGTAGTTACACAAAATTTGATATATGTCACTCTAAGGCTTGTCAAAAGCGTCGTGGCTTTTGATTTTTGGTTCTACCTTTTAGCTAATTGTGAGAGAACTTGAGAGAGTAAATGACACTCGCATTGAAAAACTATTCCGTTCAAAACGACTTCTGCGGTGACTCCTACAAATGACTTATAGAAACCACATTGGAAAGTCACTTCGTTCGAAACACGGCTTCTAAAAACTAAAAGCTGTTTAGAACATAGCCTAAAACATACCATTTTGAAGTATGCCACTCTAAATGATGAAATTAGAAAAATACCACTCAAAAAGTTATTTGCTTTCAGATATGCCATTTGTTTTCTTTCCCACACGTTTACGTTATGTCTCCCTCCTTGCACTTGTGAATCACCGTTCACCGAAACCGCCCTTGCTCTTTTTGCTAAATCAAATCAAAACGAGGGCAACATGCGTGATTTGGTTCGAACCTGATTAGTAGCAGTATAAACAGCAAGGGCAATATGGGTAATTTACAATTGCAAAGGGGATAAAGGAGATGTGCGGGAAATGGCGAAAAAGAAAAGGAAACGGCATACCTAAAAGACAAGTTTTTAGTGGCATTTTCCAAATTTCATCATGCCCATGATGCTTAAACAAGTGACTTATCTTGTTGCAGGTTTCATCGAAAAGAACTTTTCTACACATCTAGCAAAAGCGAAAGTGCCCAGCATAGGTTTGACTGGTTGACCTAATACACTTTTGTCTTTCTTCTAGGTAGTTTGGAGCGCAGGACGAGCTTTTGGGGGCGGCGTGGCATCTCAGCCAAAAGTACTATCAGATGGCCACGGTTTGGCATCTGCACATCTCCACTCGAATGGCTATTTGCACTCTATATATGTTACCAAAAAGTACTAGTTACTAGTATGGACCACTAAGAAAGTTACTAGTGTGTGGTTTCCAATTTTCTGCATTGTATAAAACCGAGTAGTACTGTGCATCCCATCAAGTTAGTGCCAGTGTTGCTGTTTATCAAAGCCTGTCACGTTTGGAACAGACAAATTTGACGAGTTAGGAGTTGCAACTTAGGTCAGCAAGATGGATGTAGCTGAGGTGTTAGTGTGTTACTGACGTTATGATACTGAGAGCCAGATTGTGTGTGTCTGTGGGGGAGAGAGCAGTACAAGTGAGGCAAGATACAAATACTAGAAATGGGCATTTCAGAGACAAATTCTCTTGGTAACAAGGATGCTACTATTATTTCAGAAACGGCACCAAGGCCGTCGTATTATTCATAGGTAACATCCAAGAACGAAGAGAGCACCAACCGCACACCAAATTCCTCTCGACTCACCCCCAATTAAACGAAACTACCAACTTCCACATCAACCGAGAAAGAGCAACGCCTAGGAAACGCAAACGCATTTTCAAATATCTCTTCTTCATCTCTGAACCAAGAAACAGAAACGAAAAGGAACTTCAACGCTCCCTTCTTCCACGTTTCAGCCGAGATATTGAGCAGATCATTTGCTCGAGGGCTCCCCATCAACAGCCAATGGAACAGTGCTAGCCATCGTGCGGTACTTGAGGGCGTACAGCATCTCAAGGTAGCGCCGGGTCTCGCGCCTCTCGAGGTTGGAGACGTACTTCCAGAACCCGTAAACACCGGTGAGGGTCATCAGCCTCTCAGAGTAGAGCTTCCAGGTGTACCTGAATCAAGACAGGTAGAACAGTGGTGTCAGTACAACAAAAGAGAGAGCCTTCCGAAACAGAGATCGCTGAATGTGCTGCATACTTCTCCTCAATACGCTGAAGCCCGCCCTGGGAGATCTTGGTCCAGTGGCTGTGGTCTTGCTGGCACTTCTCGAAGAACTCGACGAGCAGCGCCGAGGCCTTGTCGCCCTGGTAAGGGTCAATGTGGAAACCAGACACACCGTGCACGATGATCTCAGCCGGACCACCATAGGCAGTTGCAAATGTCGGAAGGCCGCAGGTCATGGACTCGACCACGGTAAGCCCGAAAGCCTCGTAGAAAGCAGGCTAGACACACGAGGAATGTGAGAATAGATGAATTTGCAGCAACTGCGATGCTTTCGCAAACATGAGGAAGCAACGTTTAATTACCTGCACGAAAGCACCCTTGGTGTCGCAGATGTAACGGTAGAGCTCACCATTGCGGACACGGTTCATCTGAGCAGAGATCCAGCGGATGTGGCCGTTCAGGTTGTATTGCTCGATAAGGTCAAACATCTTCTGGAACTCAGCCTGCTCCTCCTTGTCCTTGGATGGATTGCCATGGTCACCACAGACAACCACAAGGTTAACCAGCTCTTGCAGGCGAGGATTTCGGCCATACAGCTCAACCAGACCAGTCAAGTTCTTGACACGGTCAAGACGAGCCATCGAGAAGATGATTGGCTTGTTCCTGTCCTTCAGCACAAACCTGCAAAAAGATATTATAGTCAGATAGCAAGCAAGGCATGCAGCACACCAACGCAGCTCAAGCTAAAAAAGAACCAGTTCTTACTTGTGCTCATGGTTGTCAACATCACTGTAGAGCAACTCCTCAATCTCTGGGTGGAGGGAGGTGAGCCTCTTGTGTGATTCGGTGTAAGGGAAGTAGATGGACAGGTCCGCACCAGGTGAGACAATGTTAAACTTGGGGTCAAAAACATCGATACCATGGACAACACGGTACAGGCCAGGCATTGTGAATGCCATGTGAGACTCGTACTGACCAACGGTGTCCTTGCTGAAAAAAACAGAAAATGCCATTAGATCATGGAAAGATTATTGTATTTTACCACAAAAATAATGAATTTTATCAGCAAAAGTTTTGTTGTAAAGAAATATTACTTTCCGGCAATCTCTTGGAAGGTACTGGTGATGATGAAGTCAGCGTGGTTCATGGCAATCAAGTCAGTAGTAAACTGGCATGAGAAGTGGTAGTGGTCCTCAAACTTCTTCCAGTAGAGGTCGGAATTGGGGTACTTGGTTTTCTCAAGCGCATGGGCGATGGTACACTGCAAATCAAGAAATAAAGGTATCATGAGCAATGAGCAGTGTGTGGTAAAAATACTTCCAACCAAAGTAGCTAGAATTCGTACATGAGTAACACCCATCTTGTGTGCAAGCAAGCACGCAACAAGGTTTCCATCACTGTAGTTTCCGATGATCAGGTCAGGGTTGGCCTGGAGCTCTCCAGCAATCTCGTGTGCCACATCCTGGTAGAAATGGGAAAGACTCGATAAGATGGTTCATCTTTAACAAACGAATTACAAAGGAGATATGCTAGTGAGGTTAGGTATCTACATCAGTGAAAGTCTCCAGGTACGGCCAGACTTCAAAACGTGAGATCCATTTGCGAACGATTCCATTTTCAGTTCTGAATGGCACACGAAGGATGTGCGTGTGTTCAGTGCCAAGGACCTTCTCAAGACGCTGACCACAAGTGGTGCCAGTTGCATCAGGGAGCAGCCTGGTGACCTGCGCATGACCAAAGAAGGTTTCACAATCGTATTGCTGTAGCTGACCAGTTTTTCTTTATCATATCAGGTATCACACTTACAATAAGAATCCGTGGTGTGATGTTGAGACCTTGCTGCTTGATCCTCAGCAGCATCTCATTCTCCATAGCACGGACTTGATCCAAAATGTAGACAACCTTTAGGGAATCAAAACACAAAGATTAATGAGAACAAGTTTATTTATGTAAGCATGTACCCATGTAAAAACTGTGGAAGGATTTTACCTGCCCTCCAGTGTCAGGGTACCCCAAGACATTGGCTTGGGCAAAGTAACCATGCGGGGAGAGGATGACAACATTGAACACCATTGGGATTGTTCCAAGGAACTTCTCCAGGGTGGACGGATCAGGGGCCTCAAGAAGGTCCAAGAGGAGGTGGATGGTCTCCTGCGCACGCTTGGCACAATCACCCCAACCCTTCTCCAGACCAAGTTCCTGGAATCTGTATTGTTCCAATAAAAAAGAACAGTAAATACCTTCAGTAGTTACTTGTCAAAACATTAAACAATGATGTAACAAATAATCAGTACCTGTGGTGGAAGTCCGAGTACGAGGTGTCTGCTGAAAGACCAGACAGATGCTCCTCAGCCTTCCTCAGAGCACCTTGGAGAGCACTGAGACTGCGGATTCTGTCGTTCAACATCATAGTCTGCAGGAAACATAAGTTTACATACATCTTCTGCCAAGTGAAAAATTATAATGAAGATTGAGGAAACAAATAAAATATTGGCTTACCATGCCCTTGTAGTTGTGCGCGCGAAGGAAGTTGAGCAAGGGGTACATGCTCTCCTTATCATGGAAGAGCTTTGATGACAGGTGCCTGTTGAGGAACTGCACACCGTTGCCAATGGACTTCGACAGAGAAGGACGAGGGAAGGAGGCATTGAAAGGCTCAAAGTCCAGCTCAAGAACAAAGTTGTTGTTGGTGCTGAAATACATACATCGAAAGTACTACAGAGTTATTATATATCAACAAAAGTAAAAGAACCAGGGTTTAAGCATGATCAGTTAATATCCCAATTAACTGCAGATTTATACCTTCCTTCCACAAGCTGTTCCTTGAACTGCAAGTACTCGGGGACTCTCAGCTCCTCAACAGCGAGCTCGCTCACGTTGACCCTCACGTACTCCCAGACACCAGGCCTCGGGCGGATGGCAAGGGCAACCCATGGGGGGATAACGATCGCCTCCTGTATGATAAAACAATGCAAATGATTAGACCAAGAGCAAAATTTAAAATGGAATGCTGTAGTCCGGGGAGATCTAAATCTGATGCAAACCTGTGCTGCCCTCAGGACATCCTCAAAGGCACCATCCTTCAGCTTCTCACGCTCTGCCTCAGGGATTGCGTTGTTGTACTCAGCGATGATCTGGTGGGGCTGCAGCATTCCCTTTCCAAGGTTGACCAGCCTGCACAAATCATTATCGCTTCACATAAGATCAAGCCAGATCCATCAACTCAGCCTATGTTATTTGGAGAAATAGTTTAGCACTTCGTCATATGGAACATAATTCAGAAGTCACTCGTAGCCTGTCTAGGAACATACGAGTCTGTTTGAGCATTTAGGTGAATTAGAAACTCCATTGTTTTAGCATGTTTAAGCATAAAGGTGAATAAAAAATTCCTTGTAACTAAACGAAATTTCAGCAGATCCAGTCAGATCTATGCACTTATGCTAAATAGATCCTGTCAGATCTAGGCATATACACGGATTAGTACATCATACTCCGGAAACCTTAGTATCAACTATCAAGCACTTGGATAAGTGCAGAATTCAATCATTCTATTCGGTTGCACTGTATTGGATCTAAAAGTGCACATGTAGTCAGACCTACTAGCAGTTTACAGTACTACAAAAACACACGGTGTTTCATCATCAGTATTCAGTACTAGGTTTTTGCAGAATCTAATAAACATTTTATTCAGGAATCTTAACTAGGAATGAATGCCCGCAATTCAGCATATGTACCACACCAGGCCAGATCTAACAATTTCTGGAGCAAAGATCTATAAGAGGCACATGCGACAGCATCACCCAGAGATCTACAGACTACATCATTTACTTACGAGACCCACACCAAGAGCAAAAATACAGAGACTATTTTTCAGTAACAAACTAGAAATGCATAAACTAATTTACAGAGTAAGGAGATCGAAGCGAACCTCGTGAAGACGGCAACAAGCTCATTGGGGTGCGCGGAGAGGGAATCGCCGATGCGCTCCCTGACGCTGTGGAGGCGGCTCAGGACACGGTCGCCGGCAGCTTCCCCCATTGCTATTCTCTTCTTGGATCCTCAAGCCTGAACAACAAGAATGGAAGCTTCAGTTCTCTTTGGTACAAAGAACAGAATCATTCAGGTCCAGTGACACAAGCAGTGCAAAAAAGTCCGAGCACAAGTCATCCTAAAACCCCCCACAAAGTCAATCCATAGACCCAACCAACAACCGGTCTTGCCGGCCACACCTTTGGCATATTCGAAAGAAACAATGGAAAAATTGCAAGAAAACAGCACCACCTACTGCTGCAACATTTGACAAACATGCAGAGAACCAAGTGAACGGCGACTCAACGAAAAATCCAAGAAAACCAGAAATAATCGATGCTACGAACTAGAGGAGGATTGAGAGGCATACAAGAATCAATGGAGAAGGGAGGCTTTCGAGGACCAAGGAATTGTGAAAGGGGAAAGTGTGTATCTATACAGATCTGAGGAGAGAAATCAACAAAACAATCCGATGGTTTCCAGGGGGAAAAAGATCTTTAGCGTCTTGCTCCAGCGCATCAGCAATGGCTTGACAAGGTAATTAATTTATGCTTAACAGAGATAATTAAGCAAAAAAGATAATAAGAGAGATAATCTCTAAGGTTAATCATGCCATTGACAAGAACACAAAACTGTCGGGGAGTCCCGAGACAGGAGCACATGCAGCGAAACGGATAAGACAATAACTTGTCAGAGAGCAAGCAAGAAAATTCATCAAAAATACTTTAAATATCGAGGCAAAAAAGAAACAAACATGAAACCTGACTGGATCTAACATTCTATCCACTCCCTGAAATTTAAAAGTAAAAGAAAAGAAACCTTAAACCCAGAGCATGAGACTCACTAAACCCCAGATCCAGAAGCAACCCCATCTTTCCTCTGCAGACAAGCAGGATCTCCACTAGATCTCTCCAAGTGGATGTTGACCCAGGATGTTAAACCCCAAATATTCACCAGATCTCACACCATGATATTACCCCCTAGTGCAAGAACCGTAAAAAACCAATTTTTTGTTGGTGCAAAAATTGCATTCAGAGGCAGAACCTCCCCCTAAAGATTTCCACACCTCCAGTCTGGATTCGAGCAAGAATCCGACTAACGGCGTCGTCAAGCTCAAAGAAGCCAGGAAAAAATTTTGCCATGACCTCTCTAGGATCACTCGCAAGGGCGTCCAGAAAACTTAGCAGGGTTCAGCCCCTACTTCCTACCGGCAGGCAGCATCATGTTCCGACATGCGTGAGCATCACACTACCGGCAGCGTTTCACGGCGGCGACAGTTCTATGAACACCGGGAACAGAGCATCGTTCAAGCGCGCGCGCACACACACACATAGAAAGAAAGAGCTCCATTGGTGGAGATAGATTCCTTTACCGTAAGAAGAACAGAACGGAAGGCAAGGACGCTGCCTTCCAAAGAAGAAACGCAACGCAACCAAGCTAGAAACTAAGTAAACGCAAAATAAAATGGACGGGGTGAACGGGAATGGGGAGGATTGGTGCGAGGAGAGCCATGCCCCGGGCACCTATTTATACACGGATTGGGCTCGGGATCGGTGGGGCTCCCCAACCATCTTCCTCCCTCGCAAAACTGGCGGAAAAAAGACTTGGGAAGAGATGTACGGCCATCTTTTTTTTTTACTTTCCAACCATCTTTCCACTTCAACTTTTTTTCTAATAATTATATTTATTAAACTAATAGATTATAGTTAAAATATATAATCCGCAGCTCGAAAGAGTACTGCATTTTGCTCTGCTTTAATTTCTTGCCGGCTGTGGATTGATTTCTTTGCATGTATGTTTGCTTGGAGCAGGGTACGGTCGTATCAATTAGATTTAATTTTGCTCACGCTTTAAAAGATGATAATGTTGTTTGCGGAACAAGTTATTAAGTAAATAAAGTTATAGATGGCAATGTGCTCCAAAGTATTATTGACTATATGACTATATATACCTTTCTCCCACTGGCACTGCTGCTTAATTGCTTACATGGGGATCAACTTTTCTTTGTTCTCTCTGAACGGGAACTTTTTTTGGTTGGACTATGCTGTATCTTTTTAAATTATCCATTTGGATTTTACTCTATGGTTCTGTTATAGAAGTTGGCATGGGGTTTATTTTGTAGGTGAGAAGTTGGCATGGGGTTTATTTTGCGGGTGAGAAGTTGGCATGATTTTGTCCCAACATAAAACCAAGCTGAACCATCGCTCAATTACAATTTGAGTACCTCGGATTAATCCACCTGATTTTTTTCAATCATCAACGTACTCTGGTCATATTTTTTAGAACATTATAAACCGTAAATACAATACAAAATCCTATGGTATAATTTTCTCTCTACAATCTATTGCATGCAACACACTGTATATAAATCTATTCTACATGGTAAATTCGTAGGCTTGCAAAACCGGCAACTCCTGGCGCGGTATATGGAAACAGAGGGAGCACACCAGCTCGGCAAACCAGCGGTAAAGCGATTCCCGCTGTTTCTGACGCATGGGATTCTGCTACGCACACCCTCCATTTTTCACACCGGCGAGAATCGCATCCCAGGCAGGGCAGGGCTGCAGCTTTTCCGTACTCGAGGGGACAGCACCCCTGTCAACGGACGAGAAATATGCGGCTGTAGTTGATCGTTAGGTATTTCTTTAGTACAGCTTCCTGTTTCTTTTTTTCAGTTCTCGTTGTGTTTATGTCGATATAGCAAAGATTTAGAGTATTTTTCTGTTCCTCTCATATTTTTCTAGTGTTCTGAATTTTCGCTACGTTGATGAGAACACGAGGGGGACAAGAAGAATGGAACAGGAAAGCCGCGTTCATTTCTTTAGGCTGCAGTACGAACGATTTACGAAAATAAATTAAATATTGATAAATTATTTTAAAAATTATTCCAATAAACTATTTTAAAAATGTTATGAAAAGACTGTGCCATTTATTTATTTAAAATAAATTGTAAACTACAAACTAAAAAAAGGATAGGATCTATATAATGCCGTTTGTGCCGGTAGCATTTTTTTTGCTTTATATTTTATTGTTTTACTCTGATGGGAGGATCAGAGGATGGTGAGACAGTGTGTGTGTGTGTGTTTGGGACTTGGGAGGTCGATCGGATCCGGGTTTTTGCTTGGGTTGGAAGCAAAAGTGGGGGGGCTCCTTTTGCAGGTAGATCTACTCGGGATCCAACCCAATTATTTACCTTTGTTTTGAAGGATTTTTGTTTTTTCACTGGACTTTTTGGATGATGGAAAAGTTTGAGGCACCGATCGTCTGATTGTTTCGTGGCACTGTTTATTAGCTACATATCACGAAGCATTTTTTTTGCTTTTTTGCAAATAATTGATTGTTTCTTCGGTGTACCGATACTGCTACATCCAAATGCTCCTTTATTGCTACAGCTTGTTTAGAAATAAATTTGCATTCTCTTTCTAAATTTGAGAAACACAATATTCTTTTCATACTTTGTTTTTGCAGCTCACATCCTTGTCTGATTTGTCCTATGCTCTGATGTAATCCATTACGATCATGTATTGTCGGTATTACCTGGCACTTCTTGGATGACAAGCACACGCATGAATTAGCAAACAGAAAGCGAAAAGCTCCGTGGTATGTACGTAGGAGCGAAGAACATCCAACAACAGGACCCGGATCCAATAGTAAATCCAAACCGTTAGGCAATGGATTGGGTGATGCAGCGCTGAGCTGGCATGCACGAGGGGCCGTGGGGCCCACCTTTCAGGCACGTGCTCCGTCTCACAGCCTGACGGCATTGCCGGATCTCATGCAGGAAGCTAACCCTGTGGTCCTTGGCGTGGCCGGCCACTTGGCCCCGTTCTCCTTTACAACTGCAGCAGTATTTTTCCCCCCTTTTTCTGGGAGGACCATAAATTATTCTGCCATCCGGTTTGGAGATCATGTTTTGTGCTGCCTCCTGCAATTATTTTTCTAATTAATTCTCAAGAGTGTGAATTATAGAGACAAATATGTCCTATCAACCATAAAATTTCTTTACCTAGACAAGGGTCTGTACATGTCATTCTCAAATATATTCCTCTTAGCGAATTCTCTTCTCCAAACAATTTGGGTACAAGAAGATTTGCAATAAAACTAACAAATTATTTTTTTGGTGTTCGTAGTTACGTATTGAGTCCAACACATTCGTGTTATTTACTTATTGTTTGTTTAGCTTTATAGGGAAAAGGGGGGAAATCACAAGCTATTTTGCAGTGTTGTCTGTTAACATCTAAAAGAAATCAAAATACCGTCCCACGAGCACATTCTTATACTAGTATCCAACTTTACGATCATGAGAGGTATCCATGTCACTTTCTCCAAAGGGCTGAAAGCCCTGGCTTTTGGTTCTTTTTTTTGTGTAGTTTTTTACTGTAGCGACCGTTAACTTTTTGTGAGTCAAAAAATAAAAAATTCAGAAAAATTGGAAAACACCACTAAATCTTTTAGGACAATGCAAACGAATAAGAAAAAAAGAAAAACTAAAAAAGCCAAAAACCAAATTTTAGAAGTAAAAAAACTGAAGTCGTTTGGAGCGAGATATCCCTCGTACAGGTGGTGTTATACAAGCAATGCTAGACACACTGTCAATGCTCGGGAATTCTCAACCCCATCCCCGTTGTCAGCCCCATTGGGATAAGTAGCCTTGGGCATACTAAAGAACCAGAGCTGCACGTCATAAAAGATCGGGATTTGGAATATCCACCTAGTGCTTAAGGGTCTCTTCATATTAGTTTCTACTCGAAAAAGTCAATATGAATACTTAACTTCTCGAAGCTGCTTTCTCACTCTCGTCTCGCTATAGGGATAAGGTAGGGTAACACATTACACAACCCACTCATCTCACTCTCATCTTGCACATGCATCTCTCGCTCATTTTTCTCATCGCTCGCTTCCTATTTCTAAAAACCATTTTTTAACCACTATTATTTTTTTCAGTCAAAAATTATTAGACGCAACCAATATGAACCGGCTTAAGGTGGTGCTCGGTTGGGCTGTGGCTTATGGCTTATTTCACTGTAGTTGACTGAAATTACACTGTACCTGAAGGTGACTTATTTGATATAATTAAATTAAAAAAATTTAAAAATAGAAAAACTGGCGTTTCCGTTTCCTCCATTTTTTTAGTTCTTCATCCAGGCTGGATGGATGGATGGATCCTGCCGTGGAGGAAGAGGAAGGAGATTACTGCTGCGTAGCACACAGTCGCAGGAATGAATCGTTTGACCAATCCGTCGTTTTAATTCAACGATGACGAATTCTATCCCCATACCAGGAGCGCACACAGATTTCCTTTGTTGGGCAATCAGCGGATTTAGTTAAACAAATTGCTTTTCACTCGATAAAATATGGCAGACACATGTGCAGATGTGCGTTGGTAGCTGTATTTCTGAATTTATAAATAGAAAATTTGTCGCCCGGATGGATCGATAGCCGCGTAGCATCATGGTTACTAGATCATTGCTCGTTGGAAAGATATGATACTCGGAGTAGAATACATGCATGCGTTTCTTGAGGAACAAGATGTAATCGATGGAAAAGTTTTGAGTAAAGGTCAGCCTTTGTCGCTAATTACGGACTACCCCAAGTCCATGCTTTGAACAAAGAAGAGCACAAAGCCGGCCAAACGGCTAGACGTATGGGTGTGCATATAATCTACTAGTATTCAATTCTCTTACTCAGCGTTAGTGTCTACTGATTTTAGTGATATATGCACGTGTGCGCATTCCGTGCTCTGTGAGGCCTTAACACATCTGATAAATTTTTAACGTATGTAGATCACAACTGAGTAGTATGAGTGTGGTATATGTTAAGTATGTAAAAACGAAAAAAAAGAAGAGGCGCTTTCTAGATAAATGGCACGAAACTGAGGCAACGAAGAAACAGAAGCGCTATTATGTTGGCGCCTATACCATCCGCATATAACATAGATCTGATTAAAGCCCTGTTCATACTGGCTTCTGAAAGCTATTTTTCTATGGTACATAACTTTCAAACGGATTATCTTTCAAGGTGAGGTCTACTAGTCAATTGTAGTACACGCTGTAGTGACTTTATTTATACCAGTCAAAATCGCACGCGATTTCTCTCTCCGTACGGTTCTCTATAAGCTATTACTTTGCATAAGCTAAAGCCAAAACCATCATCAAAAGTGTAGGACTAAGAACAGCAATTTGTCCCGATCCAATTTGTTGTTGCCTATCATGTCCATCACCGGTAGTTCCCACTCCGATTCCTTGTCATCCCGACTTGTAACTACCCCGCAAGCCTCGATCATTTTCAGCGACTCCTTAATTGTTTGGACTTCGGCTCCTCCTAAGCATAGACCCGATCCTTTGACCACTTTAGACCTAAACTCTTCTAGCTTAGTCCCCTCCCATCGGTCTCACTATGATGTAGTTTCGGAGGACCAACCAAACAACTCAGCTCAAATAAACACACGTTTCAATAGCTCCTAGTTGGTCAGACTACCAACCAAAGGCTGGTCTAACCACTGCCTCCCACAACCAGTTTGATCACTGGCAACACAAATTGAAAAATAACAAATTCTCAAAAACCACACTCTAACTCCACAAAGTCTCTCAATTAAAAGTTAATTACTCATTACAATCATAGGATAACCTCCACACGGTCTCACAAAAGTCAATACGAATGAACTATAAGCCGTCCGATTGTTTGTGAAGGTTGTGCGGGTCATCGGATAGCATGAGGCATCTGCCATGAAATTACGGGTTTTATGTTTCAGGGTAACTAGCGGATATACCTATGTAATTGTGCGGCTAGATATTATGATACAGTTGTCTTTAGTATATAACTATACTATCTGTAATTAAAATACAATTGTATTTGCAATACAATTTTAATATACATATATGATTAGTATGCATACTTATAATCTGGACCCATAAAAAATAGTGGTGGAGATGCTTCTATTTTTCCTCAATTAATGTGAAAAGTTTTAGAATTTTTTAGAATTATTATGAGATTTTCTTGCTTTTAAAAGGAAGAAAATCATCCAAAGTGACACTTTAGATCACTCCCGAATTAGTACAGCCTTCGACAAACAATGTTGCAAAACATCTGCATCAGGCCTCGCTCATTTCGATTTAAGTTTCTGGGTTATTTCACTATTCCTAAATTTTGTTTTTTTGGCCTTTTGGTTTTTTTGAGCTTTTTTATCAGTTCTTTTTTCCATATTTGTTTGCATTGGTTGTGATGGACTAATATATTTTTTCTATTTTTAAAATTTTTAAATTTAATAACATCAAATAAGTCACCATCAGTTACATTGCAATTTTAGCCCGCTACAATGAAATTTCAACCACAAACCACTTTTTTCAGCCCAAATGAACGGCACCTCAACCGAGTTGTATCAACTGGGATTGTGGTTTATTATCCTTGCTTTTCGTTCAGTCCAAATGGGTCCTCAGTAACTCAGATATTACACCATATTTCATCCGATCAATGGCAACAATTCCATCGCTAGACTAGTGATACCTTTCTATGCATTGAGGTAATTCCACGTCTTCAGCCGTTCTCGGTGCTGTGCTCGGGCTTGCGAATCGGGACGAGTGGGCAGGACTGAGCTTATGATTTGTAAATTTTCTTTCTATCTTTGAACAATTATTTTTTTACATCATTTCGTTCTTTATATCCCAAAATTTTAAAAATAAGATCATTTCAACTACATACTTAATCAGTTTATAATGTTTCATCTTACAGCCTCCCTTGCAGTGCATAGCCTTCTCTAGCACATTCAATATTATACATAACAATGCGCAGATCTATATGAAGTACTTGCAAAGCATTCACACTGAAGTGGTGTGCACGAGTACACCTAGCATGGGTCTATGTGTTATGATATTATATTTACTGGGCTTTCTTTTGTTTTAAATTTTTATTTAAGTTTGATACAACAACTTCACCATTGTTAACGTCTATAGCATAAAATTTAATTAATTGATTAATATTTGTCCGATATGGTGGTCTTTTAGGCTAATACTATATGGTTATTGATTTTTATGTAGCACCGATTAAGTGGGAGTTGTTTCAATATTACCAAAATAAATAAACTAAACTAATGATACTATGTACACTGTGTAGTCATCAAGATTGTATAATATGGATCTAAAGCCTCCTTTTTTTCCTTTGTGGAATCATTACCCTCCATATAGCGATTCTATTCGCAGGGTCCCGTAGTGGTTACACCATGTAATGCTTTAGAAGATAGTTGCTGAGAGTTTTTGGCCGTATTGGTATTTTTTCGTAGCGTTTTTATGAGAATGTCATCCGTCGTGCGAAAATTTCAAATTTGACATCTCAACCATACGACCACCACGTAGAATCAATTTGGAGGAGACACATGGGGGCGCACAGTAACCGTGTGGCGTCGCCAAGACTGCACAGCCACCATGTGGTCCTCTCTCACCCACACAGCCACGTGCGGTGGCCTTCACACCCTCACGGACACCATGCGGTGGCCCATTAGCTAGGTTAATTAAGATTGTTAATTAGCTGTGTTGGCCAATTAGCAAATTCATTTAGGTGTACTGCTTGTACCAATTTTTAGATATAACAAATGAGCTCAAAAAATATGGAATTTTTTGTAAAAACCTCTCGAGATAATGTATTTTTTGATTTTTTTGATAATTTTATCTATTATAAATTTTACTTAAAATTTTATTTAAATGTACTATTTGTAAGAATTTTTAATATATAACACAAGCTCAAAAAATTATGATTTTTTGAAAGATCCTTACAGTGGACTTGATTTTGTAATTTTTCTAGAATATTTTATGGAGCCTTCAGTTCTTCAGACCACCTCACCCTTGGACGGCTACTTTTCCGCGAAAGGAGTCGACTAGGCATGGGGCCACTTTGCGCGCTACCGGGGTGTAGGAATTGGCCTTCTGCACTCTAGAGGGCAGAAAGTACCTATTCACTTCCCACAACGTCCATGCACGTGAACTTGCCACCACTTGCACTCCCTGGCGACACAAAGTGGTGGCCCCATCCATGCGCGAAGATTTGGCATGCCCCCACCGCATTAAGGCCCCCCAACCGTATTAAGTAGGAATCTCACTTCCCTGGCCACGCACATGAAATGACACCCACGCGCATGAAATGTCAAGCATTTTTGGCCGAGTACATGAAATGACGGCCATTTTTGGCGGTGTGTGGTAAGCTCGGTGTAACATCCTTAAAAAGTCGAATTCAAAAATATAAAATTCTTAAAATATTTTGCAATATGTTTTGTTGAAATTTGGATTTTGTGGTGATTTTCTGAATTTTGGTGGAGGATCCAAAAATTCAAGAAGACTTTGAAAAGTAAAACTACTATGAATAATACCAAGATGAGAATATGTAAATAATAGAAAACTAAAATTTTAATTACGAATCTGAAAAGATAATCCTGTAAAAGAAGAAAGAAATTGGGTTAAAAAGTGTGCAAACTCATCTGGGAAAAACAATAGTATAAAGGTCAACAAGAATAAATGTATATAGTCAATGCAAACATGTAAGTAAAAAGGGCTTGAAAGATGAGTAGGGCATAAAATGTATTTACACAAAAAGGTATAACAATAAGGTAGGCATGAAGAAAATATATATATACAAGTATACAAGGTGAAAGTGCAAATGAATAAATATATGTGTGTGAATATATATGTATAAATAAAGTGAATATATGAACATACATAAAAATCAGAAATAGATAGAATATATATGCATGTATATATATATACAATATATTTACAAAATGCAAAGGCATATGCAATAAATAAAAAAATGTAAATGCAATGGGTGGGAGCCAGACCAGGCCGACCGGCCCAGTCCAACTCCCACCGTGCTTTTCCGCCGGCCCAGCCCCAACACCCCCCTGCGGCACTATTCTTCTTCTTCCCCTATTCTTCTCTCTCCCGGGCCGTAGCCTTGCTCCCTCGCGCTCCGCCCCCTGGCAGCCCAGCCTGCGCCCTCACCCGCGATCGGACCGAAGGGTGCCCACGCTCGGACCGCCGGTCCTCTACCCGCGCCATCGCCGTCGCGCGCGCCGTCCGGAGTGGGCGCGCACCCGCGGAGATCCCGCCACCGTCTGCCGCCCTGCACCACATCCGGGATTCCCTCCGCATCGTCGAGCGCGCGGCGCAGAGCGTCTTCAATGCGGTGACGCACCCGGATCCCCCGAAATCCCGCGGTGTGACGCCGCCGAATGACACCGCCGCAGCCACCCGAGTAGGCGCCGTTGCCAGCATCTCTCGGCCCCCTATAAAAGAAAAACCCCGAGGTCCCCATTGAACTCCCCACCCTCTCCGCTCTCTCTCCCACCAGGTAATTGTGCTGAAAACACCCCACCCCCGCCGGCGCCGCCCTTTCGTTCCCACCTCCGGCGACACTCCCCTCATCGGTACACGCCGCCAGAGACCAATTCCCGACGCCAAAACCATCTCCGGCACCCCACGAAGCCATCCCCGACCTTCCCCAAGCATCTCGTCGGCCGTACCTCGCCGGCCCCGACGCCCTTCTCCGAACCGCCGCCACCGCTCGCCGCCGGCCACCACTGTGCTCCCTTGGCCCCAGCCGACCCCACCATCGGCACCACCGCACCACCGGCGTCCCATTTCGGTGCACCCCAGCACACCTCCGGTCACCCTCCGCCGACGACACCACCACCGGCCGGGCCGCCCCCAAGTCTTTCTGCTCCAACACCGCACCGATCCTTCAATAAATTGTCTGCGCCTCACCAGTCAGGTAACACCCGCGAGTGAGTTGGCTAGATGCGTGCGCATTCACCCCGTTGGCCCGGGTTCGATCCCCGTCGGTCGCAAGTTAGTTGATAATTCTTTTCACTCAATACGGTAGGAATAAGGGTATAAGGGGATTTCTCGCCCGTATATGGTAAGCAACACTCTGAGGTTTACCTGGCTAGCGCAGCTAACTCTCTTCTCCCCCCGACTCCCCGGGCTGACAGGTGGGCCCCACCTATCAGCGGCTGCAGCCGAAGCGGCCCACTGACAACAGGGCCCACATGTCAGTGGCAACCGGGGGTAGAAATAGAAATAAAAATAAATATTAAAGTAAGTAGGTCCCACCTGTCATAGGAACAATACAGAAATTAATAGCATAATAAAAATGAATTAAAAATGCTAGTAGGACCCACCTGTCATAGACACTGTACATAGTAATAAAAGAATGTAAATGAGTTAAAAATCACCAGTGGGACCCACATGTCGGATTTTTATAATTTCTGGAATTTTTAGGAGCTGAGAACTTTAAATGCTTGTAGCTTATTCATTTTTAATCCAAATTGGGTGGGACAAATTTCTAAATTCGTCTAAATTCAAGATCTATCAAATGAAACCAGAATCATGATTTTTAGAGTCTATTTGAATTTCTGGTGATATTTTGAGTGATTGTTGCTTTTCTTTTATTTGGGTTTTTCGTGCGATTAAATAGTGTACGAGCCTCAAGAAGAAGAAGAGGAGGCAGCCACCTTAGAAGCTTCAGAAAATCAAGACCTCGACCCCCGTGACCAAGGCGAGTCAATACTTTGATCATGTTGAACCTACATTTTCTGCAAATTACTTTGTTTTAAACTATCAAATTGCATGCTGTTATCTTATATGCAAATATATATTTAATTTAATATTCTAGTTATATGCCCATTGTTTACCTTGAATAATATTATCCCTCCTTTGGAATATTTGAATGTGTGAACCTTATCACCCTAGCAAATTATAATAGTAACATTTCAAAAATAAGTCCCTAATTATATGCTATGCTTAGTACTGCATAGATACTCAGGGGGCGCTGAAATGCCCCAAGCATCATTGTCATTTTAATCGTGAGAAAATGGTTTGAACAGTCATGGTGGGAATGACTGGTATATATTTGGATATGATTATTTTATACTCCCAAAATCCCCAACTTGCTTAAATATCCGGGCGGATTGGTATGAGGGTTGAGTGTGGTGCAGTGGATGCACAAAGTGGGTTAGTGGTAGACCGCCCAGATACCACTAAGAACCGAATCTTGTCTTGACCTCCTGTGTAAAACAGTGCAACCACAAGTCTGTAAAATACAACTTGGCTAAGTAAATTTATCGAAATCCCCGGACTCATCTCATCGGTAGAGGATAGAAGTGTTAAGCTATGGCAAGGGGGCCTGAAGGGACACCAGTGGAGGGTGAAGTTTGCCCAGCTGTTCTAATCGTTGCGGGGAGTTGAGAAGCCCGGCTGCGTTAGTAACTGTGGGGAACATCCCGCGCATAGATGGGACCCACCGCAAGTGGGAGAAGCACATAAAGTGAGATGATAAAAGGGATTAGATATTTAGAAAAGTCACTGTGAGGGTCTACTCAACCACATGTCTATGGAATCATGTGGGGCAACGAGTTGATCATCTCTTGTGGTGAAAGTGTACAAACTCTGCAGAGTCAAAACTATTCGAATAGCCGTGCCCACGGTCAAGGGCGGACATGGGAACTTAACCAGATATAGTTTTATTTCAAAATGTTTTGTGGGTGGGATGGAAAAGTGGAGGGCAGCGGAAAGCCCTGATTTGAGTTGTCCTGGGTGTCGTCCCAGTGGTAAGTTAAGCAGCTATAACGCTGAAAAATGTTATACGGTGTGATGCCATATGTATGGAAAATCATGTTAATATTCCTTGAACATTATGTTTTGTTCCAATGCTGCTAGGTCTCAGGAAATTTTATGTATTGTATTTCAAATAGTGGCATTTCTATTCTTACAAAATAAAATATGGATGGAATAAACAGGGTCATGAGTAAAGGAGATGGATGTTTTTAGTATGCACATAAAGGTATTGGTGGATTCAGGTCGATCATGAATAAGAAATGATAGTGTGGGTTCTAGGAGAAATAAATTAGTGAGATCCAGTTGAATAGATAGGCTAGATAAATGATCTAATTGAATTTTTGGGAATTTAGAGAAATAATACAAGTATTGGATTATAATTCTTGACTAGTGATATTCTTGGTGGACATATAATAGTGAATCGATCTTGGAGAATTAGGGAGTGCAAAGGTAAATTGCTGGATTACTACACTAATGATTAATATAAATTCTTGGAAGATATTGGCGATAATGAGAATTAATAGGAGTTGATCAATTACTAGAGGGATGAATTAAATTTCTGAGAAAATTGGAGGATTCATAACATTTATTGGATTATAATCTTGGTAAAGTGTATTCTCGGTGGATGAATACTAGTGAGTCGTAGATTTGATCATCGAAATTTTCGGTGGAGGTATACTTGTGGATTAGTCAGTGATAGATCATGGAAAATGAGATTGATTATTTGATTATGGTTTTGAATCAATAACGAAAAGGATTGAATATGAATGATATCGGTGGATTTGAAAGTAATTATGTTAGAGAATCATTAGAATTCAGAGGTGAGGAACTGATGAATAGTAATGACAGGATTGGACTATTAGTAATTCAAAATACAAAGTATGACCGGTGGATTAAAGAAATGATGACACTTGCTGTTGGAGTTTTAGATAGCCGTCAATAAAGAAAGTGCATTTTCGGTGGATTAAGTCAATTTTGGCAATTGTTGTGTGGAGTTAGGTAGCAATAATAACACTTTGATTAAATAATAGTAAAAATGCTACTAAAGCAAATTTTGGCAAATAAAATAACCCGAGCCTCTCCTTTGATAAGCCATGCATACTATTTATTTGCATTCTGTGTATTGGCTCGCGAGCACGGTGGTTTGTGCTCACACTCGCTTTTGCGACAAATTCAGAAGCAGAAATCAGACCACTACGCTTCAACAATACTTTTGGATCATGATGGCGAAGAAGATGAAGATGTCAAGAACTAGGTCGCACACCTCCAGTTGGCTGCCTGTGGGCATGTCCTGAGGGTCCCACCTGTGTGCTTCGTTCTTTCGCTGCTGCAACTTTTTTTTGAATTCGGCCTAATCGGCCCATGAGTAAGTTTACTATTATATATTTACGCTTCCACATGATATGTACTTTGATAATCAGAACTGTAATCTGTGAGCACTATCTACTGATCCAGGGAATAGTGCAGAGGAATCACAGAGGTATCCAGAATGTAAAATCTGGGTGCTTACACTCAGCCACCCGTCACCTCGCGCGCGCGCATGGCTAGCCCCCATGTGTTGGCACACCCTCTATGCATGTAGTTTGCAATAAAATGGTCCTGAGAGGTAGCTAAGGCCGCATCCATTTGTTCAAACCGCGAGAGGCAGTCTGAGAGACCGAGAGAGTGACCGAGGGGAGGCTGTCTAGTTTGCGTTATATTGGTTTGGAATTCGAAGGTTGTGCAGTTATAAAAGTTGTAGATCAGCTTGCGAGCATCAAGAAAAAGGTCATTTTTATCCACATACAACTTTAGTTTTAGCACTGTAGTTAGCATGTGATTAGCTAAATGGTAGGATGTTCGTACGAAAATGTAGTAGTTAGCATCTATGCCCTTAGTTTACTTACAAGACTTTAGTAGCTAGCAGTAGTTGTAATTAATTTAGTGGTAATTAATTAGTCATAATTAGTTTATTAGTAATTACTTAGGATAAATTATTTAGTTAGTGGTAAGTAATTAAGTGGTATTGAAGATGTGGTTTAGTAGTGGTAAGGACGTGGTAATGAATTTTTCGTAATTAATTTCTGGAGGGATAATTAAATTTTTGGTAATTAATGAATTACTCACATGTAATTACATATATGTAATCGATCACTTGCATGCAATTTGTCGTCATTATTTGTTCTAATGCTCCCTTAGACGTCAAGATGAGCCAAGTGAGCGCCTCATTGTCAGCGCCCACAATTTTTTTTGCCTCAAATGCAACATGCTTGTGAAACAGAAGAGCTCACGGATGGCCAAGAATTATGGACACCACTACTATGAGTGCGACTTTTACTCGGTGAGTTAATTTGGTTTAGGTTTCTTCCAATCATTCTCTAGGTATTAGGAAACTTTTTTTCTTGATTGAATTACAGGATGGCCTAGGCGGTTACTGATTCTGGGTGTGGAAAGATGAAATGAGCACTACGCATGGCATTCTTCTTGAGGAAGAAGCTGTGATGGGGGTAGGGAAATGGTGGAGATGAGGCATCATTTTGACAAACTGGAGAGTAAGATAAACTTAATATTGTGTGTTGTTTTCTTTCTTGTATTGGTCATTATCTGGAAGGTATCGTGCTGTGAGTGTTGTTATGATTCGCGCGTTGGAATGCAATGTAGTAGGGTTTTATGATTTCATGTGACTTGGATTATAGTAAGTTTAGTGTGATATGACTACTCTAAGTAAGAGACACCCCATAAAGGATTTAGGCCACCGCCCAACCTCCCTCCTTCGCACATCTGTCATCCCGTCACTTCAGGCAGCCTTTGAGTTAGGGTTTTAGGGTTTGTTGCGCGTGTTGCGGGCAACCGTTTGGGTTAGGGTTTCAGAGTTTGTTACGCGTGATGCGAGTAGTTGTTTGAGTTAGAGTTTCAGGGTTCTTTGTGTGCGATACGGATAGCCATTTGAGTTAGGGTTTTATGTAAGGGCTTTTTGAAAAACGGCCATCATTTCATGTGCCTTAGATAAAAATGCCCATCATTTCATGTACGTGGGCATCATTTCGTGCATGTGGCCGAGGAAGCAGGATTCCTGCTTAATGCAGTCGGGGATGTGCTGAATCTTCGCGCACGACCAGGGAACACATCCAGTTGGTTGTGGTTCCTAGCGAACATGAAGCGGGCGATAGTCGAAGACCGGTGCAACATATGCCTTATCACATACTGCAATACTGGGTTGTTGGCGGCACCCAACACCATGCCCCAGTAGCGCAGAAGTGGCCAGGTACTTCCTGCCCCTGGTAGCGTGAAAAGCTGGTTCTTGCACCCCCATTAACGTGGAAAGCCACCACCCCCCACACCAGGGCATGATTCCCGTGCTCGTTGTCCTCCCACACCCGGTCAGCCCGTTTCGCAGAAAAGTAGCCATATAAGGGTGAGTTGGTCCGAAGAACCGAAGGCTCCACCAAAAATTTTGAAAAAATTACAAAATCAAGTCTGCTATGTACGAATCCTTTAAAAAATTTCATAATTTTTGGATCTGATTTTCTATATTAAAAAATTCTTATAAATAGTATGTTTTAATGAATTTTTGAGTAAAATTTAGAATGGATAAAATTGTGAAAAATTATACAGTTAATTACGCTGTGTTAGAAGTTTTCTGTATACAAAGTTTCATAAGTTTTTGAACTCATTTGCCATATCTAAAAATTCGTATAAATAGTACACCTAAATAAATTTGCTAATTGGCTGACATAGCTAATTAACAATCTTAATTAACCTAGCTAATGGGCCATCGCACAGTGGCCATGCGGTCTTGGCGATGCCGCATGGCTACCGTGCGGCATCCCTAACGTGTTTCCTCCCAATTGATTCCGCACGGTGGCCATGCGATCGTGGTGCTAAATCTATAATTTTCACAAGATGGATACCATACTTGCAAAAAAAAAAACAAACACAACGAAAAGTGCTAATATCGCCAAAAACTCAGCTGCTGATGGGTGCAAAAATATTACGTTGTGGTATATATGCCAAAAAGAAAAATAACAGAGCCCATATCAAACACATACGGGTGCAAGTAATAAACTAAACTATTATGAATAACTGCAGTGGCGAACAAGAATAATCCTCTTCTATCTAAATATAGAACATGTGTTTCTGTTTGGAGAAGTCAGAAGCTAATATAAACACCTGGTTTTCTGAAGTGACTTCCTCACTCCTCTCATTTCCATTTTCGCTATGATAAGACAGGAGCTAAGAACGCATTACGCATCCCACTCATCTCGCTCATGTCTCGTACACGTATCTCTTCTTCACTTATTCCACCACTCGTCCTCTCCTTCTAAAAGCTACTACTATTTATTTTTAGCCTAAAACCATCAGCCGCAATCAACATAAACATGCCCATAATACAATTTTATGCGACAAAGAAGGGTGACAATGATGTTATCCTAATTGTATCACCAGTTATAGTTTATTTCGCACTTGCTTGATGTGAAGACATCCAAGTTTAATTATAAGGAGAGAACTAATGCCTTTTGCCATTGAGAAAAGGATGGAACTATTATTTTGTACGTACACATACAAAAGCACACTATAGATAATATGTGCCTCACCTTATCATGCTGAAGTCACCTTTCATGCTTGCCTCCTAGCGATTTTCTTTATGTATTTAAGGTGGTGCTCTAAAGGGTTTATAAACCTAAGATACTGTCTTTTTTATATTGTAGCTGTTGTTTGTTCTTTCTGTATAATTAAATTAAAAATTTTAAAATTAAAAAAATATCATTACGAACAATGTAAAAGAATAAGGAAAAAATAAAAAAATCCTTAAAAAATAAAAAATAAAAAAATGAAATTAAGAAGTCATAAGATAGAACGTGAATCAGAAACTCCTAGGAGCGGGCTGCAGAGAATCATGATGGGGCTCTACATGGTCAAACCGGCCCTTTCCCTTTTATTCCACTCTTGGCCAGTCTTTATGACTTTATATTGGAATTTTGGGACCCAACGTTTCACAATCAGAGTAACACAATATCTTCATCTCTGGGAACCACAAAGGGCTCAGTGCCATATAGCCTCGTAGGAGTATTTATGCTTGTGAAAAAGAACCACATTTTACTGTTGCTGTGTTTTGCATATGTTAAGTGGTTTCTAAAAAAAGAGCTATTCCTCTCTTTTTTTTGTAAGGGTATAAGGTGGACGTACATAACTCACGCACACCACACGCACCACACACGCATCCGCGTCCCTTACTATTAGACTATGTGGTAGTCGTGCAATGAGTGATGATGAATAATTGATATTTGGGTTTTATTGAAATTTGTGTTTGTGAAAGTTCTGGTCGATGCACTATTATTGTTGGACTTTTTAGGATAGCAGGTTTAGTCGGTAGGCGTTGATCACGATATTTCGACTAGGGCATTTCGACCATGGCAGAACGACCAAGACGGAACGACCTCGGTCAGGAGTTTTTAGATGAGTCGAGCAATCAGAGAGGTCGAAGACCCCAGAGTCGGAGACTCCAGATAAACTGGTCGTAGCTACAGTGAATCGGTTGATAGTTATAAGCTAAGAGAAACTGGTTGTATGCTACAATGTAACCAGTCGTAGCTGCAATGAATCGGTCATATGAATAGTGAACCGGTCGTATGACATAATGAACAAGACACAATGGACTACGGTCGGTAATCGACAGGCTTTGACTAAGATGGTTGGGGTTGTGAGCTTCAGTGAATCGGTCGGAAGTGACAGCAACTGATCAGTGGTCCTTGCTTCAATACCAGGTAGGTACTCAGTGGTCATTGCTATAGTACCCAGTCGGTACTCGGTGGTCAGTGCTACAGTAATTATTGATGGTAGTCTGCACTACAGTACCTGGTCGGTACTCTGTAGTCGATGGTACAAGGACTGGTTGATGGTCGGTAGTCGTAGAGTGGGAACACTTCGATGCTTGTGATTTGCGAGTGTTCTGATTGGTGGTAATTCATGTGTACTTGTAACTTTCGAGTACTTGTTGAGATAGCGGTCTGATTGGCCTGTGCCATAGCAGTCATATCGGTCGTATTGAGTGATCGAAGGTTGATTTTCTAGAAAACGTAGAGATTGTTGTTGTAGATGATCTGTTTGTGTGTATGGTTGGATAAAGGTGTGGTTTGAGTGTGTTGACTTATGTCGGTTAAGTTGGGAAAAACTTGTACTGGTGAAAACGTTCTTTGGTCTGTGCATGTGTAGGTTGGATGTGGAGACAATCATGGTTGGTGACGAGGAGGACTAGAACTAGGATGGGGAAATCTGAGGTGCAGGCGATCGAGGATGTCACAAGGTAGTCGGGCTCATGCTGGAGTACGTGTAGATTAAATGTAGCAATGCATGGAGAAGCTACAGGAGGTGCGTTTCTAGAGGCTTTGACATGTGAGGTGATGATGTGTGAAGAAGATACAGGAGGTGCTATCCTGGAGGCTTTGTCATGTGGTGAGTTAGGAGTTGTGGATGAAGTTCATAACTGGGAAGGCTTAGAGATTGTGTAAAACCTGTATTAAAAAAGGTTTTGGGTCCTTGATTTTCAGAACGGATAGAGTTTGGTTTAGAGATATCGGAAAACCCATATTTGGAAGGGTTTCGGGTCCCTTAATTTTTGAAAGAGATAGGATTTCAAGTCTATGTTTGATGAGGGAACATTTAGGGCGTTAGCCTATAAAAGTAGGAAGAGGCTAAGGGTTAACAAAGGGCTTTAGAAGGCTTTTGGTGAAAAGATTGAAGAGGCTTTAGATTCTGACTAGGACTTTAAGGGGTGCTTGTGAGGGCACTTTGTAAATATACGAAAAATTAGCAATAAAGATTAACTTAAATCAACCTGGTTCATGATTTGCTTGAAGATCACTGTTGATCGCAAGTGGATTGGATCTTACGACAACGGGCAAAGCTGAGCGAGTGGTTGAACAGAGCGACCAATCAAGTGGTCGTGCACTAAGTGATCGACCGGAAAGTTGAGCACCGAGCGGTCGAAATCTTCACCGACTGCTAAGAGACTACAAAAAGCGGTAACAATCATTCACCCCTTCTAATTGCAGTATTCGATCTTACACCTACACACTTGTTTTTTTAATTGGAATACTTGTATTCCATTAAACTGTGCGCACAGACAAATAATTGCCGGCTACCACATTTAACAAAATTTCAGAAACACATTTTGGTTGAGTATCTATATTTGGTATGTATCTGAAAGTACAGCGAACATATCATCGCAAGCCAATCTAGCTACGACACCACACATGAGATTTTCGACAGCAAAAAATTGGAGAATAATGCGCACAAGAATGCAATGATATGAACTACAACCAGCAATTAGGAACCATCTCTTAGTATTAGGGTGAAGTTATGATTGTATGACTCTATTCACTAAGGTTTAAATTTTGATGTACACATTTATACATATACGTGTGTTTCAATAGGAATTTTGTGAAATTTATGGATTTATCTTTGATCTTTATCTATTTTAGATATAGAAATTTTGTGAGATTCACAGATCTATCTCTGAGTACGCACTTGCTTGTGTGTGCATGTACGCCTTCTCAAAAAAAAAAAAGACAACCAGCAGTCAAAGGGCCCATTAAATTACTAATAAAGGATGGTAGACCCATCCATCTAAAAATACGTAATGAGAGGGACCGGTGGATACATTTTCAACTTAGCGGTTAGCACTCAAAGTCCTAGCTCCACCACTAATCACGAGTGGTACAATATTGCTGCTTTAAATGTGCAGATCATTTCCTTTGCTTTAATCTCAAGAAACCAATTGAGAAAAAAAATATCTTTTGGCCTCAAGGGGCCAGCCATGATTGAATTATAGCTCATTTGCATCTAACTTAAACCCCATTGCCCTCAAACCACCAACTAATTGACTCACTAGATCTAAAAAGGAGGGAGTAGCTCGAGGGCTCTCACTAGGAGTGAGAGTGGACATTTAGGGCCCCATAAACTAATCTTGTTCCTTAAAGTGTGTTCTGACAGTGAAGCAAATGCCCCAATATACATGGAGGGCTCAAAATACCATCACATGGTTCAGCTGACAAGCTCAAGTGCATCAAACTATGACTGATTTCCAGAGTTAATTTTTTCGCGCAAACAGTTCTGTAATTTTGCCATCACATATATACTGGGCATGAATAATTACCGTTTTTACCAAGATATAAAGAGATAATTAACATATTTATCAGTGCTAGATGGTACGTCTCTTTCTGTTGGTGAGCAGATCCCAGATCCGAACCATTGAGGAAGTAATACTGTCATGTCATCTCAGTTTATGCAATGGTTTTGTTCCATTGGTGAGTTAGATAGGTTAGAGTGCACAACAACCAGATTGGTCCCCTTCAACAAGCAGCCTACCTGTTTTCCTTCCTCTCCTTTGAAAACAAAACCAAGTAGATCTGACATTTGCACTCCTTTGTTTACTGAATGTATGCGTGCTGACTGTGTATCCTTATCCACTTTACAGCAGATGATTTGTTTTATTTTTTCCTCATGACCATTAGTCTAGCCTAGCTTGCTGGTCTGCAAAAAATAAAAGGAAAAATGGAAGACTTGTTCGTCTTATCTGGTCCGGTCAAGCATATATCAACACGATCCTTGAATGCCCGGAATAATGTTGGAAATGCCTTTCGCCGGAAAAAAAGAAGAGCTGGAAATGCCTTCTTCAATTAACTAGGCTTCTCTTGCTCGAGAATAATGCTGGTAAATTAATACCTAGTTTTAGATCATAGAAGATACTACCCCTCCATACATGTTATTCTACCTTTCGATTTTTGTTTCTAAATATATGTTATTCTTCAATTTCGAGATAACTTTGTGTCTTTTTTGTTATATGCCCCTCATTCATTATTGTCTATGGCTATTTCCAAGATTATTTACTGCTATAGACTAAACTAACACATCATCCAAGCGCAATAAATGAGCTAATCAAGGAGGGTAATATAGTCTTTTACATCCATCATTTGGTTGTAGTGCAAAATAGTAGAATGACATCTACCGAGGAATGGCATGAGAGCAATATTATAAAAGTATTTTCTACAATATATCTAATGATATAACTTTTATATAGATAATCTAGATAATCTAAATATATTGACAACCATACTTTAGAAAGTTCCATGATATGAATTCTACTCAAACAATATTAATGACTGCATCATGAACCTAGCAAATTGTCTCAACCATGCGGCGCGACTTGAATACAGACCATGGCATATCCAAGTTGCCTAGGTATATTCCTGCAGCTCCTGTTGGCACCTAACTTCAACCCTGGTCATATTGGATTTTCTATATGGTGTCTTTCTATAGTAAATAATTTACAGTATTTAGTTTTAAGTAGTGTTTTTAAGATGTGATCTACTAGTTAATTGTAATACACACTATAATAACTTTATTTATATCAGTTAAAATCACATATAAGAGCTTCTCTATAGGCTATTACTATTTATAAGCTAAAACTAAAAAATAAAACTAAAAGCTAATATAAACACACCCGGGGCACAAAACTTGCATTTATAAAGCATCCACTTATCAGTGGAGACGGTCTGCTTCTACCTAGTCCTCGAAACATACATAAACGGTCTCGGTTTCTTCTCCTCCTTTTTCCTCTCCTCCTGGCGAAAAACATTTCGACCGTCGGACGGACGGGCTTAATGAGGAAGCGTCTAATCTGTGGGATCAACGAACGACATTCGTCGGATCCACGTCATGGTACATAGAAAAGGAGCTGGATTCTTCCGGCCAAGGGGCACGGTTGGTTGGCGACGTCGCTAGCATTTCGCGATCGAACGGGCGAGAAGACGGTGAGCCATCAGGGCGGTAGGTGTCACCCCAGATATATCAAACAAAAAAGGCCGAGTTGGCATGTCCTGTGCGTGCGCGTCCGTTGGGCGTTTGCGATTGTGGCCAGGACCGCGTCCATCGAGGCACAGGATGAAGAACCATGAGCTGGATGGGTATTTCTCAACCGCATCTCTCTCTCTATTTGGGGCTCCGTTTCAGTGCTCTTATCTGTCTCCTCCATTTCGTGCAAAAAAAAATATCTCTTGTAATTTGTAGCCGTAGTACTAGCTAGTACTTGTGCTTTGTACTAAGGTATGTAGGTCTTGGTCGATTATTACGGTCCTTTCTGTTTAGCTTATAGTTTAAGTTTATGGGGTGTTTAAAATAACTTATTTTAAGTGGTTTATGGCTAAAAAGTAGTGTAACTGGCTGAAATTATACTGTAGCTATGGTGGTTTATTTAGCGTAATTAAATTTTAAAAAAATAAAAATAGAAAAAACATGTTAGCCCATCACGGACAGTACAAACGAATACGGAAAAAAAAGAACCAACAAAAAAGCTCAAAAAAACAAAAACCAAAAAAAGACGAAATTATTGAATAGTGAAAAATAAGCTAGAAGCTTAAACCGTTTTGAACGTAGCCATATATCTTATGATTTTTTCTAAATAAATAAACAAATAATTTATTCATGATCTTTTTAAAATAATTTATCAGAATAACCTTTTTAAAACGGTTTATTGGTTTATCATTATTCGATTTATTTATATAAGTGTTCGTGCTTAAGCTCAAAGCTATCAAATTATCTATATGTGTACGTGTGATGTGTAACTGCTGTCGGGACCGTGTGGATGGATCACCGAAAGGCATTGGCATTTTCGACGGCCACCGTTCTCAGCAATGTTGGGGGGGTACTATTTGTAATCCGCGTGGGCCAACTCAACAAAGCAAGATGTCACAAGTGAGAATCTCTGGAATCTCCTTTGGTTCTTTTCACAATGTTACTACAGATTTTCGGTACATTTTCCTATCTATAATGCCCATTCAAATGGAGTAGTACATATAACAACTTTTAGGAGTACAGTTTCTTTCTGGAATTCGGTGCAATATATTGTCCCTACCGTCAGAATTGAACCAGGAGCAAAATGTCAAGGAGAGTGCCAGTCATAAGACGGATCAACGGATGTGAGAATCTATGTTTCAATTATGGAAGCTGCTAGTCTAAACTATATCTTTAGTATTATAGAAATATAAGTTGTTGGTCGTCGGTCTATTCTCCCTCCTCTATTCTCAGCCATTCGATCAAAGATCAACTGCCCAGATCCGCATATAGCTAGTTCTTTCGCTCCTCGTAGAAAAGATCAGACCGACGCGTGGGCCGCGCTCCTCCTCTTCTCTTCCCCTGCATCCTCCGCCCCCTGCAACCACTCCACCTCCCGCAACCGCCACCTCATTCTCTCCCCCGAACTCTCGTGCCACGCCTCCTCTCCTCAGCGCCGCCACCAATTTCTTCCCCGTACTGCAGCATCTGATTGCAGCCCCCAACTTCCCCCAGCAGTGTCACATCCCCTCATCACCGCCTCCCCAATGCATTTGCTCGCCGCCTTCTCTCCCCATTTGCCCGTGGCCGCCTCCCCACCTCCACCTCCCACAACCGCCGCCTCATTCTCAGCCATGGTCTAAGTCGAAGCCGTGGTTGAAGGGGGCCATGGCCGAAGTCAAAGATTCGTGGACGAAGTTGAAGTCGTGATCGAAGGGTTGGTGGTTGAAGTTGAAGAGCCGTGGTCGAAGTCAGGCCCTCAAAGTCAAAGGGCCATGGATGAAGTTGGTCCGCGGTCGAAGTCGAAGGGTTGGTCGAAGTTCAAGCCATGGTCGAAGGGGCAGTGGTCAAAGTCGAAGGGCCGTGGACGAAGTCAGTCCACAGTCGAATTCAAAGGGCCGTGGTCAACATTGGGGCCGTGGTCGAAGAGGGTCGTGGTTGATGTCAGGGCTGTGGTTGAAGGGAGCCGTGGTTAAGGGACCATGGTCGAACTCGAAGATCCATGGTCGAAGGGGGCGGTGGTCGAAGGGGGAAGTGATCGACGTCGAAGGGCCATGGTCATCGAAGGGGACAGTGGTCGACGTCGAAAGGCCATGGTCAAAGGGAACAGTGGTCGAAGGGGACAGTGGTCAGAGGGGGAAGTGGTCGATGTCGAAGAGCCGTGGTCGAAGGGGACAATGGTCGAGGGGGCAGTGGTCGAAGTCGAAGCCGTAGTTGAAAGGGGTTGTGGTCAAAAGGGAAAGTGGTCAACAGCGAAGGGTCGTGGTCAAAGAGGACAGTGGTTGAAGGGGGCGGTGCTCGAAGGGGGAAGTGGTCGACGTCGAAGGGTCGTGGTCAAAGGGGATAGTGGTCGAAGGGGGGAGTGATCAAAGTCGCATATTCGTGGTAGAAGTCAAAGATCCGTGGTCGAAGGGAGAAGTGGTCAACGTCGAAGGGCCGTGGTTGAAGGGGACAGTGGTCGAAGGGGATAGTGGTCGGAATCGAAGATCCGTGGTCAAAGTTGAAGATCCTTGGTCGAAGTCGAAGCCATAGTTGAAGGGGGCCGTGGTCGAAGGGGGAGTGGTTGGCGTCGAAGGGACATCGTCATCGAAGGGCCGTGGTCGAAGGGGACAGTAGTCGAGGGGGGCAATGGTTGAAGTCGAAGATCCGTGATCGTCGTCAAAGCCATGGTCGAAGAGGGAAGTGGTTGACATTGAAGGGTCATGGTCGAAGGGGACAGTGGTCGAAGTCGAAGGGGTGTTGCTCAAAGTCAAAGAGGGCAGTGGTCGAAGTCGCAATCATGGTCGTAGTCGTAGCGCCCATGGACGTGGTCGTAGCGGTCATGGTCGTAGTCATAGCACCAACCTGGAGGGCACCTGCTAGTTCGTCCACAACCTCCACCGCTACGAGTTCCCCCTCCAGTTGGATATCCTCGTCGCCTAAACCCAGGTCAACCTTGAGATCAAGCTCCCCACCCTCGACGACAAGACCCACAAGGTGGTAGAAGTCGAAGCCATGGTCGAAGGGGGCCGTGGTTAAAGGGGAAAGTGGTCAACGTCGAAAGGTCGTGGTCGAAGGGGACAGTGGTTGAAGGGAGTAATGGTCGAAGTCAAAGGGGGCAGTGGTCGAAGTTAGGGCTAAGCAGACTAGCACCGGCAGTCGGGCGATAGGGTACAAGCGCAATGGAGGTCTGCCAACGTACGACCACCAGCAATGGTCGATTGCTCTCGACCTACGATAACGCGCGATGGTCGACGGCTTCTAACTTATGACCACGAGGTGTGATCGATGGCTTCTAATTTACGACCATGAGCACTAGTCAATGTGTTTCAACTTATGCCCACGAGGTGTGGTCGATGTCTTCTGACTTACGACTATGAGCGCTGGTTGATGCATTCCGACTTACGATCATGAACGATGGTCGTCGGCTTTCGATGTACGACCATGAGCTATTGTGGAAGGCTCCCGATTTAGGACCACAATCAATCATCGACCGCTGCCAACTTATGACCACTAGCGATGGTCGACCACTCCTAACCTATGATCACGCGCGATGGTCGACGGCTTCCAACTTACGATGACAAGGTGTGCTCGAGGGCTGCCGACCTACGACCACGAGGTGTGGTCGATATCTTCCGATTTATGACCACGAGGTGTGATCGATGGCTTTCGACTTACTTGACAGATTTAAAAACTTTTAGAACATGTTTGTATGCACATTCTAAAAATTTTTACCTCCCGTGAGTTTTAAAACATGTAGTATGATAAATTTTAAAAATCTGTAGCAACGCACAGACATTTTACTAGTTGTTGGAATACATTTTCAAACTATACCGTTGGAATACATTTCCAATTGTATAGTAGTTTCATAGAGTTTCTTAATGTTTCAATTGCATAAGAGTTTCACGAAGTTTCAAGTTTTCGAGTTTGAAGTTTCAAACAGGTTTCGACGTGTTTAATAAAAAGATGAGTAAATTTGCTCTGTACCATCGCACTCATCATGGAGTTGCAAAATACCATCGTAAAGAAGGCATGCTTACAAATGCAATCGCATTCATGTTTTCCATCCAGGGATGCTAAATGACCATTCTACCCTAAGTCTTTCTTTTCTTTATTTCCTTTTCTTTTCTTTAGGGTTGGTCCCATCTATCATTCTTTCTTCTTTCTCTCTTTTTTCTCCTCTTCTCTCTTCTTTCTCAACCAAATAGGTCGGTGGCGACGGAGTGGGTGAGGCTTTAGGAAGGATCAAAATGGAGCAAGGCAGACGAGGCAAATCCACGGTGGTGGTGGTCCATAAAAGATATACACTGGAGACATGCATATGGCAATGAGTGACAGCGTGTGCTTTGGGTGCTCATGGTGGCAGTAACTCGGAGGTTGGGAGGGAAAGTGAGCACGTAGAATGACAGAGACAGCAAGGGGGTATTCCTACATGAATGAATTGGACCTATGATGATGAATGAAGGCAGAGAAGATGACTAGATTCGAACAACAAAAATGGTAGATTCGTTGCACTACGTAAACAAAAAGCAAATTAATTTAGGCATATGAGCCCACAAAGGGCTAGAACATGCTCTAACAAGAACAAACATCGATATGTTCACTGGCTAGGAGATCACTCGGTGGTGTCATGGTTCATCACCGGAGCGAGGGAAGATGACGATGATGCATGCATGCTACATACGCTGTAAAACAAGTTTCATATATGAAACTTGATATTTCAAATAGTTTTCAAATGTGAGTTTTAGAAGTTAGTTTCAGACATGTTTCAGAAACAATTTTGGGCCCATTGTCATAGGAGTTTCAAATTTTGAATGAGTTTTTGCAAGTTTCATAAAATAATTGCTGAGTGTACTGGAAGTGTCAAATTTTGACCAATTAAAAAAACAAATTTGGACATACCCAGCAGCCTCACCCAATCGCCTACTAGCTCATCATCCATAGCCACGTTTGACCCATGACCATCGGCTGCCGTCATATTGCCCCTTGTTGCATTAGCTATGCGGCCTCCATCTGTCACCTTGCCCTCCCGCACTACCCAATTGTTGGCTTGTGGCTCGCCACTGCACTCACTCGCCTATGACCATCGCAACTCCCACACATCGGTTGTTGGCCCTCGCCCTCGCTCAGTGCCTCTCCACACATGTCACCTGCTTGCCACTCCCGTATGCTAGTCATTGCCGCTTGTGCCTGCTTGCCATTGCTCCCACACGCCGTGCCCATTCGCAGCTGCTATCCTGCATGCTAGCTGCCACCGCACAAATCGAAAGCATCCGGAGGGAGTATGGAGAAACTGATAAGCAGTGCAGACAAGTGTTGCATGCAAATGATAAATTTTTCTGCAGACACGTGCATAAAGCAAAGAGTGTAGCTAGCCAATGGTAAGTTGTTGGAAACACTTTCAATGGTATACCAAAGTTTCATGGCGTTTCAATACACTGTAATAAATTTGAACAACTTTCGTCAAGTCTCAGGAAGTTTCTTCAAAAATATTTTAAAAAGTTTTGAGTTCTGTTGTGGTTACAGACCAAACAGAGAGAGAGAGTGGTAGTGGAGAGTTAGGTAAGTGAATGGCTTCGGGCCCCTCCCGGTGGCCTATGCCATACATATATATCCAAATGGTGAGTGCTTGTACAGTTATACCCTTACACGTGAGTATTCCTCTCAGGGGCACTCATGTCATTACATATGTCCCCTTTTGGACCTTACATCCTTCTAACAGGCCTACTGGGCTTAGGTGTGGGGCCACCCCTACAACAGGAGCCTCTCACGGTGAAGGGCTTCACGGGCCGAAGCCATGCCGCTGAGCCATTTGGCCCCCTCCATCCCATCGGCTTGTGATCCTCGATGACCTAGATACACTTGCGTTCGCACCTCCGCTCGTGCTTGTGCGAGGGCTGTCTTCCGCTCCCGGAGCTTGCACGACCTCGAGACAGAGCCGAACCCGGGAGAGTCGGAGGCGATCGTCTTCGTGGTGTTCTTCGATGCCGGGCTCCGAATCCCGGCGACATACTTTGTCCGCGAAGTGCTGCGAGCGTATGGGTTGGAGCTAGCGCAGCTGACTCCGACCGCGATCGTTCGGTTGGCCATCTTTACTTGGGCGATGCGGACGGAAGGTATCCGCCCCAGCGCCGAGTTGTTTGCCATCCTGCATGACGCACGGTGCCAACCGAAGAAGGTGGAAGGGGGGCGTACTCGAACTTCGGCAGCGTGGACTTCGTGCTCAGGACGGATTGCTCGCACTTGTTTCCCGCGTTGGCCACGCGAGACAAGTGGGAGTCCGGTTGGACGCGACGGTGGTTCTACTACCTCGTGACAAGCACGAGCGGCCTCCGAAGCCGAGGAGAGCCGATATCATTCAACCGCTGCCCGGATGTGATGCCTCGGCCCAGCGACGAACAACAGGCGCGGAGACTTGCTAGGGTCGCACTCCGGTTCAACATGCGTGACCTCGCCGAGGAGTTCGCCATGTACGGGATATCTCCGCTTTCTTGTAATTGGAAGTACGAGTGGCGGGGGCCCGACCGGAAGGACGGCATCCATCCGGGGGTGTCTTCGCTCCATAGGCCCTCCGCGCCCTGTAAGTATCCCTGCCGTAGGCCAAATACCACCAGGGTGGTTGCGAACCCTTAGGTATGATACTCCGCTTGTGCGTGCAGTACGCCGGTTAGAAGATGCGGAGCGCGCAGTGGTTGCGGTTCTTGGGCCGTACACAGCGAAGGAGCACAAGGCCCGTGAGTCCGCGACTTCCTTGGCGAAGCAAAGGCGGATTAACCGGGTATGCGAGGTTCTGGGGATTCCCGTTCCGGAGCGCCCGGTGCCTGCGGAATCGCCAAGCGGTGCGACGGCGGTGGCGCCATCCTCTCGATGCGAGGTCCAATCAGAGACCATTGCCTTCAGCTCGCCGGACGTGCCGCCGGTCGAGAACGTGGGGATGGGGGGCGAGACGGGCGCTGAGCTCGGATTGGCCGGTTCGGGGAGGCGTGCATCTCCCGACGAGGCCCTGTACGGTGGCGAGGCGACGGGCCCAAGCCTCGCTGTTCTTGAAATGACGCCTCGTCACCTCCCGCGGCAACCGTAGCGTTGCCGCTGTCGACGGCTTCCGCGGCTACTAAGGTAACCACGGAGGCTTCACCTGTGACTCCGAAGGCGAAACGGCCTCGGGTGCAGTCGCCGCCATCTTCGAGGGGTCGGTTCAGCATGGCAGGGCCAGTGGCTGAGGTCCTGACTCCTAGCGGGGATGCTTCTGAAGCTGGGAGGGTTGTCGCTCCTCGGGCCAGCTGAGTGATCATGACCCCGGTGGAGGCCGAGCGAAGTGCCGCGGTAGAGGGTACTGGAGGTAGGTGTGGTTCGTTTTCCTCCCGCGACTTCGTGAAACTCTCCCCGATTTGCTCGCTTATTCCGTCGACATCAGGCGAGACAAAGTCTCCCAGACGAGGACAAGAATCAAGCAATGGGGGTGCCCACGATGTCGCTGGCCTGATTGAGCGGGGGACTATGCGCGCCCAAACTGCTGCCGAAGGCGCTGAGGCAGGGGCTCTAGGGCTTGGCGTCTCCGACTTTGTCCCTCGGTGGGAGACGCTTCGCGCCTGGAGCGAGGTGGCAGAATATGCTGGCTGCCACATAGATCGACAGGCGCTGCAGTCCTGCGGGGGCGACCTTCTGGCGCTCGCGCTGGGTGCCTCGGAAATGAGGGTAACGGTCTCTGTTCTCGCTGCATGTCCTTCGCTTATCTGATGGATAACCGTTGTTCTTGCGCTCACGCAGACGCTTGCGATTAGCAAAGCCCTCGAGGAGACTCGCGCGCGTGAACGGAGGGCGCTGGAGGACCAGCTGCGCGTCGCGGATGACGCCAACGCCGCCAAGGACGAGCACATTCGGGTGCTGATGGCGGAGCGAGACGAGGCTACACAACGCGCGATATAGGAGGCTCAGCGCGTCACGACGGAAGAGCAAACCGCCCTTCTTCAGCGAATCTCCGCGCTAGAGGCGAAGAAGGAGCAACTGACTGCCACCATTGCTGAGAAGGCGTTATCCTGGGACAACGCGTGTGCCTCCGCGTGGGGGGCGATGGAGTCTTTGGAGCGGGCCCTCCAGGGGCTTTCTGTGCACGTGGAGGACGCCACTCATAGCCGTCAAGACTTGATGGAGACGCTTGGGCGGATCGAGGAGGGCTCAAGCGTCGCCCTTCCTGGTGCCAGGGCTTTTGGCACCCACTGCGGCTACATGAGTGCTGGCCTTGCCCTTGCGCTGCTGCACGCTGGTGGGTGTGAGCATGTCAATGAGCTGGTGAACCCTCAGCTTGACTTGCCTGCCCAGCCTGGGGTGATATCTGATGCGGTTCGCGCCGCCCAGCCCGCTACCCGAAACTTCCATAATTGGAATAGGAATCACGTCGGGGAGGGCGCCGCCACGGTCGCTTTACGGCGGACACTGCGGAATGAAGGGGACGTGCTTCGCTGGCTCGAAGAGGTCCCTCGGCGCAGCGAAGGCGATGCGGGCACTCGTCGCGGCGAAGATGGCGCGGACTCATAGAATAATTCTAGGTTTTGGCGCGTTCCGCGCCGTGCGTATGCCTGCTTCTGTAATGCAACTACTGTCTTAAGCGGGCTGAGCGACAACTCTCCCGTGCTCTTTTTGTGATGTAATATGCTGTGAGCTGGGGTGTCATATAAAGCATGGGTATTCAGGCTTGATGTCGCCCCTCGTTCTGATAGTAACAGGCAGGCTTTGGAACGCTTTGCGCCGCAGGCCCCAGACTCCGAAGTGGTGATAGCAGAGCCGACACCTAGTCGAGGCAGACGCGCGAGCGCTCCGTCCCCTACCCCTCGAAGTGGTGGCAGCGGAGCTGGCGCCTAGTCGAGGTAGACGCGCGAGCGCTCCGTCCCCTACCCCTCGAAGTGGTGGCAGCGAAGATGGCGCCTAGTTGAGGTAGACGCGCGAGCGCTCCATCCCCTACCCTTCGAAGTGGTGGCAGCGGAGCTGGCGCCCGGTCGCTGGATGCGTGGGAACTTCAACCACGTCTTATTTATACTCCAGGGAGTACTTACGAGGATAGTGCCTGCACGTGCGTGAGAGTATCCACGTCTTGTTTATACTCTGTAGAGTGCGCAGGGATAACATCCGCGTCTTATTTATACTCCGGAGAGTGCGTGCGGAGGCGAATCTCAACGCTACGTCTTATTTATACTCCGTAGAGTGCGTGCGGAGGCGGACCTCAACGCTACGTCTTATTTAGAGTCCGTAGACCGCGCGCGGAGGCGAGCCTCCGCGTGTTGCGGGCGGTGAAATTGCGTGCGGAGGCGAACCTCATCGCTACGTCTTATTTATACTCCGTAGAGTGCGTGCGGAGGCGGACCTCGACGCTATGTCTTATTTAGAGTCCGTAGAGTGTGTGCGGAGGCGGACCTCAACGCTACGTCTTATTTAGAGTCCGTAGACTGCGCGCGGAGGCGAGCCTCCGCGCGTTGCGGGCGGTGAAATTGCGTGCGGAGGCGAACCCCGTCGCTACATCTTATTTAGACTCCGTAGAGTGCGCGCGGAGGCGTACCTCGACGCTATGTCTTATTTAGAGTCCGTAGACTGCGCGCAAAGGCGAGCCTCCGCGCGTTGCGGGCGGTGAAATTGCGTGCGGAGGCGAACCTCGTCGCTACGTCTTATTTAGACACCGTATAGTGCGCGCGGAGGCGTCCCCCCGCGCGTCTTTATTCATGCTCATGCATAGTGCACACGAAGGTAACCCCTCGCGCGCCTTTGGTATAAAAACGAAAGAATTTGCATGAACGATGCACTTTATTAAATTCCCGTTTGCACGGGTGAGCGGTTACAAGGGTTAAGGCACTAACCGCTAGCCGCTTGCGGCCGCCGAAGCCGTGGAAGGCCCTTGCCCTCGTGTGGTCGACTTAGGCGTAATACCACCGCAGCCTGTCCGCATTCCACGTGTAGCGGAGCGTATGCCCCTCCAAGGTGGCTAAGCGATACGCTCCTTTCTGTAGGGCCTCCGCGACGATGTACGGGCCTTCCCATTTGGATTCGAGCTTGCCTACCGTCTCCGCGTGGAGTGCCATCTTAAGGACGAGGTCTCCTGGCCTGAATTCACGCGGGTACAGCAAACGATTGCGACCGCGCAACATCTGTCGTGTGTACTTTATGACGTGCTGTGTTGCGTTTGTCCAGTCTCCGTCAAGAAGATCCACGGACAATTGGCGCTCCTCGTCTGGTGCTTGGACGAGGACCCGCCACGAGCCAGCCTTTATTTCTTCAGGTGTGACCGCCTCGTCACCGAAGAGGAGCTTGACTGGCGTGAACCCCGTTGGGCGTGTGACCGTTGTGCGAAGGGACCAGAGGACGCTGTGGAGCTCGCCCGGCCACTTCCCCTTTGGTAGCCCGACGAGGCGCTTCTTGATTGCGGTGGAGATAGCGCCATTCACCCGCTCCACCGCCCCGTTGGACTGTGGGTGTCCGACCGAAGCGAACCGGAGGGTGATGCCCACGTTGCCGCAGAATTCTTTGAATGGGGCTGCATCGAATTGCAGGCCGTTGTCGACGGTGATCTCTCTAGGCACGCCAAATCGACATATGATGTTCTGCCAGAGGAAGCGCTGCAGAGTTGCCGAGGTAATTTTAGCTAGAGCTACCGCCTCCGGCCACCTGGAGAAGTACTCCAGAGCGACCGCTACGAACCGCAGGTCACCTGGGGCCCTGGGAAGCGGTCCCACGACGTCGATGACCCATCGCGCCAGCGGCCATACCGGGGGTATGGGATGGAGGCTTGTCGGGGGCCTGTGGATAGCCCTTCCCATCCACTGGCAGCCTTGACAACGGCGCACGAGATCCTGGGCATCCGCGACAGCTGTTGGCCAATAAAAACCTGCCTGAATGCCTTGCCCAACAGAGATCTTGGTTGGAGGTGCGAGCCGCAGAGTCCCGCATGAATTTCTACGAGGAGGCGCTTTCCTTCTTCGCGCGGGAGGCATCGCAGGAGCGGTGCGCATACCCCCTTCTTGTAGAGCGCCCCGTCGAGCACCTGGAAGGACCTAGCGCGGTGTTGCAAACGCCAGAGCTCGGAGGGGTCATCCGGTTCCGCGATACCTTGCAAAAAAGCGAAAAGGGGCTCCCGCCAGTCGCCCTGCTGGGTGATCTGGTGGACGAGGGCCGCATCCCTGTTATCCTGCGCTATGGCTGCTGCTGGCAGGATTTCGTAAAATGCCCCTTCGGGGGTTGGGAGCTGCTGACTGGCAGCCTTGGCAAGGACGAAGGCTTGCTCGTTATCTGCTCGAGGGACGGCCTTCACCGTGATGCCCAAAAAGTGTCGTTCCTTCGCTCGTACGGCTGCTAGGTACTTGGCTAGCTCCAGGTCCTTGGCCTGGTATGACTTGTCCACATGGCCCGCCACTAACCGTGAATCAGTGCGGACGAGGACTCGCCTCGCTCCCATCGCTTTGAGCTTCCCGAGGCCTAAGAGTAACGCCTCGTACTCGGCCGTGTTGTTCGTAGCCAGAAACGCTAGGCGCGCCGAGTACGATAGGCGCTGCCCCTCAGGTGTGGTGATAACGGCGCCCACCCCTGCGCCCGCAACACCATAAGCTCCGTCGGTGTTAAGCGTCCATATCGAGTCTTCAGCCTGGAGGACTAGCTGAGCTGGAGGGGTCCATTCCGCGAGGAAGTCCGCCAGAACTTGAGACTTGATCGCAGTTCGAGAGGCGTACATTAGGGAGAATGGGGCAAGCTCGGCCGCCCATTTGCCAATTCGCCCCGTAGACTCCTTGTTGTGCATCATCTCCGCCAGAGGGAATGAGGATGGCACCGTTATCGGGTGCGCTAGGAAGTAATGCCGAAGTTTTCTTGAGGCCATGACCAGCGCGTAAGCAAGCTTCTCGAGCTCGGTATATCGCGTCTTGGCGCCCTGGAGGGCTTCGGAGACAAAGTACACTGGTCGCTGGAGCGCGCCCTCTTCAAGGACGAGGACGGCGCTGACCGCCGTTGCCGAGGCGGTGATGTATAGTAGGAGGGGAGCCTCTGGTGCTGGGGCCACCAGAGTGGGAAGGGTTGCGAGGTGTTTCTTGAGGTCGTCGAAGGCCTTTGCGCAGTCGTCATCCCAATGAAACCCATCGCAACCGCGGAGAGTCTTGAAAATGGTAAGGCCCGCTCCGCCGCTCGGGATAAGAAACGGCTCAAGGCTGCCATGCGGCCTGCCAGCCTCTGGACCTCCTGCGTCGTCTTGGGAGGTTCCATGCCTAGGATAGCATCAACCTTGTCGGGGTTCGAGGAAGCCCAAGAGCTTGCCCGCCTGTACACCGAAGACACATTTATCCGGATTGAGCTTAATGCCCGCCTTCCTGAGGTTGTCGAAGGTTTCCTGAAGATCCCGACTGTGGGAGGTGAGTTGTCTGGTTTTTACTACCACGTCGTCCATGTAGGCCTCCACATTCCTCCCTAGCTGGGCGGCCAGGGCCAGCGCGACGAGGCGGATGAAAGTTGCACCCGCGTTCTTCAAGCCGAAGGGCATCCTTACGAAGCAAAAGGTCCCCACCGGCGTGATGAAGCTGGTTTTATCCTCGTCGTCCTTGGCCATGTAGACCTGATGGTAGCTGGAGTAGGCGTCCAAGAAGCTCATGAGCTCGCATCCGGTGGTAGCATCGACCAGTTGATCTATGCGCGGCAGAGGGTAATCATCCTTCGGGCATGCCTTGTTGAGGGTAGTAAAGTCGATGCACATGCACCAAGCTCTGCTGGCCTTTTTGACCAACGCCGGATTGGCAAGCCAATCCGGATGTTGGACCTCGCGGATAATCCCCGCTCGAAGGAGCTTCGCCACCTCCACCTTGGCCGCTTGCTGTCGATCCATGGACATACGGAGAAGTTTCTGCTTGACGGGCTTGGCGTCAGGGCGGATCGCGAGGTTATGCTCAATGAGGGCGCAGGCCACTCCTTTGATATCTTCCGGGGACCATGCGAAGATATCTATGTTGGCCTGGAGGACTCGGAGCAAGTCTTGCTCTACGTCCGAGGAGAGGCCCTCGCCTATGGACACGAACCGCCCCTCCGCCTGGAGCGGCACCCTCTTCACTCCGCCCTCCGGGTGGGGCTTAGGTGTCCATCCCGGAGCGGATGGCGTGTCCGCCTGGTATTTGTCGGTGAGGGCGTGCACCTTACGGTGCAAGCCTCCGGCTCCGGTTTCGATGCTCCTAGCCATATCCTGATCCCCGAAGAGGGTGATAACGCCCCGCCTTCCTGGGAGCTTCATGCATAGGAATGCGTAGTGTGGGACGGCTTCGAAGGAGTTGATGGCGGGCCGGCCCAGTATGGCATTGTACGGATACGAGACGTCCACGACGTCAAAGATGACATCTTCGGTCCTGGCGTCGTCGGCCTGGCACAAGGAGACTTGGAGGCGAATCTAACCCAGAGCCTTCAGAGGCTGCCCTCCGAGGCCCTGAAGGGGGGCTTTCGAAGCTTTTAATAGACTCCGAGGTATTCCCATACGATCAAGGGCCCCCCGAACAAAATGTTTGCGGAGCTCCCTCCGTCGATGAGGATGCACCTGACATCGCAACCTGCAATGTCGGCCTGGATGACCAAGGGATCTTGATGGGGGAATTCTACGCCCCGTGCGTCGGCTGACGTGAAGGTGATGCTGCAAAGGGACGCCCGCTGAGGTAGTTGTGCTGGGGAAGTGCTCGACGAAGAGCCTCCATCGATGACATTAGTGCCACAGCACTGGGTCTCTCCGGGGGACCCAGCACGCGAGGGACTGCCTTGCATATGCTGTACGTGGGCTGTTGCGGGGGTCAATGTCTCCGAGGCCCGTACATGGGCCACCGCCTGTCGTAATGCCGCAACTTTGGTGCATGTCCGCGTGAAATGGCCCCTGTAGCAGTGTACCTCGCACCATCTGCCGTATTCTAGGATTTCCTGCTCCGCACGCGTCTTCTCATCGCGGCCTCCTTCGCGTCCCCCTCCAACGCGCGAGGTTGACGCGGCCTCCCGGGTAACGCCCTGCGTAGCGAGGATGTGGCGGGCCTTTTGGGGTCTCCGCTGGTTACGCGGGGCTTACGCCTGTCGACTGGTGAGGTTTGGTGCGCCCCGTCATCGACGGGCTCACGAGTGTCGCCTACGGACACTTGCTTGTGTTCCGTCCACAGGTTGTCTGTTGTGCTGCTTCTTTGCGACAAGCCCTCCGCTTGCCCGACATCGGAGCCGTTGCCGCCGCGCCTCCGCGCGTCCTCCTCGGCTCGGGCGTACGCTTCCATTTTGTCGAAGAGCTCTGCCTCCGACTTGAGTGGCTTCCGCGCGTTATATTCAGCGAGTGGTCCCGGGCGGAGACCTTGTATTACTACGTTGATAACGGTTGCCTCGCTAACGTCCCTGACCTGGCAGCGCACTTTCGCGAAGCGCTTGAAGTAATCCCGGAGCCTTTCCTCAGGGTTTTGTTTGACTGCGAAGAGCTGATCCGCATCGACACGCTCGACGAGTTTCCCTGGAAGTTGTTGTAGAGTTGGTCGCAGATCTGTTCCCACGCGTACATGGACTGTGGTTCGATGGTGAAGAACCAGGACAGCGCCACCCCTTGTAACACGAGAGGAAGTCCTTTTGCCTTCGTGGTGTCATCTCCGCCAGCGGCTTCGATAGCGGTCTCATACACGCGCACGAATTCTCGCGGGTCGGAGTCGCCCTTGTACGCCTCGATGATGCTCGAGAACTCGAAGTCCTCAGGCCACGCCGCCTGCTGTAGGCCCGCGGAGAGTGGGGATTCCGGGTCTACGCGCCGCGATGGGATGCGACTAGACGTAGGGGCGTCGCGGCTATCCGCCCTCTCCGGAGGGGGTTCGGATGCCACCACCGGGGGGCGGGTTGGCTCCGAGCCACTTGTATGTCTCGCACAGCCCCGCGGAGGTCTGTTAGCTCCCGCTAAAACGCGCTAAAGGCCGCCAGCAAGGCAGCCTCCACCGCGGACGTGCCTGGGGCCGTCGGTGCGCTTGGCGGTGCTACCGGCACGGCGGTGACCACGGCCTGTGCGCCCAGGCAGCCCGCCGCGTTGTCCTGGAGGGTCTTGGAGCCGGTGACGAGGTCCGCATCGCCGCTGGGGCCATTCGCCGCTTCCACGCCGGGTAGCGAAACAGATGCGCCTGCGTTGCCATCGCCGGGGTTGGTCGTCAGGGCGGTGCTGGTGGGATCTGGCGATGTGTCGGTGGCGGGGTTGGTCGTCGCGTCGGTGGCGGGGTTGGTTGTCGTGTCGGTAGCGGGGTTGGTCGTCGCGTCGGTAGCGGGGTTGGTCGTCGCGTCGATGGCGGGGCTCACGGTCGCACTTGCACCACCGCTCATACCTGTGGCTGCTAAAGCCGAAGCCCTAGTGCTGACGCGAGACTTCGCCGCTTCCGCCTTCTTCTTCTTCGCCGCCGACGGTGAAGCTTTCTTTGGTGCCATCCTCCTTCAGACCTGGAGGCTTGCTCTTGTCCTCCCCACAGACGGCGCCAACTGTTGTGGTTATAGACCAAACAGAGAGAGAGTGGTAGTGGAGAGTTAGGTAAGTGAATGGCTTCGGGCCCCTCCCGGTGGCCTATGCCATACATATATATCCAAATGGTGAGTGCTTGTACAGTTATACCCTTACACGTGAGTATTCCCCTCAGGGGCACTCATGTCATTACATATGTCCCCTTTTGGACCTTACATCCTTCTAACAGGCCTACTGGGCTTAGGTGGGGGCCACCCCTACAACAAGTTCCAATGAGTTTTATGTATGTATAGAAGTTTTTAGAAGATTCTAGAAAATTTTCAAGATCAAGTTCTAACAAGTTTCAAAATTTGAAACTTAAGCTTCAAGTTTCAATAGGTTTTATAAAGTTTCAACCGAAGAGTACTAAGAAGTTTCAATAGGTTTTACCAGGTTTCAACTAAAGTATTTCAAAAAGTTTCAACAAGTTTCAATAGGTTCTATCAAGTTTTAATCAAAAAAGTTTCGAGAAGTTACAACAAGCTTGACGAGTTTCGTCAAGTTTCAATCAAAAAGTTTCATAATATTTTAGATTTTTGGGTTTGAAGTTTTAAGTAGGTTTCGGCATGTTTCACAAAAAAAGTTTTAGAACATTTCAAGAAGTTTTAAAAGGTTTAAAGTTTCAACGGGTTTCAAAATGTTGTTTCAAAAATTGAACAAATTTTCATAAAGTGTGAACACATTTCAAAAAGTTTAAGCAAACCTTTCAAAACAATATTTAAATTAGGTTTCATTGTGTTTCATGAAGAGTTTTAAATCGAGTAGGTTTCAGTGAGTTTCACGAAAGTTTCATACAAGTTTCAACACATTTCAAGAAGTCTCAGAAATAGATTGAAGAAAGTTTCAAGACATTTTGAGAAGTTTAAAAAAGTTTCAACAAGTCTCAGAAAAGGTTTCACAGGGCTTCAGCAAGGTCTTGCGAAAAAGTTTCAAAAATGATAAATTTCAAGTAAGTTTCAATACTCACCTCTGTCGATGGCCCGCTTGCTACCATTGTGTACTTTTGTCATCTGCGCAACCACGCCTTGCCTCCATGCATGGCTGTTCCCATATCAAGCCTTGGGCTCGCATGCGGCTATGCCCTACATGGCGTGCGTGTGCAGCTGGGCGGCTGCCAAGCCACTGCCTTCCTCTGCTTTGCTGCGAGCCACACCATATCATCCTCGAGCTCGCCACGCTGTCCCCTGCCTCGTCGTGATCCTTCACCGCCACGAGCCAGGCTACCGAGCCGCACTGACGCTGGTGAGAGAGCACTAACTCTGTCAAATTTTGGAGCAACAACTCCCAAGAAAAGCTAGTGCACACAGGGTTAACAGTGATGCATATCACGCATAACAACCACACTTTATTATAAAACAAAGGTATGAGTCTTATAGCCAGAGTTTACAATAACAACATAAAGAAGACAACGGAAGATAAATATAGCAGCAGCCCATCCAGCCTTCCCATAAGCGAATGACTGTAAGACGTGGCCTACTCATTGCAATCTTCACCGTAGTCGTCGAAGGCTTCCTCTGGAAAGATGATAATTTGAGCAACGTGAGCATAAAGTACTCCACAAGTTACACGAGGAATTTAACAGAATTAATGCATGCATAAGGAATATCAATGGAAGGCATAATATGGTTAATTGCATAAAAGGCAACATTGGTGTAAATATCGTAAAGTATGAACAAATGCTGAATTTGATACAATAAATAGGAACAAGATTTTAACAAAATAATATCGTTAGTGCAGGCTCCAACCAAACACTAACCTATCTACGGGTATCCCATCCGAACCAAAAGATATCCAAATTTTTCCATAAACCAGATTTTATTAAACTAAAGTCTAATATATGAAAAATCTTACTCAGCATGTCCTTGACCGTGGATATGGCTATCCAGGATAGTTTGTTACTCTGCAGAGGTGTACAACTTTACCCACACATGTCCTCTCGTACTACCACGCGATTAGCACACTGCCTTAGATGTGCGGTTGGGAGTTCATGACAAAGCCTTTACAATGTTCTGTTGTCAACTAGATCACGCTGCCACTAAGGTTTCACCACAATATGAATCCACATGTTGGAGCCCTCTCTTGTGCCATGTGAGACTTCTCGCGGCCTGCGCCATGCTCACAATCAACATATAGCGAGATCAAGTTGGAACTTCACAAATTATTCGGCCAGGTCTGTTCCATACCAGACTTGTGGTAGTACGGTGTGACTTTGTAAAAGTAGCTCACAGACCGGTCCTTAATTTGACTTAGGCCTAACAATATACCCCCTAGTGCCTAGCAATCAACATTGAGTTATCAAACAACAATGCATGCTAGCAAGCACCCACCACCATACCAATGCCTAAGTCTAAACCAAGTTTTTATATTTTGTTTCAAAAATATTTCATAAACATTCTGGACTCACCAAAGTCAAGAATACACTTCAAAAGTTTATCATTTTATATGAAAAGTTATCCCAACCTATAATTATTCTAAGCATGGCTAAACAATTCTATAAAATTTCTAGTTAATACTAATATACTAACTAGGTTTTTATCTAGAGTGACAAGGCATAATTGTGATCAATGTCAAGTTTGGCTGTACAAAAGAATTAGGCATAACTAGAATTTAAACTGAATTTAAACTAGATTTGAATAAAAGTACGCATGCATAATAATTTAAAAACAACGTAAATAAGTTAAACTACTGGGAACAATATGATCAAGGGTGTAACTTGCCTTGCTCAGGATCCTGGTGTGAGTCGTCGAAGTCGTGCTCTCCAAGATCGTCGTAATCTACGCGCGCAGAACCAAACAAATAAATTCAAATAAAATTAAAAATTCAAAACGTGTGTAGAAATGGGTAGTTTAGTATTTTAGAAAATTTTAGAAATTTGAATGGGTCAAATTGGAGTTAAAATGAAAAATACGGGCTTCCGGAAGTTTAAAAAGAGAGAAAATGGAAAAGGCTGATTTTCTAGAATTATTTTTATACTGAAAAAGATGCTTATGACGTCAGCAAGAAATTAAATTTTTGGAGGAATTATTTTTGTAAGGAAAAAGCTGATGTGGCGAGGCCAGCTGACGTGGCGGCCGTGGCATGCCACTGGACTGCCACATGGCTCAGGGGTGATGACGTGGCCAGGCCGGTGCGGCAGCGCACGGAGCCCGCGAGCTCGCCGAAACTCCGGCGCTCAGCGGCAACTACCGAGAGGTAGAGGAGGGAGAGGAGGCAGCGAGGGTTCAGATCCTACCCGACGCCGGACTCAGGGAAGACCGGAGGACGGTCGACGGCGGGAGAGAAGCGGCGGTGACAACTGCTTTCGGGGACGACAGTGCTCCGGTGGCTTAGGTGCTCGGCCGAGGAGGGGGAAGGGAGAGCGGAGGGAGGTGGTGCGAAGAAGGCACTTGGGGGGGTTTATAGGGGTGGAGGGCGGCGCGGCTCGCTGGACTTCCGGAGGAGGAAGCTGGTACGGGGGTGCGAACGTGAACGTGGAGGGCCTTTAATGGCCGGCGGGGGTGCGGCGGCAAGGGGGGAACCCGAGGCGGCGTTTAAGGAAGAGAAACCGGCTGAGTAGACGGAGCTTCAGCACGCACGGCCGGAGGTTGAAGAAAGGGGAGGTGGAAGATAAAGATGACAAGTGGCCCCTGCGCGTCGGTGAGAGAAGAGGGGTGACGAAGGGGTGGGCTGTCGGATGGAGGACTCGGGCAAGAAATCAAATCTCGGCCGTTGAGGTGAAATGAAGGGGTAAGTGGTTGCATACGGCCAAGACTAGATCAAGGAGTGGGATGGATTTAATCTGGGAGTGACATGTGTCAGCCTGAGATTAATTTCCATTTAAATTTTGTTTTTAATTTTCATAAATACTAGAAAGCTTCAAAATTACTTAGAAAATATTAAACAAAGTCTAAAAATTCCAGAAAATTTTATAAAAATTCCTAGAGCAGTTTTAGACTTAGGAAAAATATTTTTAATTTAAATTTGGCCTTTATATTTTTTTTTACAAAAATACCTTTTTGGCTTTTAAAATTGGTTTTTAAATCACAAAAAATCTCAAAAATTACTATAAATTCAGGAGAGCTCAAGAAAAGGAGCGAAATAACAAGTAACTCAAAGCCAGGGCAATCAAGAAGAAGCAAAGACTTTTCAACCTCCCAGTATTTAAGAAAAACAACATCACTGCGAAGAAGACCACCCGCCAGGAGAGAGCCACTGAGCAAGATCCCTACTTCTGCGAAGGTCAAGACTCTTGCCCCAAGAATTACTCCCAAAATCTGTTGTGGACCAAGACAGCTAGAGTACGATGGATGGATAATGACAATCGTCATTTATTTTAAGGGGGGTAGCACTGAGACAGAAATGTAGTACGATGGATGGATAATGACAATCGTCATTTATTTTAAGGGGGGTAGCACTGAGACAGAAATGTCAAAGAGCTACTACGACGCATATTTGGAGTTGCAACCACCTGGGTTAGAGCTAATCAGACCAGTACAAGGAGATTCGCAAGGTCACCAATCTTCTGCAGATGAGGACTACGAGATGTACCTTTAGCTAAAATTGTCGTGTCTGGCAAAGCTAAAGGCTAAGAACGGGATCCCAGTAGAAATAAAAGACCCCACCTAGAAGTACCTCTGCATTCCCAAAGCCCTCTACTTCCTAGGGCACAGACCATTGCTACCCACTTATCCATATGAGAATCTACAACCATATGTCCAATAGGCGATGCGACTACTCCATTCTACGATGGCGTAAAGACAACAATGTGAAAGAGCAAATAATTGGAAGTTTACGACCTATCCAGGAGAGCAAGGTATCTCTCTTCCCTTTGATTTCTCCAAGTGCTAACCCCTATTGTGCAGATTTTCATCTCTCTATGGAGCTAAGGAACTATTTGTCGAGCAACACCCCGAAACCCATTGCTAGCCAATAAAACCTTGCCTGCTTCTTTCTGCTCTACCGGAATCTCGGGGTCGAGATTCATTTAAGGGGGGTAGGTTTGTAACATCCCAAAATTTGGTTATCCAAAAGTAAGGAGTTTTATTTTATTGGAAAAACATTCTTTTGCATTTTGCTGGCTTTCGAATTGCTTCTGAGTATTTAATTCAAATCTTCTGAGTTTTTGGGTGGCATGCAAATTAATATAATAAGAAATAATATCCAAGTTCAAAAGGAAATGATGATGTTAATAAGAGAAATAGAAGACCCCAAGGATCTACACACACATTAACAATTAAATATTAAATGATGGGGAAAAAATCAAATCAGAAATCAACATACTTAGGTAAAAAAAAGGGGGCTAAGGAGTTTTAGAACTCACATCCAAATAGCTGAAAGTTTAGAGTCTAAATTTGAAATGTTATGCAAAAACAGAGAGCAATAATCCTAAGGGTGAAAAAGGAATTTAAATTAAAAGTTCGAATTTTAAAGTAATGCCTGAAGTTTTTATCCCCTTTTTCCTTACCATTTCTTTCTCTCCCCTGTGGGCCCCCACTCTTTTCTTTCTCCCTCTTTCCCTCTCTCCCGATCTCCTTATCTGGCCGATGGGGCCTCTTCCTCCCTGCATCTCTCCTTCTCTTCTATTCCCCCGTGTGCCCACTCCCTCCATTCTTTACTTCTTCTCCCTCCTCCCTTCAGCGGTAGAGCTTGCTCCACGTCCTCCCTCCCCGCGCCATCAGCGCCTGCTCCCGCCGCAGCATCCTGCGCTCACGTCCCCTCCGCACGCCGAGCCCCGCGCCGCTCCTGCCAAGCGCCGCCCCGAGCCCCGTGCCGGTCGTTGCCCTCCGGTCCTCCACCCCTCTGCCCGGTCCATCCCCGCCGCCCGGTCCTCCGCCAGCATCACCTCTCTCTCTCCGTCGCAATAAGAAGCTGCCGGCTCCCCATTGCTCTCTCCCATCACCTCTTCTTCCCCGCTTAGCCGCCGGTGCCTCCACACCGTCCCTGCCGGCCCGGTGGCTCACTCCAAAAATTTGACGCGTCACCTCGTGCCCCAGGGCCCCCTCTGCACCCCCCCCTCACCTAATTGAAGTTCTGTGCGCCAGGGAACGCCGACACCGCCGCCTACCTCAAGTCCGGCCGCCGACGCCCTATCTTCGCTGCTGCTTCACCAGGGCGTCGTGGCTCAATTCTTCCCTCCAGGAGCACCATCATGGTGTCCTCCGTCATCCCCAAGCGGCGCCACGGTTGCTCTCCAACCCCAGTGAGCCGGCGACGACAACCCCACCCGCACCGCCATATGCCACCGCCGCCGGCCTTCCTCAGTGCTTCCCCGGCTACATGACTGGAGTGGTGAGTCTCCTATTGCCCTCATACTACTCACGCGCTCGCTAATTTCAACATTCCTCCACGCCGGCGCTGTTGTCCCCTTATACCCTCGCCGCCGGCCGCTTCGAGTTGCCGTCCGCCCGCCTCGCCGCCGCTCCGGTCAAAGCGCCGCCCCCATCCTCCTCCCTACCCATCCCGGAATCCGTTTCATGAGCCGCCGCCTCCCTCTGGCTGCCCCCTCGCCGGCGCCCAACAGCATGCACCGCCTCCTCTGTCGGTTTAACCGAGCGCCTCCATCCCCCTGTTCCTGCCTATCCCTCTCTTCTTTCTTCACAATGGCAGATGGGCCCTCTTGGCTTAAATTAATTAGTAATCAATGGGTTTGATGCAAACTGCAAACAGAGGGAAGATGTACTAGCTAGCATGCATAAACACATAGTTTATAACTTAGAAATTCCAACCAGAATGAAACAACAAGTCCTTCCGTATTTAGTAAAAACTATAGAAATGACATTAGAACTAATTAGTAAAGATTACAAAAATCATAGATGACTAACATAAGTACAAATCATAGCTATTATTTTTAGACAATAGAACTTAAGTAAAAGAAGTATGACTAGTCAGTTTGTCCCCTAAATTAAAGTATGCTTTGGGTATACATTGTATGAACTTTGGAATTAAAATGTGTGAAAGTCCCTTTTGTAGTAGCTAATATAATTCAATTAGCATAACCTCAAATGAAGTGCATATAATCTAGTCATAGGTATAGATTTGAAGATGTGAATGATAGTGAAAATGTATAGTTGGGTCCGCAAGAATAGATCCTAAGTGAAGCTAAAATCATGAAAGATAATAAATGCGGATATGTGTATATGAAGCACCCATGACCCTCAGTTCTCGGAGCATCGTAAACTAAGTACCATACCAAAGTACAACTTCGTACGTCTAATAAAAGAAACCCATGGGTCGTTAATCGTTAAAAATGATCTTGTTAACCTACACCTTAGTAAACAAGTTAATATTAGGCCCGCATAAAATAGTATGTCTTTCCTTTGCTAAAAAGTATAGACTATAAAGCCAACTTAATAAATCAACAAGTGTACGCAATGAGCATATAACACATACCCTAATTCGTAAATGCTAACCCTGAAAAAAAATAATGTTCGGCCAAATTCATACATATATACCTTAACTCATGGAACTTCCTTGATAAATATAAAATTATAAAAAGAAGATTATTAAATAAAATGGATCGAACCATGATAATTTACAATCGGCTATGCCTAGCCATATTTGAACTCGAAGCGGAATGTTCAGGCAAACACTCCCTTTGCCATGATACTTCCTTTTGCGCTTTTCGCCATTCATCGCTCCGCTCCAACTCCGTTGACTCCGTCAAATCTCCGTGCTCATTCAATCCTACCAAAAATCACCTTTTAACTCATAATAAAATTTAAGTTGAGTTTATTTGGATTTTCTTGAATCTTGTTGAGTTATTTGCATTCCATTGTTTAGCGCGTAATTACAGATTGGAATTCTGGAGAATCAACGGATCCGGCAAGACGAAGATCCAGAAGTTGGAAGAAAATAGAAGCTCAAGAGAAAGTGTCGTGTGGGCTCAAGACCGCGGTAAACCGTGCAGGCGAGTCAATACTTTGATCATGTTGAACCTACATTTTCTGCAAATTATTTTTGTTTAAATTATCAAATTGCATGCTGCTATTTTATATGCAAATACATGCTGAATTTAAGATTCTAGTTATATTCCATTGTGTACCTTGATTAATATTATCCATCCTTTGGAACATTTGAATTTGCGAACATTGTCGCCCTAGCAAAAAAAATTATAATAGTAACCTTTCGAAAATAAGTCCGTAATTATATGCCATGCTTAGTATTGCTTAGATACTCATGGGCGCGAGAGCGCCCAAGCATCACTTTTAATCCTGAGAAAAATTGGTTGGGCAGTCATGGTGGGAATGACTGGTATATGTTGTACATGATTATTTTATACTTCCAAAAACCCCAACTTGCTTAAATATCTGGGCGGATGGTTCGAGTGTGTGTGTGTATGTGGTGCGGTGGAAGCACAAAGTGAGTAGTGGTAAATCCGCCCAGATACCACTAAGGACTGAATCTTGTCATGACCTCCTGTGTAAAACAAGTACAACCACAAGTCTGTAAAATACAACTTGGCTTAGTAAATTTACCGGACCCTGAAAGTCATCATCATGAGTGGGAGAGTGAAGTAGTGCAAGCGGCTGTCTGTGTGACGGCTTGAATGGGACACCCGCGGAGGGTGAAGTCCCGCTGTGGCGTGCTAGCAAGGTGAAGTATCCAGCTGCTGGGCGTTCAGAAGGGGGACATCCCGCACACTTATGGGACCCACCGCAAGTGGGCAGTTTCCCATGAGATGAGATGATGGAAGGGGCGAGGTACTTTGAACGGTTACTGTGATGGTTTGTTCAACCGCACGGCTAAGGAATTGTGTGGGGCAACGGGTAAACTGTCTCTTGTGGGTAAAGTGTACCAACTCTGCAGAGTCAAAACTATTCGAATAGCCGTGCCCACGGTCAAGGGCGGACATGGGGACTTAACTAGATATAGTTCTATTTCAAAATGCTTTATGGATGGGATTGGGAAAAGTGAAGGGCGAAGGACTGCCCTGATTTGGAATTGTCCTGGGTGTCGTCCCAGTGGTAAGTTAAGCGGCTATAACGCTGAAAGATGTCAAATGGCGTGATGCCATATGTGTAGGAAAAATTATGGTGATATTAGGCATATGGTGTGATGCCATATGTATGGAAAATCATGTTAATATTCCTTGAACATTATGTTTTGATCCAAAGCTGCTAGGTCTCAGGAAATTTTATGTATTGTATTTCAAATAGTGGCATTTCTAAACTTACAAACTAAAATATGGAAAGAATAAGCAGGGTCGTGAGTAAAGGAAATAGATGTTTGAAGTGTACACATAAAGGTATTGGTGGATTCATATCGATCTTAAATAGGAAATGATAGTGTGGGTTCTGGGAGAAATAAATTGGTGGAGTCTAGCTGAATAGATAGGCTAGATAGATGATGTAGATGATTTTTGGAGATTTAGGGATTGCACAGATAAATATTGGATTACGACACTGATAAATTAATTCTTGGGAGATGACAATATTGGAATTAATAGATTCGATTACTAGATGAGTCAATTGAATTTTCGGGATTTTGGAGGAGTAATACTAGTATTGGATTATAGTTCCTGATTAGTAATTTACTTGGTGGGAGGATACTAGTGAATCGTAGAATTGCTCAATGATATTCTTGTGGGATATATAATAGCGAATCGATTATGGAGAATTAGGGAGTGCAAAGGTAAATTGCTGGATTACTACACTACTGAGGTTTATTAATTCTTGGAAGATGTTGACAATATGGGGAATTAATAGGAGTTGATCAATTACTAGAGGGATGAATTGAATTTCCGAGAAGATTGGAGGATTCATAACAATTAGTGTATTATAATCTTGGTAAATTGAATTTTTCGGTGGAGGTATATTTGTGGATTAGCTAATGATAGATAATGGAAAAACGAGATTGATTATTGGATTATGGTTTTGAACCAATGACGAAAAGGATTGAATACGAATGATATCGGTGGATTTGAAAGTAATTATGTTAGAAAATCATTAGAATTCAGAGGTGAAGAGTTGATGAATAGTAATGGCAGAATTGGATTATTAGTAAATCGAAATAGAAAGTATCATTGGTGGATTAAATAAATGATGACACTTGCTGTTTGGAGATTTAGACAGCAGTCAATAAAGAAAGTGCATTTTCGGTGGATTAAGTCAATTTTGGGATATTGTAGTATGGAGTTAGGTAGTAATAGTAACACTTTGATTAAATAATAGTAATAATGCTACTAAAAGCAATTTTTGGCAAATAAAATAACCCGAGCCTCCCCTTTGTTAAGCCATGCATACTATTTATATTTCATTCTGTGTATTGGCTCGCGGAGCACGGGGTTGGAGTGCTCACACTCGCTTTTGCGATAAAATTCAGAATCAGGAATCAAATCACCTCGCCCCAGCAACCAGACTGGACAAGCTGGCAGAGAGGATGAAGATGTCAAGGGCTAGGCCGCTGTAGGGACCCAGATATTAATATCCGGATTCCTCTGTGATTACTGCACTATTCCCTGGATCAGTAGATAGTGCTCACAGTTACAGTAATGAATATCAAAATACATATCATGCGGAAGCGTAAAATTTAATAGTAGACTTACTCATGGGCCGATTAGGCCGAAATCATTAAATTGCAGCAGCGGAAGAACGAAGTACACAGGTGGGACCTTCAGGACATGCCCACAGGCAACCAACTGGAGGTTCGCGACCTAGCCCTTGACATCTTCATCTTCTCTGCCAGCTTGTCCAATCTTGTTGCTGCGGCGCGGTGATTTGATTCCTGATTCTGAATTTTGTCGCAAAAGCGAGCGTGAGCACTCCGACCCCGTGCTCCGCGAGCCAATACGCAGAATGCAAATAAATAGTATGCATAGCTTAACAAAGGAGAGGCTCGGGCTATTTTATTTTGCGTAGAGAGCTTTTGAATACAATTAATTAAAAAGCCCTATGACTTAGCAATTTTGGAACAAATCATAATGTACAAGGAAATGCATTATTAATATCGATTCAGATTCCATCCACCGTTACATGGCATCTGCACCATATAGCAATTTCTTCAGCGTTATAGCCGCTTAACTTACCACTGGGACGACACCCAGGACAATTCCAAACTAGGGCCTTTCACTGCCCTCCACTTTTCCATCCCACCCACAAAACATTTTGAAATAGAACTATATCTGGTTAAGTTCCCATGTCCGCCCTTGACCGTGGGCACGGCTATTCGAATAGTTTTGACTCTGCAGAGTTTGTACACTTTACCCACAAGAGATAGATCCACTCGTTGCCCCACATGATTCCTTAGCCATGCGGTTGAGTAGACTATCACAGGACCTTTACAATGCATTTTTCTTAGCAGAGTTACGTCCGCTAAGGTTTCCACTTCCTCCGGGTACGACCACCCTTCCAGAAGCCCCCTCTTGCGCCGTCACGTCGGAGGATGTGGCCATCCTCTACCCGCCCGTGTTCACACCGGCGCAACTCTTACTAAGTCGATGCAAATTAGTTAGCCCTGCCTACACTTTGCCAGCTTGTGGTTGTACTTGTTTTACAGGGGAGATCATGACAAGATTCAGTCCTTAGGGTATCTGGGCGGTTCTACCACAAACCACACTCTCGTGCACCCCTGCACCACACCCCCGAACCATCCGCCCAGATAAATAAGCAATTTGAGGTTTTTAGGAATATAAAATAGCCATATCCAACATACACCAGTCATTACCACCCTGACTGCCCAACCAATTTTTCTCAGGATTAAGAGTGATGCTTGGGCGCTCTCGCGCCCATGAGTATCTAAACAATACTAAGCATGGCATATAATTACGGACTTATCTTTGAAAGGTTACTATTGTAATTTTGCTAGGGCGACAAAGTTCACATAATCAAGTAATCCAAATGAGGTGTAATATTATTCAAGACAAGCAATTGGGCATATAACTAGAATCAATTTAACATGTATTTGCATATAAAATAACAGCATGCAATTTGATAATTTAAACAAAATTAATTTTGCAGAAAGTGTAGGTTCAACATGATCAAAGTATTGACTCGCCTGGTGCGGTTTAGCACGGTCTTGAGCTCACACAATGCTTTATCTTGATCTTTTGGTCTCTATCTTCACTTTGAGCTTGATCTCACTTGATCCATTGAATCTTCACGACTTCCAATTTCTAATTACGCTACGAACGACTGAATCCAAATAAAAGCAAGTAACTCAAAAGATCCAGATAAATCCGAATAAACTCAATTTAGTTTTACTTTGGGTTAATAGGTGATTGAGATGATTTGAGGCAAGATCGACGGGGCGCAGAGTATTGTTGGTGTTTAACGGGGTTGGAGCGAAATGATTAAATGGCTAAAGAAGATTTATTTAGACGATTGCCAAGGAGAGTTCATGATACTGGAATATTCATTGGAATACTCTGCTTCGGATTTGAGAATGGTTAGGCATAGCTGACTTTAAAGTATCCCGGATTGGTCTTTTTATTCTCTAACTTCTCTTATCATTTTTGTATTTATTTAGAAAGTTCCATGTGCTGACATATAATATTAGCCCTTTTGTCCTTTGGATGGTATGAGCTTGTACATCGTAAGAGCATTAATCCTGACCTAGGGCTCCTATATTGTTTTTAGTATAACTTGTATTCAGAGCTAATGGTTAGTCGATACGTTGACAACTTTTCAGCATTATGTTCCCGATTGTTATATTTATTCCAATCTTTTATACAAGCCACGTACTTATAGCTTAAATATTAATAACTTAACACCACAGATTATTTAATGGTTGTTTGTGAAAGTACTTTTATGACTTCTTAAAGACATAGGAACGATAGTCATACTTTAGATGGTTAATTGTGTATCACCTAATTATATATGGCTTTTATTGTCCAAATAGTTTTTACGATATATTCTATAGTCATGCTAAGTGAAACGTTAACCTAAACTCCGACTGGCATTACTGATTTATTTATCGGCGATATACTATTGGTGGGGGTTTATAAATCATGACTTTCTAATTTAAATATATATTACATTTCAAATGGCTTTGGCATATCGTTTAGTTTTATGAAGCTGCTTGAGTTATCACTTAATTGAATCTACCCTTAAGATTTATTTTATGGCTGCAGACAAAAGGTTAGGGCACAAATTATAATTACGGTTAACCTCTTAAGTTAAAGTCTCGCTTTTGTAGGTAATACGTATTCAAGTTGTTTCCTTCATCGTAACCCTGAATGTATTTTTAATCAGGACCTTTATTAGATTTGGTCATGTAGCCAAGTCCACCTTTATGAATGCCGTTAATTATAATCTAGACTTTAGTTAAATGTTCCAAACTACATTAGTTACTCATATAGGTTATTTAATCTAATACAAAAGCTTAAAATATCCCAACCAAATCTACTAGCCTCTCTACTTTACTTCCATAACTTGAACTTGGATGTGCTATTATTGTTATTATTTTTATTATTATTATTACTATCATTTTCCTTAATATGTATCCTTATTAAATTTGGGCCTTAAGTAGAACCATATTTTACTAATGCCTCTAATTGATACTTAAGCCTCAAATAAATAGTTAAATCCTTTCCTTGAGTTTTTAAATCCATTCACAAATTAAAGTTTGTAAATCACATAGACCATACAATTTATTCTCCCTCCTTTTTATTATTAACATTTGACCTCTCTTTTTTTAAAAAAAAATTATTTCATTGGAAACAATGTTGATCAATAATTACCAAGAAATGGGAGGAAAACCTGGAACATGCATCGGCTTAGAAAGGAATTTCCTAGTCGGCCCACATGCCAGCCGAAGGGCAAGAAGAGCAGAGCAGGGCTCGGCCAGAAGGGAAAAGGGAAACAGAGGAGGGCGGGCGTAGGGCCAGGCGGCGGGCTCGCCGGCGCGACCTTCGGCCGGAGGGGCGGTGGACGCCCAAAACGGGTTGCCCCCGAGGTGAGGAAGTCCCCGGGGTAGCGGCTCCGGTCGGGGCGACGCACTGGAGGGCCGGCGACGGTAGAAGCGGCCGGACGCGGAGACACCGTGGTGGCGGCGGCGGTCCGTCACAGGAAAGGAGAAGGTAAGGCAAGCACGAGCGATAGAGTGCCCCTGGGGAGTTACCTGCGGTGAAGGTTCGGTCGGGGAGGCGTCGAGGCGGGCCAGCGACGGAGGCCGAGGGCGGCGCGGGGAGGCGCACGGTGCCGGGGAGAATGGGGGCACGACGCTCCGAACTGGTGAGGGGGTCATCCTTACGGGGTCCTGCGGAAGCTCTGGTTGAACGGAATTTGATGGAGGCGGCCGAAATCGGCGGCGGCCAGAGTTCACCGGAGTTGAGGATGAACGGTGCGCCAGTGATCTTCAGGGCAGGGGAGTTCAATCAGACGCGGCAGGAGCACTAGGGAAGGTAGGGAAACTCGGGGGAGGGGTTATTACCAGACGAGAATCACCGAGGTGCGCTAGCGACGGTGGTGGTCGGAGGTGCACTCGGCGGTAGCAAAAATTCAAGCGGGAGAGAGCGACTCTGCTGGGGTGTGTTGGGGGAACGCCTAACTACAGGTTTTGAGGTTCATTTCGGACAGGGGAGCGCTGGGGAAGTGAATGCATGGTTTACTCCCGCGCGCTGGCACTTGAGTGCAGAGGGCATGGGTGGAGCAAGGCCGGCGCAGGGCTACTCCCGCCTGGCCTAGTAGGTGCATCGATGGCGACGGGACGGGAAGATGAGTCGATGCAAGTGACCGCATCCGGGGAGGATCTCACGCGCGCGCTCCCGAGGCTGGCGACGAGACAGTGGAGAGACGCGGCGGAGCAGGCGGTGACGCTGCTGCAGGGGCGGTGGAGTTAAGGCGGTGGCAGGCGGCGGTGCTGCAGAGCAGAGGCAAAGGGACAAGTCGGGGCTTGAGTGCTGCTTGCAGGATTCGGCGCAGAGGAGAGATGGAAGAGGGAGACGTGGAGCGAGCGCAGCCATGAGAAGGGGAAGAGAAGGAAGACAGTGGGCGCAGGAGCCGGGAGGAAAAAGAGAGGAAGAGGGGGAAAGAAATGAGGGCCCACCTGGAAGGGAGAGGAACTAAGAGAAAAGAAGGAAAAGAGAAAAAGAATTGCTCAGGCCAAATTTTTGTAATTTGGATTTTTTTTTTTGTCTCACATTAGCATTTATTGATCTTGATTTTAAACTTGAGATTTTTATTATTTTGATTCTTAGGGTCTTAAACTCCCCAAAATTATTTTTCATTATTAATATTATTGTCACACTTCTTATTTGTATTTGAGATTTATTTCCAGTTATTACTTGCCCAGGCACAAAATTCAGGAAAACCCAAATAAGATTTCGCACAAAAACCCAAATGCTAGTAAGATGCAAATAAAAGTTTTTAAATTAATCAAAATTTCAGACATCCAAAATTCAGGATGTGACAAACCTACCCCCCTTAAATGAATCTCGACCCCGAGATTCCGGTGGAGTAGAAAGAGTAGAGGTGGGTTATATTGGCTAGCAATGGGTTTCAGGGTGTTGCTTGACGTGTAGTTCCTTAGCTCCACAGAGATATGAAGATCTGCACAATAGGGGTTAGCACTTGGGGAAGTTAAAAGTAAAGGGTGATACTTTGTTCCCCTGGATAGGTCGCAGACTTCCAAGCACTTGCTTTTTGCCATTGTTGTCTTTATGTCATTGTAGAATGGAGTAGCTGCATCGTCTATTGGACATAGGGTTGTAGACTTTCATATTGATAGGTGGCTAGCCATGGTCTGTGCCCTAGGAAGTAGACGGCCTTAAGAATGCAGAAGTACTTTAGGTGGGGGTCTTTTACTTCTACCAGGACTCTATCCTTAGTCAAGCATGGCGGTTTTTGCTAAAGGTACGTCTTGTACTCCTCATCACTAGAAGATTTTGGTCTTGCGAATCTCCTTGTACTGGTCTGATTAGCTCTAAGTCCAGGTCGTTGCAGTTCCAAGGATGTTCATCGTAGTAGTTCTTTGGCAGTTCTGTCTCTTGGTACTACCCCCCTTAAATAAATAACGAATGTCATTATGGTTGGCGGCAATTTGATTTATCTCGACTCTTGGTCCTCGTGCTGATTGGGGCTCTTAGTTGGAAAAATTGCGAAGGCTTCACTTATCCTTGGTTGCCTTGGCTTTAGTAGACCCGGCTGGGTTTGTAGCAAAGGGGCGAGAGGGAATAGCAGGAGGTACGGTTAGAATCGTGGGGATACGGAAATCTGAACCCATTATAATTGCAAAAGAGTACACCCCGGGAAACTGGGGTGGCACATGAATCACATAAGTTTTTAAAACACTCTTTTCCTGTAACTGCGAAATGTAACGCCCAAGGGCAAGAAGGCAGTGCACAGGGCCAAATAGAAATCTTGCAACAATACATCGTCTACTCGGGAAGCACACATAAGAGAGCGCAGGGTTTATCTGCATAGCCCGTTTAAAACGAGACCACCTTATCTTCATGACCATCTTCAACGTTCCTATCCTTAAGTTTTAGAGCAATGGTACGAGAAGAGGATCAAAAGTTTCTTTCCGAATTAATAGAAAGAAGTGGAAAGTACTTGGGGTAGTTTCATTGGTTTTAGCACTTGTTTTCATCTTTTTTTTTTTGTATCCTAATCTCTTCCAACGTTTAACTATCCATCACTGAATCAATTCACTCCCATATGATTTTTTTTTTTTTACATAAGGCTTAGAATCCAATGGCCTTTATAATTTAACTTCCACTTTTGCAATTGCACTTAGGCTATCTTTCTTCATTAATTGTTCATGGCATTACTGCCATCTAAGACTCCAAACAGCTAAGGAGATTATTTATTTTATTTGATCCACCAATCATACTCGTCCTATAGTATCATCCATCATTTCATTAATCTAGTCATGATTATCTAAGTCCCGCATAAATCTTTGACCTTCAATCATATATTTGTGGATTAAATATCATATTTTCACTATGATTGTATAATCACATCTCGGATCCACTATTGGTCAACTTATTAACTCTACAATCCAATGAAAATCCAATGCCTTTACTATAAATCCACCTATATAGTTCTTCCATTTAAAATTTTATTAATCGAATCGAAGTTAACAAATTATGATATGTGCCTGAATTTCCATCACATCTTTATAAATCCAATCTCAGGTTCGTCGATTGCCAGTTTTATCAGCTTTCCAATCCTATGAAGATCTAACTTTCTTTATTTAGATCCACTGATGTCTTTCGTATCGTGACCTCATAATAATCCAGTCTGGTGTCATTGATCCAAATCCATGGTTTGCTTCTCCAATGATCAACCTGAATCTTTATTGTCTATTTACTCCTCAATTCTGAATTCTACTGATTATCCATCATTATTACTTTTAAATCCACCAGTGTCATGTGTACCAGGATTTCCTAATATTCAAGATTGTATTCAAACTCATAATTACTCCTCTAGTAACCACCTAAATCTTCAGTGACAACCTCCGAATTAATTCATTATTATGAACATCTTCCAGGAATAATGTTATTAATCAAGCCTGTACTCTGATAATTGTTATTATCTCTCCAATTTCTCAAAACTCTATCAATTTATCTAGCAATCGATCATATTCCATTATTCCACTGTTGTAAATATCTCCCAGAAATTATGTTATTTATCAATGTTGTACTCCCGCAATTATTTTCATATTTCCTATTTCTCCAAGAATAACTTAATTCATCCATATAGGCCATCTATTCAGTTATGCTCCATCAATACATTTATCCAATTCACATTATTGTTTTCCTCCAAGGATAACACAATTGTAGAGGCTAAGCTTCAAGGTTCAGCATCATAATTCTCAGCCTAAAGGGTGTTTTCATGGAAAATTTACAAGAGGGGTACTGGATTTTTTTTTTTCACATTGAATTCAGGATAAGAGAGCTTCAGAAGTAAATGGCTTGGGCAGCATGCAGATGAGGGGAAATCATCTAAGAGAGATGAGAATGAGCAATATAGCTTATATTTGTGAAAATAGATATTATGGAAATAAGTCTAGTCATGGACTAACGGCCAGGCTAACTAGGTCACGATCTGCAGTCGATATGCTCTGATACCATCGCTGTAGGGACCCAGATATTAATATCCGGATTCCTCTGTGATTACTGCACTATTCCCTGGATCAGTAGATAGTGCTCACAGTTACAGTAATGAATATCAAAATACATATCATGCGGAAGCGTAAAATTTAATAGTAGACTTACTCATGGGCCGATTAGGCCGAAATCATTAAATTGCAGCAGCGGAAGAACGAAGTACACAGGTGGGACCTTCAGGACATGCCCACAGGCAACCAACTGGAGGTTCGCGACCTAGCCCTTGACATCTTCATCTTCTCTGCCAGCTTGTCCAATCTTGTTGCTGCGGCGCGGTGATTTGATTCCTGATTCTGAATTTTGTCGCAAAAGCGAGCGTGAGCACTCCGACCCCGTGCTCCGCGAGCCAATACGCAGAATGCAAATAAATAGTATGCATAGCTTAACAAAGGAGAGGCTCGGGCTATTTTATTTTGCGTAGAGAGCTTTTGAATACAATTAATTAAAAAGCCCTATGACTTAGCAATTTTGGAACAAATCATAATGTACAAGGAAATGCATTATTAATATCGATTCAGATTCCATCCACCGTTACATGGCATCTGCACCATATAGCAATTTCTTCAGCGTTATAGCCGCTTAACTTACCACTGGGACGACACCCAGGACAATTCCAAACTAGGGCCTTTCACTGCCCTCCACTTTTCCATCCCACCCACAAAACATTTTGAAATAGAACTATATCTGGTTAAGTTCCCATGTCCGCCCTTGACCGTGGGCACGGCTATTCGAATAGTTTTGACTCTGCAGAGTTTGTACACTTTACCCACAAGAGATAGATCCACTCGTTGCCCCACATGATTCCTTAGCCATGCGGTTGAGTAGACTATCACAGGACCTTTACAATGCATTTTTCTTAGCAGAGTTACGTCCGCTAAGGTTTCCACTTCCTCCGGGTACGACCACCCTTCCAGAAGCCCCCTCTTGCGCCGTCACGTCGGAGGATGTGGCCATCCTCTACCCGCCCGTGTTCACACCGGCGCAACTCTTACTAAGTCGATGCAAATTAGTTAGCCCTGCCTACACTTTGCCAGCTTGTGGTTGTACTTGTTTTACAGGGGAGATCATGACAAGATTCAGTCCTTAGGGTATCTGGGCGGTTCTACCACAAACCACACTCTCGTGCACCCCTGCACCACACCCCCGAACCATCCGCCCAGATAAATAAGCAATTTGAGGTTTTTAGGAATATAAAATAGCCATATCCAACATACACCAGTCATTACCACCCTGACTGCCCAACCAATTTTTCTCAGGATTAAGAGTGATGCTTGGGCGCTCTCGCGCCCATGAGTATCTAAACAATACTAAGCATGGCATATAATTACGGACTTATCTTTGAAAGGTTACTATTGTAATTTTGCTAGGGCGACAAAGTTCACATAATCAAGTAATCCAAATGAGGTGTAATATTATTCAAGACAAGCAATTGGGCATATAACTAGAATCAATTTAACATGTATTTGCATATAAAATAACAGCATGCAATTTGATAATTTAAACAAAATTAATTTTGCAGAAAGTGTAGGTTCAACATGATCAAAGTATTGACTCGCCTGGTGCGGTTTAGCACGGTCTTGAGCTCACACAATGCTTTATCTTGATCTTTTGGTCTCTATCTTCACTTTGAGCTTGATCTCACTTGATCCATTGAATCTTCACGACTTCCAATTTCTAATTACGCTACGAACGACTGAATCCAAATAAAAGCAAGTAACTCAAAAGATCCAGATAAATCCGAATAAACTCAATTTAGTTTTACTTTGGGTTAATAGGTGATTGAGATGATTTGAGGCAAGATCGACGGGGCGCAGAGTATTGTTGGTGTTTAACGGGGTTGGAGCGAAATGATTAAATGGCTAAAGAAGATTTATTTAGACGATTGCCAAGGAGAGTTCATGATACTGGAATATTCATTGGAATACTCTGCTTCGGATTTGAGAATGGTTAGGCATAGCTGACTTTAAAGTATCCCGGATTGGTCTTTTTATTCTCTAACTTCTCTTATCATTTTTGTATTTATTTAGAAAGTTCCATGTGCTGACATATAATATTAGCCCTTTTGTCCTTTGGATGGTATGAGCTTGTACATCGTAAGAGCATTAATCCTGACCTAGGGCTCCTATATTGTTTTTAGTATAACTTGTATTCAGAGCTAATGGTTAGTCGATACGTTGACAACTTTTCAGCATTATGTTCCCGATTGTTATATTTATTCCAATCTTTTATACAAGCCACGTACTTATAGCTTAAATATTAATAACTTAACACCACAGATTATTTAATGGTTGTTTGTGAAAGTACTTTTATGACTTCTTAAAGACATAGGAACGATAGTCATACTTTAGATGGTTAATTGTGTATCACCTAATTATATATGGCTTTTATTGTCCAAATAGTTTTTACGATATATTCTATAGTCATGCTAAGTGAAACGTTAACCTAAACTCCGACTGGCATTACTGATTTATTTATCGGCGATATACTATTGGTGGGGGTTTATAAATCATGACTTTCTAATTTAAATATATATTACATTTCAAATGGCTTTGGCATATCGTTTAGTTTTATGAAGCTGCTTGAGTTATCACTTAATTGAATCTACCCTTAAGATTTATTTTATGGCTGCAGACAAAAGGTTAGGGCACAAATTATAATTACGGTTAACCTCTTAAGTTAAAGTCTCGCTTTTGTAGGTAATACGTATTCAAGTTGTTTCCTTCATCGTAACCCTGAATGTATTTTTAATCAGGACCTTTATTAGATTTGGTCATGTAGCCAAGTCCACCTTTATGAATGCCGTTAATTATAATCTAGACTTTAGTTAAATGTTCCAAACTACATTAGTTACTCATATAGGTTATTTAATCTAATACAAAAGCTTAAAATATCCCAACCAAATCTACTAGCCTCTCTACTTTACTTCCATAACTTGAACTTGGATGTGCTATTATTGTTATTATTTTTATTATTATTATTACTATCATTTTCCTTAATATGTATCCTTATTAAATTTGGGCCTTAAGTAGAACCATATTTTACTAATGCCTCTAATTGATACTTAAGCCTCAAATAAATAGTTAAATCCTTTCCTTGAGTTTTTAAATCCATTCACAAATTAAAGTTTGTAAATCACATAGACCATACAATTTATTCTCCCTCCTTTTTATTATTAACATTTGACCTCTCTTTTTTTAAAAAAAAATTATTTCATTGGAAACAATGTTGATCAATAATTACCAAGAAATGGGAGGAAAACCTGGAACATGCATCGGCTTAGAAAGGAATTTCCTAGTCGGCCCACATGCCAGCCGAAGGGCAAGAAGAGCAGAGCAGGGCTCGGCCAGAAGGGAAAAGGGAAACAGAGGAGGGCGGGCGTAGGGCCAGGCGGCGGGCTCGCCGGCGCGACCTTCGGCCGGAGGGGCGGTGGACGCCCAAAACGGGTTGCCCCCGAGGTGAGGAAGTCCCCGGGGTAGCGGCTCCGGTCGGGGCGACGCACTGGAGGGCCGGCGACGGTAGAAGCGGCCGGACGCGGAGACACCGTGGTGGCGGCGGCGGTCCGTCACAGGAAAGGAGAAGGTAAGGCAAGCACGAGCGATAGAGTGCCCCTGGGGAGTTACCTGCGGTGAAGGTTCGGTCGGGGAGGCGTCGAGGCGGGCCAGCGACGGAGGCCGAGGGCGGCGCGGGGAGGCGCACGGTGCCGGGGAGAATGGGGGCACGACGCTCCGAACTGGTGAGGGGGTCATCCTTACGGGGTCCTGCGGAAGCTCTGGTTGAACGGAATTTGATGGAGGCGGCCGAAATCGGCGGCGGCCAGAGTTCACCGGAGTTGAGGATGAACGGTGCGCCAGTGATCTTCAGGGCAGGGGAGTTCAATCAGACGCGGCAGGAGCACTAGGGAAGGTAGGGAAACTCGGGGGAGGGGTTATTACCAGACGAGAATCACCGAGGTGCGCTAGCGACGGTGGTGGTCGGAGGTGCACTCGGCGGTAGCAAAAATTCAAGCGGGAGAGAGCGACTCTGCTGGGGTGTGTTGGGGGAACGCCTAACTACAGGTTTTGAGGTTCATTTCGGACAGGGGAGCGCTGGGGAAGTGAATGCATGGTTTACTCCCGCGCGCTGGCACTTGAGTGCAGAGGGCATGGGTGGAGCAAGGCCGGCGCAGGGCTACTCCCGCCTGGCCTAGTAGGTGCATCGATGGCGACGGGACGGGAAGATGAGTCGATGCAAGTGACCGCATCCGGGGAGGATCTCACGCGCGCGCTCCCGAGGCTGGCGACGAGACAGTGGAGAGACGCGGCGGAGCAGGCGGTGACGCTGCTGCAGGGGCGGTGGAGTTAAGGCGGTGGCAGGCGGCGGTGCTGCAGAGCAGAGGCAAAGGGACAAGTCGGGGCTTGAGTGCTGCTTGCAGGATTCGGCGCAGAGGAGAGATGGAAGAGGGAGACGTGGAGCGAGCGCAGCCATGAGAAGGGGAAGAGAAGGAAGACAGTGGGCGCAGGAGCCGGGAGGAAAAAGAGAGGAAGAGGGGGAAAGAAATGAGGGCCCACCTGGAAGGGAGAGGAACTAAGAGAAAAGAAGGAAAAGAGAAAAAGAATTGCTCAGGCCAAATTTTTGTAATTTGGATTTTTTTTTTGTCTCACATTAGCATTTATTGATCTTGATTTTAAACTTGAGATTTTTATTATTTTGATTCTTAGGGTCTTAAACTCCCCAAAATTATTTTTCATTATTAATATTATTGTCACACTTCTTATTTGTATTTGAGATTTATTTCCAGTTATTACTTGCCCAGGCACAAAATTCAGGAAAACCCAAATAAGATTTCGCACAAAAACCCAAATGCTAGTAAGATGCAAATAAAAGTTTTTAAATTAATCAAAATTTCAGACATCCAAAATTCAGGATGTGACAGCCGCGAACCTCCAGTTGGCTGCCTGTGGGCATGTCCTGAAGGTCCCACCTGTGTGCTCGTTCTTCCGCTGCTGCAATTTATTGATTTCGGCCTAATCGGCCCATGAAGTAAGTCTACTATTACATTTACGCTTCCGCATGATATGTATTTTGATATTCATTACTGTAACTGTGAGCACTATCTACTGATCAAGGGAATAGTGCAGCTAAACACAGTAGATTCCGGATTGTAAAATCTGGGTCTGACAACACATACGGGTGTAAGTAATAAACTAAACTATTATGAATAATTGCAGTGGCGAACCAGAATAATCCTCTTCTATCTAAATATAGAACATGTGTTTCTGTTTGGAGAAGTCAGAAACTAATATAAACACCTAGTTTTTTAAAGCGACTTTCCCACTTCTCTCATTTCCATTTTCACTAAGATAAGACAGGAGCTAAGAACACATCACGCATCCCACTCATTTCGCTCATGTCTTGCACATGTGTCTCTCTTTCACTTATTCTACCGCTCGTCCCCTCCTTCTAAAAGTCACTACTATTTATTTTCAGCCTAAAACTATCATCACAATCAACACAAACATGCCCCGCAATACGATTTTATGCGACGAAAGAAGGGTGACAATGATGTTATCCTAAGTGTATCACCAGTTATAGTTTATTTCGCACTTGCTTTATGTGAAGACGTCCAAGTTTAATTATAAGGAGAGAACTAATGCCTTTTGCCATTGAGAAAAGGATGGAACTATTATTTTGTACGTACACATACAAAAGCACACTATAGATCATATGTGCATTACCTTATCATGCTGAAGTCACCTTTCATGCTTGCCACCTGGCGATTTTCTTTATGTATTTAAGTTGGTGCTCTACAGGGTTTATGAGTCTAAGATTCTGCCTTTTTTTGTACTGTAACTATTATTGATTCTTTCTATGTAATTAAATTAAAAAATTAAAAATTAAAAAAGATATATCATTACGAACAATATAAAAGAATAAAAAATAAAAAATCCCTAAAAAACAAAAGAAACTAAAAAAGATGAAATTAAGAAGTCATAAGATAGAACGCAAATCAGAAACTCCTAGGACCGGGCTGCAGAGAATCACGATGGGGCTCTACATAACCGGCCCTTTCCCTTTTATTCCACTCTTGGCCAGTCTTTATGACTTTATATTGGAATTTTGGGACCCAATATTTCACAATCAGAGTAACACAATATTTTCATCTCTGGGAACCACAAAGGGATCAGTGCCATATAGCCTCGTAGGAGTATTTACTCTTGTGAAAAAGAACCACATTTTACTGTTTCTGTGTTTTGCATATGTTAAGTGGTTTCTAAAAAAAAGAGCTATTCCTCTTTTTTTTGTAAGGGCATAAGGTGGACGTATATAACCCACGCACACCACACGCACCACACACGCATCCGCGTCCCTTACTGTTAGACTATGTGGTAGTCGTGCAATGAGTGATAATGAATAATTGATATTTGGGTTTTATTGAAATTTGTGTTTGTGAAAGTTCTGGTCGATGCGTTATTGTTGTTGGACTTTTCAAGATAGCAGGTTTAGTCGGTAAGCGTTGATGACGATATTTTGACCAAAGCATTTCGACCATGGCAGAACGACCACGGCGGAACGACCTCGGTCCGGAGTTTTTAGAGGAGTCGAGTAGTCGGAGAGGTCGAAGACCCCGGAGTCGGAGACTCCAGATAAACTAGTCATAGCTACAGTGAATCAGTCGATGGTTGTAAACTAAGAGAAACTAGTCGTATGCTACAATGTAACCAGTCGTAGATGCAGTGAATCGGTCATATGTTACGGGGAACCGGTCATACTGAATAGTGAACCGGTCGTATGACATAATGAACAAGACACAATGGACTACGGTTGGTAGTCAACAGGCTTCGACTAGGATGGTTGTGATTGTGAGCTTCAGTGAACTGGTCGAAAATAAAATTACAAGACCGACATGTAATTGAGAAGTTTAAAAAAAGTTTCAACAAGTCTCAGAAAAGGTTTCACAGGGCTTCAGCAAGATCTTGCCAAAAAGTTTCAAAAATGATAAATTTCAAGCAAGTTTCAATACTCGCCTCCGCCGATGGTTCGCTCACTACTGTTGTGTACTTTTTTCATCCGCGCAACCACACCTTCCCTCCATGCATGACTGTTCCCATCATCAAGCCTTGGGCTCGCACACAGCTATGCCCTACATGGCGTGCGTGTGCAGCTGGGTGGCTGTCAAGCCGCCACCTTCCTCTACTTTGCTGCGAGCCACACGAAAAAGAACAAATTAAGCAGAGAGAATTTACACCCGCGCATGTCCTTCTTGTACCAAGGTTATTTCAATTTCCTTTTTCTTTTGAAACATATCATTATTTCTTTTCTTTTCTGGCTATATATATACACACATGACTGCGCTAACGATTAATGATAACTTTGTGTTTAGTAGATAGTAACTTTTCGTAGTATTGCAATGTGAAAGTTACATTCTGATATTCCAAAAGTTATCACGTGATAACTGTAAATAAATTTATGAATTATATATGATAACTTCTTGTGCATGAGATAATAACTTTGTCAAATATAAGTAACTTGATGAATTATATATAACTTTATGTTCAGGAAATAGTTACTTTCTATAACTAACAACCCCACTAAATCTCAGAAAAAAGGGCACATGGTACCGCTTGCAAAGGGGAGGAGTGGGGGCGCGCGGGTCTAATGTGTGTAAGAATTGTAAGTAACTTCATAAATTACAGATGATAATTTGATGTGCATATGATAGTAACTTTACTGTAATTAACAAATGCTACCACTTCGCTAGTAATTGTCTATGGAGTGGGATGGTTAGGCGATTGACTGATTAGATCGGTCAGAGTCGCGCGTTTATTTTATGTATAGCCACTGAATAGTATGTGTATATATATGATTACTATATAGGCTATATGGGAGAAGTGAGCATTAATCTGGAAGAATGGTATATTCCGGAAATTAAAAAGGCTCGCTGCGTGCGTACGTACAGATCCAATTGACCCATATGCACGTGCAGCGCTGCACGGAGCACACGGCCTTGAGTTTTCGTGCTTCCGCACGACTACACAAGCGCCAGCTGCTTACTATGACGCATGAAGTACCTATTGTCCTTTGCTTGTATAGGCACCAATGTTCGACGTGCAGTGAGTGCATCGTCTCATATTATACCCCCTCTTTTCATCTTCACCTTATTAATTTATTAATATTTAATTTATTTATATAAATATTCATGCTAGAAATAAAAACCATCAATTGTAATCATAGTGTGGCTGAGGGGGAAAAAAAGAAAATTCTGGAAGTAAAAATTCTTCAGAAAACCAGAAGTAATAATTCTTTAGAAAACTGAATTACATTGCAGCTTCTTCGTCAATTGGATGCAGCATTGGATCTGGAACATGTTGTGTCCGATACATGACACACAGGTTTTGTTGGTTTTAATTAGATTTGGAGTTGGAGTTGGAATCGGAATCGGTCAAGCATAGCTTACCTTCTGCCCGCCGGAGCCTGGACAGATCGACCTTGGGTTTGCTGATTTCATTTCTTGCCTCGATTTAACTAGTCGTCATTAGCAGCGGGTTTGGCCGTGTCGAGACGAAATCCATGGGCGGTTTTGCAGAGAATTAATTGCGTGGGATTTGCATGCGGCCTGTTTGGGTTGTAGATATGGGACGGTGGGCAGTACATATGGGGGAGGAAACTCTACATGTTAATTTTGCTTTCACATGTAATTATCTATATATTTTTTTGAAACAAACATTTAGCCCTCTATAAAAGCTCATCTAAAAAAATGTAGCCATCTTAAAAAGTAGCAACATATATATCGAGCATTGCCAATTTCGGCTTATGCCCTTTTTTTATCAAAATTTTGTATTATTCTGAAGCCACTTGTAAAACAGGTGGCCGCCTAGAATCAGATGCTGCTCCTCACCGTATTTTTTTTTCTTTCATTGATATATAGGGCATATTCAAAAGTATCGTCAATTTTGACTTTTGACTGTTTACGAGATAGATTGAGAAAGTAAGGGATATTTGTGTTAAAAAGTCACTCCGTTTAAAATGACTCCTGCATCTTAATAATCTAATTCATTTAAAAACCAGTTTCTAAAAGCCAAAAGACAAAAGACCTATTTCTCTCTCTCTTTTTTCCCCTTTAATCTAATAATCTAAATTATCCAAGCCGAAAATAAAATAAAAGGCGAAAGTTTCCGGATCTTCTCCTCACAGGGCCTAAGGCTAAACTGAATAAGCGACCCACGTACAGATTCGAAATTTTTGTACGAATAACCCATTTTTTATTCGAAAATACAGAAATATACCCGCGACAAATTTTTTTACACAAATAAGCTCGAGTCGCCAAACCATTGGGCGAATTACGCTTGTCGCCCCACCAAAAAGCGACTTATAAAGAATCTGGTAACCGTTGGGCGATTAAATGTAATCGCCTCCCCGTTAAGCGATTCAATTGAATCGCCCCCCCGTTCGGCGACATAAAAAAGAGTCGCCCAACGGGGGGGCGACTGCATGTGAATACAGCCCGACGGCCAAGCCCTCTTTTCTTCCCCACGCCTGCTCGCCAATCTACCTCTAGGCGACTGCATGGATCCTGTTAAGGGTTTTGTGAATTTTGTAATTTGAAACTCGTAAAAAATGTGGTATAATCACATATACTGTTAAGTCACACAAGAACTGATATTTAATATTTGTCACATTACTTGATATAGAAATAATTTTCTATAAGAAAAGAAGAGATAATAGCATTGTTTGAATTTAAATGAACTTTATAATATAACGCAGTAACATGCCGCGTATTTATCCATTACATGCATGACATACACCCCTCACTCCCCACCCTAAGGTGCTCCATCACCGCGCCCGCGTCCTGCCATACGGCCCCGCTTGGCCGTCCTCCGGTGCAACGGATTACGAGGCGGCGGGTGACGAGGGTCCGAAAAAGTAAAACGATCAGGTGGGTTTCGCACCCGCGGCTGCGCCGGTGGAGTCACCTGCACCTCCGGCTGTGTGGCCACCGGTGCACCGGGGAGGCCACTGCCGGATAGAACCTCCGGTGCTGCGTCGGAGGACGGTCCAGGCCAGTCCGCAAAAAACTGGTCCACCTCGATGTGGCCCGGGGAGAAGCGTCCCTACTGCTGGTAAGGACCTGCAATAGTAATATCGTTAGTTCGTTGCATGTCGTCTTAGGATAAAAACAAGCTCGGACGATGCGTACCCGTACATGGCGCCATGAAATCATCCGTGTGGAAGCCGGGGATGTACGTAGGTGTATGAGGCCGTGACCAAGCAGAACTCCCTGGCTGGTCCGGGGGAGGTGGACGTGTCCACGTAGAACTCCCTGGCTGCTCCGGGGGAGGTGGACGTGTCCACGTACTACCTCCGGAGTAGTGCCACGCTGGTCGGGGTGGCACTGGTGGTCGGGGTGGCACTGGTGGTCGGGGTGCACTGGCCGCAGGTGTGGAGACCACCGGTAGCCTCGTGCAGGACAGTAGGCTGACGATACGTCTACACCCTGCCTCCATCCGTCGCGCAAAGCTGACGGCCTCCTCGCGGGTCGACTCCCCACCTGTGCCCCACCTCTGCACTAGTGCGGAGGACTCCGACCACATCGCGGCACCGACGTCAGCCTGGACAAAAAGACATAGAATGGTCCATCATCGAAACGATATTGCCATTTGAGAATTTTTGAAATTACAAGTTACGTACCGCGATGTGAGCATCGCGTGCGAAGTGCGCAGGGTACGCGTCTGTCGGTGCGGCGACGTGTGGGGCAGGTGGGTCAACGACATGTACCAGCCTGGTACGAGTTCGCCCCTGGTACCAGATGAGGTACTTCGCGTAGTCGGCTATGTCGTATGGCCGGTCCTCCTCCACGCGGTCATCCAGCGCACCCTCCCACTGCGCAATCCAGGGCTGCATCCCCCTGGACCAGTCCGTGCCTTTCTTGACGCCCTTCGTGTTGTGCCTGTTTATGGAACCATTACATAATGTAAGTACTTGCGATCACAATAGTAAGTACGTACAAAAATATCAGAAGCGATCACTCACGCGTGCACGCGCGGCGGAATCGGCGGCCCGACTGGTACAGGAAGTGCCTGCCGCAGCCCAAACTGCCGCATGACTCGCTGCAGTGCGTAGTCCTCCACGTAGATGCCGTACACGAGCTTCCGGCGGGTCAGCCAGAAAGCCTGGTCACGCCAGCACAGTGCAGACAGCCCGTCAAGAGCACGGGCCTGCACTGCCTCCGCTGCGTAAGGCTCCCAGCGCACGTCGGAGTCTGCGAGGCGGTCCAACTGCTCCACGAAGGGGTGGTACGCCCGCGTGACCTGCACGTGCGCGAACTGTACCTGCAAGAAAGGCAAATTATTTTAGTACAGGTATCGTTAATAAGTTGACTACGATAAAATAAAAATCACTCGTCGACGACACCAAATAGAACCCATCGTCGGCCGGTCGATGTCTCCCCCCGGGTACATCTCGGCCCCGTAGGGACACATGTCGTCTAGTACAGGTCGTCCGAGACTGAAACGCTCGAACGACCACAACTGCAGCAGCAGGGGACATCCCGTGAGGATCGAGTTCGCCTTAATCCTCGTGCACGCATCGCACAGGCCGCGGTACATCGCGGCAAGTGCGGCCGATCCCCAGCTGATCTGGACGGCCTCGCCGTCCGCAATCGCCCTCGCATAAGCGATAAGGCGCGCGTCAACGGTGTTGCCGTGGCTGGTGGTGAAGAGCACCCAACCAAACAGCCACAGTACGTAAGCCTCCAAGTGGCGCGCGACCTGGTAATCGTCAGCATCTGCAACCTTGCGCTCAACCTGAATGCGAACAAGTTTTTATTAGTATGTAATTGCACAAATAAGAGTTTCGAAGACGCGATCGACTTGAAACACCACGTACCCGGTACTGTGCCAGCCATTTCAGCGTCGGTCCATGCTTCTGCCTCTCGTCGAAGATGTGGTGCTGATCGGCCGGCGGAAGGACCCCCTGGAATCTGCCGAGCAGGTCATCGCGCCACTCGGCGGGAGCCTCCGGTAGGAAGGCAGCGTCTCCCGCGACCGGAAGGCCAAGGAATACGGACACGTCCTGCAGGGTCGGCGCCATCTCCCCGACTGGTAGATGGAAAGTGTGCGTCTCGGGCCGCCAACGGTCCACCAAAGCTGTCAGCAGGGAACGGTCGAACGGGAAGCGTCGTGATCGCTCCACGTCCGCCTCGTCCCCCTCCCCGGCCAAGGCACCTCCGTACTCATCCGTGGCCTGCACCATCCGGGCAAGAGGGAGAAGTCCGGCATCCCGCAGCCTGCAAATAAAGTGAAGGTCAGCATTAAATATTTTTATGGTAATACTAAAACGTTGGCGTAGTGCAAACCTGGCAGTCCAACGGGGGTCAAGTCCCCAGGCCACACGAGGTGTGCGTGTCCGGACCACTCCCAGCTCAGTCGACTCGCCCGTGCTCCCCGGTGGCGGTGCACGACGGGAAACGCGGTGCACGCGGTCCAAGTGCTCGTCCAACAGCTTGTACCGCCAGTCACCTGCCATAACTGTAAAATTATCTAAATGTAAATTTGTACACTACATTTTCTACAATAATACATGAAAAATAGTATACAAAATTTCGACACAACAATTTTCTACATTTAAATTTTCTTCATTTCAATTTTGTAAACTGCATCTACATTTGTACATTGAATGATCTACAATAAATTTCTAAAGTAAATTTTCCACAATAATACATTACAAATATTATACAAAAAACTATATTTTTCTACATTTAAATTTGTACATCTAAATTTGTAAACTGCATCTACATTTCTAAATTTAATGTTCTAAACTAGATTTTCTAAACTAAATATCTAAGCTAATTTTCTAAACTAAAATTTCTAAACTAAATATCTCAACTAAATATCTAAACTAAATTTGTAAACTAAATATCTACACTACATTTTCTAAACTAAATTTATCTAAACAAATTTTCTAAAGTAAATTTTCCACAATAATGTATTACAAATATTATACAAAAAACTATATTTTTCTACATTTAAATTTGTACATCTAAATTTGTAAACTGCATCTACATTTCTAAATTTAATGTTCTAAACTAGATTTTCTAAACTAAATATCTAAACTAAATATCTAAGCTAATTTTCTAAACTAAATTTTCTAAACTAAATATCTAAACTAAATTTGTAAACTAAATATCTACACTAGATTTTCTAAACTAAATTTATCTAAACAAATTTTCTAAAATAAATTTTCTAAAATTAGGAAAATACCTGCAAATCCCGCGGCTTCTCCTCCTCTCCCTCTCCTTCTCTTCTTCCCTCTCCTCTCCCTCTCCTTCTCTTCTTCCCCTCTCCTCCTCCTCTTCCTTCCTCTCTTCTGCTCTGTCTTCCTCGCGCGGCGGAGAGTGAATGGCGAGCAGGCATGGGGAAGAAAAGAGGGTTTGGCCGTCGGGCTGTATTCACATGCAGTCGCCCCCCCGTTGGGCGACTCTTCTTTATGTCGCCGAACGGGGGGCGATTCAATTGAATCGCTTAACGGGGAGGCGATTGCATTTAATCGCCCAACGGTTACCAGATTCTTTATAAGTCGCTTTTTGGTGGGGCGACAAGCGTAAATCGCCCAATGCTTTGGTGACTCGAGCTTATTTGTGTAAAAAATTTTGTCGCAGGTATATTTCTGTATTTTCGAATAAAAAATGGGTTATCCGTACAAAAAATTTCGTACAGATTCCTCCCACCTTCATAGTTCGCAAGAGGAGCTTTCACTGCCAATGGTCCTCGATCGTCTTATCTCGTTGCGATCCGAGAACCACAAGCTCCATCAACGCCACGCGACATAGGATTCCAAAGGCAGTGTGCATGCCTAGTGTATGTAAGTACGTACGTACGGTACAAAGGACGAGCGTTATGCCTAAAAAGTCACTGACAGATACACCGTATACACAGACAACTTCAGTTGACGTTTAGCTTCGGTACCGTACGTCGTAAGGTCCCTCAGCAGCCAATTTTGAGAGTAACAGTTTTATTGAATAAATAAACATAATAGTTGTTTCAACACTTATCAGGATATGTTTTTCAAAATAATTTATCGATATTCAGTTCATTCATACAAACGCTCGCTTTAATATTAAACTGAAAAGAACGTACTCTAAAATGCTACCACGTGTAGACAGTTCTAGGAGAGTTTTTTTTGTGTGTGCCAAAATTTCCGGTTCTAGGACGATCGAGTGGAGCCCGTTTTTATCTCCAGAAAAACTTTACGTTTGGCATGGGAATAATAAACGAACTTAAGGAGTCACATATGTTTTAAAAAAACCAAAGTAACAGAGTACTCCATAGGCTTTGCAACATTGAGGCTGAACTGTGTTATAACCTTCACTCGCGTCATGAAGAATTGAATAGAAGAGTTAATCTGAAAATTTGTTTGACGGTTCCATTTTTTTAAAAAAAAATTGCTCTATGGTTTTACTGCCAAAATTAGGTTTTGTTTTGAAGATTGCAACGCTGGATGCACGTAGAGCTGGCTATGAAGCCAAAGTCTAAGTTTAATCTAGGTTCATTCGAAATTGACTTATTTTAATTTAGTATCATCCTATTTATAGTTGGAAACGATTTTATTACCGAGCTAACTAGTCGAGCGTGAGCGTAATCGTCCGTCATTCGATATCGAATCATTTAATCAAGTTTTAACTCTAGTAGATAAGAAAAGCAAGTTCAAGTTCTTGCTCTCATGCACGGAGAGAGAGAGAGAGACAGAGAAAGATGGTTTAAATGATTTTTCTTCTTAGTTATAAACCACTCTTGCGAGAAACCGATTAGTCAGCCGATGAATCATTGGCGGTGGATAAACCGTCGCGTACAGTATATTCAGAGAGCATTTAGCGGCCTTGAACCATTGGTCAGTCATTTTCCCATTAGTCAGCCGCTTTCCGACCCATCGTCCATTTTTCCCGTTTTAAGTGCAAAAACAGTTTATTTCTCTTATATCACAATTCATTAATCTGTAATGCTGTAATATGTATCCTGTAGACTCAGTGTAAACTACATAATGTATAATGTATAAGCTACTACGAGAGAGAAGGACGTGTCAAAGAAAAAGGAGACTGAAGCCAGATGTGGTCAAAGCAGTCCTTGATTTCTTGAATGGGGGCGGCGTGCCGGATCAGGTGAATCCGACTACTATAGTGCTGATCCCCGACGTAAAAGTGAAACAGCCAGAGTCCTTGACACATTACAGGCCGATTTCTCTATGCAGTCTCCAGTACAAAATCTGTTGCAAAGTGTTGGCAAACGGACTGCGGCTAATTTTGGATGAAATTATCTCTGAAGAACGAAGTGCGTTCGTGCCGGATCACTTGATTACAGATAATGTATTTGATAGCGTATGCATGCACCCATTATCTTTGGAGGAAAAAAAAAGGTATGAATGGTGGTCGTGCAGTTAAACTCGACATGGCAAAGGCGTATGACCATCTTGAGTGGATTTATCTTGGAAGCATCATGCGAAGGTTGGGGTTTGCTTAGCAGTGGATTGATACCATTGTGAAATGTGTCTCCTCTGTGAGTTTTTCAGTTCGGGTCAATGGCAACTCCTCGCCCGTTTTCTCATATAACCCTACCTTTTTTACTCTCATGCGCCGAGGGGTTATCCTATATGCCGAAATTAATTCTGTTTTTTAAACTATGACTGATAATTTTTTGTTACGGTTAATGATTTTTATCTACGTTTTTTGAGACGACGGTGAATAGCGCATACGGTTTTAGCCTTAAACGCCGTTTAGAAAAAGCGGCTTTGGAAAGCAACTTTAAAAAACCATCCCATTTGTTTTAATTTTCAAGGAAGCCAAAGTCAAAGCCACAAAATAAACCAAAATAAACACGACCGGACCACAATTTCTCTCGAGAGATGTTGGAGTAAGTTTACATGCCCTATGGGATTCCTTATTCGCTGAAGATTGACTGGTGTTCTCAGAAGCTTCAAAGAGAGGAGCTGAACGACTTGATGAGGTTCCTGCAATTTATCACCGCCGCTCGGGGCAAATGGTGAATAAGCGAACATCTGCTACTTTCTTCAACACAAATCGCCAAGAGGCGGACAAGAATGATGTTCACGAGAGCCTACTTGCCGCGCAATCTTCCATGGCCGCCAAGCTCTGAAGAAGGGTTTAATCAAACGAGTAGGCAATTCAAGCACGATTTGGGCTTGGGAAGATTGCTGGATCGCATCCAACCCGGCTCTGAGACCGATTGCCAGACCAAATGGAAGTACGATTGAGCTCGTTGAGGAGCTAATTGATCACGATTCTAGGTCCTGGAATACATCTCTGGTTCGTTCGTCCGTCCTTCCGTGCGATCCGGGGGAAATAGGAGAACTCCCGATCGGGCGGGAAGACGAGGATCTAATTGCATGGGCCTACGAGAAGCATGGTAACTGCTTATCATTTGTGGCCCAGGGTGACCGCAAGGTACAGCGTACAGGCGCTGGGGTCAGCTTCTGACAATCGATCTCACACGTGGGGTGGAAGAAGGTGTGGAGTGGCTGTGATCGTTTTAACTTCAGCTTTTAGCTTCCGGTTTATTTTTCACTATTTATAAATTTCGTTTTTTCTGAATTTTTTGCTTTTTGTTGAGCTTTTTTGCCGGTTCTTTTTTCTCGTATTTATTTGTATTATACGTAATGGGCTAACATATTTTTTAATTTTTTTAAATTTAATTATGCTAAATAAGCCTATGCCAGCTACAGTGTTTTTTTAGCCAGCTACAGTGCTTTTCAGCCACAAGCCACCAAAAAGCCCAAATGATCACCACCTTAAGGTTCTGTCTGGTACCGCTTCTATTTCTAGCTTTTTCTTTGAATTTAATATATTCTAATTCCCGTAAGAAGCAGAGTCACAAATTAATTAGCAACGAAATTAGTAACGAGAAGCATTAGCCCCCACTTCTCTCACCCCGTTGCCCTGCCCGGAGACCCACACCCCCCTGATCCCTCGCCGCTGACCCAGAACCCTCACCACTAGAACCCCTGCTTGCCCTCTCGCTCGGTCACTCCGAACCCTAGCCGCCGCCACTTCCGATCTCCTTGCCACCGGTCCAAGGCACCTGGCCGTTGGTCCCTCACACCCTCGCCACCATAGGACATCATTGTTGGAGTCCCTTCGCCTCCACCGAGACGACTGGCCAGCCCTCCCCTTCGCCTTCCTCGTCCTCACAATAGCCGCCTACATATGCATTTTTGCAAGTAGTCAGCAGTCCTTGCCATCGAAGTTCCTCTACCCCTCATCATCGGAGTCCCTTCGCCACCAGAGTTCCTCTCTATCCCACTGCTTGGTCACTCGCCATCGACTCCTACTCCCGTGAAGGTAACAACTAGCTGCTACCCCTCCTCTTGTCCTCTCTCCTCCCTTGGATTGTGTAAAATCATAGAAAATTATGTAGGAAAATGAATTATATATCCTGTTTCACTAGCTCTTAGTTAATCTCGTGTTGGATGCATGACATGCAGTGCTGTAAGATCGAGGAGGCCGACTAGAGAGGGGTGAATAAGCGGTTTAAAAATTCTCTACAAATTAATACTAATCAATTGAAGAGCTTTCCTATTTGCCTAAACCAAGTATATAGTGTGGAAGCGAAACTCAATTTGGTTTAGCTCAAATAGCGCCTACAACAAATAAATTCGTCTAAGTGCACAAATGATTCTATCATAGGTTAAGGTTTGTAATCCTAGATTGACAAGCAATCAAATTAATTCTATGAATGTAAATTGCTTGAATATAAATTGAGTATAAGGAAACAAACCACAATTGACACAACGATGTTTTACCGTGGTGTTCGGAAACTTGCCGGTCTCCCTAATCCACGTTGAGGTTAGCCCAAACAAATCGGACCGGCTCCACGAATTAAGCCTTCCACCTCAAATCCACTAGTGGTAGCTCTTTCCCGCTCCGGGTAGGTGAGCTCCGACCTTCACAACCTCACCGGGTCTTCTCACAACCTTCTTGAGAAGATCACCGCGCATGACGCCTCCAACGCTGTCTAGGAGTCGGCAAACTCCAAAAGTAACAAGTCAAGTCCCTCACTTGACTCTCACCACGTGCAACGAATGCACAAGCTCAATTTGGACACAAAGTCCTTCTCTAGATGCAACACATGCACTCTAGATCACCTCTCCTCTCTCACAAAGTGCAACACATGCACAATTGAGTGGAGAGCCTCACTCTAGCTCAAGACAACAGAAATGAGTCAAGCAACCACCTCTCCAATAGGCCACAAGGAGGTATTTATACCTCACACAAGAAAACTAGCCGTTGGAGCCAAACCCCTGAAAAATCAGGAAAATCGGAACTACCGCAGTACAAATTGCGGTACTTCCGATTTCCTCACCAACGGTCAGAAAAATAGCTGTTTGAGCCAAAATCGGAACTACCACAGTTCAAATTGCGGTACTTCCGATTTTCCCGAGGCTAAGTCATTCAAAAAGTCACTCTCTGGAAAAAAACGTTCCGCTCAGAAATCGAAACTACCGGAAAATCGAAAGTTCCGATTTTCTTCCGGTACTTCAGATTTTTTCGGAACTACCGCAGTACAAATTGCGGTACTTCCGTTTTCGATTTTTCAGCACAGACGACACTCGGAAAAACGGTCATAACTTTTGACTCCGATGTCGGAATTGAGTGATCTTGGACTCTATAGAAAGCTTATTCAGAGGGATACACAACCCATCTATTTGCATGACCTCAAACACATTAGATCAATGCAAAAATCAAAAGACATCCAAAGAGTCACTACCATGGTCTAATGTCAAAGGAAATAGCAACAAACAATTTTAGACCATGCCAAGGGATAATGCATGATCTCCAACTTTTACAAAACACATTTGCAAACTTAGAGCATGCTACAAGGATTAGGTACATGGACTTCTCACATTTGCAAAACACATTCGCAAACCTAAGTTACATGCCACAAGGATTATATACGAGTTTCAACCATTTGCAAAACACATTTGCAAATATAAGCCTCATATCACAAAGAATGAAAATATGAACCTCAAGCACTTGCAAAACACATTTGCAATGCATAGTCCCATGTAGTAAAGATTCACCACATGAGCTTCAACTATTTGCAAAACACATTCGCAAATATATGCATCATGTCAAGATGAGCTAGAGCAAGTAAGGTTTGAGCTATCAACACATGATGAGACTCAAACTACTAGACATGACCCCTCTTAATAATACGGTAACCTACACTAGCAATCCGGTCTTCCAACCAAACACTAAGACTGGTAAAAGACTAGGAACACATCATTAGTCCTAGCTAGCCATACCTTTGCCTTGGGTCATTTCCTCGATATGCATCAACTCATGATGCACTCTTTTCCTCGATGGCTTTCAACACATGAAGCCTTCTTCTCAATCTTGACTTGATGATCTTCAACAAATAAAGTCATCACAAGTCGTCCTCATTTGTGGAACCTAACCTATTCATCCAACTCATGGAAAATGTTAGTCTACAAAACAATTGTCATCAATTACCAAACTTCACCATTAACACATAATGGAGGGGCTAGATTCAACAATCTTCCCTTTTTGGTAATTCATGACAATCTCAACAAATAATGAGATATAGAATTTGATTTGCGAGTATATACCTTGTACACAACAATTGTATACTCAAAGATAAGCTTTGAACAATGCTTATTTATCCGGTTGTTATTAACACATAATGGAGAGGTTAAATGGCAACCCAATTGCACATGAGTATATATATACTACACAAGCTATATATACTCAAGTATGTATTTCAAAGTAAAGATCTTAAATATGCATATTGAAAGAAGCATGGATCAATACTTAGAAACTCCAAAACATAGAGAGAGAGAGAGAGCTCCCCCTAAATGTGTGCATACAAGTGTATATAAAGAAAGACATATGCACATATTCATTTGAACTATTTGAGGAGTTCAATCTATATTTTGGATCTAAGGAATGCATTTATAAATGAGAAAGTGATTTCGAATGCATACCTCTTTGATTTCACCTTTTCATCCAATTGGGACTAAGCATAAATAGACTCAAACAAACATATTAGTCTCATATATGCATTTGTCATTATCATCAAAAATATTATAAAAGTATTTGTCATTAATATCAAGATCTCATAATGGTATTTGTCATTAACACCAAAACCAATTTAATCAGGTCTTGATCTTTCAATCTCCCCATTAACCAATTTAATCGGAGCTTGATCTTTCAAGTGCGCTAGGCAGCAACTAGATGACAATTCGTGTGCTTAGAACTGCAAATTAATCTCCTCTTGTGTAGGCTATCTATATAGTTTGGCAATTGTATCCCGGGTCAATTACTTTCCAATTTCCATAGCACCACTATAATAGTAACTCTCTGGGGGGATACTTAGTCTTCTTGGCAAAAATTGCAGCAGGAGTGTCATGATGTTTGTCTGAATGAAAATCATGATATGTTAGCTTGGAATGCAACTTCCAATAAACAATTCACTGTGAGTTCCTTTTTACAAGAATATGAGAATGCAAACTGTAAAATTTCCTTATAACTTTCTGTGAAAGATTAAGATACCTCTCTCCTCCCTTGGATTGCTACTACTTGCTCCTTGTGCTTTCTATTAGTTGTATGTGAATTCTATACAAATGAAGAAAAAGCTTTGTTTAGTGCCTACTTGGAGGTTTCTGATAAGATCCATACTGGTACATAAATCTTTTTTCAAATGAAAAGTTTGAAGTCTGCAGTTCATAGTGTTGATTTGTTCCTTTTCCCCTCTGAGACTCTTGTGTTGTGAGGCACAATGTAGGCGTTGATATTAAAAACCTTTGCTGAGGCTTCTCTGATTTTTCATTTGCAACAATTGAGATGTGGCATATTGTGCAGATGGATGAAGAGATTGTGTTAGACCATGTGGCTTGGTCTAGGATATTTTGGTGATGAATAATTGGCAATGGTTAATTTGTGATGAATAATTGATGATGGTGTTTACTGTTACTAGAGATGTGTGGCGTGTGTGTAGACTAATATTGGTTAAGTTGGGATGGACTTGTGTCAGAAAAATATTCTTTGATCATTGCTGTAGGGATACGGGTATGCTACGCTAGCGCAAATTAATAAAAATTCTACCCGCAAACCAAGATCACTGCAGTTATAGATCACGGAATTACCACTAGACGCGCAGGTGCGGAATTGATGCAGCACGTCGGGGCAGAGTAGTCGTACTACGTCGATGCAGCACGTCGGGGCAAAGTAGTCGTACTACTTCCTCGTCCTCGTCGCGGCGTCCAACGTACAACTCCTCTTGCGGTTCGTCCAAACGCTACAGATGCAGCGCCGCCAAAACGTATCCACACGTACGGGAGGAAGCGACGCACGCCGGATTACTAGATCCGCGCGAGCGCCCAGGGCGTGGGAGGGGTGGCGGCCAGGGTTTGAGGAGGTCACGAAAAACTCCTTTTGTCTTGTGCGTCCTTGCCCTCCTTTTATAGACGTCCTCACAATGGGCTTCTACGAATGGATGCCCATTAGGACTCAATACCCAGTCCAACCCGGATCCAATCCGAATTAGGCTTCAGCCCTTAAGTGTGTGACCCTATGGGTTCACGTATGTTTAGACATGACACGAGTTTACCTACTCGGTCAATAGTTGGTAGCAGCCTCTAGCAAGACGTGCCAACTCCTAAACATACACAAAGATCATATCGGACGAACCATCACAACTTTATGTACATGCCAATCCCTTTGCCTCACGATATTTGGTCGAGCTCCAAGCTGACCACTCTTTCTCGATCCTGTGATCCGGAATCCCTTACTAGGTTAACTCTTAACCTTAAGTAGCATGGCCATGCATTTCTGGATCCGATCACTCGAGGGGCCCAGAGATATCTCTCTCAGGTAGAGAGGGGAAAATCCCATCTCGACTGACCATGCCTCGTAGCATGCTTCATGACAAACCCGAAAACTACCTTTATAACTACCCAGTTACGGAGTAGCGTTTGATAGCCCCTAAGTAGGTCGATTCACATCTCAAGTACATGCGACAATCTCAAGTCTAAGGACAAGGCGTACACATTGTGTAGATAGAGAACCATAAGTATAATTGTTATGTCTCATGTTGGGTCGGTCCAACCCCATGTTCTAAACATGTGTCCACATTATTGGTTTGACATCTCCATGTCTATGACCTGTGAAACATGGTCATCAACCGATACATGTGCTAATCCATTATTCACGTGTGTCCTCACATGAACTCCGACTAGGGACAACTTTAGAATAACCATATAAGTAAAGAGTTTCACAAACAAGTCACATACTTGTTAATCAACACAAAGGCAATATTCAAGGAACATTTATTAAATCATGGATACAACGAAATATCATCATCTCTATGATTGCCTCTAGGACATATTTCCAACAATTGCATGTGTAGATTGAGCATTGAGGCGATTATGGTCGGTGACGAGGTGAACCGGTACTAGGATGGGAGATCCGAGGTTCAGACGGTCAAGGAGGTCACGAGATGGTCGGGCTCATGTTTGGAGCGCATAGAGATCAGAGATGGATGATGCGTGGAGAAGCTACGGGAGGTGCGGTCCTAAAGACTTCAACACATGATGAGTTGGAAAAGTTGGGATTTTAGAAAACCCGTGTTAGAAAGGGTTTCAACTCCCTTGAATAGTAATGGGCCGAAAACTTGATTGAGGTAAAAAGGCCTAAACCCAGTTGGACGAGTTGTATTAGGATTTATAGTGGTGACTTGTTATATATATTGCGGCCGGCCGTGAGCGTGAAAAAAAGAAGACGGAAAAAATGCGGCGGCCGTGACGCATGGAGAAAAGACGAAAAAAAGATGGTGCACGGCGACGTGTCTGATGCTGTTCTTGTGATGAACAATTCATGTATTTTTGAATAAAAGTTTATGAATTTTTTAATTCACATATATTATCTTTTTTCCTTGTTTGGTGATCTCTAAGGCTTCTCCATGCATTGATATCTATCTATATATTTTTCTGCTTACATACATGAATTAAGTTTAATTAAAAATTGATTGCTTGATTGAGTGATAAACGTATATTTCTGTCTACATTAGCGTTATACAGCGAAGTTTTTTTCGGTGCTACAGTAACCGCATGCTACTGTACTGAACTGTTATCGCTGGAGTGCTGAACAGTATTACTACAGTGTGATCGAGAAAAAAAATTTCGTTCTATTTTGTTTTTTTTGTTTTTGTTCTTTCTCTTTTTCAAATTAAACGATTAGAAGACAGAAAATTTGAGAAAAAACTTTCAATGGGGATTACAATCATTCACCCCCCTCTGATTGCTAATGACGATCTTACAGATTGAGATTAAACAACTAAGGAAGGAGCAGGTGCCAAGAGCACATCCAATGCCGGATTTCTCCAGGCCATTTGTGCCGAAAAGGCAGGATCTTTTGGTCCTCTCTGAATATAGCTTCACAAGATCAGTCATGAATTTTCACACATCTTAGCTCTCATAAGTTCTATGTGCATTACCGAATCATTTTCTATATGCATTATACCAAATCAGTCATGAACTCTAGTCTCGTGTACCTTTCCATAAATGTAGTTATTTGTTTCAAAATATTTCAATTCAGCTAAGATTTTTCTTGGGAATGCAGATTAGTGAAGCCTCAAACAATTCTAGGGAGCCAAGATTCCACCCTAGATTCATGAGGCATAATTCAAAGACTTGATTCTCCTTCAAAGATTCCTCTTCTTCATAATAGTAGTAATCGTTACCATTCTGGAGGGAAAGCTTTTTCCAATTTTCAACACAAAATTCAAAGGCAACGAAGAATTGAGCCCATGTTTGAACGATGGAGACCGCCTAATCCGAATGATTCTCCAGTTTAACCTGTACTTTAACATATAGAATTCAAGAAGTCTAGTAATTTAACCATTGCTTTGTTTGAATCTAATGACAAATTGAAATGTAGTTCGTGTCTCTGTATAATGCTTTGATGCAAAACGGATATTGTAATATATTCAGAATGTATACGTTTTCAGAGATGTGTTAATGTATAAACACTGTTTCAGATTGTAATACATATGCAATGCTAGATATCTAGGATATCATGTCACTGAGGGTTAAGAGAAAGTTTTGTTGTTAAATTATAGCAGCACCCAATTGTGTTATGGTAATATTGGCTTTTAGTTTGGTTAAATTTTCAACAATGTGGTTAAAATTGTGAATGTAAATTTTTTAAATGGTTGTGGTCTTGTAACCTTATACTGTGCATTGGCATGTCATATGAATATTTTGGTTGTTTCAAATTGCACTTAAATGCAATTACCTACTAAAATTTGGAATCAAAATTTCATAATTTATGTATATAAGGTCTTAAAAAATTTGGGAAAAAATCATAATTTGTGAATGTATGATCTTAAATTTTTTTGGAAAAAAAATCATAAATTGTGTACAAATACAAACGAATAAGGCACAGATATAGACGAAGTATACAACTAAAGATATCATGCTCTATTTGCCTCCAATCCTCCCTCTTATGGTTTCTGAAGCCAACCTACTAGCTAAACACTTTCTAGGGGTAGTTCTAGATTCTCATATAAGTGAATTCTTATAGAATCAGCGTAGAAGCTGAGAAATAAGAATATGGAGTTGTACCAAACATGTCCTAAAAGTTCCACCAAAGGTACAGACATTTTGGTGGAGAGTTATTTAGTGTCCCATTTTTTCAGCTTATGACTTTCCTCGAGGAACAAACGGAACAATTTCTCTTTTGCCTTTTTAAAACAGATTATTAGAACAATCTTTTTCAAGTAGCTTATCGGTATTTAGTTCGTTCGCACAAGTACTCACTCTAGGGGTAAACATCATCAACCTCAACCAAAAAGAAGAGACACATAATTATTGCCACCCGACAAAGCATGTCTTTTTAAGCGCCATATTGAGATGCCTGCAGGTGCTTGCAAGGTGTGTGTGGCAATCTTGAGGAGTCCATAGATCGGGCATGTTCTTTTCAGCTTCTAAAAGTCGTTTTTCGGTTTTTCTATAGTAACTAGCTTTTAAACAGAGTATCTTTTTAAGATAGAGTCTACTAGTTAATTGTAGTTAGGGGTGGATATCGAGCCAACTCCTCGTCTTATCGAGCTTTTTCTAAAAATGACACAGTTTGATTTAATATCATTTTACATATAATTTAAAAGTATTTTTAGAAACGAGCTAACGAGCCGAGCCGAGCCGAGGTTGAGCAAAATTCAAATTCATTTGAAATCAACTCATTTTAATGTTTAACCAATTAACAAGTATAATTGAAGTAATTTTGAACCGAGCCAACGAGCCCTACTAACGAGCTTTTTTTCCACCCCTAATTGTAGTATATACTGTGCCGACTTCATTTATATCGATAAAAATCGTATGTGAATTTCTGTTACTCTATAATCTCTCGTACGAATAGCCTAAAAGCCACAAACCGTAACCAAAAGCTATAAGTTTCAACCAAAAAGAACAGTCCCGAATCATGTGCTGCTGGAATGTACCGTGGCTAGATGTTTCTGGGATGAGATGTTTGATATACGTGATAGCACGCTTACACCCGGCGACTTGGTCTCGAGACCTCCTTGACGACAACTTTTGTTCACCAGAAGATGCCTGTGCTCTCTTGTGCGGGATGTGGTCTGTGTGGACTTCGCACAATGATCGGATGCAATATGCATCACAAGGAGGTGATCAAACCGGAAAAGGTGGTTAAATTAAATGGATACAGGACAATGCCCTTAATGCTGCTAATATGACTGTGAAAGAGAAACCTGTACCAAAGGCAGTGATGATGCCCTGGAAGCCTCCCCAACTTGGTTTAAAGTACAATTCTGACGGTGCTTTCTATGGTGATACTATATGCAGGGGGTAGGAGGTGCTGTGTCGAGAGGAAGCGGATCAGAGGCAGTACTGGGTGCTTAAGCACTTGCGTTCCAGTAAGCGCGGCCTGTCAAGTTAGCAATTGATCACGGGGTTATGCGGCCTGCGCTGGAGACGAACTGCCTGCAGGTTCTTGCAAGCCGGCAAGAAACCAGGGCACGAGATATAGGTCGTTGACCCATGGCATTCTGGAAAGAGGTGAAAAATCTTATCTTTGCTCCAACTTCCTACAAGCCAAGCTAAGCTTTGTCAGGAGGGACGACGAATTCGGCAACACATGTTTGTGCCAAGCAAGTTAATCCGGAGTCGTCGTGTGTTGTTTAGTTGAACTGTGTAGTGTGCCAGATTTCCTTTGCGCTCGCCTTGATGGCAGTTGCGCTCCTGGTTTGAGCATGGAATAAAGCTTAGCCGTTGACAAAAGGATTGGACTTGTTCACAGATGTAGGGTCTATTTATATTAGTTATGGTTTATAGTTTTAGATAAAAATAAATAGTAATGACTAACAGAAATATCTGTTAGAAGGAGTGAGCGAGCGGTGAAAAAATAAGGGAGAGATGAGTGTGCGAGATGTAAACGAGAGGAGTAAGATGCGTGATGTGTTAGTGAGAGAAGTGAAAAAAAACAACTTTAGAAAGTTCTATGTTTATATTGATTTCTAATTTCTCCGGATAAAAGCGCCCGTACTTGTGAGATTTAGCTATCAAATGATTTGGCATCGATGGATCTGCGAGATTTGTTGGGCCTGTCACTGTTGGACGGCTTGGGCGTTGTGCCTCTTTCAATTTACACGCTCCAAGGCTCCCAGTGGTCTTTCCTCCCTGGTCCTTCTAGGCCCTGCTCACACTATTGGATTGGTCTTGCACATCAAACAGAAGAGCATTGAACATTAGGCCCAACCATCTAAATTACGGGTCCACAGTGTAGGAACCTGGCAGGTGCCCAGCCCAAACCTTTTCTTACCCCCACTAAATTACGGGGAAATTTACTTACCCCTACTAAATTACCAGGAAATTTTCCCAGCGGGAATTAAACTGCTTCATATGAATTATTGTTCTCTAAATAGGGATCTTTAAACTAGAGAAAAAAAAGGGACACATCACATAAGTCAGTTTCCTGGTTGAGTGAGATTTTCATCCGAGCAAACTCCCCTTCCAAGGGCTTCAAATTACTGGTCCAAGAGCGTCTAAGCTCCTCCTCGAGTAAATAAATTGCTTCGATCAGTGCTTTTAGATTTGTGCAACGTAGAAGAAGCATGAAAGCTTCTGTGATGCAATTTTCCACAGGAATATAATGAAAAAATAACTGAACACAGAAAACAAAAGGCCCTTAACCCAGAAAACAAAATCAATTTTACTGCACTACTACATAGGAGCTACTGCTCATGTCCGGCAGCTCGCATGCCAACTAAAGTACGACACATCTGATCAGACCGAACCAGTAAAATCTATTTATTATTTATATCATACCTAAATCAGATCAATAATATTGTGGCTCGAATCAAAACGTTTAGTGCCGCTGTTTGGCCAGGCCTACCTTTAGGGGTGAAAACGGGTCGGGTTAATCCCGACCGATCCGGCACCGAATCCGATTGGTACCGAATCCGACTAGTACCGAATCCGGAGAAAAAATATGGGTTAGGATTGGTAACAGCAATATCCGTCCGAATCCGAATATCCGTCCGAATCCGATACGTCTTCAAGTATGATTTCAGGTTAGTGCTACTATTTGACGTTTCATTTTCTTTTGTAATGGTAAAATAAAATCTTCCACATCAGCTATTAAATAGTAATATCAAGTCAGTGCGTCCTACTCCATGTACTGCACTGTATGCATTCCTTACAAATAAGTAGGGGTGCAAACGAATTGGGTTAATCCCGACCGATCCGACACCGAATCCGATTGGTACCGAATCCGATTGATACCGAATCCGGAGAAAAAATATGGGTTAGAATATGATAACAGCAATATCCGTTCGAATCCGATCCGTCTTCACCCCTATCTACCTTAACTCGGTCCGAAAATAACAGAGGAGATCTAGGGATTTAGCTCAAAAGGCCCATACCTATAAAAACCTCCCCGTATTCGCGCCGCCACCTCCTCTGCTCCTCTCGCGCCCACACCCCCAACCCAACCCTAGCTCCCCTCCTCCCGACGGCGACAGCGACGATGGCGGCGGCAGGCGGCGGCCCGCGGGCTCTCTCGCAGCGGGAGCAGGACATCCAGATGATGCTGGCGGCGGACGTGCACCTCGGCACCAAGAACTGCGACTTCCAGATGGAGCGTTACGTCTTCAAACGCCGATCCGACGGTACCACCACCCCTCCCATCCCGAAATCTACCCGTAGCAGCTGTAGATCATACTTCTCTTCTCCTGGCGTGTTCTTGGATTAATTCGGTTCCGGTCTTCACACTGATGCGCGTGTTTGTCTTCACACTGATGCGCGTGTTTAGATAGATCTGGTCATGTCTGTATGCGTGATTAGGTTTCTTCCCTATGTTAGGACGCGAGGTTTGGTAGATTTGCCTAGTGGTAGGAGCAGATTTTTCGCCTGCTACACCTTGATGCGCATGTGTATGGATGGCATCGACAATATGTCGCGGTGCAAGAGGATTCTTTTGTCGGGTTCAAAAGATGATGGTTTGTAGAGGGGACTAAATGTTTGAGCATATGGAGACATGCGTAGAGGTTTCTAGTTTTGATTCATAGTCATGTAGACCTTGTTTAGCTGCTAGTATAACTTAAGAGTTGACATGATGGCATAAGTGGAATGTTTTTCTATTTAGCTGCTGTTCTCTATATATGTCATAAATGGTTAGAATATTTGATTGAAACATCCATGCTGTTGTGGATCTCTGGATTTAGACTGGTCGATTGTGATTTCTCACAAATATGCTGCAAGCCAGCAACAGCGGTTCTTATTAGAACTATGGACAAAGTCTTGGTTCCGTTCCATTTTCTCGCTGTAATGCAGCTAGGGGCGGAGCCACACCTTAGGCAGGGTAGGCTTCAGTCCGGGGTATGGAAAAATATCTAGTGTACAGTCCGGGTAAATTCAGTCTGGGTAATATTTTCATGGTCCAGCCTAGATAGACTAGATCATTCCACCACTGAGCCCAGGGCGGAGCCACACCCTAGACATGGTAGGCTTCAGCCCGGGGTGTGAAAAAATATCTAGTGTACAGTCCGGGTAAATTCAGTCTAGTCTGGGTAACATTTTCATGGTCCAGCCTAGATAGCTTAGATCATTCCACCACTGAGCCCGGGGCGTAACCAAATCCTGGCTCCGCCACTGTATTATGCAGCCACAGCTATGAGGGAACGTTGAGTATGTTTGTTTCTTGCAATGATTTCTCTTTTTATTAAAAAAAAGGCAGGAATATGAAGGGGAAGAATATGAAGTGTTAGATTCTCTTTTGCTCGATCGATTGTGGTGACCAACACCTTAGGAGGCTATGTTTGTATATTTTCTTGCAGGTATTTTCATTATTAACCTTGGCAAAACCTGGGAGAAACTTCAGCTGGCTGCCAGAGTGATTGTTGCAATTGAGAACCCGCAGGACATCATTGTGCAATCTGCTAGGCCTTATGGTCAGAGGGCTGTCCTCAAGTTTGCACAGTACACTGGCGCCCATGCCATTGCTGGCAGGCATACCCCTGGTACCTTCACCAACCAGCTGCAAACCTCATTCAGTGAGCCACGTCTTCTCATCCTGACAGACCCCAGGACTGATCATCAGGTAATTTTCTTTTGATTTTATGAGCTTTTGTGGAATGGAATTTGCCATATGAATCATATGTTTAATTTGTTGGTTTAACTGTGTACAGCCCATCAAGGAGTCTGCTCTTGGAAACATCCCCACCATTGCCTTCTGTGACACTGATTCTCCTATGCGCTATGTTGATATCGGTATTCCTGCCAACAACAAAGGGAAGCAGAGCATTGGTTGCCTTTTCTGGCTGCTTGCTAGGATGGTTCTTCAGATGCGCGGCACAATTCTCCCAGGACACAAGTGGGATGTCATGGTAAACTTCAACAATCAAAAGTCACATTTGGATTGCTTATGTCTGGAATTCCTGCTGAATTGCCTTTTGGGAATAACATATGACATGCTCCTTCGTTTTCTAATTATACTCCTGGATGTTGTTTCTCTTTTGCAGGTTGATCTTTTCTTCTATAGGGAGCCAGAGGAAGCAAAGGAGCTGGAGGAAGAGGAGGCTCCAGTAGCTCCGGACTATGGTGCAGTTGCTGAGTATGGTGCCCCCGTGGCTGACAATTGGGGTGACCACCAATGGGTTGGAGATGCTCCACCTGCTGCTCTCGCTGCAGCACCAACAGCGGCTGAGTGGGGTGCTGCTCCAGGTTGGTTCGCCTTTGTTTTACTTATTAATCTTAATTAAGTTATTATTGAATATGCAGTAAGTACATGTTTATCAATCATAATTAAGTTATTATTGAATATGCAGTAAGCACATGTTGCTAGCTCTTATTAAATTGATTTATCCATTTACCTTAATAATTTGACTGAGGTGAGAATATGATGTATGCTGTTTGATCAATGGTGAATTTAATGTCGAGTCTCTTGAGTTGGACTCACGAGTTGCGATAGAATCTAATGTTGAGCCTTGAATGAATATAACTGCAAATGAATTTTGTGTTTATCATAAAGGCTTAGCATTATTTTTTTCTTAGAGTTAATTTGAACTCATTTTTAACTATTATAGCAGTCAATTCGTCTATAAATTGGCCAGTAACCCAGTTGAACTTTATCCTGTGGTTAGTTTTTTTTTGTGCCTTCTGTCTGTTCTTATATTATAATTGATTACGGACACAAGCTTGATTGTTATCTCATGAGACTGAAGCGTCTGAGCTCTTCAAAATTCAAATATTGTAACATAGACTAAACTTCACATTTTTTTGAATTGCAGCTCCTGTGGCTGCGGAAGGGTGGGATGCAGCTGCCGTCCCTCCTCCTGCTGCTACTGTTCCTGCTGCTACCACTGGATGGGAAGAAGGCAGTGCCCCCGCCCCCACTGGCTGGCAGTAATAGATTTCTGCATGGATCATGATTCATGAACGACAGGAGGAAAGCTGAGTTACTTAACATTATGTGTGTGTTGGTAGATCTGTTTTAAGTATCTGCGTGTTCCAGTATTGCGTAATGTCAAGTGCGAATCAATTTTGAGTGTCGATTCAGCTGGGCACTGCCAGTTTACTCCTTTCATGTTACCTTTCATGGATAGCATTGTTGCAAGGGCATTTTGTGATCAAATGTATGCCTTGCAACATTCAGGTATAGTTTGCTTGTTGACCCGCAATGTCTTTTGATGTCATTATGCCCTGCTCATGTTGTTTACGGTGAAGTTGAGACCACCAGAGTGGTAATGGGCAGCAATTCTGCGCATGGTGGTCAGGTCCTTGTGCGCGGTCTTTGAAGGTCGATGATGTTATGCTTGATTATTTCCCCATGTATCTGCGGCATGGCAAGAATGATGTCAAGCTTTGAATGCTAAAGCCGTCTGATTGAAACCTGACAGCTGAGATTGCCGCTGTATTTGGTCATGAGAGCAATAGTATGTGGCAAAATTCTTGTATTTCAAGTCTTCTTCTCACTGTTTCTACCACTGATCTTTGTGCTGTTCGTGCTGTTTCAGTAGAACAGTAAACTGAATGAAAGCTGATAGGATTGCTACTAATCTTGAGCGCTGCTTGCACTGCTTGAAGGGACGGTTTTCGGAGCTGCATTTCTTCACTCATTAATATCGCATGTGGATGCAAAGCTATCTTGTTCATTTGGCTAGTGCTCGCAACTTGCCCGGACAATTTAGTAGGTTAGCATCCATCATTTTGGTGGGGTATTGATGCTCTTGTCTGTGTAGAATGTAGTTTGATCAAGACAGAATGAACTATAGCGTTTGACATAAGCTACCTTTTGGCTTTCCGGCTGAAAAGCTGCTGTAGCCATTTCGTAGCCTGTCGGGCATCGGACTAGTTGTTTGTTTCAGCTAATGAAAGATGAAATGTCTGAAATACCTTAAGGATTCTGAAGGCATGTGGTGTATGCTGATTTAGCTCAAATATAGCCGTTTTTTGCTCTTTTTGCAAATTTTTTTTGATGAATTGACTTATTGTACTAAGTTTCAAACAATTGAGCAACATTTTGCCCATCGAAATCACGTGTAGATATGTATATGTACACGTTTCAATTTATATTTTTTCAGTGAATTGATGTATAACAAGAATTCACGTGCACAAATCAACCAAATCTGAAATTTGGCTTAAAATTTCACAATTTTCATGCTCAGACAATACGTTTGGCTCGCATAACTTTACAATTTCATGCTCACACAATACATTTGGCTCCTGTACAAATTCAGGAACATCGTCGTAATCTCAACCTAATCTATGCACAACAGTTTAGCGCAAGAAGCACATGCAGCCAGTGTATTTGCTAAATGAACAATACTGAACAACAAGATGCTGCCTACAAGAGCAAAAACAAGCAGTTCATCACCTCACTGCCGACTCCATGCGTACAAGCATTGGTTTAGCTACAACTACAAAAACAAGAAACACACGCAAGATCAGATATACGCATAAGAAAATGCATAAGACACTAAAAAAAGAGAGAAATATAGCAAACTTTTGGGAGTTACATCCCTAATCTTGCCAATTTAGGATGCTCAATGAACACTAGATATACGAAGAAATTCCTTTGTCAGTCAATGAGTCTTGAATTCTTTTTTCCCCCTTAGCATACCATTTATCAGGATGATCTACACAAGAACAACACTTGGATGGTCAATTCCCAATGTACAAAAAGACTCGTGGACAAGCACAAGGATGAATATCTCTACAGACTATACTAGAATTTGCATTATGTCGATTCATCTTGATAATTATCCATAAGAAATTGAATTAATCCAACAACCAGTAGTACCCTGAGTCTTGTTAAATTCTTGACAATGAACCAGTAGTATATAGCTACTTGAATTCTGTGTTCATCTAGTGCACATTAGTGTTTCTAGGACTCGGACACGGGTGTCAGAGTCTGACTCGAATTCGGGTGTCCGATTTTACAAACTTTAGAAAATAAGATTCTGGGATTCGCCTAATATATATTTATATTTAAATTATATTGAATATATTTTAGATCATGAAATAGGATATAAATACACATATTCAAAATTGGCATGCTATGATTGCTTTGTACAGATGTACGCCATCGCGGATGTGTAGGATCAAATTATGTTAAAAACAGAGCTCATGAGATCCAAATCAGAAGAAATCCACTGAGAGAGAGCGCTATTCGTAATTTTCAGAAACTCTAAGGACTAAATCACAAAAAGACCAAAAAAAAGGGCCAAGTCGCCTCCCTTTCTTCTTCCTTTCTCTCTCTCTCTCATTTCCTTCACTCTCACTGGCTGCCTTCCTTTCTTCTTCCTTTCTCTCTCTCCCTCTCCCTCTCCATTTCCTTCACCCTTACCGGCCACCTCCCTTCTCTTCTTCCTTCCTCTCACTGGGTGCCATCGGCCCGCCCGATCCACCGTATCCGGCGGCCTGCCCCACCACTTGACATCTCCCTCATCGGCGGCCACGGGAATGGCAACAATGGGATCTGGCGGTGGCCGGCCTGGCGGGATCTGGGTAGGAGGAGGTGTGGCGTAGTAGGGGTGGCCGGGAGACTCGCCGGAGAAGAATCCGAGGCGTGTCGCCCGTGTTTGACATGTGTCGACACGGGAAATTGTTTTTGGACACACGTGTCCAGGTAACATCGGTGCACATCATGTTTTACTATTAGTTCAAAAAATTTAACAAGGAATAATTAATATAACTAATTAACTGCGCATCCCGCTGCCATGATGTAACTAGTTTTACAACCTTGGAGAATTAATCAGAGAACCATGTGCATCTACCTTGCTAATAAAATTTCACTGAGAAAAACATGAACACTGGAAGTGACAGTATGCACATAGATCTGAACATATCCACTGAGAAAAAAATTATCAAGCTTGGATCAATCAACCTAATCAACGCAGAAAATGGAGCATGATCTGAGAAACTAGTCAGTTGCCGTGCCAAACAACGCTAAGCGACTCATCAAACACGCATGAACCAAGAAATGTTGAACAGGGCTTGAACATTGCTGGTTCAGTTTTTCGGGCAGGGAGAAAGAATTGCTTAAAACGCTTGTTATAAGGAGACATACAGTTGTTGACAAACTAGGATAAACTTTGCGCTACTAGACCGGTTCGGAAAGGTAGACCTTTTGGGATTCTTAAGATTAGTTCAAATTTGAATTAAATTCTAAAAATTTCCAAAACCCCCTCTCACCCAAATGCCCCGTAGACGAATAATCTTACATGGCTGGTCATAGGATTTGGGGCCTGTTCTTTAAGTCAAAAACCGGTGGCTTTTGATTTTTGCTATAATACCTAACTTTCAAAAGGAGTATTTTCTCAAGACGGGGTCTACAAGTTAAACGATCTACATGTTAAAAGCCCAACATCTGTACCAGCCAAAATCGCAAGTGAGTATATGTCTCTCCGTAATTTGTACCGTAAACAGCTAAAATTCAAAAATTTCAGTAAAAAACCATAAGCCGCAGCCAAAAAGAACAGACCGAGCCGTGGTTAAAATTAACAAGGACAATCCGGTGTCTTACCAGTTCGACCGCAACTTTCATGCCCTCCTTAGCGCGTACTGTAGATCACTCCTTCACCGGAAGAGTTCGTATCATTCAAGGTCACTGGTTCGTACAGCGCTTGCGAGTTCGACTTGGACATATCACCAGCAACCTATGTCTACTTGTGATCATAGTACAGGGAGTACAAGTTAACTGCTGGGCTATCCAGGAGGACCATGCATGCACTTGTTCCGCTGCATTGCTGCAAGGGCATTTTGTGATCAAAGCATTGCTGCAAGGGCATTTTGTGATCAAATGTATGCCCTGCAACATTCAGGTATGGTTTGCTTGTTGACCCGCAATGTCTTTTGACGTCATTATGCCCTGCTCTTGTTGTTTACGGTGAAGTTGAGACCACCAGAGTGGTAATAGGCAGCAATTCTGCGCATGGTGGTCAGGTCCTTGTGCGCGGTCTTTGAAGGTCGATGATGTTATGCTTGATTATTTCCCCATGTATCTGCGGCATGGCAAGAATGATGTCAAGCTTTGAATGCTAAAGCCGTCTGATTGAAACCTGACAGCTGAGATTGCTGCTGTATTAGGTCATGAGAGCAACAGTATGTGGCAAAATTCTTGTATTTCAAGTCTTCTTCTCACTGTTTCTACCACTGATCTTTGTGCTGTTCGTGCTGTTTCAGTAGAACAGTAAACTGAATGAAAGCTGATAGGAATGCTACTAATCTTGAGCGCTCCTTGCACTGCTTGAAGGAACGGTTTTCGGAACTGCATTTCTTCACTCATTAATATCGCATGTGGATGCAAAGCTATCTTGTTCATTTGGCTAGTGCTCGCAACATGCAAATAGGATATAAATACACATCTTCAAAATTGGCATGCTATGACTGCTTTGTACAGATATACGCCACCGCGGATGTGTAGGATCAAATTGTGTTAAAAACAGAGCTCATGAGGTCCAAATCAGAAGAAATCCACTGAGAGAGAGAGAGAGAGCTATTCGTAATTTTCAGAAACTCTAAGGACTAAATCACAAAAAAGACCAAAAAAGGCCTAAGTCGCCTCCCTTTCTTCTTCCTTTCTCTCTCTCATTTCCTGCACTCTCACTGGCTGCCTTCCTTTCTCTCTCTCCCCCTCCCTCTCCATTTCCTTCACCCTTACTGGCCGCCTCCCTTCTCTTCTTCCTTCCTCTCACTGGGTGCCATCGACCCGCCCGATCCACCGCCCCCTAGCCACCGTATCCGGCGGCCTGCCCCACCACTTGACATCTCCCTCATCGGCGGCCACGGGAACGGCAACAATGGGATCTGGTGGCGGCCCACCTGGCGGGATCTGGGTAGGAGGAGGTGTGGCGTAGTACGGGTGGCCGGGAGACTCGCTGGAGAAGAATCTGAGGCGTGTCGCCCGTGTCTGACATGTGTCGACACCGGAACACGTGTCGACACGGGAAAAAAATGTTTGGACACACGTGTCCAGGTAACACCGGTGCACATCATGTTTTACTATTAGTTCAAAAAATTTAACAAGGAATAATTAATATAACTAATTAACTGCGCATCCCGCTGCCATGATGTAACTAGTTTTACAACCTTGGAGAATTAATCAGAGAACCATGTGCATCTACCTTGCTAATAAAATTTCACTGAGAAAAACATGAACACTGGAAGTGACAGTGTCACATCCCAAAATTTGGCTTTTTGAAAAAAAAATAAATTCAAATTAATTATTTTAAGGTAATTGGATTTTACTTGGCTTTTGTTTGCCTTTCTGGATTTTCTGGAATTTAAAAACTATTTTTAGAATTTAAAAAGTAATTCAAAATATGAAAAATTAAATATCAACAATAGTTGGAAATAATTTTGTTGAGTCCAAAATATCTCCAGGAGCTTCTGTGAATTTTTCTGGAATTTTTGGAGGTATTTTCATATTTTTTCTGAGGCCTAAATAAATTCCTAGCCTTTTCTGAAATTAAAAATCATTAAAAATCCAAATCTTTTCCTCCGGCCGACGTGTGGACGGCCCAGATCCGCCCACGTCGCCGCTCGGCCGATCCAGGCCGCACCTCCCTCTCCCTCGCTGTCCAACGGGCCCGGCCCGTCAGCCAGCGGCCCCGCCTTCCCCTCCTCCGCTCCCGACGCGTGGACGGCTCGGATGAGCCGAGTCTCCGCGCGGGCCATCCAGCCGCCCGCTCTCACTCCCGCCCTCACCTCACTGACCCGCGGGCCCCGCCCGTCAGCCGCGCGCGCCCTCTCTCCCGCTGCCACCCGGCCCCGCTTGTCAGGCCCGTCGTCCCCGCGGAGCCGGCGCCTTCCTTTCTCTCCCCCCCCTTTCCTTTCTCGCCGGCCGACCGAATCCTCGACGGACCCGGCCTTTCCTTCCTCGTCTCTCTGTGGTTTTGGAAGCCTCGGACGCCGCCGCGACCGAATCCCCAAATCCCCGCGCCTCCCTTCCTTCCGCGCCCCCTCCTTCCTTTCCTCCCCAAACCTTCCTTCTCCGGCCGCCAGCAACGGCGAGCGATCGCCGCTCCCCTGCTCCCCCTGCGCCCCTATAAAAGCCCCCCCTCGGTTCGCCTCCCTCCGCCCAGCACCCAGACGCTCTCCGCCTCCTCTCCCGAGCCTCGCAGAGCCCTGCCACCGTGCCACCTTCCCCTCTGAGCTCCGCCCAACTCCGGTGAGCCTTCGCCGCCGCCTCGGTCATCCCCGGAGCCCGCCGTCGCCACCCCGAGCATCCTCACGCCCAGGCGATCCTCCCCGACCCCTCGGCCGCCCCTCCCCGTCACCGGAGCGCCGTCGCATCGGAGCTCCTGAGCCGTCGTCGCTGCCACCTCGTCGCCGGTCGTCTCCGTTCGTCCCCAAGCTTCGCCGACCCCTCCAACCGAACCCCCTCCGTTCAAGGATTGCATTTCACGCGTCAACCGCACCCCTCTGACCCTCCCTCGCCGCCGATGACCTTGCCTCCGTCCACGGCTGCCGGACCACCCGAAGGTACCCCTCAAGAGGGTTACCTACCCTTATTGGGTAGGCAACGCCTCCCCGCTCACTTGGCTAGCAGCGCTCGCTCGTAACTCCCTCGGCGCGCGTTCAATCCTCCGGCTCTGCGCGCGGAGGTTGAGTTTTTCGTTTATTTTCCGGGCTGACAAGTGGGTCCCACCCGTCAGCGGCCGCCGGTCTGCGCTGGCCACTGCCACCTGGGCCCCACCAGTCTGCGTCAGCCTCTGTCAAGTGGGTCCAGATGCCAGTGGGTCCCACCTGTCAGTGACCGAAGAAAATGAGGTCACTGACAGAGGGGTCCCACATGTCAGTGACCAGTAGAGAGTACTGTTCCGTGGGTCCCACCTGTCAGTCCCTCGGAATAAAAATAGAAATTAAAATTTAATATTCCAGTGGGCCCCACCTGTCAGAAATCTGGGAATTTCTAGATTTATTTAAATCTGAGATTTTCAAATGAGCATAACTTTCTCATTTTAACTCCAAATCCAGCCATTCAAATTTCTAAATTCATCTAAAATCATAATCTATCCAACTATGGCCTCTGTTGAATTTTTGGATTTTATTTGAATTTTCGTTTGTATTTATTTGTTTTGTTTGCTTCGTCTTTCCTCGCGTAGATTCCAACGTTGTCGACGATCCCTCTTCACAGCAACAAGAAGACCCAGAAACCCTGCAAGAAGGCAAGTCTCCTTTGATCATCTTGAACCTATGCTTTTGAAATATTTTAAATATTTTAAATTATGTGCATTGCTATTTACATAAAATCACTAGTTCAAATCTTTAGGAACTAGTTATTCCAACTTGCTATGCCCTCCATTGAAATTGAATGCCATGTATTCTTGTCACCCTAGAACTCCCTTTGTCTCATTAATGAGAGTATTTAATTACTTGTTGATGTTAGTATGGTAGTATAATGCTTAGTCATGCTATCTAATAACTTTGGAAACTCTTGAAAATGGGAAATTATGATTTATTATTGAACCCTTGTGTTTGAAAGTGAAGTGGCAATTGGAGTTGTCACTGCGATTTTAAAATAAAATAAAAATGTGAAAGTTGGTTTAGATTAGGGTGGATGGCTGTTTGGGTTGGTGTAGCAAGCACGAGAACTTGTTAAGTGTATGTTCCACCCTAGTCAATTAAGGACCGACGCTTGTGTTTGTCCAAACTGAGCATTAACCGTACAACCACAAGTATATATGGGTACGACCTAGCTGACTAACTTATGATAGTCTAGTTTAGGTGCCACAAGTGGAAAGTGGGTGCCAGGGATGGACTGGTTATTCACAGTGAGGGACAGGGATTTACTGTACTCATATGGCGCAAGAGGGGGCTTCAGATTGGGCGGATTTAACCCTTCTGCGGTGAAACCTCAGCGGGTGGTATCTAGCTAGAATAGAATAAGGTAAAGGCTTTGTGGTATTTTATATGGGTCTCATGCCAAAGGAAGCGTGTTGACTTTTAGGATAATTTATCTCTTGTGGGTAAAGTTGTACAACCTCTGCAGAGTGTAAAACTATTTGAATAGCCGTGCCCACGGTCAAGGGCGGGCAAGGAATGCATTCACATGGTAGATTTCTGGTTCTGGATTTAAAATCAAAAGTTTTGTATTCCGAGGGTGGAGGGAACTCTCGGAAGGGAATCCTGGCGGATGGAGCCAGAGAGGGTGGATGGAACCCGCAATTTAAAGCTTGACCAATGGTAATTGGTTAGCTAGTGTTGGTAGTTGGAACCTTCACTAGAAAGTTAATTCTGTTAAAACATTTACTTCATTAAATTGATGCCTTCGAAAATAATTAGTAGTAATTGAGATTTCAAATATTGCTTTGTGCAAAAGAACCATATGGCCTTCCTTTGTTAAGCCTTGCATCTATGTATTTTTCCCAAGACTTGCAGAGTACTTTATGTACTCACATGCTACACTTAAAAATAAAATCTCAGAGGAAGTTGAAGCTCAAGAAGGTGTCTACGACTACTGCTTCGCTTGTGGCTGCGACGGATTCTTCCCGGAGGACTAGGTCGCGCTTCCCCAGTCAACTGCCTGTGGCATCTTGATGGGTCTACTTTGATTTCACTTTGCTTCCGCTGTGTTTTGATTGTGCGAGGTCTTGAAACCTCCAATGTAATAATGTGACCCTGTGGTCAGTACTCTTATCTATTGTAATAAATCGTTGATGGTGATGTTTCCCATTCTGTTTGACTGTGTGCACTAGCTTTGATCTGGGACTAGTGCTGTAATACACAGAGGGTCCGGATTTGGTAATCCGGGGGCCCGACAGACAGTATGCACATAGATCTGAACATATCCACTGAGAAAAAATTTATCAAGCTTGGATCAATCAACCTAATCAACGCAGGAAGTGGAGCATGATCTGAGAAACTAGTCAGTTGCCATGCCAAACAACGCTAAGCGACTCATCAAACACGCATGAACCAAGAAATGCTGAACAGGCCGGCTTGAACATTGCTGGTTCAGTTTTGCTGGCAGGGAGAAAGAGTTGATTAAAACGCTTGTTATAAGGAGACATACAGTTGTTGACAAACCAGGATAAACTTTGCGTTACTAGACCGGTTTGGAAAGGTAGACCTTTTGGGATTCTTAAGATTAGTTCAAATTTGAATTAAATTCCAAAAATTTCCAAAGCACCCTCTCACCCAAACACCCCGTAGACGAATAATCTTACATGGCTGGTCATAGGATTTGAGCCGTGGTTAAAATTAACAAGGAAAATCCGGTGTCTTACCAGTTCGACCGCAACTTTCATGCCCTCCTTAGCGCGTACTGTAGGTCACTCTCCTTCACCGGAAGAGTTCGTATCATTCAAGGTCACTGGTTCGTACAACGCTTGCGAGTTCGACTTGGACATATCACCAACAACCTATGTCTACTTGTGATCATAGTACAGGGAGTACAAGTTAACTGCCGGGCTATCCGGGACCATGCATGCACTTGTTCCGCTGCAATTAGCCAGGATGCATGCAGCATGCATATAGCCAGTGACAGCCTCTGAGAATCTGCAGATGTCGTGTTCCACTTTAACAAGAGAAACCCATAATTAAGGGTGCAAACAATATAGGTTAATCTTGACCAATCCGGTATCGAAGTTGGATTCAATATCAATACCAGATAGTTATTCCTGGATTCAGTAGTAAAATTGGAAAAGTTAAAATCTGACCAATAACGTCGATAAATGGTAAATCGGATAAGGGCATCTGTAGTGTATGAAAATAGGGGGTCTTAAGCCACCTTAAGGTCAACCTTATACATTACAGGGGTGACCTTAAGCAGGCCATAAGCAAAAAAAGCTTAAGGCTGGTCCTCAAGCTAAAGACCTGGCCACAAGCATTAAAATACATTTTTTCTTTATCTGCCAAGTGGGACCGTCTTAAGGCCTCTTGGGTTATATACACTATGGAGTCGACCTTAAAGTTTAGATGAGATCCACCTTAAGGCCCCTTGGGTTATATACACTACAGATGCCCTAATATCCGACCAGATATATGACACCATGCACGCACAGGCACACCGACACCGCCACGCACGTAGAATACGCCCCTTTCGGGACCTACCTCCGCACCCCACGGCCTTGCGGTCAGACTCCAGTACTAACCAACCGCCTGAACTTGTACGTCAGATTAGCACCACAGGCAAAGGAAAGAGATCAAGTGGAATAGATGTGGATTCTAGGAAGAGGAGGTACGGGCCAAAGAGCGGCGACGCGGAGTGGGCAGCCCTGCACCCCTTGGATGCCGTCATCGGTAGCATCGTGGTCGCCTCCTGCCCTCGTCTTGGCGCCTTCGCTATCGGGATTTGCTGCTACTACTTCCTCCTCTGGTCTCCATCCCGCCCACTGGATCTGGTGAGATTCCTCTGCTTGCTTCGTTGTTCACTCGTGCCTACGAAAGAGACAGAGGAAGAGGAAGAATCGAAGCAGAGGAAATTGTTTGGCCGGTAGGAAATATAACCTTTCTATATACGCGTACTATTTGTCCATATTATCCATTTATATGTTAGGATATGATTATTATCCGTCCATATTATCTATTTATATGTTAAGATATGGTTACTATTTGCCCATATTATCCATTTACACATTAGGATATAGTGTTGTGTCGTATCAGACTTGTGTTGTGTTGTAGTTGTGATCATTATTATGTATTTATGTCTAATAGTTTAAGACTTGAAGTGATGGTGGTATGACTTAACGTATGTTCTTTTTTGTATACACATACTATCCGTCTATATTATCTGTTTTTGATCCGAAACAGTCATGTATCCGTCCCGACGATACTATGTTCAAAATTCCGAATTTATATTCGTATCCAGCTTTACCATATATAATCCCAAATCCGAAAAAATATAGGTTAAGATATGATACAAACAATATCCATCCATATGTGACCTAATTGCAGCCCTACCCATAGTGCTTTGGGCTGATCGAATTCTCTCATTCTCTGCTTGGCAAGGTTGAACACCTGAGATAAAGCTTCGCCTCCAAGTTTCAGGCCCTGAATAGATATGCTGAATTTTGATGTTGAAAAGGACAGGTAATATTGCTGCTAGCTTTGTATGGGAGGGAAACAACATCAACATACTTGACGTCTAAATTGGACTTCCAAGACTACGCCCGCTTTCAGCGTTGCTAGCAACGCATGCTTTCCGCGGATTTGCAAGCTAAATCTGGACTAGGAAAGAGATCGAGCTTGACAAGCAACACGTATCCGGTTCGTTCAAGTTTATGATTTGACGTTCTGTTGAGTTAGGATGAATTATATAAGTCTTTTAAAATTTAAAAAGATATGCTATAAAGAGTTTTATGTGAATCCTGTAAGGATTAACACTTTTACTCCTGTTTGGATTAGAATTTCTACTCTAAATTGAAGAAAGGTTATAGAGACTATATAGACTATGGAGGTGACCATGAAGAAGTAAAAACCAAGCAACAAAGCAATCAAACATACTCATCTAAAGTAGAGGGCATAGGAGAGGATTAGAGGTTAGAATATTCTTTAGCACTTGATTTTTGTATAAGGTAAGAATTTGAGAGTCCTAAAAGATTTGAGAAGGTTTTGAGTAAGCGACAATCCCTCGTACTCTTTTGAGACTGTTCTTAAGAAATTTGTGGTCGACTTCGCCAAACATTTTCTCTCTCATTGTGGTTGTTTCAACATTGTTATGTTAGTTCTCTTTACGAAATTCATCTTCTTTATTCTTAATACCATGTATGCTTGTATTGTATCTTATAAATTCTGATCCGATCCGATGACTGTTGCACATAAGAAGGGGTATCAGAGTGTAACACATTCTCTTAGAGGAAAAACAAAGTTTTGATTTGACACTCTGATATGTGGTTTTCATTGGCCAGTTTCCTTTTATCGCTCTATGTTTTTTATGATCAATAAGGTTGCGTGGCCTGGCCTCTGTCCTACCGAAGGAAAGTTTTGTTGGAATACGAGGTAGGCTATACTAGTGTAAATCAAAATTTCTACCGCATAAATTAGGAAGCCATGCAAGTAAGAGATCATAGATTGTTATCATTAAACACGCAGTGCAGCGGAAGAAGGGTTAAAGCAGTCTGGTTCAACGAAACACGTGTCGATATAGTGGAAGTAGTCGACTGTTCAATGTCCCATCAGCATCCTCAGAAGGTAATCGTCCTTAAACTATAGTCGATCTCCACGAGCTGATTGTTCTTTCTTCTCGAATCATCTCGATTAGCGTTGTAGTCATAGCAACATTTTTATTGAAATCCACATGTCTAGAGATGGAACACCGTATGCCAGTATGCTAGCACTAGCACATACAGCAAGACCTGTGAGGTGGTGGCTAGGGTTTGGGTGGGTACATCATGCAACCCATAACCCAAGCACTCGTTTATATAGAGACTTCGACTAGATCCATATCTAATACAAGTAGAGATCATATTCCACTTGAAAAGTCTTCGACCAGATCCTTATCCAATACAAATAGATACCATATTTCACTCGGAAAGTTTTTGATTGGATCCTTATCTAATATGAGTAGAGATTGTATCTCATTCAGAAAGTCTCTAATCAGATCCTTATCGTTCCAACTAATTAAGTGTGTGACTCTATAGGTTCATATATATATATATATATATATATATATATATATATATATATATATATATATATATGATTGTAACCCAGATACACTTTTTCGATCACTGGTCGGCAGCATTTCCCAACAAGACATATCGACCCCCAAATATACACAAAAATTAATATGAATGAACCTTGTGGAATATGATCTGCAACCAAGTACTATTCGCCCATGATCAAATCATAACTCATTATGACTAGATCATATCTGATTACGACCAGTCAGTATTCCCATATGAACAGTTCGCAAATCAATTTGTGATATGTTTGACTAGCTCACGACTGGTCAGTATATCCATACTGCCGGTTCATATCTGATTAGACTAAATGACCTATTTGCGTATTCTCCTTTTGTTTTATGATATCCTATTAAACTCTAGGTGATAAATGTGTCATCCATGGATTGTTCAATCTTTCCCGATCTAATAATGGATAACTTCATATGGTCGACTCTTCCACCATTCATGGCATGGCCATGCATTTTTTTTATCCGACCACATCAAAGGCCCCAAGGATATCTCCACTGTTATGAAGAAGGGGTAAATCCCATATCCGATCAATTATATTCCTTCGCATATTTTATAGCATACCCGGAAGCTACTTTTATACTACCTTGTTACAATGTAGCATTTGACAACCTCTAAGTTAGGAAATTATGCTGATCTCTGGTACAAGAATTATACATCATAATTATTTGAGACCAATTGGTAACACATAAAATATAACAATTTCAACAGTGTTTCAAGGTTGGTCAATCCAACACTATGTTCTCTAACATGTGTCTAAATCATCGATTTGATATTTCCATATCTATGATTGGTGAAATGTGGTCATCAATTAATACATTTGCTGATCTATAAGTCACTCGTGTCCCGACTAGTGACATCCGATAAGAGATCTTTTATAATGATATCATTCAACAAATAAAGAGCTTCACTAACAAGTCACATACTTTTTGACCTTTATAAATGACAATTCATTCAAGAAACATAATAACATTTGTTCAAAAGATCATAGACATAGAAGTGGTATAATAGTCTCTTTGATTGTCTTTAGGCATGTCACTAACAAGTTCAAGCTAGTGAAAGAATCGGTTGCCACACTAACTGCGGTTGTATTGCAAAAATACTCAGCAAATCTCCATTGTTGTTTCTCGATTCGGCGACGGTGAAAAAGTCATAGCATTGTAGCATCGTGCCCTTTAATAACTATGGCAGGTGGTCCTAGTATATATTTGATGCAGGCTATTCAGTAGTAATAATGGCATCACCCAGTTAAGCAACTACTGCTAGCGTTAGCCTCAAGCGTTTGACATCTTCTGGTGCCTTCGGGAAGTGCCAGGAGAAATTCATTTTCCTTAGGATAAAACATTGTGGGTGCAGCCAGAATTTTGCTAATAGCTATGGAGTTAATTATACTTCCGTTTTCAAGTGGAGTCGCTTGAGTGGAATCTTCTTTAGACTTGAAGAGTAACTTTGTTACTTCTAGAAAAGTAAATATATAATTGAAATGGTTTGTAGTAAAATTCTAGTGTGCCTTGTGGTGGCCCCATGAAATTCAACTTGACAGATAGTTTATATAAACCTATGCAAAAATAGTTAAAATTGATTGTTATATCAAGTTGTCTGAATTCTTCAACATATAACTTGACCAGCTGCTCTCTCACCATCTCACGTAGAGGATTTTTCATATTGCTTTTTATTTTTTGTTTCTGTTTAAGGAAGTCAAAAGCCAATATGAACATCTAGCTTCTTGAACTGACTTTTTCACTTTTCTCACTCCTGTCTCACTCCGAGGATAAGGTAGGGGTTAAGGGCATATCACACATCTTACTCCTCTTGCTTCCGTCTCACGAACATATCTCTCCTTTATTTTTTTCTATTGCTCGTCCCCTCCTTCTGAAAGTCGCTTTTTTTAGCTACTACTATTCATTTCAATCAAAAGCCATCAATCATAGCCAATACAAACACCTTCGTGGAAACCAGGGGCTAGTAGTAGCTTAGGGAATTTTGTTTTTAGTGGTCCATTATTCACTTTATGACTAAGATTTTGCCACTCCTCTGTTAATGTGTTACTTGTTTTCGCCATTGCCATCTGTCAATGTCAAGTCAAACATGGTTGACCATGAATAATGATAAAAATACAATAGTGGAACATGAACTAGTGCAACTCTAGGGACAGAGACCACAAGTTGAAGCCAATGGATGAGATGAGCTGCACCACCATTGATGACAACTCTTCCACAGTCTTACCAGATCTTGGACTGGAAAGGATGGTGATGATGGGACCGTGAAGGGCAAAATGGCATTTTTTTTGTCAAGTTCTATGGCCTAATTGATGAAATTAGGCTGTAATAGCAAAAACAAATGAGCACGTAACACAAGAGTGACAAAAACAAATTTAGCAAAATTTCCATTGCAAAGTAAAGACTAGGCCATTCCTTGGAGTTATCACACAATTCATTTGTAAATTGTACTAATCCAAGAATATATAGAAATTGCATGAGCTAGGCTTTGATTTCTGCAACTGAACTCTTTATTTTCTGAGGAGAAATTTTGAATGGGTAAGCATTTGATCTACCTACCGTCATGGACGTAGGAAGATAGAATAACACGGAATATATATAGGAAAAATACCTTTTACTCTCAGGTGTAATTACACCCACCTCTAATATACCACTTAAACAAATTTGAAATACTCCTTTATCACTTTAGGTATACTCGTATACTGATTATAAAATACTCCAATGTGAATCACACAAAAAATTGCAAGGGAATCCATAGTTTTTAGTGAATTTTGTAAATACCTTTATATACGCACATAAAAAGGAGTATGTCAAAAAAATGTACATACCACATCTGAAAAATTGTTCATACCACCTAGATGGTCTTAAATACTAGTATACTACACGTAAATACTCTCCGTTATGCGAGATACTTCCTATATTGTGAGATACGACGTAGGGTGTAATTACACCCGGGAGTAGAAAAAAGGCTTCCTATATATATATATAATACTAGGTGACTTGAGGATCAAGTCAATCTACTATAGATATGAAAGGAAGTATATCGGATATAAATCCTAATTGATTCTATTCTAGCTCTAATAATGTTGCCATACATAACATGTACTCTAACATTCCCACAATCAAAGCAGGAGCATTGTGCATGCTTAGGCTGGAGAAAAAGACGATGAGGACGCTCAAGTTGGAGTAGAAACCGATGAGGCGTGCCATGTGAAGAGTTGGTGATGGAGTTGCTTGCCGTTGAGGTAGTCGTCGAAGTAGGATTGCCGATGCAAAGAATGGCAATATATATGTCCCCCTCCCAAGTATTACCATCGTGTCCTCACCCCGCTTTGCCACCTTCATTCTGACGAGAGCGGCAACAACGACGGTGTCCTTGTCGAGCTCCCCTCCTAAGCTTCTTCCTCGGTGGCGACGGTTGTGTCATGGAATGAAGTTGGACAAATGGGAGGAGGAATGAAGGAAGAGGTGAGGAAGAAATATGATTTTCAATCTGGATTGCTTTAAGATTGGTGGTTCCCTATGGCAAAAATCTAAGGTAGGGTCTTGATCGGTGAGACTTAGGGCTCTACCCCCATAGAATTTTTCTTGTTGTGAGCGGGGGTGTTTTGGAGTTCTCACTTTTAACTCATTTATTAGTGTTGAAACTCTCCCTTTCATACTTAGACAATCCTCTTATCCAAGGTGTTTAGAACAAAGAAAAATCCTCTAAAACTAAATGCTTCCACATGAATTTTTTTGGAAAAACTATTAAGTTTTCTATTTAATGGAGTAAACATTGAGGAATTTGAGAAGATCCTAGTTGTAATGAAAATGTCTAATGTGTTTTTGAAAAAATAGGACTGAGCTCCTGAAATTACCACAGATTTCAAATAAATCTTGGAGAAAATAAAAAAACAAGATGGAACCTCATGGGAATTTTCCCTTCATTCTCGCGAAGATCAACCCCTTCTGCAAATTATAATATTTTTCCTACCGCTGATCCAAACACCGTTTCTCTATAATTTTCAGTCCTACGCTTTACACTTGTACTATCCGTGTTCCTTTTTTTAGAGTAAATTTCAAAAACTACCAGGTTTTAGGTGATAAGTAACAAAAAAACACTAGTTTTTGGAATTTCTATCACATAACACCAGGTTTAGCACTAGTTGTTTTGTAAAACACCATGAGGACCAGCATGTGGCGCACGACCCATTCTTTCACGTAGCCCTCGGCTAATAGGTGGGATCGGGCGGAGAGTTGCGCACTCTCCTCACTTTTCCCGCGCACTCTCCACCAACTCCCGATGGAAGATGATGCACATGCGGACGGAGGTGCTAGAGGGTACCCTGGTCGGTGCTCTACCGGACGCACGCCGGTGCATGCAAAGTGGTGTAACCGGATGGGGGAAGAGCGACTAAACAATTGAGGCCACGTGGCCACGGAATTGCATCGATTGGCAGCCCAAACCAGTTGGATTGGCAATGGAATCAACTAGAGCAGGTTAGAAGCAACCCACTTGTGGAGACGTTCACTTGAATGGTGGTGGTATGGGGGTGAATCGTGAGGGTGGGTGCATGATCTATTCTTAGGGTTTATGGTTGTGAATGTAATTTTTCCTTGTTTGATTTTGTTTATACATGCTCCTTGAATGATTTTGTAGGACGAATGATGAAGTGTGGACTCTGAATTTCATGTGCGATGATGCTACCCAGGGCAATCAGATTTTGCAAAGGAAGATGGAGCGGGACATCCTCTGTTATTTCAGTTTGCTGGATGTGATGGGCACCCTGGGTCATTCATCAGATGACTACTTGTACTACAATAAGAATGATGGCCAGGGATTAGATAGCTTGGTCGCCATTGAGGGCAATGAAGGTGTTAATGTCATGATGAGGCAGCAGGAGAGTACAAAGACCATGAACCTGTACATCATGAAGAGGAACAATGGGTTGTGTGGTAGTAACAGAGTGGACAAGGGTAAGAGCATTGCAGAGGTGGACGAAGGTGGCCACATCGTGCTATTTTCAAGCAGTGAGGAAGACGGTGCTGGGATTGAATAGACTATGAGGAAGATAGGTTATATTTGGAGGAGATAATCAAGAATATGAAGAGACAAAGGGAAGACCTAGCTGAGCATTGCGAGGGAGACACTGATGTTGAAGACTTATTTGTTCTGGTACACCATGTAGGGCCATGCACTGTGGAAGCAGTGGTAGCCACACAGGAGTTCTTGGCTGGAAAAAATACTACCAAGCGGTGGGGAGGGGTTTTTTCCAATGCGCTCGGTGATGACAAGAGTGATGATGGGGTTGCATTGAGCAGTGAAGATGATGATGACACTCAAATGGTTGTTGCAGCCACCAAAAGGAGGAGGGCTAAGAGGTTGACTAGCTGTAGGATGTGGTTCGATAAGGCGAAGATGTTAGATGATAGCCATCTTTGCGAGGGCATGTGCTTTGAAGATGTAAACCAGTTTCGGATGGCCTTGAAGAGCTATCACATCGTGCAGAGCAGGGATTTCAAGTACATATGAAACAATCGAGATAGGGTGAAGGTTGTATGCCAAGATGAGAGATGTCCATTTTCCATGCTATCATCGGAGATAGCTGGCGAGCACATAGTGCAAATAAGAAAGATGGTTGGGCCTCACACGTGTGGTACTACGAGGAAAACCACAAGAGTTAACAGCAGTTGGCTTAGCACAGTCTACAAGGATAACATAAGGAGTGATCCTGATTGGAAGGTGACAGCTTTGATGGACGCAGCCATGAGGGACTATGGTGCCCATGTCAGCAAAATGATGGCTTATAGAGTGAGGACAAAGGCTGTTGATAAAGTGCTTAGGAATCACAAGCAACAATATGTGAGGATAAGAGATTACCTCCAAACTGTCCTGAGTACCAACCCGAGGACCTGGTGCATATTGACAACTGTGCAAAATCCAAATCCTACTGCTAAACCAAGGTTCAATGGACTTTTCATGTGTATGCATGCACAAATAGAGGGTTTCAAAAATGGTTGCAAGCCCTTTATTGGTAATCAGCGGTCCAATTTTCTCCTTGTTTGAAATCTCTTCAAAGTCATTGCCTAAACTAATTATGATTTGTCATATGCTCTAGGTGTGGATGGTTGCTTCGTGAAGCTCACAAATGGAGCCCAATTTCTTGCTACAACTGCAAGAGATGGCAACAACAGCTTGTACCATTGGCTTTTGATGTTGTTGGAAAGAGGATGTGAATAACTGGACTTGGTTCTTGTATCAACTCAAGGAAGCACTTGGTGGTGAGGAAGGATGGCTAACTGTCATGTCGGACAGGCAAAAGGCATGTCTTTCAAAATTTCTACTCGAAAATTCTGAACCGAGTCCATAGTACTCATGTTACTGCCATATGCATTGATAGGGACTACTTGCTGCTATAAAGACTGTGTTCCCTAATTGTCACCAGAGATATTGCAAAAGACACTTATATCAAAATTTCTGCACGGTTGGGTTCAAGGGTGGAGATCTAAAGCTTCTTATGGACCAAGCAGTGTATGCATATGGTGAGTCAGACTTTGACATTGCAATGACAGCTCTCAAAGTAGAAGATGAGGGTGCATGGAAGTAGCTAAATGACATTCCTAAGGAACATTGGGCTAGTCACACATTTGATACTTGGTATAAAACAGACTTGGTGGTCAACAACCTAAGTGAGGTGTTCAATAACTATATTATAGAATATAGGGATAAGCTAATTGTGACCATACTAGATTTGATTAGGACAAAGCTAATGAGTAAAACTAATGACAAGAGGGAAGGCATTGTTGGTGCATTGTGGGAGATAACTCTACATTACACCGAAAAGTTGTAGTTAGAAAAAAAGAATCAAGGTATTGTAGGCCTGTCTGTGCTGGCATGAACATATGGCAAGTGAGTTGTGGGGAGAGGACATATGCAGTTAACCTTATCCAAAGGACCTGTGGTTGCCTAAAGTGGTATTTAACTAGCATCCCTTGCAAGCATGCTGTCTCGGCCATATACAATGTAGACAACATCTAGAAGATTTATTGAGTGATTACTTCAAGAACCAGCGTTTGAGAGAGTTTATGAGCACATCATCTACCTTGTGCCAGGGCAACATGACTAGATCAAGATAGACACACCGGACATTGATACTCCGAAGTTCACAAAACACCCAAGAAGGCCTAAGAAGAATAAGAGAAAGGCGGGAGATGAGCCACCACAGCACACCGGTAGAGCAAGGATGATAACTATAACTTGTTCCAATTGCCGATTATCAGGTCACAAGTACAGAACCTACCCCATGAGACTTAGGCCAGATCTAAACATAAGAAAGAGGAAGCACATGGTTAGTTACGAGTAAACAATTTATTCTCCTTTTACCTTCAGTGCATTTTTCTTTTTCCTTCACAGCATTTTCGTTTTTGTGTGCATAGTAATAGGTCCTTCCCGGAGGAGTCAACATAGCATAATGAGGTGATTCCAGATGCAAGACAAAGTTCTTCCAGGTTGGCATCACGAAGAGGCAGGTCAAGGGAGGGAGGTAGAGGCAGGGGAGGAGTAGCCAGTGGGAAGGCAGAGGCTTGGGAAGAAGTCTCATGCAATAGCTTGGGGGCATATGCAATTTTAGGACTAGAGTAAGCGGGGAGGAATCATGATAGCTTTGTTTTGGTTCTTTGATGTGTGAAAGTTCTAGGACAGGTTTTGCCTTTTGGTTTTCGAAAACTTTCTGAACAATTTGGTTGTGACATGCCAAAATGAATGTTCAATGCTTGTGTAAATTTTAGGATTGCTGAATGAATGTTCACTCTGGTCCTCCAATGCATCTGGAACAACTAGTGTTTTATGAAACGACAAGTGCTAAACCTGGTGTTATATGATAGAAATTTTAAAAACGAGTGTTGTTTTGTTACCTATGGCATAAAACTTAGTGGTTTCCAAAATTTACTCTTTTTTAATTCATACATTCTAAGACATTTTTAAGATTTTTTTTGTTTTCAATAGGCTTATAGTCTCATACCATGTTCACAATTCCTCACACAAATTTGTTTGTTTTCTCTCTACCCATCACCATATCTCACTTTCAACTCTCCCATGTATAATTTGTAATCTAATCCATATCTCAAGGCAAATTTTAGGGGAGCATCCAGAGCCCTACCTGGCCTCATCAAAATCCCAAACACAAACAAACCTCCCCAATCTCTCTCTCTCTCTCTCATGCACACACCAACCAGCAAAGCGGGTTCATTTTGACTTATTCATGGTTTATGCTCGTACTATCTATAGTAACTAGCTTTTAAACAGTGCGCTTTTTCAAGACGGAATCAATAAGAAAATTGTAGTAAAAAAGTGTACTGAGTTCAGCGTATCGACCAAAATCGCATATGACTATTTTCCTATGCGTATTACCTTCTGTGTATAGTCAGAATTCAAATATTTAAGCCATAAGTCATAAGCCATCAGTAAAAAAAACCCACCCCAAATCAAAATTCTTTCCACTTTAAGGGCCTGTTGGGACTACTCTGCTCCAGTTTTTCCAGCTCTGCTCCACCAACTCCACCATGGAGCAGCTCCACTGTGGAGTTCCTGGAGCAGGTGGTCCTGTTTGGCACGCAGCCTAACTCCAGCTTTAGGAATGTGAGGTTTCCCTGAGAAAGGTCGAATGTGCCCCTGAATGATGTTTGGTGTATGTTTTGATGTCTGCGGAGCATATGTAACTGAATATTTTTTTGTTGCCAATTGAAATATGATGTAAATATTATAATCGCAATTAATTTATTCGAGAAAACCAAAAAACAAATATTTTGGTCAAATAATTACATCCTTTTGTCCCATAAATTGCAACGTGCATGATAGATAGTTAACAAAGTCCATCATTCGAATACAAATAATTGTTTAACTAGTAAACGCATTGGGTTCCATAGTAGCCACAACAATCTCAAGCTCAGGCTGATCCATAATGTGGACAATCATAGGGAGTATGAACGCTACGGTTTTGCCAGAACCAGTTTTTGCAATACCGATGATATCTCTGCCTGAAAGTACAATAGGTAAAGCTTGGCATTGGATTGTTGTTTGTTTTTCATAGCCCTGCTTGGCAATAGCATTCATTAATGGTACATGAAACCCGCAATCCTCAAAGTGTTTGATTGGCCTTGGTGCATCAAAGCCTGAAACCCGAATTGCCAAACTTTTCATGTAATCAGCCACCTCTTGCTCACTCATCCCTACAAGAGAAAAGTAAAATTTCAATACATAACTCATATCATAAAGAATGATAAACAACCACCTGTAAATATTGCAACCAAATATGACCAAAATCCAAATAGTTGCACGACTCCAGTTGCATTGGCTCATTACCATAAAGTGCAAACTAGCTTCAGTCCAAGACAATACCGAAATGTTTAACTAACAAATCTAATGCATTGTGTCACAAGAATGATGCAATGAAACACTCCTAGGTGCACATGCATCAAAAATTCAAAATTGTAAAATGTAATAACCCAGTGCATGCCATTCCAAAATAACAAAAGCAACAAGGTATATATATCCTAACTTCCAACACTGAAACTATAAGCACGCCATCAACATAATTAATAGTGATACCAAAACTACACACGACATCATTTCCATTTCAAGATAAAAGAACATTCAGATTTAAGCATCCAATCAAAATAGCTGATGCTTGGTTCATCGCATATTTTACTAAGCAGAGCAAAGAAGCTAGAGCACTGGTCAGATTTCCTAGCGCAAGCTCAAAGAGAAGTATTTCGATGATATAAGCTACACGGGAGACTTAGCAGTTAACAGCATATATGCAGAATCAAATGATATCATAAATTTATTGAAGCATGCTATCATGGGGCGCCCAAGTGCTTCACCTGAAACCGACGACTTCTCCTTGTAGAAATCCTTATTGAACGCACCGTAATCGATGGTCGAGTGGCGGTATGGGCTCGATCTTCTTCTTGTCCACTACTATGGGGTTGTCATCGGAATCGTACTCCATCATGCCGGCGTCCACAGCCTTGGCGGCGGCGTAGACCTCCTCGTCGGAGTCGTACCCAGCGCGCATGGCGTCGGCGGGCGAGCGCGAGGCCGGCGTCCTTCTTGGACCGGAGGAAGCTCTCAACGGGGTCGTCCTCCTCGTCGGATTCGCCGCGTCGGAGGAGAGGAGCGGCGCGGGTGGGGGCGGAGGAGAGGAGCGGCGTGGGTGGGGGCGGAGGAGAGGGGCGGCGCGGGGGGTGGGGGCGGAGAAGAGGGGCGGCGCGGGGGGGGGGGGCGGAGAAGAGGGGCGGCGCGGGCGTGGGGCGGGTGGGGGCGGAGAAGAGGCGGCGCGGCGGGCATGGGGAGCGGGTGGGGGTCGGAGAAGAGGAGGCGCTGCGGGCGTGGGGAGCAGGTGGGGGTCAGAGAAGGAGTGTCGGGCGGAAAAGGATGAATCGGTACGGAGGAGAGAATTGTGTAATGGCAGTGGTGGGTAATTTTCCCCCAACTACACGAGGAGATATAAAACTTCAGTTTCTGGAGTACCCCTTGAGGAGCTCCAGAAAAAACGTGGAGTTGGCCTTCAACTCCACATTTTTCTTGGAGCAAAGTTCTTGGAGTTGGACCCGTTTGGCTAGATAAGTTTGGAGCAGAGTTAAAAATACTGGAGTGAAGCAGTCCCAAACAGACCCTAAACCCATCGAAAAGGGTAAAAACTCTCCCAAAGAAAAACAGATCGACAAAAAAAAGTCTTCTTTGTTTCCATTTTTTCTCCGCAATTAAACTCCACTTGGTCCCCCACCACACCTCACGTCGAGCATCAAGCCGCAATGGCGGCTTCAGCCCCGTCCACCACCTCCCAGATGCGCCCAAGCCGCCTCCTTCCTTATTAAAGACCACCCGCCGCCGCCCTCGTATCCCACTCCCGCAAACCCCTACGTACCTCGCCTCACCGCACGCATCTCCCCCTCCCCCCGCGGTTTCTTGGGACTTCTTGGCTGGTCTGCCGGGAATCCAGGTGACTCGCATCGCCGTCGCGTCGTCAGGATCCAGGCCGTGAGCAATGGCGGCGGTGGCGCCACCGCTGTGCACCTGGCTCGTCGCCGCCTGCTTGTCCGCGGCCTGCGGTGCTGGAGAGAAGGAGAAGCAGCGCAAGCACGGTGGCGGCGGCGGGCTGTTCGGCTCGCGCCGCCGGGGCGGGGCGCGCTCTGGTGAGGCTATTTTCGTTTCCTTGTTCATCTTTTCATGGTTTCTTGCTCCTCGCTCGAGTGTAAAGTGCAAAATTGCAGTGGTGTTTTACCGCATAGGTAGTATCACCGGGTGTTTGGAGGGCGGTAAAGGATTATACCCTGCTTTGTGCTGACATCTTGGTCTAATATCATTATGAAGTTTCAGGCTTGCCGTCATGTCTGTGACTCCGTATGTGTGATGCATACTTTTGAAGTGAATTGGTGACCTTGCCATGATGCCATCATTACACGTATACTTCTGATAAACCTAGGATTTTGACCAGAGTAGAAAGTATACAGAAAGGGGGGAGCTAAGAACCAATTGGAAAATGTTGGTGCTGGATATGGTACTAAAGAAAACCGAAATTTTATTGCGGGAAAGCATGTTTTCATTCGCTACATCCATTGCCGATTTGCCGTTGGTTACATTTCATCACATGCCTGCCCAAAGAATCATGTGAATAAACCTTCCTATGTTTTCGTCAATTTTGGCATTTTGTTCGAAACATGTTGGATCATAAAAGCACGTAGATGTCCAATAAGCTGTCGCTCGAAGAAGTATCCAATTGATAAGCTCGTTTGCGGATGGTGCTACTTTTCTTTTGTCTGTTGTCTATTTGTTGTGCGTGCCAAGTTGAGTTAGTTGCTCACTGTCTAAATGGGATGTCTTATGAACTTCAGGAATGCCCATGGCTGTTACTTTGCATCCTGAAAGGGGAGCTGTGGAAAAGAAGAAGTCTGATATCAAACAACGGAGGGTGGTTGTCACTGGCATGGGTGTAGTGACAGAATTAGGACATGATCCTGACGAGTTTTACAACAACCTTCTACAGGGTGTCAGTGGAATAAGTGAGATAGAATCATTTGACTGCTCCAACTATCCCACGGTATATATATATATATATATTTTTTCCTTCTACTTAACTATAGTGGATGTGAAGTTCATTTTTGGAAATTAGCTGAGAATATACTGTACACTGCTTGACATGTTGGTGTTGCCTTTTGTACAGAGAATTGCCGGAGAAATCAAATCCTTTTCAACTGATGGTTGGGTTGCACCAAAGTTAGCTAAGAGAATGGACAAGTTCATGAAATATTTGATAACTGCTGGGAAGAAAGCATTGGAAAATGGTGGAATCACTGAAGAGATCATGAATGAGTTGGAAAAATCGAGATGTGGAGTTCTAATTGGATCTGCTATGGGTGGCATGAAGGTTCAGATTCTTACATTGCATTATTTACTTCCTAAAAGACACAAAATATTTTTTTTGACATCGTTTCCTTTTAACTTAGTTTAGCTTATGATGCTATTTTAAGCAGGTTTTTAGTGATGCAATTGAAGCATTGAGGGTCTCTTACAGGAAGATGAACCCATTTTGTGTACCTTTAGCAACTACAAACATGGGTTCTGCAATACTTGCTATCGATCTGGTGCTTATAAGACCTGGCCTTCCATTTTTGTTAATTAATTTTCTCATTGGTTAGTGATGATTATAATTCTCAACAATTAAAATTGTATGCCTATGCAGGGCTGGATGGGCCCATGCTACTCTATCTCTACTGCTTGTGCCACTAGTAACTTCTGCATTCTAAATGCAGCTAATCATATCATAAGAGGGGAAACTGTAAGTAAATTCATTTTCTGGTGATCTTTTATGCAAAGTGAGAAATGTCCTAACTGCAAACATATCCTAAACTTGCAGGATGTGATGCTCTGTGGTGGTTCTGATGCACCACTTATACCAATTGGTACGACACCTTTGATAATTTGAGATATCTTCATTCATTGTTATTGCTTCCCTTCTACTAGAATATCTTGTTTTCTCATGCATATACCAAGTTTTCTGTTTTGATAATTTGAACTGTTACATGCAGGACTGGGAGGTTTTGTGGCCTGTAGAGCTCTTTCACAGAGAAACAGTGATCCAACAAAAGCTTCTCGGCCTTGGGATGTGGTTAGTTGTCCAAGAATAAATATTTTTACATAACTACTACCTTTTTTACATAAAGTAACTGGTCCACGTCAACTGCCAGGGTGGTAAAACCACGTTCAAAAGGTTAGAATACCTTGTTTTATAGTTTGGGGTTTAAGTGGCTACAACACCATAGTTCAAGGGGTAAACTGCACTTATTCCTTCATACATTTGTCAGCATTCTTACTGGCTTGGTGCACATATTTACTTAATGGTGATGATTCTGCAATAGTTGGACGTGTGAAATCAGCAGAACTCTTATTGTTCTAATAGTCTGCTATTTATCTCTTGTGGGGCAGGATCGTGATGGGTTTGTCATGGGAGAAGGGGCTGGTGTGCTTCTTTTGGAAGAACTTGAGCATGCAAAGGTTCCATTCATGCAATTTCCTTAGTCCTCAAATTTATTCATGCAAAGATTCATGGTGATTTTATTCAAATGTTAAGAGCTTCCAATATGGATTTACATTCTGCAGCAACGAGGTGCAGAAATATATGCTGAATTTCTGGGAGGAAGCTTCACATGTGATGCATATCACATGACAGAGCCACATCCTGAAGGTGAAGAATATGCTTTAACCTTGTGGGGCATTTGTTCTTCCATTCTCGTGCTTTCCTCACATTTTTGGACAATTTTGATACTAATATTATGTTTATATATTATCAGGGAGGGGGGTTATACTTTGTATCGAAAACGCACTAGCAGATGCAGGGGTAACAAAGGAAGACATTAACTATGTAAATGCCCATGCTACATCTACGCAATTGGGTGATTTGAAGGAATTTGAAGCTCTCATCCGTTGTTTTGGCCAGAATCCTCAGGCATACCTCCTGATTTTAGAAATCTTCTATTTTCTTTTTGGAAGGCTCTGTAAATCTTCTCTGTTTTTGTAAATTAAAGCTAGGTAATTGTGTTGCATTTTGACATTGCAGCTAAGAGTAAACTCAACAAAATCAATGACTGGCCACCTGCTAGGAGCTGCGGGTGGAATAGAAGCTGTCACTACTATACAAGTAGGTTTTACTATAGTTTTTGCATTTAGGGTTTTTTGTTTAGTTATCTTATTCTATTGTTTAGAAGTTGATATTTTGGTTCCTGGACTGTACCTTTATGGGTTTTCTTGAATTTTTCTACATTAGTGTGTTTGCTGCCCAATTGTTTATTCCAGTATGGTGATGTCAAGGGCAGCCGATGATGTTATAATAAGATAACCAAGCTTCAGTCGCTGTTAGAATTAGGGCCAGTTTGGCATTGCTGCGCTGTGCTATGGGAGTCAAGTTAGTAATATATAATCTTTACCAATTACAGTTTTCATATATTTTTTACACAACGGCTCCAACAAAGAGGTGTACAATTGTTTAATATATCAGAAAATAGTATAATAGATGTACTGCAATGCCTAACACACCCTTAGTATCCAGCTTGTAATAATTCTAAAAAGATTCTGTAGGATTAGTGGCTTCGATGATCAATAAATCCAGCTGCCAAGTCAGTAAGAAAAGTATGCTGCACGCAAGGAGCATCTTTGTCTAGGTTTATTGAATTTACATTTTCTCACGTGGGTAGTTGGCCAGTTCATGTACTCTGAATTAGCCACAAAGAGAACTTAGACTGGTTTACTGGGAATTAAGGTTGTTTGAAGTGATGGCTTAATCCTACCAGACATAACTAGAGTTTGGTTGCATACTTATAGGGTGTCCAATATTAAATGGCTATGAAGGCGACTTCAATTCGGTTTCTACTGAGATTGTTGATAGGGCTTTTAACAGAATGCTTACTAAGTGGTGTACGGCATATCATGTGGGTATCCATATCCAAATTTAGAGCTATGCTGGAATCTCAGTATTGTACTGTTGCCCAAGGTTGTCGCAGCGCTTCGGCAAATCGCGGCGAGACCAGAGTGCCTGGACACCTAGTCGACAAGGCACCCGCCATGGCGACAATTAGACGATAGTAGTTAGATGACATAATAGCATAAATTATCTAAATAACTATGTCTTAGGAGGTCCAAATCAGAAGAAATCTATTTAGGGAGGAGTCTATTCCTAATTTTCAGGAACTGCGAGGACTAAATCACAAAAGACCAAAAAAAATCCTTGGTTCATTTAACCTAACCGCCAATCGTTTCCAACCCGAGCCTGGCATTTCTCTCCCCCAAATCCGTACGTGCCGCCTCCCCTCCCGCTGCCTCGCCTCTGCCCTCATCTCCGCTGCCTGCCGCCTCCTCCCCTCCCGCCACCTCGCCTCCTCTCCATCGCTGCCATCTCCTCCCCTCCCGCCGCCTCGCCTCCTCTCTACCTCCTCCCCTCCCGCCACCTAGCCTCCAGCCTCCTCTCGCCGCCGCCTCCTCCTCTCCGCCGCTTCCTGTTCCGCCGCCTCCCTCCTCTCCGCCGTCGCTGCCTCGTACCTACCGCTTCCTCCCCGCCAACGCCACCTGCCTCCTCTGCCAGATCCGGGAGATGTAGCCCAGATCCGGTGGTAGCAAGGCTCGAGGACAGCGGAGATGGAGCCTAGCACGGGGGCCGACGCTGTGCGGCTCGGGAAGAGCACCGGATGAGGCAGCAACAACGTGGGAAGAGGCGGGCCGGCTCAAGATCTGAGTTGGCTGCGGCCATATCTATGCGAGGAGAGCCAGAGGCGGCCAGATTCGGCCTGGAGTGGCCGTCTAGCTCCTCAGCCCTGGGTAACAAGCCTTGGCGTCTCCCTCCGGCCGCCAGGATGACTTGGCGTCGCCTCTAGGCGACGCCATGACAACCATGTTGTTGCCTAGATATCAGTTCTGGACCTTCTGGTGTGTTAGTGAATTGTGCTGTATAGCTCTCTGTACAAAAGCATTTTGTGAAAACTCAGGTGTGATAAATGGTTAGTGTAATGCTTGCATTTGGCATTCAACTTTCTGATAGATCCAGTGGCAGACCAAGAAAAATTTTCCCTTCGAATGTTTGGTTTTGAGGAAATTGCACTTAACCCTAGGTATATTGTCATTAGTTTCACAAAACCACAGGGTTAATCAATACTTTCACTTAATCACACATATTTTGGCACCTAGTTGCAGCAAACCCCAGCCTTTTCTTTCAGCTTGAGTCTGAAGCGATTCCTGACAAGTAGGGCCCAGCAGCAGGTGAACCGTTTGCCTGGTTGGTTCGTTGGAAGGCCATGTTGGCGCACCGATCTGGGGATGCGGACGTGGCATGTGGCCTGCGTGGGTAATAGCCCTAGCCAAAACGTTAATAGAACAATGCTGAGCCTTGCTGCATGCAGTGCCTGATCAACAATGTTGTTTTTTAGCGGATGCACTACCCAATGTCTCATTTAATACAAAAAGGCAGTCATCATTGACAACCCTTGAAACAACAACTAGGTATTGAAGCATTAGAGATGACATGTGCCTGATTTGCTACAACATCGAGGATACGAGAGCATGCACCAACCGTATTCCCTGCTGGATTTTGAGGAGAATATCGAAGGGATTGAGATCGCCTACCTTCCCAGTCACCCTCGCCTTCCTTGCCGTGGCTTGGCAGCGCGGCTTTCTTAGGACAAGATGTTGATTCCTCTATTTCACCTTCGATGCCGAGTTCGATCGATCGCTAGGGCGCGGATAGGCGTCTCTCTGTTTCGCAAAGCCAGGCGCAGCTCGGTGTCTCCACTGTTTCGACTTTCAATCGCATGCATAGCCCAGCGACGGTTTAACTCCAGTCTCCAGTCCACGATGCCAAGCGTGGCGCACCAGTTTGCCAGCGAAGCGCTTTGGACTCAAGCTGAAAGAAAAGGCCGGGACTTGCTACAATTAGGTGTCAAAATATGTGTGTTTAAGTGGAAGTATTGCTTAACCCTGTGGTTTTGTGAAACTAAAACTCCCTCTTTGTTTTTTGTACAGTTTACACATGCTTTTCAACCTTTTCTATACCACCTAGGAGTGGTGCAGAAGTGGAAGGGAGTCGAAGTTGAAAAAGATGGGGAATTGTTTTTTATCTTAAAAGTATTCGTACTATAGCCATTCTTTGTAAAATCTAATTATGCTCTTTTATTTAGAATTCACTGATTTTACTGATGTCACCACCATTAAAATGTGGGGTTCTGTATACTTGCATTCAAAACTGCACACATAGTTTTTTTTTATCTAGTGGTGTCATCTCACCCCAAGTCCATATATGTCAGTCTTACCTTAGGTACACATCTTAGGGTAGCAATGGGCACCAGTATTGACCCTTTTTGTTCCTATGTTGAGGGCAGAAACTGTTTCAGTTAACAGAATATCTTACTCCGTTTATTTTTATAAGAGGCCCACACATTTCAAGATTCAAATTTTGTATTATTTGGCCAACAATCTGTCCAACAATATATAGGTTTAGTGGCACAAGTGGTATTCGTATTTGAAAGTACTTTCATATGAAAATGATTTTTATAGTTGTTTAACAATATATCGTAAAAGAAATTAACGGTCAAAGTTCAATTTAGGAGATTGTGCTAAGTTAAACTGCGCCTTATAAAAATCAACGGAGGGAGTATATTTTTGCTTGCAGTAAGTTGTTGTGACTTGTGACATTGTAGCCTTTGCACTTAGATTACATTTTGTCTTTTTAGGGGACAAGAGGAAAGTATTGATTATTGAGAACATCAGTCTGTTTTAGATGAAGTGCCACCTTACGAGGTCTTCATTTGTTATGATGTCCTTTTCAAGCCATTTATACCAATGTAAATTGCAGATTATAGCATGCTCTTAAAAGGAAATATGTGGTTTACTATTTGCCAAAGGTAAATATTAAGTTTACTACTGGTGTCCATTTTTATCGTTAGCTCATGTGGTGGATGGATGTGTGGGAAAAGTTTTGCCATGTGTAATTGTATGTGTTCTTTGAGCTTCCACATGTGCAGTGCCTGATGTCTTCAAATGCTGGGTGGCTAACTCTTAATAGGGTTAACATTCCTTCGTGGCATACTGGCATCAATTCTGCAATATCATCAAAGATTTTTTAATATTTATTCAAATTGGTAGGACAAGCAATTTTGAGATACTTGTGTAGTCTTTATTTGGACAGTCGCTAGACATGTTTTGCCAAGAAACATCAAGTAACAACCACCTTTTATTCATTCCAAGATATGCAGATGATGCTCTTGTAGAGTATTAGCAGTAGTAGACATTTTACTATTTCCTCCAAGCCCGACGCCTAGTCAGGTCTCAAATGTGTGATATTTGCCAACAACCAGCATTTTTTATCTGACTTGGATATTGATGACCTGCCATATGTCTTTATTACTTGTGCTACTACCAACTTCAGCGAGCAGCTGCTAGGATACAGGATTTACAATATGTTCTGATGCAAAGTATATTGAACTCATCGTGATTGTCTTCCTCATGATTTTCTATTGCCTTGTGTATATGTAGGCTATAAGAACAGGTTGGATCCATCCAAATATCAATTTAGACAATCCAGAGAAAAATGTGGTAATTTCTTCTTGATACACAATTTTTCACTCTTGAATGAGTTTTTAAACTTTTTTCACCAAATTGAGGCTGTGCTGGTATATAGAATAGTTATGCTAGGTTGATGTGGTTCTGTCGGGCTATTTTTTCTACTGAAGTTTGAAATGAAAGAACAGGCCTAGTGAATCTAATGCGCAGCAGTTCATTGCTCCACATGTGCTTAACTTCATTAGTGTTTTTTTTTCCTTTCAACTTTGGTCACAGACTCACAACTCACAAGTATATTGCTATTTCTTTTGTAACTTTCTATTGTCATAGATGTTTGGTCCTAAAAACAAAACCAGGCATTTCAAGGAAATCCTGATTTAACCTGGCACCAATCCATGGGAGCACATCAATCTGGCACTTCAAAAATTAGGTTGCTAGCACTTATTCTGAACATACTTTCATCTTGATTTTTTCCCCTAAGATTCTTTTTGTCGTGTTTCAGTTCATCCAATGTGCTTGTGATTTCAATCTTGATGTAGGATGTCAGCTTTCTAGTGGGATCACAAAAGGAGAGATGTGATGTGAAGGTGGCGCTGTCGAACTCATTTGGATTTGGTGGGCATAATTCGTCAATTTTGTTTGCGCCGTTCAAGTGACCTCGTTTGGTGCTCTGCTAGCTATGGTTCGATAGCATCATGGAACTGGTACTTTGTGTAAGAAGACTACCAGACTCATCAACTTTTCCTGAGCTGCAAATTTACAAGAAATGCAAGCTTAGTACAAATATTTGCCATATAGCGGAGCAAAGATAGCAATTGGGTTCTGTATCGGAAAAGCAAAAATATCCCAAACAAGGGTGTCCATTCAGAAGTTAATTCAGATGTTGCATGTGCCCTTCGACCCATCATTTTTGTTTCAGGTGTTATTGGATTTGTTATATAGGAACTTGATTGGGGCCGGTATTTTTGGTCTCGCCGTTGGCCCGAGAGATACAGTGCTTTTGTTACAGACTTAGCACAAAACTGTCTTTTTGCAGAGGTGCTGCGATTTGACGTTGTATCATCGATGTGTTATTAACTGTAATAAGGTGATGTGAGTTGCTGTTTTGATCTCTTATTCGGTGTTAGTCGCTTTCAACGCCCTTCGAACCCAACTTCTTCTCTGGTCATCATCTGCTATCAGCTGATTGGAAGAAGAGAAGTATCGTGCTTTCTCCCATGGAATTGATCCGCTAGCAGCAATGGGAGGCATGGAGTTTGGAAGAAAAGATTGTATTGTCAATTCTTTTCCGTTGGTGTTTTGGACTGAACGATCTAAAAATAAGTGATTTCTTTTCAGATCCATCGGATGCGATAATTCGTTGCAAATGTTGACGGGGCATAGTCTATGCCATAGGAAAGATTTAGGCAAAAATCCATCCGGTGGAGTTGAGCAACAACTCTAGGGGGTCTGCACTTACGATCGAGATGTATTGCCAATGTAGGGGGCGAAAAACACCGAGTCTCCTGCTGAAGAGAAAGCAGCAGCATCAGCTCGTTATCTTTGTAGTTGAATTAGCGTTTAGGGATTCTCGTCTTACTGTTCCTAGTCTTAGTAATGTGGTGGCCTTCAGATCACGCTTTTCTTTAACGACCTTTTGATATATGAACTGATTAGAATCTTTTGGAAAATTGAAGTAATAGCATATAAGTATTTCACCAGAACTGCTAATGGATCTATGTAAATATTTTGATTTCTCATTATACTGGCCATTAACATTAATCTTGGAAATTCGTGTTCTTGGGATTCAGTTGGTTGATACGAGGATGCTGTTCGTACTAGTACGCGTGCACGCAGCAGCTCGCTTATTTTTTAGTCCCCGATTTGCTTAAGAGACTAACAGGATTATGCAATCTAACCCTATCTAGACTCACTATATGCATGGGACTAATCCTACCATAACCATACTGAAACAAACGAAAAATCTGTAAATTTTTGAATTTTCTTCAAATTTTAGCTGAGTTTGAAAATTTGCCCAATTCCAAAGTTTTCAACCAAACCTGCTTTCCCTCCTTGGACTCCTGTCTTCCCTAACCATTGGTGCCATTCCTTTTCCCGCTTCCTCCCCTGTTCTTCTTGCCAACCAGCTAAACCCAATTCGTCGCCGCCATCATTTGTGACCACCGCTGCCATCTTCGTCAACACCCATACCATGATGCTGCCATCTCGATTCACTTCTGTTTAGATCCGACCCATTACTGTAGAAAATAATGTTCCCAACCCAATTCGCTTCTGTTCAGAACCGACCTATTACTGTTCATAACCCATTACTATTCACAACCTGAACTGCCACTGTTCATATCCGAACCAAACACTATTCCCAAACCCAATACTATTCCTAGCCTAACCCAACATGAACAGTGATGACCCGTTACTGTTCACCGAAATCCAATAAACACAAAAATACCCATTTCAATCATCTCGAGCCCCTCTAACCTATTTTCAACTCCGTTCAGCCAAACCAAGCACCACTTACACCCAAACCCATTTTGTTTGTACTTTTTTGGTTATTTTATTGTATTTTATTTCTAGTTTGTATTTTGCTAAGCATGAACTTATTTGTGTTTGTTCTTTCATGCTAGCATTTGGATTCAACTAGTTGGCCAACGGAGAAGGTGCTGGAATAATTAAGGTTGATGGTATAAACTTGAAGCCTACAGTAAAATAATCAGAGACGATGGATAAAGAGTCAAGTCACATATTTTTTTATCATATTGAACCTACATCTTTTAATTATTTCATTATCAATACTTTCATTGTTCTTTAGTTGTACACTGTTATTTAATTAAAATAATTATTTAGAATAACATGATAATGAGCTATATCCTACCACTCAAAAAGCTCTATTTTATTTGATGGCTATATTTACCTTGACAAGCGTTAGTAATAATAAATTACTATAAAATATACCATGTTAGATTAGAAATTCAAATGTTTTACACTACTAAGTGGTTCCACCTTTTGCCAATAGGATTATAAAATGATTATAGGGTTAAGGATGAATTGTGGAAAGCTGCAGGATGGTTAGAATCCATGACCTTACACTAGAGAGGAAGCTATGGTTGGATTGGTTGTGGTGCCGTGGTGGATTGCTTTACTGATTTGTGGATGGCTGCCTCGTTGGTGAAAAATAAGGACTAAAATCTTATGCTGAGTAAAGAACATAGTGATTACTCAATCACAAGTTTGGACTTGTCAGCCTTGGTCAAGTAGCTGCTCAAATTAATTGAATATCTACTGGAGGGTATGCTTAACAACGGTAGGTTCAATCAGAGTCAGGCCATTAATTCCACTTTAGGAATCCCCACACCGTGCGGTTCATAACCTACTAGGTAGACTTAACAACGGTAGGTCCAATCGGAGTTGAGTCATAAATTCCACTTTAGGAATTTTGATACTATGAGGTCCATAAAATACCAGGTAGACTTAATAATGGTAGGTCCAATTAGAGTCAGGCCACTAATTCCACTTTAGGAATTCCGACACTGTGAGGTCCATAACCACCGAGTAGAGACTAGAAAGAGGAGACCAGTAAAAGGTCTTGTTATCTCAACTCAGTTGTGTGCTAACATGTTGTATGTTTATAGCTTAACATTATGAGTCTGAGATATCTTGTAGATAAAACTGCAGAGTATAATAAATGGTATTCGAATACACCGTGCTCCTAGTCAATGGAGCTATGTTCATGAGTGATTCTAACAACAAGACATAAGTAGCTTTGGTGAGATTTCAAAGTGGTAATTGAGTTAATTGAACCCCTTTTCCTTTAAGAAGTTAACCATTTGCCCATTACAAAATTGTTTACATATAAAATTGCATACACAAATATAAAAAACCAACACATCCCATCTGTTGAAATACTAGCAATTAGTTAAATAGCATTTCCCCATGTGACTTGTTGAGTACCTGGTGTGCTCAATCTTTCTTTTTCATCATAATAGATACTAGAAGAAGAAAGGATGCTTCAGCTTAAGAAGTATTCTCTTTCATGGACGGGTACGCGAGTTACAACCAAATTAAAATGGATGAAGAAGACCAAAAACACACAGCCTTTCGCACTCCAATGGGCATATATTGTTACATGGTACGACTCTTTCTGAGGAAGGATTAAGACCTGTATGGTCTTCATAAATTCCAGTTGAATCCCCCTGAATACCATTAAGATTGGTTGTATTTCTTGTATTAGATCCGTCCGTCATCGTTCTAACAGAACCTTCGGACGGATTTGTATTAGATCCTTCCGTCATCGTTCTCATGGAACTTTCAGACGAATTCAGACTAGCTTCATCGAATTGCAAATGTGACTCCCACTCCGTCACTCTTGGAGCACCACATCCTACACTGACGAGTTCAGCCGAACACACAAAAACCAATTAAGCTAGCTAGAAGTGTAGATCTTACTTTCATATTAGGGTTACGACCGCGCTCAATCATTCCTATGGGGATTTTGGTTCTTCTGAATGTAAATTAAGTTTTGGACTTGGGCGCCGTAAAGTTGTTAAAGTTGACCATTAGGTCATATTTTAATTATTCTAATCCTTTTTAAATGTTTATAAGTAGGCACGATACTCTTTTTATCTGCAACTTAACTCCTATGCAGTCATGGGAAATATGACGGCCCTATTCCAAAAAATGGTGTCATTATAGAATGGTATCAGAGCAGGCATGATTGTACGTTCTGACCCTAAGTAGAGATTCAATTTTGATAAGAATGCAAGTTTGACAAAACCAATATTTTTCATACAAAAGGAATTGTGAAAACCATAAGTATTATTGATATCTCGTCTTTGTTATTTCTATCTTATCTTTTTTAGACATGCATTAAATGCTTTCATATTGATTGTCAAAATCTCAAAAACTCGTGTAGCCGGTTAGACTAATTTTTGGTTGTAGGCATTAACCAAATGGAGTGAAACCAACCCAAATAGAAGTAGTGCTAAGGATGCTGTCAAGTAGAATAGTATGAGTACCCTGACTAAAGCTTTTCCTTTTGAAAAGTTATAAGGTCACTACTCGAGTAGTTAGTTAATAATACTTATTTGATTACCTTGATGCTACAGGTAAAACCATTTAGATAGAAGAAGTTTTTCTGATTATATTCATAGCCAAATTGTACTATCAGTCTGTTAGGTTGTTATATAATCAGTTTGTGCAAAAGTAATTCTAGTTTTAAATAAAGACTATATTAAAAGTCTTCTTCTTCTGCCCATTTCGTCTTGATCCTTACCTTTGTCTTTCTATTCTCGTTCTTCCTTTACCTATCAGATTCTAAAGCACAAAAGGAATTGGATGCTAATTCCTGATTGCAATTAGTAAATTGATGTATACCCATGGAGTCATAAGTAAAGGAAGTAGATAAACCCATAAGGGATTGATATATGAGGTGATGAGTAAATAAAGATATTGATGGAATTATGTTGATTATCAGGGAGAATTAGTAGTGCAAAATTTAAATGGATAAATCAGTGAAATTTGTTGGATTGGATTAGCTAGATAGATGGATTGATCAAAATTTTTGAGAGATAGAAGTGATAATTGGCCCTGTTTGGATACGCTTATCTGAGAATCGATTTTAATCTGATCAGGATTTTCTGATAAGTCGCGGTCTGAAGAATCTGCAGTCTGAAGAATCGTCGCGGTGGAAGAAACGACCCCTCGGGCTCGCGGTACAGGATTTTGGATTCCCAGTGCAAATGCCGATCTTTCCCACCGCGGCAGTTGAAAGAATCGAAAAATAATCAAAGCGTTTGGGTGGGATTCTCGCTTAATTCTACCAGAATCAGATTTTAAGCGTATCCAAACAGGGCCAATAAATATTAGATTATAGCCTTGATAAATGATATTATTCTTGGTGGATGTTCACAATTGTGAAATTAGTTTGGAAGTAAATAGTGGATAGTATAGTTGGTTATTGGATGGGTGTAGGATCAAGGATACCGACTAGAGGGGGTGAATAGGAGGTTTTTAAATTTTTTTTGTTCACTTGATTAATTCTTCACAATTTAAATAGCAAGAATGTAAAGCAATTAATCCTATGCAATTCTAGTAAAGATATAGCAATCCTAGCTCTAAGCTAACAAATGATTACAAACAAGTAAGTAAGCAAGAGCCAAGAAGGAAATGAACACAACCGATGTTTTTACCGTGGTGATCAGAAACTTGCCGGTTTCCCCTAGTCCACGTTGAGGTTAGCCCGGACGAATCGGACCGGCTCCACGAATTGAGCCTAAGCACCTCGATCACTCGTGGTAGCTCTTCCCCGCTCCGGGTAGGTGAGCTCCGACCTTCACAAATCACCGGGTCTTCTCACAAGCTTCTTGAGAAGATCACCGATCCAATCTCCGCCCAATCGTCCAAGTGCCGGCAAGCACTAAGAGTAATAAATCCTGAGCTTCACTTGAATGCAATCTAGTGCCAAGTGGATCAACGAATGAAATTCTTGCACTAAATGCAACACCACCTCAATTTAATGCTCAATGAGTGAATGAGGGTGGAATGAATGCTCTAGGGCTCAACAAATGTGCAATGGGTCTCTAACCTTAGCCCTTGTGCAGTGGTGGGGGTAGTTATAGCCTCCACCAACCAAAACTAGCCGTTTTGCACAAATTCCTGAAAAATTCAGGATGAGCGGTACTACCGCCCTCATGGGCCGGTACTACCGCTACCAAATCTTCGCGGCAGAACAGCTATGTCAGACCTCTGCAGTGACCGTTGGATTTGGCGGCGCGGTACTACCGCCGTTGTACTTTGTGGTACTACCGCTCTCCGGTAGTTCCGCAAAGTCGGCGTGGTACTATTGCTCTGGCCGAAATCCGAAAGGTCCCAAATTGGCGCTCTTTGGAAAAAGGCAGCCCCTCTGAAACCGGATCTTCCGGACTCCGGAAGTACCTCTCTGAGTCGCGGAACTACCGCACACAGCAGTAGTTCCGGCGTTGAAATCGCCGGTACTTCCGCTCCAGGAAAATCCAGACTTCATCCGGAGGAGCTCTCTGGAAAAAAACGTTCCGCTCATCCTCCGGATCTTCCGGGATTCGGAAGTACCGCTCAATAATGCGGTACTACTGCACGGTGCGGTAGTTCCGGCATTCAAGTCGTCGGTACTTCCGTTCCCACAAGAGCTCAGGTGCATCCGTGGGTGCTCTCTGGAAAAAGGATCCGCTCGAGAACCGGATCTTCCGCTCGTCGGTACTACCGCTTTTGGGTGCGGAACTACCGCTCTCCGGTAGTTCCGATGTTCAAAACTACGGTACTACCGCTCGTCCAGACAGAGCACAAGCTTAGTTTTAAAACGGATTTTTGATGAATGCAAGTTTCTAATATTGATCCAAATGGCACAAAATTTGTATTCAAGCTACTTGCCAAGATCCCTCTTGATGGTACGATTTTCTACCCTATAATCCGATCTTCAACTATTCACCTAAGACCGGTAAAAATAAAGGGGTCATATGCTAAGTATACCTTTGTCTTGAGCCAATTTGGTCTTCATGTATGTTCTTTGGCTTGCATCTTGTCGCCCATATGTAGACTAACCCTTCACATGCTCATAAAACACGTTAGTCCCATATTCACATAATTTTATTAATTACCAAAACTATTTTTAGGGGCCTAGATGCTTTCAATGGGCAGATCATGATTATGAATCAATGGTGAAAATGATTGGATTATTTGGAAATCTTGATACAAATGATATTGATGGATTTATAATGAGAATACTATATTATAATTAGAATGTAGAGTTGAATAGTTGGCAAATAGCAGATTTGATATTGGGTTTATAAATTAATGGTGGAAGTTGAGATTTATGTGGAAATTTGGATAGCAGTGATTTGATTAATAAAGTTGAGGATGATGCAATAGAAATTATATATTCGGTGGATTGGATAAATGATAATATTTGTTTGGTGTTTTACATAGTAGTGATGCCATGACTAAGTGATGAGGGAAGATAGCATAGGTATAAATAGCAAGTAGTAGAAGCTAAATTAATAAGGTCATTGGATTATAAGCCTATATATAGAAGTAATATGGGAGTGAATTAAACCATTGATTGATATTGAATGTTGGAAGACGCTGGAATGTCCTTACAATTATATGAGAAAATTTGGAGATAAATATTTCAAGAAAAGCAATTAGAAAAATCATTTAATCTCACTTCATTCTAATCCTCTCCTACTTCCTTCTTGCTGTCATCTTTACTTCGGTCTAACTTTCCTTGTTAAACCTAAAATTGTTACAGAACTGATTCCTGAATCTCGGTTACCGTTAAACATAATATCACTGAACAAATTGAAAACCTAGCAGCACAACAAATGGAGAAAGGAAATCTGGAAAAGCAGCCTAGTATGGTGGAAGTCCTAGCTGTCATCGAGAAAAATCAAATTGAATGCGATCAAACACGAACCAAGATATTGGAACAACATGCAAAGCTACTAAAATAGTTTACTACAAAAATGTTACCAAAGGAACCAACGTTTGCATCAAGCGCAACTACATCTAAGTTTATAGCTTTTCTGAAGACTCAACTACCTGAATTCTCATCAGCAATAAAGCCACTGAGCATAGGCAATTGATTACAAAATATCGAAAGGAGAATGGATACTATCCAGCGTACAGATAAGGACAAAGTTCTTTTTTCTACTTAGCAACTATCAAAACCGGTCATTACTTGGTGGAACGCTATTCAGTGGATATATACAAAGAAGAATGATACTATATAGGAAGAGTTTTTAAGTATCATATACTGTACCTACTGACACGGAAGAATCTGAAATGACAACTTTAAAGTCTACATTTCTAAAAATTATAAGGACATGTTGAAAATGCAGGAATTTCACATAAATAAGACGCCACTCCAACTGGCTGTAGCTTATGGCTTCAAGCTTTGTTAAGCCAACAGCCGGTTGGAGTGCTTCGACTTCTCATGCAGGTGTGCAAAAGCCATAAGCTAGAGAGGCTGCTTTGTCTATATGCCTTGCCCTCCGGCTTCTTTCCCCATTGAGTAGCGCCCTTGTGTTCTTCATTAACTTGCACGGCCTTGCCTCCCTCGTACGCAACTGATTACACCCTGCATGGCGAACGCCATGGTGGTCACATCCATGCTGGCTTGTTGGCCCCGTTGACATCGGCGCCGGCAGCAAGTATCCCTCCCTGTTCGCTCCGCCTTCGCTGTGGTGTTCTCCTAGATCTGGCGGCATCCCAGGCCTCCCCATGCTACACTTGTGCAGGTCGTTCAGATATGGTGGCTACCACCTCTGGCAATTCATTGCAGCACCCATCCGTGGTCGAGAATGAAGCCACTCAATAAGGCTGTAGAGACCCAAATACGCAAACTTGGATTCTTCTGTGTATTCTATATTTATTCAGGATCACACTAGTGCACACAGTGTAAATATAGATAAAATATCGACCACATCGCGATTTACTAAGAAACGACTCAAATATTAATAGTTATCAGAGTTGTGACCTTATGGCCAAATAATAGCCTGAAAGGCTTAACAAAACTAGCAACAGAAACACAATGAAACAAAGTGACCATTCGACCTGCTCACAGGAAATCAACTGAGGAGCGAAGTTCTAATCCGTGAAGTCGTCGAAGTGACCTCCTTCAAATTCCTCTGTCTGATATGGCTCTTCTCCAACAACTAAGCAAATATAGATATAGCTATGAGTACATAGAGTACTCAGCAAGTCATTTGTAATAAAAATATAATTAGTATGCAAGACTTACCAAACGATAGCTGAGTGGTTATTTTGCAGAAAGCAATAATTTGGAGTAAATACATAGATAGATTGAAAGCACACTTTGAAAATGATTAATAAGTAAATAATCAAATGAATTGAGAGTAACCACAAGTGCACTGACCATTCACCTAATGAACCACCCGTGAACTAACCATTCATATAATAAACCACCAGTAAACTAACCATTTACTTTCCATACTTATCCCAACCAAGTTTTTATGAAATATCCACCCTTCGTGTGAAATCACTGAGCATTGTTCATAACCGGGTACCCGGCTATTCGAATAGTTTTACACTCTACAGAGGTTGCACAACTTTATCCACATGATATGACCATCTTGTAATGTCACATGATTAACACACTTCCTTTGGTGTGTGGCGGAGAGTTCATGACAAGGCATTTACAATATTCAATCACAACTCAATTTCACCCGTTAAGATTTTGACGTCGAGTAGGTTAACTACCTAGTTGATAATTTCCCCCTCTTTTGCCAATGTGGATCTATGGCTACGGCCAAACTACATTCATCTCAATGACGGAACCGAAATTGAAACATCATAAATTAATCAATCAGGTTCATCTCATACTGGACATGTGGTTGTACAATAGGGCTCAGATAAATCATGCACAAAGTTAAATCTTTAGACACTATCCATGCAAGACATCCACATCCCAGAAGTGCTGATCACACTTTCTCTTTTACTGCACGATCACTCGTCTAAGTGAAAACTGTTTTGTATAACCAACACCAATGACACTACCCATGTCATGATACTCAAATTTTATAATGGTGGCTGACCACCATAATTCAGTATCTCATTAAGTCAAAACTAATTAATTAATTCACATATGATGATGAACCCAACGTACTATAAGTATGGCTAAGCATACCAGATGTATAACCCCATGTGACAACTAGTTTTACATTGCTAGATAAATACCCATCCTATAGTGATAATGAAATCATGACACTCAAATTATCAAGGTGGAATTAATCAAGTTGGACGATAACTACCAAGTGCAAATGCTTGTATAAAATTGTAATGAATGATAATTTAAAATAAAATAATAAATAAATAGATTTGAAAACTAGATTCAACATAATCAAAGGACATGACTTGCTTTGGCATTTCTCAGTTACCAATTCTTGATCTTTAGTTTTTGCTTCTGCTCCTTCGAAAACGTTATCTATCACGCGAAGGCGAATCAATTATAAATAAAATCAAATAAAATCCAAATAAACTACAAAACTAAAATCAAAAGATAGAGCTCAATTTTGTGTGAATTTAGAAAAAAGAATTGGATCCATTGGGCTATGATGGAGAAGAACGGGCTCTCGAAATATTTGAATCTAAAAAAAAGAAAATAGGATTTACTGGAATTATTTTTCTAAACAAAAATCCTAATTATGACACCAACATCTATCTTCTTTTTTTGGCTAAATTATTTTTCTAAGGAAAATAGGAATTATGGCATCATTGCTGATGTGGCAGCTGACTAGGCATCTAGGCTGACGTGACATGACACATGGCACTAGGGCTGAGGTGGCAGGGTGACGTGGCATGACACATGGAAGATGATGTGGCACTATCATGTGGCATGGGGAGTGGCTCGGGTGTTGACGTGGTGGACACGTTAGGGCTGACGTGGCTCTTACATGGCTCGATCAGGTGGCTATTAGCGTGGCATGGTCTACGATTCATGGAACAGTGACTCTATCAGGCGGGCCCAGCTTGACAGAGGCTCGGTCTATGGTGAACTCAGTCCATGGGAAGGCGAAGGAGCATAGCCGGCGTGGGTGCATGCTGGTGTGGGCGGGCGCGTGGTTTGAGGGGCGGTTTGGTGTGCAAGGCATTAGGCACGCAGATCGTGGGGTGTTCGCAGTCGGCTGGCCAGAGAGGAAGGACGGGCAGTGATGTGACTCACTGGTGGTGGGATGGGCGAAGATGGGACAGCGACAGAGGGACTGGCACCGGAGAGGACGGCGGCGATGACGGTGACTCAGCGGAGGAGTGACGGCTTACCGACGAACGACGAGGGTGGCAGAGATGCGGGCAAACGGATGGCCGACACGCGGTAAGGGTGACGGCTCGAGCTAACTGGGTCGGAGTAGAAATGGGTCAGGCTTCGGCCCACTAGGCCTTAAGGGATTTCTAGGGGATTTTCTAATTTTAAAAATTGAGATACATTCTTTTAAGCTCTAAAAAATAGCAAATAAATCTAGAAAAACTTAGAAAATTCTGAAAAATCCCTTGAAGTGCAAGAAACCCAAATAAAATATGGTTTTAATTAATTCATTTATTTTATTCATATGAAATCCAAATGGTATTTTTATTTTAAAAGCTTCAAAAAGGCTCTGAAAAACAGGATGTTACAAAGGCCACTGGTAACAGTGAGGTACAATCGATTGAGCTGTTCATCTTCTCCTTTCTTGTGCAGTACATTGCATGATGGGTAATACGGTCAGTAAATGGTAAAAAAAAATAATTTTTGCACCCCTTTATTGGTTCCTTATTCGAATTTGGTGAGCTTTCTGGTTGCGTGCACTCGTGCGAACTCGATTATTTCATTTTTTTCACTCGGTTCACGATCACACCCGTTGTGTGCAGCTGTGTTCATCATATTTGCCTCTTCGGCGTGGGCCGTTGCAACAAATCAACAATGAGGCAACATGTACATTCTTGGAGATTTGTGATGATGATATCATAGCCAATAATTGCCTGTATGCTTATCTGAACCAGGTGGGGTACACCAACCTTGGCCTCAAATTCACATAGCGTACCGGCTAGTCTTATACACGCAAGCAGCTCAAGAACAAATGGGGTAGCCTCAAATAGGATTTTGTGGCATGGAAGAGCTTGCTCCAGCGTGCCTCTGGCCTAGGCATCAACCTAGAGGTGGGCATGATATTGGTAGATGATGTGTGGTGTGCAATGGTTATTCAGATTAGTGTCAATTCAATTCCTACAATCACTTTCATGCCTGTTCAATTCATTCCTATTTCATTTTAATGGCAGAGGTTAACTATTGAATGCTTATTTGTTTGCATGTCAAGAACAGAGTGCTAGGCAAGTTTAAAAAGGGGCCCCTTAGTTACCATGACCTAATGGAGCTGTGCTTCGACAATAACACCTACACCAGTGAGTATGCTTTCATGCTAGAGGTTGACACGCTCAGCTTGGGCAATGATGACGATGACGCCAACCCCGCCTTACTCCTGGAGACAGTGGGCAGTGGTGGCACCTTGTGTGGTTCCCTTGGGAAGAGGCCTCAGCTATCACCCACCCTGCCATAGGGCGCCCCCATCAAAGCAGAGCGATCGGGACACACAACTAAAGCACCTCATCGACATCTACAAGAGGACCCACACAACTAGCACTTCTGCTACTTCCCCCATGAAGGACTCAACTAGGGAGGAGTTCATGCAGCTAATCTGTATGGTTGAGGACGCCGGGCCAGCGTAAATGAGTACTACTATGAGACTCAGCTGTTCATCAAGCCAGAGTACCGCACAAACTTTCTTGCCATGCAATTAGGTGAGGGTCATTTCATTGGCTCCAGTTGACCTGGGATATGATGAAGAACCATCCCTGATCACTGCTTTCGTTGGCTTCGGCCGTACAACTTGCATGCATTCACATTACATTACTGGTTGTGTTTTTCTACTTCCCATCACTTCTCGGATAATTGTCTATTTCATGAACTAAGCTTGTTAGTTGTTTATTGTTGTTGTCGGTCAGACAATTTGCCTGCTTTTGCTATGTGTTCAAGTTAGCTAATCTCGTATGTATGTTTTGTCTCATGTCGTATGTTACAAGCTTCTGCTATCTGAGCTAGATGACATAATGTTACCGTATGTGCTATCTGTCATGCGAGTATTGCACATCTATTACCTATTATTTTGTTTCAGAGCTTGTGTGCATAGTTGGTTCAGAGCTTGTTAGTTATCAAATAGTTTTACTTGTGTATGTTATCAGTTATCAAAGCTTGTGTGCATAGTTCATAACTTGTTATCACTTGGTTCTGCATGATTCTGCTTAGTTTTTCTATGTTAAACTCAATTTGTTGTGCTCTGTGTGTTGTGCATAGTTCAGAGCTTGTGTGCATTGTTCTCTGGTATCACTTGGTTGACTGTTCTGCTTGTGTGTACAACTTACAGAAGTCAGTACTGAATTTGGTGTTATGTTGTGCAGAGATGAGTGTTAGGGGATAGCAGTGTGGTGATGGGGTCGATCCATCCTTTGGCTCCGTCGCCTTCCTAGCCTACCCATGTGTGTATGATGTACATGTACTTGTGACGTATGTGATGTTGTAATGAAATCATACTCAACTATGAATACACGGGATTGAATGCATGTACCATATTGCGATTGTTTCAGAAACAACACTCCAAAAATTAGCTCAGCACAACCCAATAGGCCATAAGCTGTTTGGAGCACCACAAAATAAGCCTCAGCTTGTTTCAGCCGCTACAGTGTAATTTAAGCCAAAAGCCATAAGGTAGCAGCCGTAAACTAAAGCCAAAAGCATGTTGGAGTGGGGCATTCATAGGATTCTTCCCAAATTCTTAAAAATAGGTCTTAAGACGTAGAAGATATAAACCTACCATTCTTTGATAGAGTGAAAACACCAAACTACTCAAAAGCATTAGAATGCAAAGGATGAAGTTTCGAAGGTGTGGAGTGACTAGAAAGGGTTTCAACCCTTAAGGCCAACCCTATCTAGATGGTGGGATTTGGTGTAACACCCTGGCTTAACAAAAGCCTAGAATATCACCCACAACTACAAATACTACCAATTTAAACCATGAATTACACATTACCAACAACTAGGTTTTAAGTATAATTTTCTCAACATAACCATGAACATATAAATTTCAGCAATATGAAAATTATTTATTGATATTAAGATGAACCAATTAACCATAATCTGAATCAATAGTAAGTTTAACCAAAGGGGATTAACAAATAGTGACAATATAAAAACCATTTAATGCTAAAGGGAAATCATTATTCATCTAAGGAATTCATGGATAGTGAGTTTTACTTCTAACAATGAATAAGTGATCACTAAGTGAAAGAAAGACCATAAAGTGCAAGATTAACTTGTGCTATATCCTGTCCATGCACGTCATCATCAACAAGCACCTGAAAACAACAGCAAAGCAAAATTGAGTCCATGACTCAGCAAGTACATAATAGAATAATAAACGAGGCCAACCTCATATTAACAATTCATATCCATTCACCATCATCTCAATTTCACATATTCATTCTCATCAAGTTCCACACATATGTTTCATTATCTCATTTCTCTTTCTATGAATGCAATGCAATACTCGTGCACATGTCTCAACTTCTCTTTAGTATATACCGGTATAGCGGAGTGTCACACTTATCGGTGTCCACTCAAACCCATCCTTTTTCATGCGGGGATCTCAAACTTGTCCTTTTTCATATGGAGGCCTCATCTCAACTCCAGTAGACTGCCTACCGAAGTAGGTCTTCCCCCTCTCCTATGGGGTACCTACCGAAGTAGATCTTTCCTCACTCCCATGGGGTGCCTGTCGAAGTATGTCTTTCTCTATTCCCGTGAAGTCACCCACACAAACTAGGCTCTAAAGTGTCACACAAGTCACCTCTTTGCAACATGCAATGCAATGATTATTTCATTCATTAGTTAATCATCAACATTAGTCATTTGACATCATCATCATCATTTAACCATAATCATATCATTGTTTAACCGTAATCATCATCATTATTTAACCATAATGATGTAAGCATTTATAAGAAGCAAGGATGAACATGTGAATCAACATGGCATGTATTTATTCAACATAAACAATGAAAGCAAACCACTCGTGTACCATTCTACTATACACTTGTCTTTCAACCTTGTGAAGCGGAACAATGGGTAGAAGACACCAAACTTGTAGAAACCTCACATACAGTAAACAACTCATCTCAACATATGCCATAACAATACAAACAACAAATAAAACAGCAATGATACAATCCGCTTCCCGGTCCAACTATTCCTCTCTTTATTGGACATTCCTCTCTGCTGTCCCAATGTTCAAAACATCATAACTATCAACTTAAGGATCAAAATACAGTAAACTATATGTTTTATAGAAAGTAGAAGAAATTTTCTACAACTTTTTAGTTTGCTAGAAACTCTGATTATTTCATCTATGCCCCCATTTTCCACCTTGAAGATGGTTTGAGTATATACACTTTCTAATGCACAATTTCTTAGTTCATCGCAAATTTTAATTCGGCCTTCTACTATTTTTAATATAAATATTGGCACAACAAAGTCTTATCACCACTATTTGCGAAATAGTGGACTTTCAATTGTCATAACTTTTAATCTACTCAACCGAGACTCGTGTTCTTAGACTCCATGGAAACCTTAAACAATTATCTACACAATTCATAATATTCAAAAACCCTAATTTGACAATCTTCTATTTTTGCCTAGTCACGATGATTCACTGGACAGAGAACTTGTAAATAAAATAGATATTAATCTATCTAACCAAATTTAGTATTTAAGCACTCTATGGAAAGCTAATGAGGTTATCTACAACTATCTAGTAGACTACTTTTCCATATTAATCCTATACAGTGCCAAAAAAAACATAGTAGAAGACACTGTTCTTGAAAACAATCTCCTAAATAGGGCTTTGTGACTTCCCAATCGTGACCTATCCCATCTAGTGATACCAATCTAAGACATGGAACCAATCTATAGCATTAAAAGGTGAGGAATAAGGATTTTGATTATTACCCTAGATACGAACGACAAAGCTGTCGGTGATAGTAAGCTCTCAGCTCCTTCCTTTCTTTTCTGCCTTCTATGTTTAGCGGCATGGCAACGAAACCACTTCTGCAGTAGCTCTCCTTGTCACACGATAGTCTTTGGCAAGCATTAGTCAGGAGCATCGCTTCCTTCCCTTGTCACATGGTAGCCGCAGCAAGACGCATGTAGCATTAGCAAGAAACAGTGGTGGTAGCAAATCGGAAAGGTTGGAAGTGCCTCCCAGCCGTGCAGCAGTTGCCACAACCTCATGCATGTGCAAGGCAATGCATGGCAGCAGTAGAAGCACAGCATGCAGCTGCAACAAAATAGCACGCATGTAGTGTCAACTAGTTGGCGGCAGCCATGGTAGGGCACACTGTCGGTGGCGGCGTGCATGCATGTGCATGAGGCAGTAGGAAGGCAGTGCTTGGGAGAGGCGGCAACGCTAATGTATGCACGGGATTAGGTGCAGCTTAAATAGAGCTTACCAATTTGGGTTAGGATTAAGATGCCGCTCGGTTGGGTTGAAATAAGCTGGTTTATGGCTGAAATTGCACTGTAGATGACTGAAATTACACTGTAGCTGATGGTGACTTATTTGACGTAACTAAATTTAAAAAAATTAAACGTAAGTAAAGCATCAAGTAGCAATATTAGAAACTATGAAGACTAAGGGGAACCAAAAATTGTCTAATCAATGCTATGAAAATTACTAAATTGTTTATGCCCATAAGCGATAAATAGCTAGGTGAAGTGAAGAGCTATAAGTTACAATAATATAAGTTACAATAATCTATGTAACTACATCCACCCATGCATGATGATTTCAATATTCACCTAAAAATAACAAATAAGCATGGGTGAGCCCATGACTTAGCAAGTACAAAGCAGAATAATAAGTGAGGTATCATCTTATTAGTAATTCATAACCATTTATCATAACTCAATTCCTCATATTCATTCTCATCAATTTCCATTCACATATCTCATTAGCTCAAATCACTTTTTACTTTTCATGAATGCTATACAATACTCATGCACATGTATTCACTCTTCTTTTGTAAATAACGGTATAATTGAGTGTTCACCTATTGATGACACACCCTTACTTTGTTCTTTTTATATAGGGTCGTCCTGTCCTTTTTCATACAGGGTCTCATCTCCACTCCTATGTAGTGCCTACCAGAGTAGGTATTTATAACTCTGATGCTCACATGCAATGTAATGTTTATCTTTCATTAATTAATTAGGAGCACTAAACAATTGGCAACAACATTATTTTAACTATAAACATCATCATCATAATTCTGCATAAGCATAATCATTCTACCATAAACAGGTGAGTATTATAAAAACAATTCAATTCATGTGAACCATCATGACAAGTATTTATTTAATCATATCACCAAGCTTTAAATACCCGAATATCATTCTACCATACACTTGCCTTTTTAGTTGCGATGGCTGGTTTGATTAGGAGATGACAACACATTTGACACTAACTTTTCCTACAGCAATTACTCATTCTCAAACTAGGCTTCTATAATACAAGGAACAAATAAATGATAACGCTCCAACACGCTTTCATTTTCCACCTTACTGAATAGTCAACCCCGCTGTTCCTTTACTAAAATTATTATGACTTTCAATTCCCATATCGAAATATAGCAAACCATACTAGTTATGAAATCTATATAAAACTTCCTACAACTTTCTAGTTGACCAAATATTCAGATTAAATCATCTAAACCACCGTTTTGAACCTAGAAGTTAGATCTATTATCTTCTGGACAACAGAGTTAATAATTTTGTATCATTTAATCCACACATGCAAACTTAGTAAACTATGATATTTTTAGAAACTATAGAAAATTACCTACCACTTCCTAGTTATGCCTAAAATTCAATTCTACTATTAAATTAGTCAAATCAATGATTTTCCACGAGTAAATCCAGCAGCAATCTGGTTCTAAACAGCAGTCTCTCAAAATTCATAACTTCTATTATACTTATCTAAAAATCATGTTCTTAAATTCTATTAAAAGGTAATGAAATTTTCTACAACTCTCTAGTTATTGTCCAGACCTAATTCAATCTCCTCAAAGGCTTAAACTATAAAAAAACCGTAGCATCGCTTGATTATAATGACCTGTAGGACAACAGAATTACAAAGACCATATCTTATAATTTACTCAATGGAATTTAGTGATCTTGAACTTTTTGGAAATATTACAAATTTATCTACAACTCTTTAGTACACCAACCCTCCATATTCGGCCTCTAAGGCCCTAAAAAATTATTTAGATCTAAATTGCACGAAACCAAAAAATCTAGCAATCCTAAACGAGAATTAATACTATCCACAGGGCTAATCACACCTTAATTACCAAGTTAATTCATATAAAAGTTCATCTATAAGAAATGATGAAAGTATTAGATGATTATCTTCGCATCGAAGAAGATCTAATGAAGAAAACACGCTAATTCTTATCCTCATTCTCAATCTCTTTCTTGCCTCCACGTCTACCTCCTACAGCAGTCATGGCAAAGTCCTAGGGAAAAGAAGAAGAAGAAGAAGCCCTTGAGAGGTGCCCCGGGGAAGGTGGCGGCTGTTCTTTAAGGAGAAAGGGGTAGTCCTAGAGAAATCTAAATATAACTCATTCTTATAGGGTAAGGCTTAGATGGGCTGACCCATCTAGCTCATCCGACCCTTATACACTAAATTAATTATTAAAGTCAATTTTACTATTATTATTAACATAATAATAATAATTTTTGTAGTCATATTTGTCACAAATTTAGGACATTATATACTAATTAGGGTTTAAGGTTTTAAATAATTAGCCTACTGATATCCAATTAGACTCAAATAGCATCAAGTATTTAATTAATTTAATTAATTCGTAATTAACATTTTTGGGATATTACAGAACTTATGTAAGTTTGAATTAAATTGAGATCTATAATCACTCCATCATGACTAACACCTATACTCATCATAGAGGCAGCATCAATAATCCTTTTCCTTAGCTCCTTTTTCTGTTTTCGCAAAAAGTTCCTTGGGAAGGGTATCTACGAAATATTACATTTGTACCCAAATCCTTAGGATTTAGTTCAAATTTGAGCTAAGTTCTATGAAATCCCACAGCAATCCCCATCATCCAAACACCCCAAACAGGTTATTTTAAGGAGAATAATTGGTTACACCTTCGTTCCAAGTGTATGGTTTACATCAAGTACTTGCTGGGTCAACTTCTATGTGTTTGTATATGCAACGGTAACTCAAAATTTCACACGCGAATTTTTTTTTGATAAGGCAATAAGAAATATCACATGAAACCTGAAATTTGCCCTGTTTATGAATGCTAATTGGGCATATATATATATATATATATATATATATATATATATATATATATATATATATATATATATATATATATATATATATATATATATATATATATATATATATATATATATATATATATATTGCTTTTCACTATAATAGTTTTTCGGTACATTAGCTAGTTGGCATAAACAGACAATTAAGCAACCTACAGAGGGGATTCCCCGGCCCTACATAACTTGCGCGTTTGATTCATTCTAACTAAATGTCATACTCCTCGCGAAATCAAAAAAAAAATAAATGTCATATTATTCATTATTCTCATACAGTCGTTCCAAAAAAAAATTATCATACCGTGTCTTCTACCCCACAACTTGCTCCCTAGTTGCACATATATAGAGTAGCCTACGCCTTTAGTTAACCCATGAAAGCTTTAGTTAATCTTGATTGTGATGCACAAAGCAGCATAAAATAGTCCTGCTGTATGGAAGCAAGACAGCTCTATTGTGCAAACCACCAGCTCCCCTTGAGCCATTATTGCCTCTAAATTGATTTCAATTGACCCCATCACCGTCATAGTGCTCATCTCTATACTAACATTACTCCATATATATTACTCCTGTGCTGTAATATAAATCTATAACTGACCATACGCACAGACCAATAAAAAAATAAAATTTAAGAAAAGATTAATATTATTAGATTATGTATGTCGCTATTAAATGACATACCGTAATTATTCATCTACTTTTTTAGTATTAAAGGAAATGTATACGATAAAAATATTATAATAACTATATATTTAATCTCTATGATAGACTTTTATTGTAGGACAATATTTTTAAAAAATGAGGATTTATATTACAAGACGGATGGAGCAGTCACACGGAAGTGCACTCCTATATTCTATTGCACTACCGGCACACAATAGATCAATCTTTCAGACCTCACTTGTTTGTCCGTTTACTGCTGCATCACGTAGTGCGTATGCATGCTCTGTCTCCATATGGTTATGAATATGCATTTGTTGCTTCTTTCAAGACATAACTACAATTGTTAAGGCCCTGCTTAATTGGGCTGAAAAGCTATAGTTTATGGCTGAAAAGGCACTGTAGCTGGCTGAAATTTTATTGTAGCTGAAAATGACTTATTTAGCGTAATTAAATTTAAAAAATTAAAATAGAATAAATATGTTAGCTCATCTCAAACAACGTAAACGAATACGGGAAAAAAAGAACTGGCAAAAAAAGCTCAAAAAATGAAAAAATCAGGGGAAAAAAGACGAAATATATGAATAGTGAAAAATAAGCCAGAAGCCACAAGCTGAAGTCTAATTCGCTTCGGGGAAACAATTGCTCTGTTTGATTGTGCTCTGTCTTGGTGCGACGCGCTAGTGGGATTAATCAAATAATGTTGGGGACTTGCAGCACCAAAACGACATCTTTCTTTTTAATTTAACCCCAATAATCGGTGGCCTAAATATGTGTGGAGACTGGAGATAATGAATCAACAAGGGGCGTATTAGGTACACACTACACTTAGAATAGGATAGTGTGAACTTATTATACTCACGACTACCCGTTGAACTAGTATATTCGGACAGAAGCAACATTAGTTTCGCAAGACGAATGAACAAAAATCTTCTTGATTACATGATCAAATTCCTTCAATTTTAAGAATTAAAAGATGATCCTATCTGATAGGATCCCTGGACTAGAGATAATGCACTACTAGATGCATGTTTTCGGACCATCGACGTGATTAGTTTATGCTAAATTTCCAGGGGTACATTATATTATTTCTTTGCGTGGCTCCAAACCTGCAAGTTTATTAGTGAGTTCTTTTGGGCTGTAAATTATGGCTTAAATTTTTGAATTCTAGCGATTCGTGAGAGACAGTACGCAGAAGAGAATAGTCGCATGCAATTTTGGTCTATACAGTTGAACTCAATATATTTTTTACTATACTTTTTTTGTTTACCCTGCCTTGAAAAAATACATCATTTGAAAGCTAGTTACTACAGTACCTATAAACCAAAGCCGGCTCAAAGTCCTACCAAAGGCACCCATTATAGTTATTAAAAAGAGAAAAGATATTGGTACAGAATACAGATGGAAGTCACACGATCTTTCTCAAAAAAAAAAAACCACTAATGAAGTGTAAGTTGCACTAGTGGGAATCTCGAAACATCGTCATCACACACAATTGATATACTTTTATCAGGGAGGGGCATGAGCACTTATTTTTCAATGCCTTACCTTGCTGATTTGCTTTGCTAGAGAGATCTGCAGCTAAGCCTGGAGTTTATTCCCAGCTCACTAATTGGATTCCTGCACTTTAATCAAGTCTCAAATCAATGGCCCGTCTCGTGTATGATCGATGCTTAATTAATTGAAAACATCAGCTGTTTTGTTTGCTTAGTGGTAATAGATCAATCCACGTCTACACACATGTTCTTGAAAAAGTTTAGCACAATGTTACAAAAGATTACAAGGACGAAAAGAGAACGGGAAGAATAGATCTCACCCACTACGATGAGTGCCATCATGACGTGGTCAACTTTGCCCGTCGATGTCTCTGCTTTGTGCTAACTAAACCGGAGGAACCGTATCATTAGTGATATCTTGAAAAAGCTGAGCATATCAATTGAAAAGAGTTAAACAATTCGCTACCTAGGTATGCCGCTGTTTCGTTGGGCCTTTTGTTTTCAATTAAATATGCTTAGCAATCCTTTCCATCGTGTTTTGACTCTGCTTTCATCAACTATATGATGAAATGTTGACCCTGCTTTCATCAACTATGTGATGAAATGTTGTGATAATTTTCTTACAAGTATACTAAACAGTAAGGTGAACAAATGTTGTTTTCTGTGTAGGGATTAGTTACTGCTAACCATAAGCTAGCATTGGGTACAAACCATGCCATGCTGTGCATTAGAAAATTTGCATAATGTTAAAACAAACTTTCAAATGTATTTCAAATTCCTTGTGTTGCGATGTACCGCAACTAAAAACTTGGGATAAATTCTCAAATTATTTCAAAATGAAAATGCAACTAGCTAGAATATATGCCCAAGGACTGAAATTTTGAAATGAAATGAACTTTCAATTAATATCACTTCACCGGTGGGAGTTATAAAATTTATCATAAATGGCTTCATCGATACCAAGATCACCCAACTTGATCAGAAGTTCAAAACCATGAAGAGCTCCCCCGTTGTCTCAAAAGACGTACCCCCACAGCTCCCGTCGTCCTCGCCCTCGCCAAATGTTCCTGCAATGCTTCTTCTTCCTCGCCGCACTAACATACTCGTCATACACCTCCACGCAACCCTCGTCTATTGCCCTCAAAATCTATGTCGCCACTGAAGTTTGGGTGAAAGATATTCGTTTCATTGATCAATACATGTAGTACAATACAAGTCGGTTGTTACAAGATAAAGGGATAAGGCCTATAGCCTGTACACACAAGTATACAAGAGATAAACACAGGATACATCAGTTAGGCTGTTAGGGTTGACCGGGAGTACGTACGCATGAGCCATGCATACGTCTAAGGTCTCGTTTGGCACAGCTCTAGCTCCGAGATCTATGCTGGATCTGTAGTTTGTTGACTAAATTAAAGTGATTTAAATATTTTTATTTAATATATAATATAAATGAAATGAGTCATGTAAATGCATTTAACATGCCTGCAACTCTAGATCCAGGATTTCCTAGAGCTACAGATGACCAAACGGGGCCACTCCCCCGCAAACTGAATGTCAGCAGCGCGAATGTTCAGGTTGGACCAGAAATTAAGGAAGAGCGGTGGTGGCGGCAACACTTCGGTAAAGATATCCACGAAGGTGAAGAATGCGGGTATGACCCAATGCAACCTGTTCTCGTACAAAATGCAAATTGATCTTAATGTGTTTCATACGATGTTGCACGGGGTTGCTAAAGAGGTACATAGTAAAGATGTTGTCGCAGGAAACAACCATAACCTTCGTCAAGGGTCGATGTAGTTCCAACATGCTTTCGTGACCGCATTTGCCACCACATGGTACTCAGCTTCAGTGCTCGAGCGAGAGTTGGTGTGTTGTCATTTGGAGGACTACAACACCAAGTTGTCACAGAGAAAGCATAGTATCTAGAGGTGGATCGTCAAGTATCCGGGAAGCTGGCCCAATCGGCGCCAGTGTAGATAGTAAGAGCTTCAGAGAAAGAAGAGTATATCTGGAGCCCAAACTGTAAGGTGCCCTTGATGTATCTAAAAACTTATTTGATGTAAAAAGTTTAGCACAATGCTACACTCACACTTAACTCATGAACATTTTTCAAAGCACATAACCCACCAAGAATTTATCCTTTGATCCACTTGACCCACCAAGAATTTATCCTTTGATTCACTTGATCTTCTTAGTATCTACCTGATCTAAACCGCTTTCTCAAACACCATTAAAGCACTGCGGTTTTGATCCAACAAAGTTTTTGATATTTGGCAAACTACCAAAATACCCTCACCTTGACCCGATCTTCACTTTCTTTGCAAGAAATCATCATAATTGCCACATGTAGATGCACTAATTGCTTGTCATGCGTCGATAAGTCTCTTCTGCTCCGGTTTCATTGGACCACGTCTCACTTAGACTGACCAAGCTACTTGGTATAACCCATCGTTCCAACCTTCCCTTTAATATTTCTTATCTTTCCTATGTCATGCTTGAGTTTAGGTCCTCACTGTTGATCGTAATTGACTTGAAGCTACTCTGCACATCTAAAGACAAAAAAAATCGATTTTTGGTATAAATTCTTCACAACTTGACCTACGTTAGCTGAGACATACGTCGTGCAACATGAATGCACTGAAATAGGACCAAATTACCCAAACCTCGACCAAAATTCCAAAATGCAAAACTTACTGCTAAGACCAGAGGGTAGTCAGTCTAACCGCTCAGCCGAGCCAGTCAGATTGATATGCCTGGCTGGTCTGACCTCTCAATCTGGCTGGTCAAACAGCCAGGAACTGAACAACAGGCAAAAAATCGAAATCTTTCTCAAATTTGAATTTCAACTCCACACATATTGACAATAGTTCATCACAAATAATCGTAAACCTTCTCACATGTTCCTCACTCACCTATATCTTTCACACCACTGCTAACCTCGTCAAGGCTTTGCTACAGTGAACTATCGCCGTACTTGGTGAACCCTAACAAGGTACTAGAGCACAAACCCTACAGTACATATAGGGGTCCCAAAAAGAGAACGAGTCAAAAAAAATATATAGGTACTTGCATATCACTAAATAAGATCAAAGCGACATGTACACTATTGTAGTTTAATATAATAAAGCTTAAACCTATAGTTCTCTTGGGATATGACTAGCAAAAGAAGGCTTTGTCTTGGAAAAAAACCATTTGTTTGTACACACGCTTCCATTTCTTGAAGATGGTCTCATCATTTGTTTTTGCAACTTAGAATTTACCTTGGATTCCTTTGCCACACTTCACTGAAACTAGACCCAGTCCACTGGTCGCACCAGTACATGTCGAATTACTTCCTTCTGTTTGAATATCATTTATGACAGTAGTAATGCTCTTGTATCATAGGTTACCCAAACTAGAACATTCTGTGGTGCACCACCTTATCTTCCGATCGTACATGGTCCAATTTGGAGATTTCTATTTTCACCTCTTACACACAAAAAAAAAATGATGTGTCTAGAGAGCACTTGAGTATTTTTTTGATTTAGAACACTTAGATTTTTTGAAGAGAGTGTATATATAGAAGAAGAGTATTCGAGTGTTTTTTGTTATTCAAGACACTCACATTTTTTGAAGGGGGTGCATACATGGGAGAAGAGGATTCAAATGTTTTTTGCTGTTCAAACCACTCACATTTTTTAGAGAGATGTATATGTAGAAGAAAAATCTGAGTGCTTCCAGTCTAAAAAAAATACTCAGTGTTGTTTAGCACTTTCATAAAAAAACACACACAACAGCGCACCAATATTACTCATAGGCATAGCTTGTTTAGAGTCTGTTTCGCATAATATTTTTAGAGAATACCGTGATTTTTAAAAAATACCATAGTACCGAAAATTTTGGGGTGTTTGGATTCAACAAACTTTGTAGTTCTATAGATCGTAGTATGTTTAATACTATGGTGTTTTTGAAGTTTTTAAAAATCTACTCACGACGTCTTTTTTTCTAAGCCGAACTCACTCTTCTAGTCTCATCTCCCATATATGGCATGTTTTTTCTCCTCCCCTCTCTTTTATCGCTTATACGGCCGAACATTTAAAGACCCTGTACCTGTCTACTCGTACATGGCCGTATATGTGACTCGTTTTCATCTCTCATGGCATGCAAACAGCTCGTAGGGTAAAAAGACATATAGCATCTTCGATTTAGGCTCAAGCCTGCGCATCAACGTCGTTCCGGGCTTCTATTTGATGCGTAAAATCTAGCAATATACATGTATGAGCATGCATCTAGGCATAACTAGTTTTCTCGGTAATATCTAGTTAGCATAGCAAGTACGTTCATTAACAAAATACTATATAAAATACTGCAATTTCGACATACCATGGTTTCCTCAAAACAATAAAATACTATAGTATCTTATAGGTAGTACGTTAAAAACTTTTGTTTTTGTTATACTGTGGTTTGTCTAGTTCACTACGTACTAAAATGCATGCCATGTATCCTCGACCACAGGACAAATTGTCTTTGCCAAGTCTTGGGCTCTTGGTTTGATGGTGGTGTTTGACCGCATTTTTGTCGAAAAATGGAAAAAATCCAAATTTCTGCTTAAGGTTGATGCAACTTTTGAGATTATAAATTGCGCTCTTACCTTTGGTCAGGGTAAATTAAATTAGTTGCAGCATTTGAGAGAGAGAGGGGGGAGAAGAGAGACGAATGATCTAAATCAAATTAGATGGTTGTAGAGAGGGAAGAGGAGAACACACCAATAACTATCGACACTGGCGGAGCTACAGGGTGGTCCCTGTGGGCCGCGGACCACCCTGCGCTCGGATAATGAGGCCTTCATGTATTTGATCATAATGCAAAAACTTGTTGAATCACAGCTACATTTTACCTCCCGCTAAATCATTTAATTTGCTCTATATGTGTCAAGCTAATGACACGCAACTTGGGAATCTAGATGCACAGTAAAATCGTTGGCTAGCTTGGCATCTAGATGTACAATAAAATCAATGACTAGCTTGGCATGTTCATATTGAACGACAGTTGATGGTTTTTAGCTAAATAAATAGTAATGACTAAAAAAAGCTTTTAGTGGGAGGATACGAGTGGTGGGGGAAATAAAAAAGAGATGCGTGTGCGAGACAGGAGCGAGAAGAGTGAGGTAGTGATATGTCTGTGTCCCATAACTTATTTTCAGGATGAGAGAAATAGAGAAATTATTTTAGAAAGTTAAATATTTATATTACCTTCTTTCTTCTGTGAACAGAAGTCGGTGTAAACGGTCTCGTAAATTTGCCGATGTATGTATTTGTTGTCTTAGCTTGCGTTTGCTCCAAATGCGGCTTTCAGGAAGTTACCCATGCAAGCAAACTCTTCTGATCTACTCCTTTATAAAATGTATTTTTTAAATATCTTTGTCCATAAATATAGAATGTATTTAATGTTCTAATATAAAATTAATGTGATGTTCTCTTTATATCCTGACAAGAAGAAGAAGTAGTGACGTACTGTTCTTCAACTACTATGGGTATGTAATATTTCAATTCTATGTTAAGAAAGCTATATTCGTCTATTTTATGAAGTTCGTATGTCCTTTTTCCCTTAATTGCATTTCGTAATTCATATACTTGTGTACCGACATGTTAAATTTATAGCGGTTAAATAAATTTTAAACAATGGACCACTATAGCTATAAATCCTGACTACGTCACCGACTACCGACTCTTCTTTGTATAATAGTGAAGATATTATAGACAGGTAAAAAAAAGGTCTCGACCGAAGCCGGCCCGGAGCGGACCCAGCAGCGTCCCAGTCCAAAGCGGGGCCCACCTACGGCTTCAAAGTCCACCGCACTGCTCATCCTTAACAATGACTTAGTATTACGAGGGCCCACCCCCCGCAGCCAGTGGGACCCACGGCGAAAGGAAGCCAAACGGGAGTAAAGGACCGGGCAAGGAATCGTTGCGATATACAGTGAACCATTGCCTCACCTACCCCTGTCGCTTTCCCAGCCTGTGGCTGCCGCCTGGGCCCCACCTAAAATCCCCAGACACGTACTAATACTCCGGTAGTACACTTGGGTATTTTAACGGTCACGCCCCTAGACTTCACCAGTCCTATCAGACCGACCCTACAACACCCTTCCCACAGGCGTCTCACGCGATACCACTATACCAGGGTCTGATAAGGACTGCTCAGAGAGATTATTATTTCCCGGGGGCCTCATCGCAAAACCGCCGCCTGCGGTGGGCCAGCACTCGGGGGCGGGGGGCACGCGTCAACGTCGCGGGCCCACGCCTGACGTGGTGAGCCGCCCGTCGCGTAGCGGGCCTCTGGCCTGGCGTGGCAGCGAATGGCGGGCGCACACGTGGACGAGGCCACGTGACCTGGCGGGTGTGGACTCCGAGGGCGCGTCGCTCTACCGCCGAAAAGACGGGAATGCCCCCGGCCCCATGGAGTCACCGTCTCGCTGCAGGATTCGATTATAAACCAAAAAGAAGAAGGAAAAGAACAGAAAAAAAAGGTGAAAGGGATGTGAAACCGATGGGAATTATGGAGGTTCCAGTACCACCTATGTTTGGGGGTACACGGATTGACACAAGATTCCAAGGCGTCGTCGCACTTGTCTAATTGTGGACGTTATGATAAGTAGGGCGACGCGTACGCAGTGTGCGAGTAGTACTGTCGTGTGATGGAGAAAGTAGGAGAACAAAAGAAAAAAAAAGAAGGTGATAGAGAAATGGAATAACTAATTGATGAAACTGTGGAGTCAAACATGGAGACATTGGAGTACACACTCCGCAGACATGAACTCTTATCTCTACCGGTGTTCTCAGATGAGATACCTGATTGGTTTTTACTACAGGTCAAGTGAAGAAACGAAAGATTGACGTAGAGTAGTTCTGTCGTACGCTACCCCAAAATCTACAGCTATTTTAGGCCAAAATACGGTAAAAAAATTCTGCTAAAATTGTTTATATCGAGCATTGACTGCACTAAAATGATGTACTTTCAGCAATTTGTTCGCATGTGATGCATTTGGTCAAAAGATGTCACCCATGGACTGAATTCTGTACAGTTCGCGCTTTCGCCTTTTCTTTACAGGAGAAGGCGGTGCTTGCGTTCTCCGGAACAAGGACCTTTCCGGCTTTCCGAAGCCATCACATAAATTGTACTGTAATAATTTTTTTAAAATCTGGCTCTTGGACACATGAACGTGTAAATTTGACATCCTCCGTAACCACAGCAGTGGCAACAGACAAAATGTATGTCTACCAGACTAGCCCATTACGGTAGATGGCAGGCATCGCTCTCGACACTGCAGGTGACCTACCGAGGTAGGCGAGCTTCATAGTTAGAGGACCCACATGACTGCCGCGCCGGCTCAGCTCGACAGCTCAACCATTTACCGCACTCGACCGTCGTCTATCGAGCCGGCACCAGCTATCGCCGTGTTTGCCACCTACCGTGATGGGCGAGCGTAGCAGACGATATATATCGTCTGCTGCTACTGTCGTGGTCATAGAGAGGGCTAAATTTGCAGAATTGTGTGTTTGAAGACTAGATTTGAAAAAAAAAATACTACAGTGCTGTATATAGTATGGATTCGTTTGAAAAAAAATAGTACTATAGTGATGTATAAAAAACCCCATTATACCCAGGGGAATGCCCGGGCGGGCGCTCGGCCACGTCCCCCCGCCCGCGCGCTCCGGCCGGCGCGTGGCGGGGGATTTCGGTACGGCCGGGGGAGGGAGTTTCCTCGTGTTTTCCGGAAATTACGTACATGTTCTTTTTCCTCGCAAAGAGGTCTTTTTTCCTCGCGAAGAGGTCCCTGTCGGTTTTTTTACGCTTTTCCCCCTGAAAACGCCCCTCCAATTTACAGGATGGCGCCCCGCGATTTTCTAAATTACGTACGGGTCCTCGTTTAGTTACGTACATGCCCTTGAATTTTTACGAAAAACCCTTTATCTTCTCCAAAAATACACATGTGCCCTGGATTTTTTTTAAAAAACTCCTCACGAATTATCGTCCCTTTTACTTCGGTGCACACGGTGGCTGGCGCGGCGTGTCGCCGCGCCTATCAGTCTAGTATATATTACGGATTCCAGCTTTCCCTGCTTTCTGCGTAGGAAAAGATAACATTTTACTTTTCTTTTTCTTTTTTCCTTTATCTTTTCAAGGATGTGGTGGTGACTGTTCTCTTTATAGGCAACATGACGCTTGTGTGGTTCGTCGATGGTCCTAGTGAGAGGCAGAAAGTACCACTGAATTCCTGGATTTGTTAGTTTGTTCGAAAAGACCGGCTAGCTTGTCTGAATGGACAATTTCACATAAAATTTCTCAAATTGTTGACTCCAGACATTAACAATCCTCCAGTTCATGATGCTGAAAAAACTCCTTAAATGTACTCCGCTGTTCCGCGGTAGTATTACATGATTTACATCCATTTTCATTGAAAGCTTTGTAGGTATTGATCGAATATGTACACATTCTCTATGTTCTTTGTTTTCCCCTTAAAATTTGCTAGGATAAACTTTCTTAAAAAAAAATTTGTGTTTCCTTGACTAGCGCATGATGGGCCAGGGCAAACATGAAGCAGAGGGCGTAAATCAGAATTCGAAACAAATAATCTCTGTTAATATAAAAGAGAAGTTTGTCTGTTTATCCTCCCACCTTCGGTCTTCTTTTATATGCGCTGACACTTAAGCCAGTGTTGTTAGCCCCCAAACCAAAAGGGGAGTTTATCCATCGTCCAAGCTTGCATCCTTGGCATGTTGTTTGTGCGAAACGCTGCACGTTGTTTTGCGCAAAACGCTGCGAGAAAACTACGTCGTCAACAAGTGGGTAGATCTCTAGTGGAAAATGGAAAACCGTCTTCACACACCCTCTCGCCAGTCGGCAGTCGCCATATCTTTGTTCATGACGGCGTGGCTTTACCTCTTTGCCTCTCCCATCAATCCCATGGTGATTTCCTCCCAATCCCAATTCCATGGTTAGGACGACACCAAGTTGGGTGATGACAGATTGGGACTCAGGCAGCATCGGTAGCGCACGATGAGTAGGAGACGTGGTCAGCGAAGTAGATGATGGAGCCGTACGTGGAGGTGGCCCTGCGTGCGGACGTTGTGGCCGCGGACACGTTCCTTGCTGACATGTATGCCATACACGGCTGTGCCTGTCGTCCGCGGTGAGCAGCATTGCGCTTCTACTAGTTTCCCGAATGTGGGGCTTTGCAAACAGGTGGTCATGGAGGTGTGCGAGCTTGGATTGACGTCGTGCTGCTCTTTGACACCATGCATGCCAATGTCTTCCGTAGCCTATTGGTTCCAGCTACACAAGTTTTCTTTTATCATTTTCATTTTGAGATGGGTGAAAAAGAGAAATACTGGTTCGTAGAATTTTGGACGCCGGTAATTTATGGTTTCTTTGTGAAATCAGATCATGGTAAACATTTGATTGCATTAGCAATTTTGTATCCATGCTACCAAATTGTACATGCATGCTTCATTGGTCCACCGGCACGGCAGCACCTTGCTACCGGCATCGCTGAAACGAGCGCTGCCTGCTGTCGACTTTTCTGTATAGTTACGTACTATGCTTCGCTGACGTGTGATTGCTATCTAGATTGTAGAAACTTTTTTGTTTACCAGTATGTGATGCAATGAATGGACATGCCATTACTATCCAGATTACGAATTTTTTGTACGGATAATCCATTTTTTAATCGAAATTACAGAAATATACCCGCGGGAAAATTTTTTACAGAAATAGGCTCCAGTCGCCTAATGGTTGGGCGACTGGAGCCTTTCGCCCAACCAGACCGCGACAGCTGGAGAGTCTACCAACCGTTGGGCGATTCATTGCAGTCGCCCAACGGTTGGGCGACTTCCATGCAGTCGCCCAACGGTTGGGCGACTGCAATGCAGTCGCCCAACGAGATGGCGACTGAAGGTGGGATATAAGGCCGCGCTCGGCGCCGCGCTCGGCGACGCTCGCCTCGCCACTTCTTGCATTCGGCCAGCGCAGAGAAGGAGAAGGAGAGGAGGAGAAGAGAAGGAGAAGAGAAGGAGAAGAGGAGAAGTAGTGCGTGTTTTTCAGGTAATTTTTTTGTTAGTGTAGAAAATTAGTTTCGAAAATTTAGTGTAGAAAATTAGTGTAGAAAATGTAGTGTAGAAATTTAGTTTAGAAAATGTAGTGTAGAAAATTAGTGTAGAAATATAGTTTAGAAAATTTAGTGTCGAAAATTAGTTTAGAAAATTAGTGTAGAAAATTAGTTTAGAAATATAGTGTAGAAAATTAGTTTAGAAATATAGTTTAGACAATTAGTTTAGAAAATGTAGTGTAGAAAATTAGTTTAGAAATATAGTTTACAAAATGTAGTGTAGAAAAATTAGTTTAGAAATGTAGTTTAGAAATGTAGTTTAGAAAATGTAGTGTAGAAATTTAGTTTAGAAAATGTAGTTTAAAAGTTTAGTTTACAAATTTAATTTTCAAATTATGTTTAGTAAATATAGTATAGAAATGTAGTTTACAAAATTTAGTTTATAAAATTTGTATACCATTTATAATGCATTATTGTACAAAATATAGTATTTAAATGTACATGTAGAAAAATTAATGTTGCAATTATTGTACAAATTTAGATGTAGAAAATTTAGTGTTGAAATTTAGATGTAGAAAATGTAATGTAGAAATTATTGTACAAATTTTGCAGGTATGACTCGTGCTGGACGTGACTCGGAGTGGCGGTTCGCGCTGTTGGACGAGCACGTGGACCGCTCTCATCGCGCTTCCCGTCTAGTCCCGGCACCGGGGAGCACGGACGAGCCGCCTCTGCTGGGAGTGGTCCGGACGCGCGCACCTCGCGTGGCCTGGGGACTCGACCCTCGTTGGACTGCCAGGTTTGCACTACTCCAACGGAAGATCGACCGTAAGTTCGTTCCGAGCTGACCTTCACTTTGTTTGCAGGCTGCGGGATGCTGGGCTACTCCCTCTTGCCCGGATGGTGCAGGCCACGGACGAGGATGGAGCCGCTGGCGGGGACGAGGGCGGGGACGAGGCCGGCGGGGACGAGGCGGGCGGGGAGCGATCACGACGCTTTCCGTTCGACCGTTCCCTGCTGACGGCTTTGGTGGACCGCTGGCGACCCGAGACGCACACTTTCCACCTCCCATTCGGGGAGATGACGCCGACCTTGCAGGATGTGTCCCTGCTCCTTGGGCTTCCGATCGCGGGAGACGCTGCCTTCCTACCGGAGGCCCCGGCCCACTGGCGCGCTGACCTGCTCGGCAGATTCGAGGGTGTCGTTCCACCGGCCGCTGACCACCACGTGTTCGGAGAGGCGCAGACCCATGGGCCGACACTGAGGTGGCTCAGACAGTACCAGGTACGTGGTATATAAAATCGATCGTATCTTCGAAGCTCTTATTTGTGGTATTACGTACTAATAACAACTTTTTTGCATTCAGGTGGAGCGCATGGTTCCGCAGGCCGACGATCACCAGGTCTCGCGGCACCTGGAGGCGTACGTGCTGTGGCTGTTTGGTTGGGTGCTTTTCACCACCAGCCACGGCAACTCGGTGGATGCGCGCCTTATCGCTTATGCGAGGGCGATCGCTGACGGCGAGCCCCACCAGGTCAGCTAGGGATCGGCCGTACTTGCCGCGATGTACCGCGGGCTGTGCGATGCGTGCACGAGGATCAAGGCGAACTCGATCCTCACGGGCTGTCCCCTGCTACTGCAGTTGTGGTCGTTCGAGCGCTTACGCGTCGGACGACCTTTGCTAGACGACATGGGTCCGTTCGGGCCCGAGATGTATCCAGGGGGAGACATCGACCGGCCGACGATGGGTTCTATCTGGTGCCGTCGTCGAGTAAGTAGTATCACAGTCAACTATTTCTTTCTTATTCACGATCGTCATTCTAAACAACTTGTCTTTCTTGCAGGTACAGTTCGCGCACGTGCAGGTCACGCGGGCGTACCGGGTCTTTGTGGAGCAGCTCGACCGCATCACAGCCGACGACGTGCGTTGGGTGCCGTACGATGATACGGCAGTGCAGGCCCGTGCTCCTGCCGGTCTTTCCTCACTTTGCTGGCGTGACCGGGCTTTCTGGCTCACCCGCCGGAAGCTCGTGTACCTCATCTACGTGGAGGACTACGCACCCCAGCGGGTGATGCGGCAGTTCGGGCTACGGCAGCCAGTTCCTGTACCAGACGGACCATCGCTTCCGCGGCACGTGCACGGGTGAGTGATTGTTTGTGGTAAATATGTACATACGTACTACTATACGCAGGTATCTCACATTATGTAATGGTTTTATACGCAGGCACAGCGCGAAGGGGGTGAAAAGAGGCACGGACTGGTCGTTGAAGATGCAGCCCTGGGTCGAGCAGTGGCAGGGTGCGCTCGACGACCGCGTGGAGGAGGACCGCCCGTACGACAGCAGGGAGTACGCGGAGTACCTGCGCTGGTACCAGCCGCAGACCCGTACCAGGCTGGTATATGTGGTAGACCCGCCTGCCACACACGTCGCCGCTCCGACGGACACGTACCCCGCGCACTTCGCGCACGACGCTCACATCGCGGTACGTTACATGTCATTTCAAAGATTCCCAAATGGTAATGTCGTTTCAATAATCGACCATTTCATGTCTTTGTGTCCAGGCTGACGTCGGTTCTGCCCTATGGGCCGACTCCGGCACACTACTGGAGAGGGTCGCCAGTGGTGCGCATCTGACCCATGAGGAGGGTGTCAGCTTTGCGCGTCGGGTGCACGAGGGGTGTAGACGTATCGTTAGCCTACTGTCCTGCACGAGGCTACCGGCGGTCTCCACGCCCACCGCTACGACTCCTCGTCCACCAGTGCCACCCCCACCAGTGCCACCCCCACCAGCGTGGCACTACTCTGGTGCACCTACGTGGACACGTCCTCCACCACCTCACCCGGAGCAGCCAGGGGGTTCAGCCTGGGCAGGGCCTCCTACACCGGTTCACTTCACGCCTCCTACGCAGGCCCCTGTCTTCTCCACGCAGGGAATGTACGCCTCCTACATGGCGCCAGCTACGGGTACGCATAGTTATACCGTGTTTATCCGAAGACGACATGCAACGCACTAACGATATTAATATTGCAGGTACTTACGAGCACGGCGTCTCCCTAGGGCAGGAGGATGTGGACCAGTTTTTCGCGCCGTCGCCCGACGTCGCACCGCAGGTTCTTTCTGCCAGTGCCCTCCCCGGTGCTCCGGAGATTACACAGCCAGAGGTGCAGCTGACTCCACCAGCGCAGGGGCGGGATAGACACCCTCCTCCTCGTTTTACCTTTTCGGATCGTCCTAATCCGTTGCACCGGAGGAGGGCCAAGCGAGGCCGTATGGGAGGACGCGGGCGCGGTGACGGGGCACAGCAGGGTGACCAGTGAGGCGTGCTGCATATTATGAATGTAATGAAAAAACATGCACCATGTTACTCACAGTTATATTATGAAGTTTATTTAAATTTACATAAGTCTATCATCTCTTTCCGCATATAAACTATCTCACTTAACAGTGTATGTATCGATCGTTCTCTACTCAATCTTTCATAAAAAAAAATTTTAAAAATTTTTTACACACCTACAATATACAATGAACATAAACTTTTATTACAACTTCACCGTATTTTTTACCAGTTCAACGTTACAAAATTCACAAATTCTATAACAATCACGGGGGCTACCTGCAGTCGCTCTACCGTATGGCGACTGCATGCCAGTCGCCTAACGGGATGGCGACTGCATGCCAGTCGCCATACGGAAGAGCGATTTAATGCAGTCGCTCTACTGTGCAGCGACTTATATTGTGTCGCTGTCTGGTTGGGCGAAAGGCTCCAGTCGCCCAACCATTAGGCGACTGGAGCCTATTTCTGTAAAAAAATTTCCCGCGGGTATATTTCTGTAATTTCGATTAAAAAATGGATTATCCGTACAAAAAATTCTCCAGATTACATTGCTGGTCAATTTCTAAAGAACTGCAATTAAAATTGATGCAAATGTCGTTGAAACCTTCTAATTAACAACTAGTTATCGACCAATATTTCATTACTCTTTAAACTAACTTTGTTGCTACAAAGTCCTTCTAAGGAGAGGAAGTTTCTGGTTAATGTCAAAATCATGGTGTCAATTCGGTATATGACTTTGTTAGTATTACCTTTTTTCGCTTTCTAATAAAATTTTTTGAATTTGTTAGTGCAGTTTTCTGTAGAATCACTAATAGAAAGTAGCTATCTAGCATCTTCACTTCTTTCCTTAGCAGGTTTCTGTTAAGGAAGCAAAGGATATACTGATACTCTGGTACAACGATAGAAAAAGAAGTTCTGGCTTGGCAAATGAAACAGAAATAATTAGCATAGGAGAGTTGTGAAGTTTGCACTTTGCTTTGGTGACCAAGCCGTTATTCTAATTCTGGTCAAAATACTATTGGTCGTTCTGCTATAAACACTGCTGTTGAGGTAATTGTTGTCTATCACAACTCGTAGTCATGCTAAAAACGTAGCTGCAATGTTGAAATTTTACATTTTTACACTACAACTTCTTCTCTAATGTGATAATCAAGATGCTGAAATTTTACCATTGATTACACTGCAGCTGATGTTTTGTGGGGAATTTACATGAAGTAGTCGAATGGGCAATTTGGACTTGTTTCGTCTTTCTTTGGAATAGATAGATGATCATTCTGACTAGATTCTGTTTGGCAGGGGCGGATCCAGCGGTGGGGCGGGGGGCTCGAGCCCCCCTACCGCTACCGGACCCTTGGAGCCCCTTGGAGTCCCTCCTAAATTTTTAGCCATGGATGTATAATATAGAAGGGGCTGAGGTCGAGCTGAAGGTACTTCAGCCCCTCCAAAAAATATTCCTGGATCCGCCACTGCTGTTTGGGTTGGCCTTTTGGAATCAAGAAAGCTTGAGAGATAAAAAAATAATTCAGTATCCAGTATATGCATAAATATTTTAGTAATAGGCTACCTGTTAAGCCGTAGACATGTAGTAGTGCGCTTTTATGTTGTCTATGTTGCTTATATATGTTTAGAAGTTATATTGTATGTCACCTTTTGTTTAGGTGCTGAATGTTGCTGGTAACTACAGACAGTTGTAACTTATAAGACACTTTATATTCATTTTTAGTATAAGCAGGGAATCTTCTGTCTAAAAAAACTACTGTTTTTGAAGCAAAACAAACGGCGTGTATGATATATTCGTAGCCTTCTATCTTATTCTTTGAGCGAGAAAAGTGGGTAAACTGAAGCCGGATGCTCCTATTGAGTGTTGCGACTATCCAAAATCGAGCTGGATTTTTTAGAATTGAAAACCGCAGATAAATAGACAGGTAAGAAGACAATCGCCCTGCTCAAAAGGGTTTATTTTGAGTGATTTTTAACTGAAAATTACTGTAGCTGCATGAAAAAAGATTGTAACTGACGGTGGTTTATTTGCCCTAATTAAATTTAAAAAAAATTAAAATAGAAAAAATATGTTAGCCTATCACGAACAATACAAACAAATACAGGGAAAAATAGAACCATAAAAAAGTAAAAAACCAAAAAAGATAAAAATATTAAATATAAAAAATAAGTCTGAAGTCAGAAACCCAAACCAAAACAAGCGGGACAGGGATTGCTCCATTATACAAAGTATGGATGGATTGGAGCAGCGGAGGAGGGCATTTCCGTCCGGCCATGCCGTTCCAGAACCGCCCATAAACGCCCACCACCAGAGCAGAGGATAGAGGAGCGAAGGCGAGAGGAGGGATGGGGAATAAAACCGTGGTCCCCGGGCGGGCCCAGGTGGGTGGTGGTGTACGTACGTGTGCCACCGCAGTTTGCCACACTGCCCGAGGCCAAGCAAGGAAGGCCCTGCGTGCCACCGCCAGATGCCCAGACGCGAGGCGAGTCAGCGTCGCCCCTGCCTCCTCCTACTTATTGCCACTGTAGCTAGCGCGTCACTCCGCTGGTCGCTCTCTTCCCTCCTCTCATCTCGCTGCAAGCTTCAACCGGGGAGTGTAGCGCTACTGCTCGCTAATGTCCTCGTATTTTAGCCAGGGTTTAGCTCGCCCAATGGCATTTGTGTTTATCGCTACCGCCGCACTTGCTTTTTGTGGAGCTACTCCACGCTAGTTTTGGAGCTCGCAGTGGGTTTGTTCAATTTCTTTCGGTTATTTAACAATAGTGCAGTTTATAATACTACAGTTTTCTGTATAAACTTTAAGTCAGGGACTTAAGTCACCACCACTGCCCAACTGTACTTATGTGATGAGATCATAGCTACAGTGGGCAATGTTCATGTGGCCGTACACAAGTATCAAGGCTGGATCTACCCTAGAGATGGCAACGGGCACAAACCCGTTGGGTTTTGCTATCCTAAACCTGTGCCCATGAAAATTGGATGTGCCCGCTAAAAAACCCATGCCCGTGACGGGTGCAGATTTTTGTCCAGACCCATGCCCACTGAGTTAACGGGTACCCACGGGTCGCCCGTCGGGTCTGCAACAATGGTTAATGGAGAGGAGAAAGAAGTTCACCGGCCATCTTCGTTGGAGCCGGAGGGCAGCGCCATGGCCAAGGGCCTACTGCTGCGATGCGCGTTGGCTGCGGCGTGGGGGCGGCGGGCTGAACTGGAAGGCGAGGCAACGGCGAGGGCGTGCGGGAGGACGAGCGTGCGGCGAGAGTGGCGGGAGCAGGAGCGGGAGCTACGGGATGAGAGGGCGAGCGTGGAGACTGCCGGAGACCGAGCGCGGAGCACCAGATGTGCTGCCGCTGCGGCGGTTGTTGAATCGGGGTGGGGACTGGGGAGGAGTGAGTAGTGACCGTGACCGAGTGCTAGCTAGGGTTAGCCATATGGGTAATGGGGCGTTGCCGCATTGGATTTGGGGATTGGGGCTAAATGGCTAATGGGCTATGGGCTGGGCTGGTTTGCCTGGGAGGCTGGGAGCCTGAGTTTATAACTCCTATGGATCGGGTTTATATTACCCATGGGTTTACGGGTTTGGGTACTATAGGAACGTACTCGAACCCGGCAGACCCAATGGGTTGGGCTTTTTGCCCATTAAAAGACCCATGGGTTAGGAAATTAACTCAGATCTATGCCCTAATAAAGTAAAAATCCATCGGATATCGGATTTCAGGTACCCATTACCATCTCTAATCTACCCTCGGAAGCAATAAGTTTGGAATGTTCTCTTCCCCTCCTCATAGTTTGCACACCTTGACAGCACCCAATAATTCCGTTCAATCCTCCTCATGGAGTACTCTCCCCTACGAACTGCATCCAAGTGGCCACAATGAAGCGAAACCAGAGAGAGAGAAGGCAGAACTTCCCATGCCCACATGATGATGCTACCTAAAGCCAGCTCACCATTTTTCTAAGTCCCATGGTTTTCAGCAAATCAATCATCGCTCTGCGTACGCGCGCTCTCCATCCTTTCCGCCCCCACAGGCTCGCTGCACAATTGATACGCACACCAATTCCATACACAGATCAGCACCCAGATGGACCGGAGCATCATTTTAACGGATTTATTTATGAATTTTACTTTTCGAGCAAGATATTGAGTAGAGTTTTCTTTTTCTAGTGATATTTATTCTATCTATTTTCGCGAGTGAAGTCCTCTTTGCTGTTGTAGTAAGTTCATTTTAGAGATCAAGCTTGCATAATTTTCTGATTGTCTGCCCATTTTGTTAATGCTATGAAACAAGTTAAGCGGTTGTCGTATTTCACAAAATTGGGTGCGTATGGTCTAATTTATTAACCGATTCTTAGATTTCGTGTCTCTTTTACTATGCTCACAAAGCGGTTGAAAGGAGTACTATGAAATTTAAGATTGGATTAACCCTTTCTAATCCAAATTTATCAGAATATTGCTAACAATGTTTCTCTTATGTTAAATGGATAAAAATTACCCTTTAAAATATTTATCTGTGGGATAGCTCAAATTTGCTTACCTATGATTTGCAAAAACAATCTGGACAATAATCATCTGGGTTAAACTAAATATTATGGTGCAATACAATATTAGAGTATTTCTATGCGGTGTACAAAAATACTTTATTAATCTACTTCATATGCATGTTTTGGTATATAACTTATTTGACACTACAAGAGCACACATTTTTTTCAACACCTTAAATCTCACATTTATATTTTTTTTCTTTTAGAATATAGTTCCAAACCGTATGTTTCGTAAACAACCAGCTTCATAGTGTTTTCATATAACAATGCAGGTGCCCAAAATATGCAGCCATTCCATGTTCCCCTAGCCGCAGCAAAGAAACCAACAAAACAGCTTTTCTTAAAATAATAAAAAAAGGAAAAAATAAAACAAAACAAGAAACCAGCCTTCTAGAGGCTACAAATACATGAAACCCCTCACCGCCTTACCCACTTCCTCCTCCTCCCCGAAACAGCCGAGAGAGGAAGGCAAGAAACCAACGAAGAAACCAAACAGAACCTCGCCTTCCTAATCTACAGCGAGGCATGGTGGAGAAGGCCAGGGCCATGGCGCGCAAGGTCGGCATCGCCCCGGCCGGACGCTCGGCGCGGAAGGCCGGCGCTTTCGACGGCCTTCCGTCGCCGACGAGCCCGCTGGACCGCACGGCCGCCGCGCCGTCGGCCCGAGGGTGGCGCCACCGAGAGGCTGGCGGGGTCGGGCTCGGTATCCTGGCCGCGCTCGAGGCGCAGCCCGCGGCGAGGGTGTCCGCGTCCGTCGCCATCGCGTCCCCGCGCCGCGCGGCGCGACTGGAGGTCTCCGAGCTTGGATGCAGCGGCCGGTGCGACACCAGCGTGTGTGGAGGCTCCTTCGCGTCCTCCGGCGCCGGCGAGGCGTTCCTGGTGGCGGAGTTCTTGGTGTGCTGCGACCTGTGCCGGCGGCCGCTGGACGGCAAGGACATCTTCATGTACCGAGGGGAGAGAGCGTTCTGCAGCATGGAGTGCAGGTACGACGCCATCGTGAGCGACGAGTTCCAAGAAGAGAAGGAGCGCAAGCGCGGCGCTCCGTCGGATGTCCCCAAGAAGACAACGGCGGCGACGGAGATGGCCGGGTCGCCCTGCGCCGGCAGCGGGCAGATCTTCTTCACCGGCATCGTGGCCGCGTGATGTGAACCACCAACTATAGGCTCACGGCTGTATCATAAACAAGAAAAGAAAATAAAAAGAAGAGGAAGAGAAATAAGGGTGTGTGTGTGTATAGAGGAGAGAGTTGGGAATTTTCTTCTCTTTGAAGAGGAGGCATGGATTTTGGTGTTTTGATCTTGATTTTTTGTATTTTTTTTTGGGAATTATGTTTTGGGGGAGGAAAGGCAAGGGATGATGAAGTTTTCGAGCGTTGTTGCTTCCTTTTTGTTCCTCCACTGCCAAAGAATAATAACAATCAAGCTTAATACCCCCTTGTAGCGTTAATCCATGGTGTCTCTTGATGAATCTCTGTCGATCATCGTCCTTACTTGTTAAACCTTCACTTCGCGCTACAGTTAATCGATGGTACTCTCTTATCAAGTCAAGAGTGTACTCACCATAGTACAAAAAGGGTAACAACTCAGATCATCAGATGCTCAACTGTGGTGGCTTACTCCGCCATGATTAACATTTGGAGACTGATCATAACAAGTGCCATTTATTAACAGTGGCTTTGATTCTCGTTGAGATCTAATTGCAACATGTAATGCTAGCAGTACCTAAAGAGATTCCATCCATGGTCGATCATCGGTCAGGGCGTTGGTGCATCATGCATGCTCAAACAGAGTGGTTCGGACGGCTTGATCGGCTATGGCTGGTGGGGTAGGGCCGAGACCGTCGGTATGACACCTTCGTGCTGAGGCCACCTCGTACGGGCTAAAAAGTGGTTAGCTATTGATGGACTAGGAATAGACTTTTTAGCGGGATAGACGCTGTTTATGATGGTATTTACCAAACTAACTGTATACAAAGTGTATCTGTAGAAATAACATTTTTGCCATCTGGTGAGTGGGCGGCAGCGCGGGGACGACGACGTGTGGCACTTGTCGCCCCATGAGCAGACGGTAGGCGCCTGCCGCTCACTCATGGAACGGCGGGTGAAGATTAGCCAGCTTAATCACTATCTAAATTCACAATTTTACATTATATTTGTTTGAATTTTTAAATATAGCAAATGAGGTCAAAAAATTATGAAAATTTATGCACAGACTCCTGACACAACGTACTTCATTGTGTAATGTTTTTACAATTTTATCCTCTCTGAATATTGTTTGAAAATTCGTACGATTTTGATATTGTAGGAATTGTTACATACAGCAAACGAGTTCCAAAAGTTATAAAATTTTATGTGGAGCCTTCCAACGCAGTCAACCTAATTGTGCATTTTTGATAATTTCATGTGCTCTGAATTTGCCATGTTAATTCATGATAATTTAATCGTAATTAGCGATATGTGATGCTCAAGCATCCTTTGAAGTGTGTGACCTCTATCCTTCACATATATGTTGGCCTATTGCTGCTATTTTTTCTTTTCTACCGCGTCCTTCACATAATTTTCACTCTACCTGTATCGTCCCCTTCGCGCACTCCCTCGTCCGCACTGATCTCGTTATGTCCGTGTCGTCCACCTCCGCCCGCTTCCTCGTCTCCACATTTGTAAGTGTTACCATGCCGTCCCCCCACGCCCAACATAGGAAGTTCATATGAATCCCACATGCTGTTGCGTGAACCCTAGCTGTATATGTGTGTGCCACTACAACGATGGCTAGCCACGTCCAAGGTGCCCCCACTGTAACACTTCATGTGGGTACCACGAGGCACCTTCTACCAGTAGGTACGCACAGAGAATCTTGTAGCATGTAGTTCGTGGTTATGTTCAATCTCGTAAAGCATGTAACTGAATGGTGTATGCGTCGTTGTAGTTGCTATTTTTTGAGTGGACTATTCAAATGCTACGTCACGTGCATTAAGCTAGAGGGGTTGATGTGCAGCTTCGTAGCTCATGAATATTCATGACGCCGAGTCTCTCGGCCGAGAGCACCTTGCATTAGCATGTTGATACGTCCAACCCATTGGGTGCAGCCCGTACAAGACCATCGCCGTAGAACATTATCAAGTGTTCCATGTCTGCGACTACCTGAAGCCACAACAACTAGATCCGCAGTAAACGTTACAACAAAAATGATTATATGTGTGTAACTACATACAAATAGTTCATTAATTACCGATAATTTGATTACCCATCCAAAAAAATTACCTGTCTTTTGGGAGAAGCAATCATCACTACCGTGTCCGATAGAGCATCCTTAATGAGCTATGTACTTGCTTTTCAAAATAATTAGCTACGCACTCTTAATTTTGAGCAATAACCGCGAGAATGAGCTTCTGCGATGAGCTACTAAGATAACTGATGACCAACTATGAGAGGTTTGTATTTATGGCTGAGCGCAAAGGGAACCTAGTGCACTCACCCTGCAAATTAAGGAGTCGATGTGCATCACTTTGGGCGAGAGGGGACGACATGGTAACACTAACAAATGCGGAGACGAGGGAGCATGCAAGGGTGAACGGCATGGACATAACGACATTAGTGCGGACGAGGGAGCGTGAAAGGGGGGATGAAATAGGCAGAGTGACAATTGTGCGAAGGACATAGTGGAAAGGAAAAGATAGCAGCAATGGCCCAACATATGGACGAAGGATAGAGGTCACGCACTTCAAAAGATGCCTGGGCATCGCATATCACTAATTATGGTGGTGATCGGTTCGGCTGAAAAGCTCATGGCTTATGGCTGAAAACACTGTAGCTGGCTGAAAAAAGCACTGTAGCTGACAGAGGCTTATTTAGCATAATTAAATTTAAAAAAATTTAAAAATATAAAAATATGTTAGCCCATTACGTATAATACAAACAAATACGGGAAAAAAAGAACCGGCAAAAAAGCTCAACAAAAAGCCAAAAGTTCAGAAAAAGACGAAACGTATGAATAGTGAAAAATAAGCCAGAAGCCGAAGCCGAGTTGATCAGGGCCATAAGATTAAATTATCACAAATCAGTGGCAGAGTCAGGATTTGGTTATGTCCCGGGCTCAGTGGTGGAATGATCTAGGCTAGACCATAAAAATATTATCTAGGCTAGACTAAATTTACCCGGGTTGTACACTAGATATTTTTCACACCCTAGGCTGAAGCCTATCCTACCCGGGGTGTGGCTCCGCCCCTGTCACGAATTAACATGGTAAATTTGGAGCATATAAAATTTCCAAAAAATTCACAATTAGGTCGACTGTGTTGAGAGGCTCCATATAAAATTTTATAATTTTTGGAGCCTGTTTGCTATATATAACAATTCCTACAAATATCAAAATCGTATAAATTTTCGAGCAATATTCATAAGGGATAAAATTATAAAAAATTACACAATGAAGTACATTATGTCAGGAGATTGTGCATAAATTTTCATAATTTTTTGACCTCATTTGCTATATTTAAAAATTCAAACAATTATGATGTAAAATTACAAATTTTGGTAGTGATTAAGCCGGCTAATTAGGGCTTAATCACCTGTTATCCTGTGGGCGGGCGGCAGGTGCTTGTCGTCTGCTCACGGGGTGGCAGGTGCCATGCGTAGTCTCCCCCACACTACCGCCCGTCCACCGGACGACAAAAACATCATTTCTGCAAATACGTTATGCATACGGCTAATTTTATAAATATCGTCGCAAGCAGCATCAAATGCGCTAAAAACTCTAGGAAGAGTATATAGTAGACGACACTATATAGTAAAGCTGTATGAAGAGGGATGTAAAGATTATAGAGTCCTTGTGGTCTAAGATCTTTGTAGGGATAGTGTTGTAACTTTATGTATCCTCTGTACTCCTGATGTAACAGTATAAATAGGCTTCTCTGGAGTCTAGAAAAGGGGATTTTCTTTAGGGAGACAAAAGACCTTTCCTCTCACATTTAAAATTGCTTCCCATTCCAAGGAGCTCCGGGGTGCTCACCTCCGCTCATAAGGAGGCACTCGGAGGTCCCTTTCCTTTTACCGTTTGGTCTGAAACTATAACAGTTGGTGCCGTCCGTAGGGAGAGGCAAGCAAGTGAGCATGGTTGTCAGAATCATGATCCTGAACCAGATTGGAGGTTCTTTGGTAGGATCACAAATCGTATGATCGATGTAGAATCTAAGATCTTACCTGATTCTCCAAAGAAATATTTTTAAAAAATCTACAGTGTATTATAACACTACTGCATTCTTAAAATTATGTCTTTTGAACTTTTCTTTGCAAATTGTAAAGGTAAGATCATGTGTTATTTTAGGATAATTATAGTGAAAACAAAGAAATAAAAGTTAAAATAATTAATTAAAAGGAAGTATACAAGCAATTATTTGTAATAAAACAATAGAATCGTCAGAATTGAGTAGGATCGTGTGAAATTTTGATCATGATCCTACAAAAGTTTGGGTAAAATTGTAAGAATATTAAGATTCTACCATAGAATTAGATCAGTCTAGTCAATCTTAGATCATAAAATTTTAGAATCATATGACAGAATCGTGATTCTGACAACCTTGCAAGTGAGCAAGCCACACCAACATGGCCATTGGTAAGAAGAAGATGAACACATCCAAGGTCTCGACAATCGAGGCAGTAGCCGCGACTGTTACACTTAGGGCTCCGCAATCCAAACGCAGCCGGACCTCTGCAGCCACAGCCATCGCAGTCATAACCGCCGTTGAGGTCATGGTGGAAGAAGCCAACAACTCCATGCATGGGGAGCTCATTGGAAACGACACCCGACACATAGAGGCCTCGTTAACCGAGGGCAATAGGGCGAGGACCCTACCTCCCTCTGCTGTGGGAGTGGCCAAAGAGGCATACGAGGTGATGCAGATATAGCTGGCCAACTTCTGCTAGAAACTTCAGAGCCTTCGGTGACACCACCCAGTAGCCACGACACCAACAATGGAGTGCCTTATGAAATCATCACTAACAACAATTCCTAGTTCGATGTGGCCAAATTCAGGAGCTTATGTGTGAACATGGCCATAAAGATATGGTTCGCATTGGTTGGGCAACCCAAGTCAAACGGAGCCGTCAAAAGGGCAAACAGAAATCTCCAAGAGGGTCTCAAGAAGCACCTGCTTGGGATGCCTAAAGACCTTTGGCCCGAAGATCTCCTCAAGCGCTCTAGGCCATCTGGACCTCCCTTACAGGGCCAATATGATTCTCCTCCTTCAAACTCCTCTTTGGAGATGAAGGCATGACCCCGGTTGAACTCCAGGGATGGTCATGGCGAGCCCAGGCGAAGGGCGTACTAGAAACCATGAAGTTTCTTTGGACCTCCTAGTGGACAGAGATCCGGTGCCACACACATGGAATGCTAAGTCTCTGCAAGTTCTACTCATGAAAGCACAAGGGGCTTCGCCCTAGGACGAGCCCCTTGGTGTACTCATTTATAAGGTGTGGGTAGCTGTCTATTGGACAACCAGCTACAATTGGTCATAAGCCTCAGGTGCATGTCGAGGCTTGTAACCTCCCATGGCCCGCATCAATGAAAAATAGCAGGGGGGCCATTTGGTGTATAAATAAAAGCCACCACACATGGCCTCACGCCCCAGTGCACACCTCGATGCCCCATGCGAGAGCTCGGTGTATAAATAAAAGCCACCACGCATGGTCTCGCGCCCTAGTGCACACCTCGATGCCCCATGCGAGAGCTCAGTGTATAATTAAAAGTCACCACGCATGCCCTTGCGCCTCGGTGCACACCTTAATGCCCCGCGTGAGAGCTCTATGCATAAATAAACGCCACCACGCATGGCTTCGCGCCCTAGTGCACACCTCAGTGGCCCAGGTGAGAGTGCAACGCATGATCTCACGCGAGCTCTATCAAAAAAGGATGGGGGGATAGTGCTCGGCTTGCCTCCACCTCTCTAATCCACTCTCTCACGTGAGCTCTATCAAAAAAGGATGGGGGCGGTGCTTGGCTTCACCTCCCCTCGCTAATCCACGCTCTCGCGAGAGCTCTATCAAAAAAAAAAAGGATGGGGGACAGCCCTTGTTTCACCTCCCTCTCGCTAATCCACCCTCTTGTGCAAGCTCTATCAAAAAAAAAGGATGTGGGCCGGTGCTTGGCTTTGCCTCCCCCTCGCTGATCCATGCTCTGAGAGTGCCTGGACCCTCGTCCCACCCCCTTGCTAGCGCATGACCTCGCACGAGGCCTAGCAAACAAAGGGGGTGATGTGTTGCTCCTCAACTACCCCTCGCTAAATAACACCCTTGTGTAAGTGTGCGGAACTGCATAGTAGGTCAACAAAAAAAGAAGTTTTATTTATAATGCATACGTGCAAAGGCACAAATAACTATGTACAAGCATTGGAGACGAGCGAAAACAAAACGCAGCACAGGCTATGGTGACTTGTTCTATAGTTTGTACAACAACCAACCAACAAACTTATCATCAGAGGGGCTCATACGTAGAAACTTGGGAAGGCCGTCATCCGAATATCTGACTTTGCTGGGTGATCCACACCGACAGGCCTCGAACGCCGACCTCAAGGTTGAAAAATCTACACGAGTTTCCTTCGGAGGGGTGCAATCTCTACCCCGCTATGAAGCAGGAATGGCTTGTGCCCAGAAGTGGGCCACATCCACCCGCTTAATAGCTGCCTTCAGTTGGCGGTGCACCATGAACTCTTCCATGCTCCCTTCGGGATGCGCGAGGCCTGCCATCTTTGCCTCTTCGCACCATGATAAACGATACCCCCATTGCATAGCTGTAGCAGCCACACTGGCTGGAGATCACACGAAGGGGCTGGGATCTTTGTCATGTGCTTCGAAGAGGACGGGTCCCCCGGTTGGTAGCGCGCTTGTAGTCGTGACAGCCACCCTGAAAAGTGTCAAACCAAGGGAAAATATAAATAAGGGGTAATGCAAGCACAAGTTTAAGGAAGTTAATAACTTTATATTTCATTCCAAAACAAAGGATGTCTCTACAAAGCTGATGGCATATAGACACCCCTCCCTCCGGGGCCTAGTGCCAGCAGCCCAAAGGGAAAGTAGGCGCAAAAGCCAGAAAGCAAGGCCCCGGAGGGGACTATCCTATGCGGCAAGAAGAAAAAGAATGTAAGGCTCAAGGGGGTAGTTGCTAGGAGCGATCGAAGGATCACACCTTGTCACCAGCCGACGCCCCCCGCCCAGTGGTAGCTCCGCTCTTCTCAGCTAACTCCTTGTACATAGTAGCAAAGGCCACCTACCAGGGAACCCTTGCACAATGACACGGCTGGCCTGGCGTAGCTTGTGAGTAGATCTGATACTCATTTTGTTTGTAACTGAACTTCTCATCTGTTGTGAGAAATACGACAGTTCTATTTTTAAAATAGGTAGTCACAAACTTTCATTTGAATACGTGGGCAGTTGCAAGCGACGGCACCATTAAGCAGTTCTGTGGACTTGATGACTTCGACAACGACCTGGCTCTAAGATTTTTTTTATGGATCATTTTGCTTTCGATGAGTAAACAAAATAGTTCACAATCTGCTCGAACTGTCACAAAGAATGCGACGAGTTTCTCTTCTCCTGAAAATGGGAGTTTGTACTCCATTTCTGTCGCGATTAGGTCAAACAATTGTTAGAGTAAGCTGAGTTCTGATATAAATTTGTAACTTTGAACATGTCAAATTTCACAACCTTCAGCGATTATGCATAACTCCATGCATGCATGCCTCCATTGACTCGGATTTGGAGCTTCGAAATAGCTTTCCAACGAGTCCAAGAACGCTCAAATCGGACTCCGTTTGTGAAAGTTGTGGACGTTTTAGTATCGGTCTTGCCAGCTGTCCCAATCCGAGTTCGAATCGATTTCAAATTTTTATATGTTTTGTTTTCTTGTTCAAGGGGCTTCCAAATCCGTTTGGAACTTGAAAAAGAGTCCTTCTCAACCTTTAGAAAGCCATAGTGTGGTCGGATTTTACCCTTACTTGCATTGCAATACTCGAACTCTTTATGTTTGGCAAGTCTCGCGCGTCTCTCCGGACAGCTCCTGCAGCATCCAATGAAATTGCCATAACTTTGTGTAAGAAGCTCCAATCAAGTGCTGTTTGATTCGTTGGAAAATAGACTTCATTATCTTTCCAAATATGTCTTTTGTGCACATTAGAAACCTCAGAATTGGCATTCAAAGCTTCTTGAACATTGTACACAGAACTGCAAGCACTAACCAAAGTTGTAATGCTACTTGGTGCCACATCACATACGGCTAATTTTATAGATACCGTCGCAAACAGTGTTAAATCCGCCAAAAACTCTAGGAAGAGTATATAGTAGATGACACTGTACAGTAAAGCTATATGAAGAGGGATGTAAAGATTATAGAGTCCTTATGGTCTAAGATCTTTGTAGGGATAGTGTTGTAACTTTATGTATCCTCTGTACTCCTGATGTAACAGTATAAATAGGCTTCTCTGGAGTCTAGAAAAGGGATTTTCTTTAGGGAGACAAAAGACCTTTCCTCTTACATTTAAAATTGCTTCCCATTCCAAGGAGCTTCGGGGTAGCTCCGCCCCCGCCCCCGCCCAGTGGTAGCTCCGCTCTTCTCAGCTCACTCTTGTACATAGTAGCAAAGGCCACCTACTAAGGAACCCTTGCACAATGACACGGCTGGCCTGGCGTAGCTTGTGAGTAGATCTGATACTTATTCTATTTGTAACTGAACTTCTCATCTGTTGTGAATACGGCAGTTCTATTCTTAAAATAGGTAGTCACAAACTTTCATTTGAATACGTGGGCAGTTGCAAGCGACGGCACCATTAAGCAGTTCTGTGGACTTGATGACTTCGACAACGACCTGGCTCTAAGATTTTTTTTATGGATCATTTTGCTTTCGATGAGTAAACAAAATATTTCACAATCTGCTCGAACTGTCACAAAGAATGCGACGAGTTTCTCTTCTCCTGAAATTGGGAGTTTGTACTCCATTTCTGTCGCGATTAGGTCAAACAATTGTTAGAGTAAGCTGAGTTCTGATATAAATTTGTAACTTTGAACATGTCAAATTTCACAACCTTCAGCGATTATGCATAACTCCATGCATGCATGCCTCCATTGACTATCACTAGCTAGGATAGGTTATCATTTAAATCTGTGGAAGAAGTGAAGCTGTCAGGATCATGGAAGAGAGCCTGGGTTATGTATCACCAAAAGGAAATGCTGACTTGAAAGGATTCTTCTTTTCCGCCACAATATCACGACTCTTCATTCTAAAACAGAAATCATGACTCTTTTAACTCTGCCGCTTTAGCTAGTCCCCTTTCATGCATTTTTTGTCCAGTAATCGTATTTCATCAAGTAATTACTTAACTAGCAATGACATTATGCAAAAACACATTCAACAAATCATCCATAGTGGTGGAACTGGTCCATCCTACCAACCAAACCATATTTTCTTTGTTATCATCATCATCATCATCATCATCATCATCATCATCATCATCATCAAACCATACTTGATTAATACATCTGGAATATTTAATGGGACGCGCATTATTAGCTATTTATATTAGTCATATTATTTTTTAGAATAAACATATATGTGTCATCTTCACAGTGGCGATTTGCAGTGTTGATGCAAAGCCACGATAGCAACCAACCTGTCTGAGCGCCCTTTGTTTTCTCTTTTCAATAACACGCCATGGAAGTGTTCCAAACGCCTTGCGCACCTCGACAGAGACTCCCGTCTTAAAATTAGGCAAACCTTGTTGTATGATCATGTAGCACCATGTTAAATTATGCAGAACCAGACGGATAGGAAAGAGACATGATGACTTAGCATTAAGTATGCTAATGCAGCCAAACAGAAGCATCAGAGTAAGACTGGCAACCCATAGTCTGAACTCTGAAGATGTCGATATCTCAACCCTGATCTTCAGGAGACAACCAGATAGATGCCTTATCTCTCTTTATCTAAAGATGTGGTTTTTCATTGATTTTTTGACGAGTGTTTCTCTCTTTTTTTGCGAGAGATTTTTTTTTGACCAGTTAACTCAGGTAACACGCGTCATTTGTTTTCTCCGGCGACGAACTCCGACAGCTGCTCGACATGTCTCAACGGTAAATCCGCCTCTAGGCACACGAGTAAATGTTCAGTAATGATAAATGTATGATCAGTGATGTTCAACAACAGGTAGAACATTCTTCTATCCTTGTTAGCTAGATTTAATTGGTGTGATTGGAATTTCAAACAGAAGAAAAAAAATCGTGCGATTGATAGAACAAATTAATAACCCTAGTCACGCAAGCTGTACTGTAGAACTGCAATTCGTCGTCGCAATGAGAAGAAAAGAAAGAGAGAAAGGAACTGAAATTAGCCACTGCAATCTTCCTTGGCATTGATCATATTCTGAACGCGTACGTGCACAGTTGGAATTGCTGTACGCAGATCAGAGTCCACTTTGTCTTTTTATTTGCTTGTCTGAATTGAATGTACATGGTTTTTCGTTCTAGTAGCATCGTTCCATCTCCTTTAAGCTGGCCGCTAACTCATGCGCAAATACGTACATCACGGTTGCCACAAAATCGCAACGCTTCAGTAGTTTATCAGCAACTACAATAACATTCCATTCCATTCCATTCCATAATACCCGTAATAGCTTTCTCTTTTTTGCTTTTCAGCTGGTTTTTTGTTCCGATTTCTTTCAACAATCCATATTTATTAGACTAATAAGCTATAGCTAAAATGTAGCCAGAAAGAGCGCACCATGAGTGTTTTCTTGACGCATGTACTCGATCGCCATAACGAAGTTCGGTCCCGCTCGGTTGGGCTGAAAAGCTGTAGCTTATGACTGAAACTGCACTGTAGTGGTTGAAATTTTACTGTAGCTAAAGGTGGCTTATTTGGCATAATTAAATTTAAAAATATTTAAAAATAGAAAAAAATATGCTAGCTCATCACAGACAACGCAAACGAATACAGAAAAAAAAGAACCGGCAAAAAAGCTAAAAAAACTAAAAATTCAAAAAAAGAAATTTATAAATAGTAAAAAATAAGTCAGAAGCTGCAGCCGAAACGAACGGGCAGGAAAAAATTCCTCGTCACCTCAGCCTGCAGTAGCTCCATCAATCTGCAGCGCCCCTGGAATTCACTGAAACAGTTGAAAAGCACACAGGAAAGCCGAAAGCTGCCTACTATATTAGCCCCTTGCTTAATTTAAAATATGACAGCAGATAGATCAGCATGTGATGAGATGGATAGCAAAAGATAGGGGTGGAAACGAGCAAAGCCGAGCCGGCTCGAGCCAAGTTCGGTCTGGCTCGGGTGAACAGTTGGCTCGGCTCGGCTCGGCTTGGCTCGAGATGAGGCTCGAGCCGGCTTGCGAGCCCGAACGAGCCAGCACCGAACGAGCCATTTTGGCTCGAAGATAACAAAACGAGCCATTTTGGCTCGAAATGAACCGAACGAGCCATTTTGGCTCAAAATGAACAGAGGCACATTCACAAAATCAAAATCACAGAGTAGGCATATTCAGGCACATTCACACAGACATCACAGGCACATGATGATGATATGAGATCAGAGCAGGCACATTCAAGCTCATTCACACAGACAACACAAGCACATTCACAGAATCAGCAGGCACATTCACACAGACAGAGAGCAGGCACATTCACAGTTTCACACAGAGCATTCAGAGTCTCAGACAGACAGAGAGCAGTGCATTAACAACAAGCATTCACAACAGCATTGCCACTGAGCAGTTCACAGAATCCGTAGCAGCAGTAGTAGTGTTCAACAGCAGTCAGCAGGGAGCAGCAGAGTTCAATTCTCAGACAGAGTTCACAGACAGATTTCAGCAACACTGCAGTTCACAGACAGAGTTCACAGACAGTTAAATGTACATTTCACAAGCATTTCACAACAGCCACAACAGCAGGGAATAAAATTGGTGGAAGCATTACCAGATACTAGCTGCTCTCTACGACGCTTTTAGGAAATGGAATGGTTTGAACATCATCCTCTTCATCTTCTTCCTGAAATGATATATAATATTGAAGTTAACATAAGCAAAAATAAAATAGACAAATAAAGCATTACAAATGAACCTACCACAACTATAGGAGATCTCATATCATCATGTGCACCTCTGATCCAGCTAGAAGCACATACCAAATGTTGAACCATAGCCGGACGTAAAGAACTCCTATAGTCATCTAGTACTCTACCACCAGCACTAAATGTTGATTCTGAAGATACACTGGTAGCTGGTACAGTCAAAAAATTCTTAGCCATATTCGACACAACTGGAAATCTATGTGCATTCAAATTCCACCACGCGAGCAATTTAAAGTCCTTGTTATCTAAATTCTCATTTATTTCATCTAAGTAGATGAGTAACTCTGACTTTGAAGGCTCGGTAGAAGTGGAACGCAAGAATGACTGAAACTGAGTTGAGACTGATGATAATGAGCTGCTTGTACCCATAGCTGAAGAGGAGGTTGCTTCATCTCTATTGCCCATTCTGTTGTGCCGATGATCCATCTCAAACTGTGAATACAAATCCTCCAATTCAACCTTTACATCATCAAGCTCTTTTGCAGCTTTTGAGGGTTCATACATTTGGTTAAAGCACCAACTAATGAACCTCATCTTAAACCTGGGATCAAGAATAGTAGCAAGGACCATGACATTGTTCTTTTCTTCCCAATACCTGTCAAACTTATCCAACATTGCAGTAGCCATTTGCTTCAAAAACTCATCTCCAGAAGTAATTGCAGCTCTTAATGCAATCTTGACATTAACTATATGAGGATAAAAAATATTTGCCGTTGGATAAGTTGATCCAGAAAATGCAGTAGTCACTTCAGATAAGGACTGCAATATTGGTGCAATTTTTTCATAAAATAACCAATCTTCGCCCGATGGTTGCCATTGATAATTTGCATCCGTGTCAGCATAACACACTAAAGCATCCTTATAAGCAATACATACTGACAACATTTTATATGTAGAACTCCATCGTGTAGACACATCCAGGCTCAATCCAGGGCCAATTTGCAAAGCAAGCGATGAGCAGATTTGTAAAAATTTGTGCATACGAGATGGAGACTTCTTTATATACTTTACTGTTTCCCTGAGCTTGCTAATCAAAGGTTCTAATGGTTGTAGTCCATCATTAACAACCAAATTGACTATATGAGCACAACATCGAACATGAAAATACTTGGCAATGAACCGAGCTGATCCTCTAGCAGCAAACTTGGCCATTAAACTACGTACAGCAACAGTATTCGAGGAAGCATTATCAAGAGTAAGTGTGATGATCTTATCCTCTATCTTCCATTCAACAACGCAATCAAAAATAGCCTGAGCTATGACAACCCCAGTGTGTGGAGGATCCAACTCAATAAAGTTCAACACATGACATTACATAACCCAATTTTTATCTATATAATGTGCCACCAAGCTCATATAGCAAATGTTTTGGTTTGAGGTCCACAAATCACAAGTTAAACTAATATGTGCCACACTTCTGAGACTTTTTCTAAGAACTTCTCTCTCTGATTCATAAATCTTGCTGCATTCATTTCTTATTGTCTTTCGACCAATGAACTGATATAATGGATTTAAATATCTCATCAAAACATTAAACCAAGTATGCTCGACCATCCTAAAGGGATATTCATGGACAATTATCATCTTAGCAATAATTCGACGAGTTTCATCTTGATCATATTCCCTAGTAGAAACAAAAGGTAAACCAGTCTCACCTCCCATGGCAGGACCGAAGTTCAAGTTCGCTTGAGATTTCATCTTAGCCACCTTGTTCATATATGGCGTGCACTTCGGTATATGCCTCATAAGATGTGAAGTTGCACCCCCTTGTTTTTAAGACATGAGCTTGTAGCAGAACCTACATTTTGCCTTTGTATCAACCTCTCCTTTCTTTGTCTTCGATGGAACATTCACCACCTTAAATATCTTCCAACAATCAGACCTCTGTTTCTGTTTACCATTTGCCTTTGGAGATCCTTTCCTCCTTTTTGCTCCCCTCTTCTGAGATACTGTACCCTCTTCTGTCAATGCCACATCGGCTTCTTCAGCACCATTTGAACTTGAGGAGTCCACATCCACATCATCCATGTCCTCACCACCATGAACATCACCACCCAAAGCCTCCCAATCCACATCCTCACTCGACGACTTCAATAAAACATTGTACAATTCAAAAACACAATTTCATAACAATAACATATACAACATATGTATGGAATAACAATTGCATAACAATAACATATACAACATATGTATGGAATAACAATTGCATAACAATAACATATACAATTTCAGATTAAATATTACAATTTCAGATTAAACAGAGGCACATTCATATTAAAGTTTGAAATAGATACAAGTAAATCAATGTGGGTAGATCTCTGTTACAATGGAAACACATAATTAGGTGCAATCCCTGCTGAGACAATTTCTAGCAATAATTTATGTAAGCACTAAAACAAACAAACTGTGCATACAGCTGCAAGACAGTATTCATGAAACTGGTAAATAACTGCATTGTTTTTTGATCCACAAGTTCTAGATGCTGCCTATATATTGAACATGAAGCAGATAAAAAAACTTTAATTCAAATGGGAAATGGATCCTCTGCATTGCATCACTAATGGGCATGCATTGTCACTAATGGGCATCACAGCACAAATTGAAGGCATAAAGCAGGATTACCCTAATCCTAACCCTAACCCTACCCCTAACCCTAATCCTCAGTGTAACTGGTACTCACCGATGCTGCTGGTTCGGCGAGGTCAGGAGGCGGTGCAGCTCGTGCAGGCTCGCCCCTATTGCCGACGGGGAGGCCCCGACGGCGACCGGCTTCTTCCCTCGACCTCGGGCACGGGATTCCAGGCTCCGTTCGCGGCCCATTCGCGTCGGTTGGAGGAGCCCGCGTGGCCGCGTTGTGGATCGGGATTACGGAAGAACACCGCCGAGGCGCCGACTGGGGACTGGCCGAAGGGGATTCGGGGATGGACGGCGGGTGGCGGCCGAGCGCGTGGGGAATGAAGGGGAGGGGATCCGGGAAGGACGGCGGGCGGCGGGGGCGAGCGCATGGGGAAGGAAGGGGAGGGGATCCGGGAAGGACGGCGGGCGCTGGGCGGGAGGGGGTCGGGGACGGACGCCGGCTGCGGAAGTGGGGAATCGGGGCGGAGTACGGACTGCAGAGTGCCGCCCGACGGGTTAGGGTTAGGGGCGGAGTCGCCGAGTCGGACTGCGGACTGGACCGATCGAGCGAGACGAGTGGGCTGGGCCGGAGTCCGACCGAGCTCGAACGAGCCAACGAGCGGCTCGCGAGCGGCTTGTTTTTCTCACGAGCTACAAACTGCGCTCGGCTTGGCTTGAATCCTTACGAGCCCGAGCCGAGCTGGCTCGAGCTCATTACAAGCTGAGCCGGCTCGCAAGCCTCAAGCCAAATTTCCACCCCTAGTAAAAGATCCCCTGATCGGGCTGCTTGCCAGCCATGATCGATAGTAAAAGTAAGCGTCACATTTTTCACTTTTCAAGCTGCAGGCTTGGGTTTTGCTCTACGTGCATCACAGCAAAAAGATCTAAATTGGGGCGCTCGAAACAGCTTTTAAGCTGTAGCTTCTGGTTGTGGTAGTTGGTTTTTAGCTAAAAATAAACTATAGCAAGTGTTTACTTTTTCTAAATCATTTAATTAAAAATAAAAAAAATAAGAAAAAACATTATATCATTATAGATAATGCAAAAGAATAAAAAACAAAAAAAATGAAAAAAACCGAAATTAAAAAATTAATATGTTTCAAATGGCTTCCGAAGCCGTCTGGAGCATGATCACATAAGAATGCAGCTTCTATGTTCCCCTTCTCTATTTCCGTTCCTGTTCTCTCACACATGTCAGCAGACTATTCATTCTACTTTACTTTTTGTGGGTCTGTAACAGCATCCACCTCCTCCAGACTGCTGCCATGTATGAGGAAACACAGAAAAGAGGGCAGTTGTATTCGTCACATAAATGTTAGGTTGCTCGCGAGTCAAGGCCCACGAATATGCAAAAGTGGGCACATTAGTTATTGACAGTACTAGTCCATGTGATTATTATGGGCAAGGAAAAACATTCTTTTCTTTGTTAAAACAGAACAAACGCTGTTACTCAGCAACGCTGCTAAGAGTCTAGAACTAGGAAAACAGCGTCAGTCTCTCGCTAGCAACTGCTCTACGGCAAGTTCACTGTTACTACTCTTTCCTAGTTTACACATCTTTGTAGTATTTTTGAAATCAAGATCAAGAGCTGTACCATTTATTTACGAAGAAGAAAAATACAATACTAATCCCCACAGGGGAGACACCAGAAAACACCAACACCGAAAGAGAAACACCAACACTAGAGAAGGAGTCCCAAATCTGAAACTTCTACCAAGACACCATTTGCACCAACAAGGCCAACACCATGTGAAGAACCGTGTTTCCTGTAAGGACTTGAGGTGCGGCCATCAGTACTAGGTGCACACTACGGTAGTAGCCAAGATTTGTTGAATCTGTTGGTAAAATAAGAATTTTAAAATGCTTTTTTCGATGTTGCCAGTCATACTTTGTAATGTTACACATGTGCAAAAATTATTGTAGATGTTATCATACGATGGGAATGCTTCTATCGTACGTCCGGGCACTGGCAACACCCAATTTAAATCCCTCTTCACGTAGAGCGAACTTCTTGCAAATTCGTCTTATTTTATGAATGAACTCGTTGCCGTCTAGTTTTGGAAAGACCGAGAAACGAAAGTTTAGCTGATGTGGAAAGGTCGCTCAATAGAAGGAAAGTCTGATGCAAACGCAGAGACGAGAGCAAGGAGATCAAGACACAGATAAAAAGGAACTCTGTGGAAGACAGTTGGGCAGATACGAAGAGAAGTTTGAAGTAAAATTCATGATTGAGTCAGATACGTTTAGGAGTCATAGAATAGACTATATAAGAACCTGTTTGGATCCTATGAGCTAACAACTAGTTGCTAATTTTTAGTTCTTGTGGATCCAGACAGGAGGGCTAATGAGTGGGCTAAAGTTTAGCCAAAGCCCCAACTAGTTGCTAGTCAACTAGTTGACCAAACCTAGCTAATGAGGGCTAAAGGACCAGCCGGATGGAAAAAAGACGCCGATACCCACGCCAACTCTCCCAGCGCTAGAGGCTCAGGGGTATAACAGACTTTGTACTGAGATAGTAGTACTTATTAGTCATTGGATCCAAATAGGACTGGGCTAATCTTTAGCCAGCTAACTACTAGTCAGCTAACAACTAGTCCTAGTCCATCCAAACAGACCCTAAGCCATGTACTGATTTACGAGAAAGACACCCAAGTAACCAAACACTTTTACCTTTGCCATGCGAAAAATCATCAACAGAAATACGAAAATAATCTTACGGTCTGTATCCATTACAATCACTTGCTTTGCACACAGCAGTGCCAAAGCCAAATGGGACACAGTATCTCTCAAGAAGAGCACAAACTTAGTTCTTCGCACCGGTAACGATTTCTTCGCCTTCTTGCAATGGAAATTTGGGTCAGGTCTCCATGGGTTAAAATGAGCCAAAACTTGTCTCAACACTGGTCATCATCATCATCATCATCATCAGTAACTTTCTTTACATCCAAACCTATATATTAATGGAAGAAATATCGCATACTGGAATCATGGCCTAAACGAAAACACCTGACACATGGCTTGTGACAATTTCTATGATCCAGTTCTCTGATAACAGGAGTATATCGCGGATTCAAAGATTGTAGTGCTTATCATTGGCTGCATTCCGGGCGCAAGCTCAGGTCAGGGCTGGCGACCTGAGACCCTAACCCGAGCCATGGCCGACTCTCCGGCAGCTCCTTCTTGACCGGAGTAGCATCTGAAAGGGAGCCTTGATATGGTGCCTTTGCATTAAGGCTGAAACAAGGAACAACACAAGTGAGATCCAAAATACTCGAGTTGTAGCCATATTTGTGTCAAGACTGACAGTAAGAGTAACCTACCGATCCTTTCGCTTCGCGAGGAACCGGTGAAGTGACGCCTTCCTAGCCTGAGGCAGATCTGCAAGACAAAGGATTGATGAGATCAATCAGCGTGACAAAATTAACCATTCGGATGTTACATTCATATTCCGACAGAGAATCGATACAAATAGGAACATAAGGTGGACTGTTACCTGCTGCACTCGGACGAACAGGCTCCTGGGCATTGACCTGGGCAACAGGTAATGCAGATGCTGGGGCAGGCACGGCTGAGACCTTAGTGCTGTCGGTGACGGTTGCAGCTGCGGAGGATGGCGGCAAGGCAGAGATCCGCGCTGGGGAGGCACCCTTGCTGGCCAGCTGCATCAGGTCCTTGGCCCTCTCGGTTGGGAAGTCATCGAACACGAGGACCTTCCCACCGTAGAAGATGGTCAGCTGGCGCTTCTCTTGGTCCCTGAGAACAAAGCCCAGAGAACCTGAATTACCTAACCGATCTTGGTTGACAAGCACTCGTCGTCTTGAGTCCATTCACAATCAGAAGAACAGCTCCTATCAACTAAACGCTTGATTTTTGTTTGGTTCATCAAATCACTATCAGAACATTCAGTTCCAGATCGAGAGATCGCATTAAGCTGTGAAACAAAGGTTCTTACTACCACAAGTTCAAGCAAGACCTTCACACAAGATTTGGATGGTTACCTTCTCAGTCATGTAACTAACTGCTGCTGCAGCTACTACAACAGTATGTATGTATACGAACTGAACTGAAACGGAACAGATATCACATCGAGAGGTGTTTGTTTCGTCCAATACCTCGCATCAGGGGCTTCTTGCGCGCCGGTCTCGGAGCCGAAGCCGGCGTTCTGGGGGAAGAGATCCACGGTCTCCTTCCTCGCCTCCCCCTTCGCCGCGTCCGCCGCCGGAAGGAAGCTTATCGTCGCAGGCGTCCTCGGCGCATCTCCCGCTTCACCTGAAACGCAGAACGGTGTACTTTGTTAGATAAAATCCACATCCATCGGATAAGAAAGGTTCTAAATTTTCAGGTCAGTTGTGCAGAAATGGGGTAACAAGTGATTAGGTTCGACAAATTTGGAAAAGGTCGAGGCTCGTTGAAGACAAGTTCTTAGCAAAACGTTGGACTATCACTTCCAAAATTCAAACTTTGAGACCAGATCTCACATGAAACTCCTACGAAAGCACCTCAAAGTTGCAATTTTTTTTACAGGAATCAGACCCCAAATTACAATTCTTCCCCCAACAAATAGCTTTAAACTCTCAGCAGAAGAGAGAGGCAGAGAAAAAAAGGAAGGCCCAAGCCCCAAGTCCTAAAGATCCCAATTTTTACTCGAGAAAACAGAGCACGGGGACGCCGCTCACCTCTGATGCCGAGGCCGAGCTCGCCGGCGGCGGAGCCGTTCTGCCTGACGTAGCGGCTGAGGAGGTTGCAGGTCATGGCGAAGCTGCTCGCCCTCTCCCAGGATTTTGCGGAAGCCATCCTCACACACAAACCTCAAATCAAATCTCCACCCGAGAGAACTCCCCACAAATTCCTTCCCAAATCCGCCTCCAAACCGACCGAATTCCCGCGTGTTCCACGAAATTTGCTTCAATTCGCTCAGCTTCCTTTGCCTTGTGGTGTTCTTGATTTTCCTTCTCCTCTGGCTGTTGGCTTGTCTAGGTGCATGTATTATATACGGGAGGTGGTGCTCATTTCGGTTTATGCTGTAATCTCTTTAACTTTTTGTTTACTGTTTAAGTTTTTTTTATCTACAACTGTTGTTAACTTTTCTCAATATAATTAAATTTGAAAATAGAAAACAGAATATCTCACAATGGATAACATAAAAAAGAAAAGACAAAAAATAAAAAAACTAAAAGCTAAAAACTGAGACTCACTTAAACAGGGCTAAGCATATCTTAATTCGATTTTGTAATTACAAGTTGCGGATTTTATATTCATTTCTTGCTTAGCTTTTGTTCGGACACGTGATTTTCGTGGAGTGGCCGAGTGGGTAAGAGACTGCGACATGGCATGTGCGCAGATTCCTCATGTTTTTTTCACTTTTTTTGAGAAGCTTTATTTATTCCTTTTCTTTTACGGGTACGTGTGTGTACTGTATTCACCATTGATTCATGTGCACGTTTTTCAGTGCAACGTGGCAGATTCTTATTGGGCAGGACCAGATGACTCCTTCGTGGTTTTGGCGCGGAAGCTGGCGGGCCCCACCTCCGGCGCCTGCTCTGGGCCACGGGATACGTCACGTGTCGAGCGTCTCTTCTTTTATTTTTAAAAGGTGGTCAAATTCATAAAAAGTAGCTAAAAACTAGATTTTAGAAAAAGAACGCACGAGGACCAAAAAGCAAAAGATTCCGAACTTGAGTACATCAATCAAACGATGATTTTTCTGGTGCCAACCATCACTCCGGCTTAACTGATATTTCACAAGCTGTTGAGAGAAAAGAAAGGTGGTGTTCGGTGTTCAGCGTTAAGCGAGCTAAAAGTAAAAGAAAAAAATTGGAAAAAAACTCAAAAAAAAGTTAAAAGTTTAGAAAAAGATGAAATTTATGAATAGTGAAAAATAAGCCAGAAATCAAAAGCTGAGACCGAAACGAGCGGGGCCTAATGTGCCTGGTTTGGGGTTAAAATAACCTTAATTCAGGTAGGGTAGCTAAACGCAATTTTTTATGTTTTGACAGCTAAAATGTTGTTTTGCTATATTAGGTGGGTTAGACGTTAGCTTGTTCCACTTTTTGATGAGTTGACTTAATCCTAGGTTAGGAGGTTAAAACATAAAAGGGCATTATGTCCATGAAAGTTAACCAACTTGAGTCACGAGTATAAATTAAATTTGTTTTTCCTATAAGGAAATGAATGCATGACAAAGTCTAATTTTTACTTGTATTGTAGCCATATATTCGAAATAAATTTCTTGAACCGTGCGAGGACAAAACCTCCTATACGTTTCTTTGGAGGCCGGCATTATTTATGTACATCTATTCCAATAAGTTTTCTATCATATCATTGCAATTGATGTTGGATCTTGAAGAGGCTTAAGAGATCTTCAAAAAGTAGATCTTTATGATCCAATAAAAAATCAAGCTTGTTTAAATGTTCTACCTATTCTCTATTTCCTTCTAAAGAGTGCTCAATCTACAAGAACTGTTTATTATAATTTAAGAAAAAGTATAATTATTTAACAGAAAGGAAGAGCTTTGAGTTCATGGCACTAGTTTCGAAGAAAATAAAAATAGGTTTACCATACCCCTTTTAACCTTTCAAGAAAGATTAACTAATCTAAAGAAAAACAAAAAAGAAATTACATTGAATTGTATTTCTGAATAACGTGTGATATCCTCTCGAACTACAAGTATTCCTTAAGAAAAAGGTCCTACTGGTGTTTCGCTGGTTAAATACCTAAGCCACCTTATAGATTTTTTTTGAAATAACTATTTTTTTATTAATATTAACAAAATAAATAGTTGAATTTTTTACTGGAAAATAATACTCCCTGTCGCCAAATGAAATGTCGATGGGCTAAGGTCCTGTTCATATTGATTTCTACTTCTGACTTCTGCTTGAAAAAGCTAAAAACTAATACAAACACCTGACTTTTCGAAACGGCTTCTCCACTCTTCTCGTTATCGTCTTGCTTCAGGGATAAGATAGAGGGTCATGGGTACATCACCCCATCGCACTCCCCTTGCTCCCGTCATGCGCATGTATCTATCTCTCACTTTTTACACCGCTCACACCATCTTTAAAATCACTTCTTTTAATAACTACTATTTATTTTCAACCATAAGCCACAACTAAAAGCCGATATGAATATGGCTTGTAGAAAAGATACACCACTTTAAAAAAAACACTTTATTTAAAAATTAGTTACCGTACATTTACTATTAAAAAAAGGGTTTATACAACTAAAATGAACCGGGCTTAGGGGGGCTTGTGGCGATATTGGTTCACTAGGACTACTATGATGATGCTATATAGAAATGAATTTCTCTGAACAACCGTAGGCCCATAGCCATGCATGTTGCGAATTTTGGACACATATAGCCCCTTAAACCCCAGAAATTCCAAATCTAGTCCCTATATCAAAAATTTTCCATATCTGACCCCTGCCCGAGCGCGCGATCATGTGGGGGCGACACGTGTCCGGTCGTGCGGTGTGGTACCGCACGACCGCACTGTAGCTGGGTCGTGCGGTACCATACCGCACGACTCCACTGTTCACCGTTGAAATGCAGAGAATCTCGCGGTCGGGACGTCGGTTATGCGGTCGCCAGAGAGGAATCGCGCGCTAGGGCCGGTGAACAGTGGAGTTGTGCGGTGTGGTACCGCACGACCCAGCTACAGTGCGGTCGTGCGGTACCACACCACACGACCGGACACGTGTCGCCCCCACGTGATCGCGCGCTCGGGCAGGGGTCAGATATGGAAAATTTTTGCTATAAGGACCAGATTTAGAATTTTGGGGGTTTAGGGGGCTATATGTGTTCAAAATTCGCATGTTGCATCGTAGGCCCATAGCTACGCAGTTGCGGTGGCGGAACGAACATGACATCCTCCAGCCGAAGAGACTGAGGTTTGGGCCATGCACCGCAGGCTGTCACGGATATTGACCCGTGACTAGCTTTGGAAAACTTACGGACGGGACGGGATTATAATGATGTATATTTATTAAGGTTGTATAATAAATATAATTATATTTTAATTATAGACAGTAAAACAAAATTATATATCAAATATAATTATATTATAATATCTAGTCATACATTTATATGAATAAATTCATTAGTTATTTTAAACGTAAGTGAGATTTTCTGGCTGGTAGACGAGCTTGGAGATGTCTCTGCTTTAGCTACTGGATTTTGATCTCAAATTTATGCACCCCATCCGGCCATCCCTACTAAATTGTTCCTCTAAAATTCACTAGAATAATTGAATCATTACTTTTGTGATAATAAATAAAAACAATGGATGAGATTTAAGACACCTCATTCGTTTTAAGAGCAAGAAAATACTACAATAATCTGAAAAGGAAAAACCCTAGAAATTCTCACATTAATCAAAAAATGATAAACATTTTTACCACTTATTTTGGTGGGACTAGATTATAACGGTGCATATTAATCATATATGCATATTAGAGTTGTATTGTAAATACAATTGTATTTTAACTATAAGCAGTAGAGTTATATTTCAAAGATAACTATATTAAAATATTTAGCCGCGTACTTATACGGGTAAATCCACTAGTTAATGTAAATTATAGGGTCATTTTCTGTAAGTTACTAATATAAATTAGAGGTGTAGCTATGTAAAGGGCAGAAAATGTGCATGCCTTTCAGTTTTCATGTAAGCGCGCAAACATGTGCAAAACTAGTTGAACTCTTTTTTTCCTAGAGAGTTCAAGACAGATGCACATATTCAATATACATCACACTCACACATATGTGCGTGTCTATTACACACGCTAGAAATCTATAGAAGGCACATAATTCGAAGCCTTATAGAGGACAGGCACATATTTTCCACTGAACGTACACGTGTGTATATACTCCAAAAATCATAGACATCAATACTAAGTTTAGGACTTAAACCTTTCTAGACTGTGTGTACACTAACCCGTCAAACCATCTAACCACATGCCTTGAGTCCTTGACAGCTTCCGAACCCAGTTGAACTTGATAGGGTAGAAACACCTATAGTATGATGGATTTATTCATCATATACCCTCCTCATAGATGGAAATTCAGGATTTATCCTCCTGGCCTACGTGTCAGTGACTTATGATGACCCCACATGTCATTGAGGTGGGAGGGTAAATCCTGAAATCCTCAATTCAAGGGAGGGTATATGATGAAGATCCCCTATGTTGGATTTATTCATCATATAATTTTGGCTTGCCACGCTTTAATTTCCTAGCATATTCATCACTAGAAAAAAAAAACTTGGCATTTTTCCAAACATGTGGTATACACAAATTAGTTACCTAACTTTGCTTAACCTGTGGAGACCGATTTGGTTGCCACAAATAAATGTTTAACTTGTCATACTTTGCTATTACTAGGTGTGGCAAAGTGTGGTACACCGTACACCAGTAGCTATCCAGATGCACCATACAGTTAAACGGTTGGTTGAAGTTGTAAAGAGGAATTTGAGCATGCAGGACTGTAACGGGAGATGGAGAGAAAAAAAAACTCTGACAAAACTTATTTAATATGGTTGCGACTTATATCTTTTAGCTGAAATTTTTGAATTTTAGTTCTTTGTGACAGAGATTACGAAGATAGACATATTTATTTAAGATTTTGGTTGATACAGATGTTGGACTTTGTAGGACCGGACAGGCAACAGAGGGGGTGAATTGTCGGGCCCCCGGATTATCAAACCCGGACCCTCTGTGTATTACAGCACTAGTCCCAGATCAAAGCTAGTGCACACAGTCAAACAGAATGGAAAACATCACCAACAACGATTTATTACAGTAAATAAGAGTACTGACCACAGGGTCTCATTATTACAATGGAGGTTTAAGACCTCGCACACAAGAAATAAAGCGGAAGCAAATAAAACTCGAGGACGACCCATCAATTCGCCACAGGCAACTGACTGGGGAAGCGCGACCTAGTCCTCCGGGAAGAATCCATCGCAGCCACAAGCGAAGCAGTAGTCGTAGTCACCTTCCTGAGCTTCAACTTCCTCTGAGATTTTATTTTTAAGTGTAGCATGTGAGTACATAAAGTACTCCGCAAGTCTTGGGAAAAATGCATAGATGCAAGGCTTAACAAAGGAGGGCCATATGTTTCTTTTGCACAAAGCAATATTTGAAATCTCACTTACTACTAGTTATTTTCGAAGGCAACATTTAATGAAGTAAATGTTTTAACAGAATTAATTTTCTAGTGAAGGTTCCAACTACCAACACTATCTAACCAATTACCATTGGTCAAATTTTAAACTGCGGGTTCCATCCACCCTCTCTGGCTCCATCCGCCAGGATTCCCTTCCGAGAGTTCCCTCCACCCTCGGAATACAAATCTTTTGTTTTTAAATCCAAAACCAGAAATCTACCATGTGAATGCATTCCTTGCCCGCCCTTGACCGTGGGCACGGCTATTCGAATAGTTTTACACTCTGCAGAGGTTGTACAACTTTACCCACAAGAGATAAATTATCCTAAAAGTCAACACGCTTCCTTGGCATGAGACCTAGATAAAATACCACAAAGCCTTTACCTTACTCTAATCTAGCTAGATACCACCCGCTGAGGTTTCACCGCAGAAGGGTTAAATCCGCCCAATCTGAAGTCCCCTCTTGCGCCATATGAGTACAGTAAATCCCTGTCCCTCACTGTGAATAACCAGTCCATCCCTGGCACCCACTTTCCACTGGTGGCACCTAAACTAGACTATCATAAGTTAGTCAGCTAGGTCGTACCCATATAGACTTGTGGTTGTACGGTTAATGCTCAGTCTGGACAAACACAAGCGTCGGTCCTTAATTGACTAGGGTGGAACATACGCTTAACAAGATCTCGTGCTAACTGCACCAAGCCAAACCAACCATCCACCCTAATCTAAACCATCTTTCACATTTTTATTTTATTTTAAAGGAAACAGTGGTAACTCCAATCACCACAACTTTGTAAACACAAGGGTTTCAACAGTAAATCATAATTTCCCAGTTTCAAAGTTCCAAGGGTATATATTTAGCATGACTAAGCATTATACTACCATACTATCATTGTCAAAGAATAAATAATAATCTCATTAATGAGACAAAGGAAGTTTTAGGGTGACAAGGGTACATGACAATCAATTCCAATGGAGGGCATAACAAGGTTGGATCAACTACTATCTTAAGATTTGAATTATCATTTTATGTAAATAGCAATGCATAACATTTAAAATAATTAAAACATTTCAAAATCATAGGTTCAAGATGATCAAAGGAGACTTGCCTTCTTGCAGGGTTTCTGGGTCTTCTTGCTGCTGTGAAGAGGGATCGTCGACAACGTTGGAATCTACGCGAGGAAAGACGAAGCAACAAAACAAATAAATACAAACGAAAATTCAAATAAAATCCAAAAATTCAACAGAGGCCATAGTTGGATAGATTATGATTTTAGATGAATTTAGAAATTTGAATGGCTGGAATTGGAGTTAAAATGAGAAAGTTATGCTCATTTGAAAATCTCAGATTTGAATAAATCGAGAAATTCGGAAATTTCTGACAGGTGGGACCCACTGGAGAATTAAATTTTAATTTCTATTTTTATTTTGAGAGACTGACAGGTGGGACCCACTGAACAGTAACCACTGGCGGTCACTGACATGTGGGACCCACTGGACAGTGAGCCCACGGCTCAGCCTCTGACACATGGGACCCACTGGACTCCGGGCCCACTTGTCAGAGATAGCACAGAGAGGTGGGGCCCAGGCGGCAGTGGCCAGCGCAGACTGGCGGCCGCTGACGGGTGGGACCCACTTGTCAGCCCAGAAAATAAACGAAAAACTCAACCTCCGCGCGCGGAACCGAGGGCTCGAACGTGCGCCGAGGGAGTCGGGGGAGGGGAGAGCGAGCGGTGATAGCCAAGTGAGCGGGGAGGCTTTGCCTACCCATATAGGGCAATCAAACCTTTTGAGTTACCTGCCAGAGGGGAGGCCGGGGAAGGTGACCGGAGGCAGGGTCGTCGGCGGCGAGGGAGGGTCGGAGGGGTTCGGGTGACGCGTGAAATGCAATCCTTGAGCGAAGGGGGTTCGGTTGGAGGGGTCGACGAGGTGCGGCTACGAGCGGAGAAGGCCGGTGACGAGGAGGTGGCGGAGCTGGCTCGGGTCCTCCGGCGCGACGGCGCGACGGCGGCGGGGAGGGGCGGCTGAGGTGTCGGGGAGGTTCGCCCGGGCGCGAGGAAGCTCGAGGTGGCGACGGCGGGCTCCGGAGACGACCGAGGCGGCGGCGAAGGCTCGCCGGAGTACTTACCGTGGGCGCACGGGGAACTCGCGGTGCGACGGCGCTCGGGGCTTAGGGAGAGAGGTGGAGTGCTCTGGGAGGTGGTGCGGGAGGAGGCGGAGCCGGGGGAGCTATTTATAGGGGCGGAGAAAAGGACACGGGCGCGCAATTGCTCGCCGGTGTGTCGGCCGGAAAAAGGAAGGAAAGGGGAGAAACGGGAAAGAGGGGGCGCCGATGGAAGGGGAGCCCGGGAGATCGGGGATTCGGTCGTGGCGGCGTCCGGGACTTCCAAAACCGAGGGGGGCCGGGTAAGGCAAGGCGGGATCCGGCGCGGTCTCGGTCGGCCGGCGAAAACGGAAAGAGGGGGAAGGAAAAGGAAGGCGCCGGCTCCGCGGGGACGACGGACCCGACAGGTGGGCCCGCGTGCAGTGAGAGAGAGGAGAGAGCGGGCGGGCGGTGCGGATGGCTGCCACGCGGCTCGGGGAAAAGATCGGGCGGTGGATTGAGGCCGGGCGCGAAGACGCGGCTCCTCCGAGCCGTCCACGCGTCGGGCGAGGAGGAGGGGAAGGCGGGGCCGCCGGCTGACGGGCCGGGCCCGCTGGACAGCGAGGGGGAGGGAGGTGCGGCCGGGATCAGGCCGAGCGGCGACGTGGGTGGATCTGGGCCGTCCACGCGTCGGCTGGAGGAAAAAGGGAGGGATTTTATTTTCAGAATTTGATTTTGATTTTCAGAAAAGGCTAGAAAATTATTTAGGCCTCAGAAAAATATGAAAATACCTCCAAAAATTCCAGAAAAATTCACAGAAGCTCCTGGAGATATTTTGGATTTAATACAATTATTTCCAACTACTGTTGATATTTAATTTTCATATTTTGAATTACTTTTTAAATTCTGAAAATAGTTTTTAAATTCCAGAAAAAATCCAGAAAGGCAAATAAAAACCAAGTAAAACCCAATTACCTTAAAATAATTAATTTGAATTTAAATTTTTCAAAAAGCCAAATTTTGGGATGTGACATGAATGATGCTTAGAAATTTTTCTTCTAAATATTCACATATTCCTTTTTTCAAATAGCTACAAAGCTACGAAAACTGGGATATGAGGTCTACTTGAAAATAGAGGAACACAGATCACCGTACGACAACATCAGAACACAATGTGGTCGAGATACGACCACTCAACGGAAGCACAACATGGTCGATAACGGCTACTAGTCGGAAAGCACAAGACAACCAAACTGAACGCAATCAGTCAGCAGAGAAAAGCAACATAGTCAAAATTCAGACAACGTGGTCGAAAGGCAGACAATGTGGTCGAAGCCACTGTGGTCGAAACCAGCGTGGTCGTAACCAACATGGTGTAACCAATGTGGTCGAAACCATAGTGGTTGAAACCAACGTGGTCGTAACCAACGTAGTCGAACGCCAACGTTATCGAAGACTAATTGTGGTCGATACCAACATTGTCGATGTCCAATGTGCGGTCAAAAGCCCAGCGTAGTTCAAGACCAATGAGTGGTTAGAAACCAACGCTGTCAAAGACCAACGTGGTTGAAACTAACGTTGTCAATGTCCAATGTGCGCACAGAAAACACATGCAGTCGAAAACCAGAATGTGAACGTAAAAGTTCAGCGTGTGACCAAGAGATCTAGGACCATTGAGCAATTGAAACCATGTGCAGCTGTAAATGACTAGAGGTTGCAGAGAAGTCGAGCGACCACACGACTTAGGACCATTGAGCGATAGAAAGCAAGTGTGGTCGTAAATGACTAGAAGTACCAGAGGCGCCTGACCAAGACCATCAGATGTGGTCAAAAACCATCGAGCATTCGTAACCGACTACAGTCGTAAACAACTCGTAAGGTAGTGGGGGCACACGACCATGAGATCTATGACCATCGAGCAGTCAGAAACAAGTGCGATTGAAAGAGTGAACGCGGTCAAAAAGTAAAGCGCTGCGGTCAGAAACTTGACGGTGGTTGAAACAAACTTGGAAGAACAGAGGAAGCTAGTGAGGCGCACAACCGCAAGATCCAGAATTCAAATAACTTTTGATTAATTGTTCAACTGGCCATGAAACTTTGCACACAATATGGTTAGGGTCTCAGGAGGTTGCTCTGATCTTTAATTGAAAACTTAGTAACCAAAATGAGAGCTTCACGAGATTTCACCGCGAACACCCAAAACCGAATCCGAGAGAATAAGAAGGCAAACAGAACCACTCGTGGGTCAAGGGTAGCCAAGATGGCTTGGAGTACAATCCCACATGTCACTACAATTCAGAACAACATCAAGATCTAGCCAAGAACACCTTTAGATCAAGAAGAGAGAGGAACCTCTAGATCAAGAAGAGAGAGGAACAAAATGGAGAACGTAGAGGAAGAACCAAATCAACCCGAGCAAACTCAAACAGAGAAGAGATACACAAAATGAAGATCAATGATTGATGTATTGCTCAGATGAATGGTTTCACTGCCACTCCCCTCGGGAGGACCAGGCTCTAACCCTAGAGCCAACACTCACTCTCAAACAACCATTCCCCTCGCGAGGACCAAGCTCTAACCCTAGAGCCAACTCACTCTCTAACCTAACTCCCACGGGAGGGAGAGGCGCCAGCCGCCAAGGCTTGGCCAACCTACTCAATCCTAACTCTTGCCTCCCCTCCTTTTTTTATAGTCTCACAAGCGAACCCTAGACCTAATGGATCTAACCATTAGTCCACACCGGGGATAACCCGTTAACCCCACCTAACACCGAGTTTTACTCACGCACACTTCTTAAAGCAGCTTCCATGTGGCCCCAATGACTTGTCGTCAAGCCTTTCATGCATTCGGATCCCACCGAACCGTCCTCGCTTGCAAACGATTCAAGTCACTTTGTGTATCACGTCCTTTTCCTCGCGCATGATGGCACCCGGCATCCTTGACCGTTTGGACCTCGACTCCTTCCTAAGCCTAGTCCTGGTCCACCTCGCCATTGGCCATCATGTCCATCTCCGATAGCTCCTGCTCCAGTTCCTCGTCGTCCCGGCTTGCAACCACCTCGCCAGCTTCGATCATCTTTGGCGTCTCCCTGACCGTTTTGGATCTTAACACCTCACTGTGCCTAGTCCCGGTCCTCCTACGCCTCACCATGACCTAGCTCCGAAGTCCTACAACCAACACAAACAAGTAAACCATCACATAGCACCACACAATACACAAGAATCATCAATTTGCACAATCAAAATATATACACCTAAGTTACTAATTCTAATCCTAGAACCAAGCAATATCCTCATGTGTACAAAGCAACAAATACCCTGGTCAACCTTGACCAAAACACCAGTAAATCTAGTGAACAATCTCAGCACAAAGACTGGTCTTAAACGACTTACGAGTACTCAGATGCACAAGAAATGAGGTACACGTAGCCCAAAAGGTCCTTCCAACAGCCTACGACCACAAACAAAACCGCTATGACCACCACACAGCTAGCTACAACCATCAAATGCACAGGAATACAGAATGCTACGACTACTGCCATGATTGCTACGACCACCGCTTACATCAACTACGACTATCGATCGCTAGCTAGGTAGAGCGCTACGACCATCGATCACAACCAATCAAAGCTACAACTATCGACCAGCTGAAGTTACGACCACCAAGTCGTAGGAGCACCTGTCGACCATCAAGTCGTAAAAGTCTCTGCCGATTACCAAGTCGTAAAAACGAATGTCGACCACCAAGTCATAAAATCGACTACCGACTACCAAGTTGTAAAAATGATTGCCAACTTCAAAGTCGTAAAATCATCTGACAACCACATGGTCATAAATGACACTGCCGACCACATGGTCGTAAAAGCTACTGCCAATCACCAAGTCGTAAATCCGACTGCCGATCTCCAAACCGTAAAATCTACTGCCGAGTCGTAATAGTGCATACGACCACCAAGTCGTAACAGCACCTACGACCACCAAGTCGTAACACAGGCTATCGATCACATGGTCGTAAGGATGACTTTCGACCACCTCTGCCGACCACCAAGTCGTAAAAACACCTACGACCACCAAGTTGTAAATACTCCTGCCGATCACCTACTCGAAAGGGCACCACTGACCATCAAGTCGAAAAACAGAAGTCGTAGAGCCGAAAGTCATTGAGAGCAAAGTCGTAGAAAGCAGACTTCTACACAAACCTCAAAAACCAAACTCATCATCTACACAACTCTAATGCAAAGGTCAATTACTCATCACAACCATGTGGTAACCTCCACATAGTCTCACAGGCTTTTAACGTGTACTACAATTAACTTGTAGATCCCATCTTGAGAAAATACTCCATTTGAAAGTTAGGTACTGTAGCAAAAGCCAAAAGCCGTTTTTAGAAGCCATTAAAGAACATGCCCTATGATTGCTCTTTTTGGTTTTTGTACTGTGCGATAGTAACTAGTTTTCAAATGGTGTGTTTTTTATGGTAGAGTCTACAAGTCGGTTGTAGTAGATATTATACCGACTTTAACTATACTAGCCAAAATCACAATGACTGTCTCTCTCTTCGTACCCCTCTCATGAACTGTCGGAATTCGAAAGTCATAAGTCATAGCTAAAAATAATCCACTCTGAACATAGCGCTCACTTGATCTCAGCTCGGTGACACTCCTATATATGATGACTAGTAGCTAGGCAACATTTTGAAGCACCTTAGTTTAAGCTAACACAAGCAACAATACGGATTTATCTTGCGACTCAAGTTCTTCAATTTGTTCAGTTTGCCAGCCTCCCTCCAGCTCAGTTGCAGCCGGCTCATGACGGGAGCCTACTCTTACTCTGGATTGGGCTCTCAATTTCAGATATTTTTTTAAGTTATTTTATCTCTGTTCTGCATACGTACATCTGCTCTCCACCAATGCACTAATTAAAAACACCGGTGGACATTCAATCTCCACGGTGAACAGCATGTGTGTTTGAAGAAAATTAAACAGAAAATACAAGGAAAAGAAAAGGTGGTGGTCCGGTGTGGGTGGGACTGTGGGGCGGAGCGACAACGACGTGAGTGGCGGTGGCAGTGCTACTAAGTGAGGAGGGAGATGGGAGGAGAAATTTGGGTATTTGCGGCAGTGTAATGCCACTTTTGGCCCTTCTCACATGGAATCCTATTTTTGGCCTCCTTGTGCGCTCGCGCATCACGCCACCTGCCAGGCGTGCCGCCCCTCCACACCAGGATGCTTGGCGCATCGTCCCACCGCGCTAGCTTCCTGCTACGCTGCCCCACCACGCCAGGCTGCCTAGGGTGCCCGCCCACCACGCCTGGCTGCCCAACCACACCCCTTCCTCTGTGTTGTTGTCTCTTACCGCATTAGGTGTCGAACGCTCGCCCGACAAGCCCCCTCCCCCCGCACTCATGTCCCGAATGTCAACACCTGCTCAACCAGGCCCCTGCTCTGCACTGATTCCATGATAAAATGGTGGTTTCATTCTCTGAAAGAGGCAGCAGTGCCATTTCATTTGAGTGTAAACAAGAGTGAGAGAGGGAGCACAGAAGAGAGGAAGTAAGGCAATGAAAGAGTCCTATTTTTGAGTGGTTTTGATTTTGAATTTCAAGCCTGCGCATTTTGAAAAGTTGTAGATTGACTTTGGCGCATCCGAAAGAGGTAATTTTCATTGACATGCGGCAACTTTTTAACAACATGATTAGCATGTAATTATAAAAATGGTAGTTTGCTAGTAAGAAAATGTGGTAGTTAACCTTTTGTAATTAGGCAGTGGCCTTGGTTGATGTCGAAGAAGCATCGTTGTTAGTGTCATTAAATACTTATTACTCATGTTAATTACATGAATGTTGTAGTTTATGCGTAGGTTATTTTGTTTGTATGGGAACAACATTGTATTTTTTTGTGCATTTCGAAAATGTTATGCATAGTGTAGCAATGGTAAAAGTAGTGCGAAATGGTGTAACTTAATATTGGACACTCTGTAAAATGTTTTAGGTTAGTTTGGATGAAGTGGTAAACTATGATAATTGTGTTGGAAATAATAATATTTTGGAGTGTGGGATATGTAAGCAATATTGAAATCGCCTACGAAAAGACTAAAGACCCGATTTATTTAAAATAGAAAGCAACCTCTAAAAAAATATGAAAATTCAAAGAAATGTTGTTCACTATGTGAGTTAGGTAGAGGAAATATTTGAATGCAGTGTTAAAAGATTATTAATTGGAATGCCAATTTTTAGAACTGGATGTTACTAAGTGGCATAGAATCAATTTTCTCTTTATTAAATGGTTAGTTTAAAAGTAGTAAAAATATTGAGAAAAGCTGTAACTTAACGTTACACACTCTAAAATTTTTTTGTAGGTACGACATGTCAGGTATTAAAGATCTGTTTGTGTGACATGGGAATGGTATCGTATGTGATGGACAATACGGGGTGGACCTATCAAATTATGATCAGACCGTGATTCGGGTGCCCGGTATAAAGGACATGGGCCTCTCAGAGCTCTGGAGGTGCGTCCATTCCGTGTTCGATCGCGCCATTGCAAGGAACAAGCTGTGCATTGAAGCGTTGTATGTCTCCGTAGTGGGTGGTGAAGGGGAGACCTTATGGCAACTCATGAAGGTGACAAGCGATGAGTCATGGCCAATTACATAGCATGATTTTAAAGCAATTGAAACCTACATAATTCTAATATGTCTAAGGCACTACAAGCACAAGTTTTTACATGAATAGTTCTAACACAAATAAATATGACAATCACAATATATTAGAAATATAAGAGCAGAAAGAAGAGACAAAGAAATAACCAATTTACACACGATGTTTTACTGCGGTGACGGAAACTAGCCGGTTTCCACTAATTCACATTGAGAAAAGCCCAAGTGACTTGGACCGGCTCCACTAATTAAGCCACAGCTCCTCAATCCACTAATGGTTGTCCTTCCTCTACTCGGAAGATGGTGGACACCAAACCACTCATAAGTCGGCATTGGGCTTCTTCACAATCTTCTTGAAGAAGTCATTGCACAAGCTCTCGCCAAGCCATCCAGGTGCCTGCAAGCACTAAGAGTAAAAAATCACAGCTTCGCTTTACAACAATCAAGTGCCAAAAGGATCAATCTAGAGATGAAATACATTTGTTTTGGCTCGACCACCTCAAATGGATGCACAATATGAAATTGAGGTGTGGAGTGAATGCTCCATGCTCAAGGCTATTCAATGGAGTCTTATATATCTATCCTTGAGCAGGTGGAAGAGTATTTATACACTCACCAACCAAAACTGGCCATTACAAGGTAATCTCTGAAAAATCGGGGTGAGCGAAAGTACCATCATTCATTGGCCGATACTACCGCACCTATTCTGACATAGTAGTAACGGCTATTTCAGAGCTTCTGAACTAGCCGTTAGAAGTCAGTGTGGAACTACCGCCATAGTAATCTTGGTAGTTCCGATATTCCGAAGTTTCAAAATTTTGGCGTGGTACTTCCGTTTGTTTCGAGGCCAAGAGTTGGCGCTCTCTGCAAAAACGTTCTGTCCAGATTTTCGGAGCTTCCATGCTCCGGAAATACCGTTTAAACCGTTTAAAGTTGCGGTACTACCTCTTTACAGTAGTTCCACCATTGAAACTCTGGTACTTCTGTTTTCCACATAGACAAAGTGACTCCGAGGGTGCTCTCTGGAAAAATGTTCCACTCATTTTGACGGAGCTTCTGGAAAGTGAAAGTACCGCCGTTTGCACTTAAGTACTTCCGATTGTCCAGACAACACAGATTGGCTATCAATTTTAGTTTTAAGAGAATACATGATCCTAAATTGATCCAAATGGCACAAGAATATGCTATCAAGTTACTAACTATGATCCCTCTTAATAGTACGATATTTATCCTATAATCCGGTTTTCCATCCTTTCTCCTAAGACTAGTAAAAATGAAAAAGGATCCTAGTCTATATATACCTTTATCTTGAGCCACTTTGATTTTCATGTTGACCCTTAGCATGCGTCTCATCATCATTTTAGGGACTAAACCTTTTAAACACTCAATAAACATGTCAGTCTCATATTCACATAAATTCATCAATTACCAAAACTATTTTTAGGAGCCTTGACACTTTCACCCGCCTAGTTATAGTCCCTTATCATTGACCACTTGTAACACCTCGACCGGATTTGGCCCAGCCTAGCCCACCTGATGCCCTACAAGAGAGAGAGCCAGGTGGGGGAGGAAGCAAAAGCCAATTTGCTTCCCTCCCCCATGCTCACTCAGCTGCTGCCGCTCGCCCTGTGCTCACCCGGCTGTTGCCTTCTTTGCCGCGCACACGCCATCGTCGACTAGCCGTTGGTGTCGCTGCTTCCCCAGCGCCCCGATCCAGTTAATCAGAGCTAGGGTAACACCTCGATTCCTTCTCCTTGCTTGGTTATTGAGTTTTGTAAAGATCAAACTATCAATTAGCGACACAAATGTATAGAATAGCTAGAACATGGTTTGTCATTGGACTCATGTATAGTGCGATGGTGTTGTGGCCATGTACGTGTAGAGCTAGCAAAGTACAATGGCCTTGTGGTGATGTGTCGGTGCATGCGTGACCGACCAGTGTTTAGTGAGTGGTTAGTGAATCGCTAATTAGTACTAGGCTAATTAGTGAATGATTAGAGTAAGCAAGTAATTAGAGTCTATGGTCATTGAGGAGAGCGAATGATTACTATGGATTAATTAGTGTGGACTAATTAACACAGGCTCTTGCTAGAGCTCTATAGAAGGCTGGAATGCCAAGTTCGGTGGTAGGGTTTTGGAAGTATGTCTTTGAGATGACAGCAGTCGATATGGGCTAACCCGGTCTCGGGACTGAAAACATTAGTTTAAATGATGTAGTTTGTAAATTGTGACAATTAGGCCTATGAGAGTAAGTTGGGTAGACTACCGAACCCAAAATATTTACTATGTTATATTTCAGGCTTGAAAGGCACGGTTGTTCGAGCACTCGGAGCAATGGGATGATATCTCGTGAAAGAGTGGGGCATATGTTGGTTTTACGTGTAGGAATGACACCATCTATATGTGTGCATGTATTTCTATAATGTGTTAAGGTGGGTTGATACTTGTTCAGGTGGAGGCTCAGGTTTGGTGCCATCCATGCATCTCCCACATGGATAAACATGCAAGTGCATGATAGAATAGTGGATTGTGATGAATACTTGGTATTTGTTCTTCCATGCTAAGTTTTACAACATTTTGTGAAATGATATCCCTACTTGCTTGTTGATTGTGCAATGATGAGAGTTGCTTATGGTTGACTGATAATGTTGAAAGAATATTGTATTGTGCAGCACACCCATACAAGCGACCTACTTCAGATCTGGAGGCTTATCCTTGTCCTCCCCACGGACGGCGCCAACTGTTGTGGTTACAGACCAAACAGAGAGAGAGAGAGAGTATGGTAGTGGGGAGTTAGGTGAGTAATGGCTTAGGTCCTTCTCCCCATGGCCTGTGCTGTATATATATATCCACATGGGGAGTGCTTTTACAATTATACCCTTACATCCGAATATACCCTACAAGGGCACTTATGTCATTATACATGTCCCATTCTGGGCCTTACATTCTTCTAACAGGCCTGCTGGGTTTAGGTGGGGGCCACCCCTACAACAGTAGGCATTTCACGAGAGTGGCTTTTGAATAAAGTTGGATGTTCATGATTATAACATGCATGTTGCATCATGCAAAATACATAAGAGCCAGATCAGTGAGAAAGTCATACGACTAGTCCGGGGTGCTCTTGAATAAGACCTATAGAGGTAGGCACCTCCACGGGATGGAGGAAGAGGGTGACATCAACAGGTGTACCCTCCGCTATACCAGTTTAAGCTACAGTTACAGATGCATTGCATTGCATGAAAGTGACAGAGAAAGTGATACAGCTATAGAGATCTAATGATTTATAGTTCACAGCCATATAATTGATTTATAGTTTACAGTCATGGATTTGATTTACATGATCATAGTTATAGAATTGATTGAATTGCTATGACGTTACTATTTTATCGTGTGCTTGTTAGTTCTTTAACTCACCCTTGCTTTATTGTTTTTTAGGCGTATGGTGAAGGCGACATGCATGGATGGGAGTAGCTCACATATATTCTCACGTGCAACAATAATTCACATATCACCTCTAGATATCATGTTCAGACTTTAATGTCTGACTTTGATAGTTAGCAATAAGATTGTGGCTCATTAGAACTGCTTCCTATTATGTGTCTGTTGTCTTTCTGCTTAAAAGTAGGTAAATGGTACATTTTTGGAGTAGTGGTAGCATTTCGAGCTCAAGGGATGGGCCGGGATGTTACACCACTAATGTTCTTGAAACCACCTACATATCCGAAGATCAAGCAAATATTTCGAGCACAAGTTCCATGTACTTAACTCTTATTAGTCAAAACAATGCATCATTGACATGTGTCATATTTACATAAAATTTTTAGTCATTTACCCCTAGTATTTTTCGCATTTTAGGACCATTTATCATCATGTACATGTTTTTCTATAATTAATTGCTCAATTTAGACTATTTACATTTTTCTTTATTTTTTTGCAGGCCGGCGCGATCAAGGCGCAATGACTCCAAATTGGCATTTTGGGATTGGTCTGTACAGATGAACGCATCGTCACAGACGTGTAGGATCTTCCCACAAAGAAACCGGAGTTTCTAAGGGCCAAAACACAAGAAATCATAATGCAGAAGGACAAGTTTGCAATTTTGGAAAACTCTGAGTGCTAAAATGCAAAATGTACAATCCTCAATTCTGCCACAAAATCCCTAGCCATCGGCCATTGCAGCTGAGCCTAGCATTATTTTCTTGAGTAAAGTTCATTACCGGTCCTTAAACTTTTGATGCTGTGTCATCCCGGTCCATAGACTTTCAAAGTGTGTCATCCCAGTCCATAGACTTTCAAAGTGTGCCATTACTGTGGTAACAACCATGGACCGGGATGACACAGCATAAAAAGTTTAAGGACCGGGATGACACAGCCAAGACCCGTAACGGGCTAATTTTGAGACCCAAAGAGTGTTTAGGCACCGGGATGACACACTTTGAAAGTCTATGGACCGGAATGACACAGCATAAAAAGTTTAAGGACCAGTAATGGACTTTACTCGATTTTCTTCCTTGCCCCCTCTCTCTAGCTTCGATAGCCGCCATGGCCGGGCCAAACGCGGCGGTGCACCATCGTGCCTTCCCCTGTTCACCTCCCTTCACTAGCCACCTCCACCGTGTCTCCATCTTGGTTGTTGCATCCTCTATCTCCCTTTGCCCCTTCTTCTCTTCTCCCTCTTCCACACCTCCGACCGTCAATGAGGCTGAGCCTTCTCACCGACACGTCGCTCTATTTCCGCCTCCCTCTTTCCTCTATGCCGTCGACACCCCACTTCTCCAACTTCTCTCGGCCATCCCTAGCACTGCTCTCTCCTCCCACTTTCTTCTCTCCACCGGCCACCGATTCTCACCTCTTCTCCACACGACGCCGGCAAGCCATCGCCCTGCCAGCTGCATCATCCTCGACACTAACGACTTCATCAACTCCAACCACGCCGGCACCAGCATCTCTCCCTCGGCAACCCCATCTTCATCAACATCACCAAGCTCCTCCATCTCAACTTCTCCAGCACCTCGGCCGCTTCCTCTTCACTGACCTCAGCGTCTGCTTCTTCTTCTTCCCCTGGTTTAATCACACACCATCTATTCTTCCTTTTACTGTTTTGCTTCTATCACCTATTAAACTATGACTTTGACATATTGTGCTAATCCTTTTATTAGTGTTATATTTGATAATTGTTACCTGTTAATTTTGCACTATGATGTATATGGATTGAATGTGTGTATGTGCATGTGGAGATGTTCTCTAATTGTGACCTGTGATATTGTGCTTCAATTGTGATATGTGATGTTAGTTTAGTAGCTCTCTTGGTTCAGTTAATTTTTAATGCTGTTACTATTGCCACTAGTTTATTTCTATAGTTTGTGCTTGGGAATTTGTTGTCAGTAATAGTATTTATCAATTGCAATCTCTTTTAATTCTTAGCAGTAGTAGTTAATTGCCTGTGGCTGTGTCGTCTTGTGTGAGTTAGCTAGCCGGCGACTGTTTCCTTCCTCTTGCTGTCTCGACCCCCTCCTTGCTTCTAGACTCCCTCTTTTCTCCTTTCCGTGATCGGTCGATAGTTAAGTCATGTAGGCTTTCGTTGCTTGTGTTGTCTTGTGCTACTGTCATCTAGTTAGCCATTGACCGTCTTCCCCCCTCTCTCTTGACTCCCTTCGTGCTTCTAGACTCCCCCAATACTTCTTCACTTCCTTCTTCTTTCTTGCGATCGGTAGCTAGTTAGGTCATCAATCAATAGTCGTATTCGTTCGTGTAGTTGTCGTTGTCATTCGTGTAGTCTCTCGTCGTGTAGTTCATTCAGTCATATGACTTCAATTCACACGGTTGTTCGTCCGGTCGTTTTCATTCATTAGATTGTTTAGTTTGTTCGTCTTTTCCTCCGTGCAAATTTGGTCAATTCGGTAATTGTTTTAGTTTTCTATTTTATCCCCCGTTTCGATTGACATAGCTTTAGTTGAGCACCGTTAGCCTTATCTTGTCCTTGTGGAGAACATGACACTTGCTGCTATTGCAGTGGCAACCTGTACACTTGCGGGTGTCCTATTTTTTGCACAATCAATCATACAACTCAACACAACCAAACACTAGCACCAATCCGTGTTCACACTCAAACCAACTCAATATCCAATGTCATCAACACCTCAGATATGTCTTCGGTACCCAATCATGTCTGGCCTCTTCAAAAATTCTTTAGACACCTTGGACATGTCTGCCATCGAGACACCGGTCAGACCGCCCAGCACTAGTGTAACTACTTGCCCATAGCAGTCAGACCGCTGACCACTGGTCGGTCTTACCGGTGTCAGACCGCCTCCCCCATCCCGGTCAGACCACCAGGTACAAAACCCGATGAACAGGTCAAGGCCGGTCTAACTGCCATCCTAGGTCCTGTCGGACCGCTTGAGATATGACAGCAAGTCTAAACTTCTGAATTTTCTGAAACTTTCATAAAATTCAATTTCAATTCAACTAATGTGCCAAGTGGTCATCACAAATATATTCTAGACCTTCTACATGGTCTCTTGGGTACCTATACAACCAACCAATTATAATCAACTTGAGTAGCAACAGGATATAACAAAGATGAGGTAGCACTGCAGGGATTCAGACTGATCTGTAGCAGCATGTTGGGAGGTCAGCAAAGAAGAGGCGCCCACCAGTTGTTGATCCAGTTAAAACTCGTCAGGGGTAGGGTCGAGGGTAGAATTGTAATTTGAGAAAAAAAAATAATAGTATTCTTTGTTTTTAAAATGTGTTAATGGAAATAATATGATAGCTATGGCATAAAAACAAGACATGTCGTTCCGGAGTGTAATTTATGCAATTTTTGGTTTTGTAACCGCATGTCTATTATTGATGAGCTGAGTGGCTTGTCTACCATTTTCTCGAACAGAATCTGTATGTTTTTCATAATACAAGAATTATTCTTTCTACTTAGATTTTTGGACATCTGAATTTCCTACTCAAAGTTCATACTTCAATGGATTAGCTACATAATCTAATATAAATATGGTGTATGGCGTATGTAAAAAAATTATTGTAAGATGACATGGATATACCTCTTGTAAGAAATGATATACCTCTTGTAAGAAATATATAGTACGGGTGTCTATTTAACAACAAAATTGTAGCTACAGAATATTGCATGAGATAAATTCATTGTCTACATGTTATCCCCTACACCATTTTCTAAAAGTTAAGTATTATGGTACTGTTCTATGAAGCTCTATGTTATTAGCACAACATGCTTGCATGTCTTGTATATGTTATGAGTTAAACCATGTACAAATCCATTCTATGTACAATCTTATATAGTCACCTTCTATCTTTTGATGATTGATTAATTTTCAATGTGGTATACGTAGAAGATTGCAGATCCTAAGCCAATAATGAATGGTAGTGGAGAGTTAGGTGAGCAATGCTTAGGGTTTCCCCCATGGCCTGGATGGTATATATATAGTTACATGGGGAGTGTTTTACAACCATGCCCTTACACTTAAGTATCCCTCTCAGGGGCATTCATGTCATTATACATGTCTCATTTTGGGCCTTACAACATTGTAACAGGCCTGCTGGGCTTACGTGGGGGCCACCCCTACAACAGGAGCCTCTCATGGTGAAGGGCTTCACAGGCCGAAGCCATGTTGCTGAGCCACTTGGCCCCCTCCGTCCCTGCAGCCTGTGACCTTCAATGATTTTGGACAGAACCGTTGCTTGCCGGTGCTGCCTATCTTCGCACTGAGGATATGGAACCGGACCTGTTGTTGAAGGTGTCTTTGACCTTGGAGCTGTTTATCCGTGGAGTTGAGGATGCTGGCGGAGTCGCCTGAGTGAGTCGATAGTGGGGCGAAGACGAGCTCCTTCAGTGGGAGGCCCGCCCCACGCGCATACCTGGGGGCTTTTTGACCCGTGTTTCTCGAGGCATCGGGACACGTGTCGAAACTTGCTTGGGGCGTCGTGTGCTGTCAGGGGCCGCCTTGGGGGAGGTACGTGCGCGCACGTGTGAGCTCAGGCCACGGGTGTCGTACACGTCTTCCCAAGGGCGCGGGACACGTGGCCTGGCAGGACAGGTGCGCCGTGCATGTACTTGATCGCGGTGCTTCGTCTTTCGCCGGCTGATCTTCCACCAATTGAACTTCCACCGGTTCGACTGTTCCCAACCGGGGGAAGGTGGGTATATAAGTGCCGCTACCGCAGCATCACCCTTCCGCATCCCTGGCTATTCGCTTTGTTGCTCCCTGCTTGAGTGGGCCGCGTTCCTGCATGTGATGGCAAGGTTTGACCTGTTCTCACAAGTAGGCCTTCTTGAGTTCATCCGTGTTCTTTGATCGCATCAATTGGCGCTACTATCAAAGAATGTTGATGGACTGAAGGTAGCTTATTGATGAGAACAAGTCAAAACTTGTCATGAATCCGCCTTCGCGCTCCTCGATTGTGGGGAGCGCAGACGGTTGGACCCCCACTGGTTAGGGCTGTGAGATTGTCACGCGGACTTCGATGCCAAAGTGGTTGTCGGCGCTGCTCCACAGGTTCGATCGGAGCCGACTACAGAGTCTTCGTGCGGGCTGGAGATTGGACGGTCACATTGACCGACGTCTGCACGTCTCCAGACTCCGCCTGCCAGGGGCGGCTCGTGAAGACGAAGCCGAACCTGCACCTGACCAAATTCCGTGGGCATTATCTGTGAAATGTTAAGTGTGTAAAGATATTTAGAATGTTAGGATTAGGACGCGAAGCTGGCCCCCATGTATGAGGCCGAGTCGGGGGCCCGGCTGGACCCCACAAATATGGGCCGGAATGGGTGCCGTAGTCGACCCGCGCGATCGAAGTCGAGGTGGTCTTCGAGCTCGCCGTGTAGACATGTGAGGGCGCAGCGAGGTGCCTCTTCGCGGGGACGGAGCCGAGGTCGGAGCCAGAGCCGCTTTGCGGAGGTTGACTGGTCGATGGCCTGCTGTTGTTACATTGATGGCTCCGAGAATCGTGCCAACGCCAGCGGATATGCCACGTCGTGCGATCGGCGGTGCGGGAGATAAAGGGGCTTTAAATACCCCCTGTGGCACCGCGTCTGCGCTCTCCTCCTCACACCTCCTGATCCCTTTTCCTGCGCCCTGTGCTCTCGCCTTCCTTGCCGCTACGCTGCCCCCGTCGTCGTCTAGCCCCCGGAGACCGATGGCACCCGGCGAAGAACGCGCTCAACAGACTGGTGGTAGCTCCTCATCCCAGCAGTTGCCGCCGCTCGAGGTGGAGTACACGCTCGAGGGGTGCGAGTCATCGCTGGTAGACAAATGGTGGGTGGCGACGGAGAACATGGATGGTCCATGCTCCCGCGTCTTGGGCCCGACGCTCGCGACGGAAGAGATGATCCGCACCCTACTGCGCGAAGGGAAGCTGTCGAACTGCCAGGAGGTGCGACTGCCCACCAGCGACGAGACAGAACCACACCCTGAGAAGTCGGAGGCGATCGTCTTCGTTGCTTACTTTGAAGCCGAGCTCCGCATCCCGGCCACCATGATTGTCGGTGATGTCTTGCGAACCTTCGAGCTTGAGCTGGCTCAGATGACTCCGAACGCGATAGCCCGCCATGCCGTGTACAGCTGGGCCCTGCGTACAGAGGCATGCTGGCCCAGCGCCTCGCTGTTCGCGTTTCTCTACGATGCACGGTGTCGCAAAAGAAGCGGAGAGACGAAACGTTTTCCAACTTTGGCAACGTCAATTTCGTCCTGCGGTCACCGTGTGGGAAGATCTTCCCTACCAACTCGACTCGGGCGAAATGGGAGCCGACCTGGATGAAACGGTGGTTTTACCACCGTGTGGTGAGCGGTAGTGGCCTCAAGTGCTCGGGCCAGCCAGTGGCGTTTAATACCATGCCTGGCACACCGATCGATGACGAGGACAGACGGAGGGCGCAGAGGCTCGTGGGGATCGCCGCCCGCTTTAACATGCGCAACCTCGCCAAGGAGTTCGTCATGTATGGCGTGGCGCCGCTTGCCGATGGATGCCGCATCACACCTGGGGGCCTTCGGTGCGACGATGTCTGCCCGTCCGTGTCCTCGCTGCCGAGACCCTCCGGCCCTCGTAAGTCTTGGTGGAGCCTTGCTTTTCCCTTTCCTCCTATTGTGTTCTGCCCTTTTAACTCCGCTTCTTCTCGCCTATAGGGCCTCTCCTGGGGGACGCGGAGCGTGCGGTGGGCGTGTTCTTCGGACCGTATACAGCCAAGGAGCACGGCTTGCGCGCAACTGTGACCGCGGAGGTGAAGCTGGGGTGGATAAACCGTGTGTGCGAAGCCCTGAGCATTCGCGTGCCGGAGCGCGTCACTCCGGGCCCGACCCAACCTCACCGCTGAGACGACGATGTCAAGAGGAAAGGACTGCCGTCTCGTCGGAGGGCTCAGTCCTCCGCACTGTACCTGGTGAACCGGCTGCCGCTCCTGTTGGCCTTGTCGTTGCCGACAGTGCGGCGGATGCTGATTCCAACTTGGTGAATTATGCCGATTCGGAGCTGGAAGCAGGTGCAGAGGATGAAGGCAAGGGGTTCTTGGGCGGCGCCAAGGACCAAGAGTGTAGTGCGGATGACCGGGAGGGGGAAGCTTCTTCGCCTGCGACGATCGCTGAGGTGGAGCCGTCACCCGCGGAGGTTGCTGGAGCGGAGTCCTCGCCTGTAGCGGTTACCGAGGCAGAGCTGTCACCCGCAGAGGTCGCTAGAGCAAAGTCCTCGCCTGTGGCGGTTACCGAGGTGGAGTCTCTGCCTCGCTCTCCGAAGGCGAAGCGGGCGCGCACGCGATCCCCCTCGCCCGAAGAGGGGTTTCACTGTGGCGACCAGGGTCAGGGGCCTGTGGGAGTCCGACTCCGACACTGAGGCCCCCTGGCCTAGCGTCCCCGCGGCTCCCTCTAAGGCTGTGGTGACCGGGGTCAGGAGCCCGCCGGAATTAGACTCCGACACGGAGGCCCCCCGGCCTAGAGAGCCGGCTTCGTCAGGGGTCACTGGCATCCCTGCGATTCCCTCTGATGCTGAGGGGACGCCCCGGCAGAGTCCACCAGTTGATGCCGAAGGTAAACTCACCTTCCTTGGCATAATTCAGTGGTGCGTTCGTAGGGCTCTAATCGCTACGTCCCCTCACAGTGGCACGGCTCCCCAGGCACAAACAACCGTCGGGGCGCGGGGACATTACTTTGGGAGGGACGCCCGATGCTCCCAAACTGTTGTCGCGGAGGCAGTGCGCCCGAGCTTAGCCGATTTCGTCCCTCGACCGGAGGTGCTGGGGGCATGGCGGGGGGCTGCCGACAGCGCGGACGCGAACCTGGACCACCAGGCGCTGCTGACATGCGAGTCGGAGCTACTGGGAGGTGCACTAGAGGCCTCGGAGATAAGGGTGAGTACTCAACCTTGAGTGATGCGTGTTCATTTAAAAGTTTACTGACTGCTTCATCGTACAGACCCTCGCCCTTGGCCGGGCGTTGCAGGCGGCTCACGCACGCGAACGGGGGGTGTTAGAGGACCGGCTGCGCGCTGCCGAAGAGGCCCTTCGCGTGGCCGAGGAGGCACACTCCGCCAAGGATGACCGCATCCAACGTTGGAGGTAGAGCGTGCGGAGACGATTTCATACGCCGAGACGCTCGTGGCGTCGGCGCGGCGAGCGGCAGCGGAGGAGCGGGTTGGCCTGCTCCAGCAAATCGCTGCGATGAAAAAGGAGAAAGACCACCTGACTACGTCTCTTGGAGAACAGGACCGGACTCTGGGCGACGCCTCGGTGGCGGCGTGGGATGCCATGCTGGCTCTGGAAGGAGCCCTCGAAGACCTTGTCGCTGAAGTGCCACCTCGCTCCTTCGGCCCCGAAGAGCTATCCCGGACGCTTCGTCGAATCGCGGAGGCTTCCAATCTCGCTCTCGGCACCGCCAAATCCTTCGGCAACCACTGCTCCTTCATGACCGCGCACCTGGCCTTCGCGCTACTTCATCATCGAGGCTGCCGGCATGCCGACGGGCTAGCTGACCCCGAGTTGGAGATGCCTGCCGGAGCTGGGTGATGTCAAGCGCCGTGCGCTCCATTCGCCGGGCCACCCGGGCCTTCCATGAACGAATCTGGGAGTACATCGGGGAGGCTGTGGCGAAGCTAGAGCTGCAACGGACCATGGGCAGCAAGGGGAACTTCGGCCAATGGCTTGACAAAGTGCCACGACGCGGCGGAGGTGGCGCCGAGGCCATGGGGCAGGGCGCGAACCCACAGGCGTGATGTTAGGGTCCTGGTGTGTAGGCGTGCGTTTCCATGTATGCACCCCCTTTTTTATCAATAAAGTAGAAGTTGTCCCGGTGTTCTGACCGCACGTATCGCTGTGCTCTGGGCAGCTACTTGATAGGGACCGACCGCTTGTTTCTGACCTCGTGACCCGATGGTGTCTTCGGCGCTGGCGGTGGGCCGAAGAATCGCTGAACTTCTGGGCAGCTCGGGCCTCGTCAGACGAGGCTTTAGCGCGGATGTATGTTAAGGAGGAGCCGGCCGAGTAGTAGCTCTGAACATCCGAGAACGCTTGTATATTTGGTCCTTAGCGAACCCCCTTGTAAACACCCTCTGACAAATACGAAAAGGACTTTGTTTGAAGTATGTGTCCCCGCCACTTTTCACGATCACGCTTGCCGCCGGCGGACTTGTAGGACTTGTTTCATAAACGCTTACGCGTTAGGTAGACGTTCGCACACTCCATTCGTTACCCTTCGAGGAGGTGGCAGCGGAGCTAGCGTCTAGCCCAAGTAGACGCTCGAGCACTCCGCCCTCTACCTTCAAAGTGGTGGTAGTGGAGCTGGCACCTAGTAGAAGTAGACGCTCGAGCGCCCCGTCCCCTACCCTTCGAAGAGGTGGCAGCGGAGCTGGTGCATAGTCGAAGTAGATGCTCGAGCGCTCTGTCCCCTACCATTCGAAGTGGTGGCAGCGGAGCTGACGCCTAGTCCAAGTAGACACTTGAGCGCTCCGTCCCCTACCCTTCGAAGTGGTGGCAGCGAAGCTGGCACCTAGTCAAAGTAGATGCTCGAGCGCTCCGTCCCCTACCCTTTGAAGTGGTGGCAGCGGAGCTGGCGCCAAGTCGAAGTAGACGCTCGAGCGCTACGTTCCTACCCTTTGAAGTGGTGGCAGCAAAGCTGGCGCCTAGTCGAAGTAGACGCTCGAGCGCTCCGTCCCCTACCCTTTGAAGTGGTGGCAGCGGAGCTGGTGCCTAGTCCAAGTAGACGCTCGAGCGCTCCATCCCCTACCCTTCGAAGTGGTGGCAGCGGAGCTGGCTCCTAGTTGAAATAGACGCTCGAGTATTTCGTCCCCTACCCTTCGAAGTGGTGGAAGCGAAGCTGGCGCCTAGTTGAAGTAGACACTTGAGCGCTCCGTCCCCTACCCTCCGAAGTGGTGGCAGCGGAGCTGGCGCCTAGTCGAAGTAGACGCTCGAGCGCTCCATCCCTTACCCTTCGAAGTGATGGCAGCGGAGCTGGCGCCTAGTCCAATAGACGCTCAAGTGCTCCGTCCCCTACCCTTCGAAGTGCTGGCAGCGGAGCTGGCACCTAGTCGAAGTAGACGCTAGAGCGCTCCGTCTCCTACCCTTCGAAGTGGTGGCAGCGGAGCGGGCACCTAGTCGAAGTAGATGCTCGAGCGCTCAGTCCCCCACCCTTCGAAGTGGTGGCGAGGAGTGCACGCATGGCGTGCAGCCACTGATACGAAGGCGTTAGGGCAACGGCTGTCATTCTCGTACTGGACTTTTGGAGGGAATGAAGCTCTCCCGGCCCCCGCCCAGCAGGCACGTCCTACAGAGGCTGACCTGCAGGCGGAGCTGCTTCCCATCTAGAGATGGCAATGGGTACCCGATATCCGAATACCCGACGGGTTTTACCCGATAAAGAGACGGGTATGGAAAATTTTATGTACCCATGGGTACGTTATTGGGCGAAATCCTCTACCCGCCGGGTAGGCGGGTGCGGGTGTGGGTATATACTACCCATACCCGCCTACCCGCGGGTAATGAATACCCGCATTAGACAACTAGACATCCCACTCAAATGTTAATTTTATTATCTACTTGTTGTTGATTGTTTATTTGTTTGTCATATGTTGATATGGTCATGTTAAGTATGTTTATGTGATGTACTAATTTTGATCATTAGACGCTTTTGTGCTTGGCATGTATGATTAATGAATGTCTAAATTGATGATATTCTTATGTGTTGAACCGGGTATGCTTGCGGGTACGGGTTACCCGTCAGGTAGTAATACCCGCGCGGGTACGGGTATGGGTAAATTTTCCTACCCGCGTGCAGATATGGGTAACCCGACGGGTAAATTTACACCTAGCGGGTACGGGTATGGAATGGCAATACCCGATGGGTATTTACCCGTTGTCATCTCTATTCCCATCGCTTATGACTTCCGTACTTTCTATCGTGGGGCGCGCACAGGGATAACATCCGCGCTTCTTGTTTGAAGTGCGTGCGGAGGCAATCCTCTGTTGCGTCATGTTTATACTCTATTGAGCGTGCGCGAAGGCAAGCCTCTACTGTGTCTTGTTTATACTCCGTAGAGTGCGCACAGAGGCAAGCCTCTGCTGCGTTTTATTTATACTCCATAGAGTGCGTGGGAACATCAACCACATCTTATTTATACTCCGGAGAGTACGCGTAGCGACAAACCCACGCGTGCGCGGGAACATCTGCGTCTTGTTTATACTCCGTAGAGTGCGCAGGGACAACATTCGCGTCTTATTTATACTACATAGAGTGCGCGCAGAGGCGTCCCCCCGCGTGTCTTATTTATACTCTGTAGAGTGCGTGCGGAGGCGGGCCTCGACGCTGTGTCTTATTTATACTCTGTAGAGTGCGCGCGGAGGCGGGCCTCGACGCTGCGTCTTATTTATACTCCGTAGAGTGCTGCGTCCCACGGGCTACCGCACGTCTTTGTTTAGACTCTCGAAGAGGTGCGGAGGCGGACCTCGACGCTGCATCTTATTTATACTCCGTAGAGTGCGTGCGTCCCGCGGGCCACCGCACGTCTTTGTTTATACTCACGAAGAGTGCACGCGGAGGCGGACCTCGACGCTGCGTCTTATTTATACTCCGTAGAGTGCGTGCGTCCCGCGGGCTACCGCATGTCTTTGTTTATACTCACGGAGAGTGCGCACGGCGGCAAGCCGCTGTGCGTCTTTGCTCAAAATATAACAAGTTTAACAAACGGTGGACTTTATTGATCTCCCGTTTGCGAGGATGAGCGATTACAAAAGACAGGGTATTGACCACAAGTCGCTCGAGGATGGGGACAGCATCGACCGCTGTTGCCAAGGCGGCGAGGTAGGACACGCGGGGAGCATCTTGTACCGGAGTGACCCAGGTGAGAACCCGGTGGGGTGTTTCTTGGAGCTGCCGATGGCTGTTGCGCTGTCGTGTTAACTTCAGGGATCCCGGTGAACCTCGCGGTGCGGGCCTCGGGCGCCGAGCTCTATGCGCTGGGCCGTATCCTGATCGCCGTGGGTGGTGATGAAACCCCGCGGGCCCAGAAGCTTCATGCATAGAAAGCTGTGATGTGGGACTGCCCCGAAGGAGTTGAGAATTGGCCGCCCCAATATGGCGTTGTAAGGGTACGGAATATCGACGACATCGAAGGTGACGTCTTCGCTCCTCACGTTGTCGTCCCGGCCGAAGGAGACCTGTAAGCATATCTGGCCCAGCGCCCTCAGCGACTGACCTCCAAATCCCTATAATGGGATTCCCAAGGGGCCTAAGCGGCTTCGAGGGATCCCCATTTGGTCGAAGGCTACTACGAACAAGATGTTCGCGAAGCTTACTCCATCGACTAGGACGAGCTTGACGTCTTATCCAGTCTAGCTGCGCCCTCGGTGTCCGTGGGCGTGAAGGTGATGTCGTGTTGCGCCCAGTCTAGCGGTGCCTGTGCGGGGCATGCTGCCACGTTGTGCAGCCTTCGCGCATAGGCCTTCTGCTGTCGCGCCGAGGCGAACTGCAGCGAGGAACCCCCGGAGATGACGTTTATAACCCAGCGCTGGGCTCCCTTTGGGGCTTGGATCCGCAAAGGGCCTTCCCGAGGTTGCTGCACATGGGCTTGAATCCGCAAGGGTCCCCTGGGGCTGTAATCCGTGATCTTGGATTCGCATGGAGTCCTCCGGGGATTCCTGGACGTGGGCTACGGCGGGTGGCCGCACCTCGAGGGTTCTATCCCTGGCGATGCTTTGTCAAAGCGCCGCGATGGTGGTGCATGCGCGCATGTCGTGGCCACCTCGGTCGTGCACCTCGCACCACAGACCGTAGGGCTGGTCGTTGTATTCCGCACAGTTCCTATCATCGCGGCCCCGGTCGAGCCCCCGCCCCAGGTCTCGGCGACCCCGATCGCGGCCAGCGGAGGCGCTGTCTTTAGAGCTGCCCTCGATGTCGAAGACGTGGCGGGCTCTCCGGGACTTGTGCTGGCCGCGCCTAGGACTGTAGCCTGACGGGTCCTTGTGTTGGGCCTCCTTGCGCTCGGGGGCGTCCTTCGATGGCTTTGGCTTGCACTTGCCCTTCGAAGAACCTTCCTTCGGCGAGTCTCCGCTCTTCGCTGTGCCCTTCGCCAGATTGGTGTCAGAGTCGTCGCCTTGGCGCCTTCACCCGTCTTCCTCTGCCAAGGCATACTCTTCCATCTTGTCGAAGAGCTTCGCCACTGTCTTGATTGGCTTTCGTGCGTTGTGCTCGGCCAGCTGTCCCGGGCGGAGGCCCTGTATTGTTGCATTGATGATGGTCGTCTCGTTGATGTCCTTGACCTGGCAGCAGACCTTCGCGAAGCGCTTGAAGTACTCCCGGAGCTTCTCCGAGGGCTTTTGCTTGACCGTGAAAAGCTGATCTGCATCGACGCGCTCAACATAGTTCCCTTGGAAGTTGTTGTAAAGGCAGTCGCGAATCTGCTCCCACGCGTAGATGGAGTTCGGCTCTATGGTAAAAAAACCAAGAAAGCGTCACTCCCTGTAGCGCGAGGGGGAGCCCCTTCGCCTTGGTGGTGTCGTCTCTGCCCGTCGCCTCGATGGTAGTCTCGTACACGCGCACGAACTCCCAAGGGTCTGTGTCGCTCTTGTATGGCTCGACGGCGCTGGGGAACTTGAAGCCCTCCAGCCATGTCGACTGCTGTAGGCCCGAGGAGAGGGGGGAGTCCGGGTCCACACGTCGCAGTGGGACGCAGCTGGACGTAGGGGCCTCACGGCTATCCGCCCGTTCCGGCGTGAGCTCCTGCGCGACCATCGGCGGGGTCTGTTAGCTCCGAGCCTCTTGTATATCTCGCACGGCTCCGCAGAGGTCCACTAGCTCCCGCTGGAGCGTACCGATGGCCGTCAGCAGAGCGCTTTCCACCGTCACTGCAGCTGGAGCTATCGGCGCACCCGGCTGCATCGACGGAGCCGCGGCGACTACGGCCCGCGCTCCTGGGTTGCTCGATGTGCCGTTGTGGCGGGCTTCAGGGTCGGTGACGAGGCCAACGTTGCCGCCAGAGCCGATCACCGCTCCCGCACCGGGGGTGGGGACGGTGGCCGTGCCAGCATGGGCACCAGCGTTACCGCTCCCGACAACCCGGTCGGTGCTGCCGGTGTCAACCGTCGCACCTGCAGTGGGGTTGATCGCCATGCTGCCGGCGTCAACCGTCGCACCTGGCGGGTGGCGGAGATGGCAAGGGAGGGAGCGGCCTGGATCTGCGCGGGTGGTGATCGGACGGCCGGGACAAAAGGGAGGCGGGCGAAGCGGAAAGGCCAGATCGGACGGGAGCGGGGAGATGCTTTTACGAAGATCGGACGGCAGGAGGGGTTGCCATCCAACGGCCAATGTTATATGGCGCAGAGGGGAGAGGACGGCCGGAATGGAGCCACACCCTCCGTCTTCTTCCTCTCGCCGGGCGCGCGCAGTAGAGAAGCGGAGACGGGGGTGCTTCCGCTCTCCGGCGGCAGGGAGGCTCCTGGCGGGCAGCGAGGGTACCACCGGCTAGACTCCGATGAGGGCGACCCATTTTGGGTAGTTGGAAGGCAAGGCGATCAGTGGTGGAGGCTGGCGACATAAGGGGAAGACTCGGGTCCAAGACGGCGAGAGAGGTCACCGGCGGCGAGAGGGTCCAATCGGCGGCGGCTACACGGTCAGGGGAGCTGGGAGCTCACATGTGCGGTGGCGGTTTCGGCGGAGAAGCCTTCGGGGAAGCTAGCCACGGCGAGGTGCGACGGCCCGAGGGAAGCTTCGATGCCGGCGCAGCACAGGGCTCCACCTGGCTAGAAGAACACACCACGGGGATTAGGGGGCAGCGGAGGAGCTCTGGGCGAAAGCAATTGAGGAATGGGGGGAGAGAGAGGAAGAATCAGTTTACGGGTTCGCCGGTGCAGGGGAGGGGAATGGTGGCGCTCCGAGCGACGGGGCTTCAATTGGCGGCTCAGGGAGGTGCTCTGGAGTGGAGGGAGGAGAATAGGAGTGTTGGGGAGGCTTGGGAAGCAAAGAAGAAGGAGGGAGCCGTATGGGAGAAGGCAACGGGCGGTGGCGCAAGGTCAACAGGAGTTGGTGGGGAGTCCCTCCGCGGGATGGGGCGGTGACCGGGTAGGCAGAGCCGTAATGGCGAGGCGACGGCACGGGGGCAGGCGGCCAAACGGCATGGGCGAGCTCGAGCTCCCGCGCGGCGGAGGGGACTGGCGGAGGCTGACGGGTGGGGTCGGGGCAGATGCAGGGCGACACGTGGCGCGGTGGAGCTGCCCGCTTCAGACCGGGTGGCGTCTGCACGGCGGGGCGGTCCAAAACCGTGGGCGCGGGGGCGCAGAGGCGGTGCGCCGCGGGTGCCAGCGCGCATGCGTGCGTGAGGGTGGAGGCGGAGAGGGGCGAAGGCGCCAGCGGAGAGGGGGAAGAGGGGCAGGCGCCAGAGGGGAGAGGAGACGGGGGAGTGCGGTGCCAGCGGGAGAGAAGGAGGAGGGAGGGCGCCGGGGAAGGGAGAAAGTGGAAATGGGGCGGGGCGCCAAGGAGAAAGGGTGGCGCCTTGCCGGAAAGGGAAAGCGGCGGTAGAGGGAACTTTCCCAAAAGGGAAAGTTTCCAGAATTCACTCAAAAATCCAGCAAAAATAAAGAACAATTTTAGTTTGAAATTTGGGGACTTTTCAACCTACCCCCTGAAAAGAATCTCGACCCCGAGATTAACTTGGTCCAGGGAGTAAGTTGGGGAAATCTCGCTGCAAGTCTGACTCTCGTTCCCAAGTGGACTTATCTGCCGTGTGATTCTTCCATTGCACCTTTCAAAACCTGATATTCTTGTTTCTGAGCTGCCTCTCTAATGTCTCGAGTATCTGTAATGGCTCTTCGGGATATGTCCAGTCGTCTTGCAGTTCAATATCAGACAATGGTACTTCATCTGTAGGTTGGCGTAGACATTTCCGAAGTTGGGATACGTGGAACACGTTATGTATCCTTGATAAGTTGGGCGGAACCTGCACTTGGTAAGCTACCTTTCCAACTCTTCCGATAATTTGAAACGGTCCCACATATCTTGGTGCCAACTTGCCCTTGACTTGAAATCTCTTAACTATCTTGAATAGGGTGACCTTGACGTAGACAAAGTCTCCAACTTCAAAGCTCAAATCCTTCCTGCGGTTATCTGCATAGCTCTTCTGTCGGTCTTGTGCACTCTTGAGTCTGTCCCTAACAATTCTGACATGTGCTTCTACATCTTGAGCAATCTGGGGACCAATAAGTTGTCGTTCTCCTGTTTCTGTCCAATTCAGAGGGGTCCGGTATTTTTTGCCATAAAGTGCTTCAAACGGGGCCATTTTGATGCTAGCTTGGTAACTATTGTTATATGAGAACTGAGCAAACGGGAGGCAAGTATTCCACAATGCTCCATACACAATAGCACAAGCTCTCAACATGTCTTCCAATATCTGGTTGGTTCTCTCTGTCTAGCCATCTGTTTGTGGGTGATATGCTGAGCTGAAGTTCAGATCGGTGTCCATTGCTTCATGTAATTTTTCCCAGAACTTGGATGTGAATTGTGCCCCTCTGTCTGAAACAATTTTCTTCGGAACTCCATGTAGTGTCACAATTCTTGTCAAGTATAACTCAGCAAGCTTGTCTTTCCCATAGGTTTGCTTAATCGGGAGGAAATGGGCTACCTTGGTCAATCTATCAACAATGACTCAGATAGCATCATATCCTTCACAAGTCTTGGGAAATCCAGTAATGAAGTCCATGCCGATACTATCCCATTTCCATTCGGGAATTGGCAAAGGCTGCAACAATCCCGATGGTTTTTTTTTGTGGTCTATCTTGATCTGCTGGCAGACATCACATTTAGCTACATATTTTGCCACTTCTTTCTTCATCTGGTTCCACCATTATCTCTTCTTCAAGTCTTGATACATCTTGGTGCCTCCTGGATGAATTGAGAATTGAGATGAATGGGCTTCGGATAGGATCAATTCTCTCAACTCTTTCTTGTCGGGTATGTAATAGCGACCACGGAAAGTAAGGATTTCATGCTCGTCTATCGCATACTCTGATGAATCTTCTCCTTGAATCTCCTTTTTCAGTTTTTGAATCTCTTCATCTTCATCCTATGCTGTTTTAATCTGATCTGTCAATAATGGTTGAAGCTCTAATGCTGCCATACTGCCTTGTTCTATAATCACCAAATTCAGTCGTAGTATATCCCTTTGCAACTCTGGTGGATACTCTGTGGTACTGGGTTTGCTTTGTCGAACCTTTCGGCTGAGGGCGTCAGCAACCACATGGGCCTTACCCGGGTGATATTGGAGATCATCATCATAATCTTTGATCAATTCCAGCCATCTTCGCTGTCTCATATTCAACTCTGGCTGTGTGAACAAGTACTTCAAGCTCTTGTGATCTGAGAATATCTCGCAACGATTCCCTAGCAGGTAGTGCCGCCAAATTTTGAGTGCATGCACCACAGCTGCTAGCTCCAAATCGTGTTGGGTAGTTCTCTTCATGTGGCTTCAGTTGTCTTGAAGCATAGGCAACAACTTTTCCGTCTTGCATAAGTACACATCCCAAACCCTGCTTTGAAGCATCACAATAGATTTGGAATTCCTTTTCTGGGTTGGGTACAATCAAGACTGGCGTTGTTGTCAATTTGGTCTTCAACAACTGAAAACTTTCTTCACGTGCATCAGTCCATGTGAATGGCTTGTCCTTCTTCAATAGTTGTGTGAGCGGACGAGAAATTTTTGAGAATCCTTCTATGAATCGGCGATAATAACCCGCCAATCCAAGAAAGCTCCTCACTTCCATCACTGTCTTGGGTTGCTTCCATTCCATGACTGCGGCGAGCTTTTCTGGATCAACCTTGACTCCATCTTTTGATATGATATGACCCAAGAAAGCAACTTCTTTCAGCCAAAAACTGCATTTGTCGAACTTGGCATATAGCTGGTGCTCTCTCAATCTAGTCAATGCTATGTGTAAATGCTCCTTGTGCTCTTCTTCATTCTTGGAGTAAATCAGAATATCGTCAATGAGGACTATCATGAATCGGTCCAATTGGTCCATATGCACCAGATTCATAAGGTTCATGAAATAAACTGGCGCATTGGTTAAGCCAAAGGGCGTGACAGTGAACTCATGTAATCCATATCAGGTGATGAAGGCGGTCTTCTCTCGATGTTGCTCTCGGATCTTGAGTTGTTGATAACCCGAGCGCAAGTCGATCTTGGAGAATACTTTGGCACCCTTGAGTTGATCAAACAATTCATCAATTCTGGGCAATGGGTACTTGTTCTTCATTGTGACAGCATTCAATTTTCTGTAGTCTACACACATTTTTAACTCTCCACTCTTCTTCTTCACAAACAAAACTGGTGTTGACCAAGGTGAAACACTTGGTCGTATAAACTCTTCTTATTGTAGCTCATCTAGCTGCAGTAAATCTGCTTTAACCTTCTCCGGATTGACTTTGACTGCTTTTCACTTTTACCTGTATATCATCCTTGCGTGTGTGGTGCAGGTTCCTACTTAGATGAATTATGTTGCACCAAGGTTATGTATTTACATCTGGGTCCATTAGGGTAAATTTTTATTGCAACATGAACTTCTCATTCCTCATGTTTTACACAGACAGTCTTCATACACTTTCATAGTCTTGCCACAAGCCTTAGTTAAAGTAATTTACATACAAGCTATTCAGTTCTTCCAACTAGCTTACAAAGGGATAACCAAAAAGGACATTACTCCATTCCTTGTTCTTCACAGATCACTTTCTCCTGACTGTCTGCCGTGCTTTTCTTCTTCATGGCATTCCTCTGAATAGATCTGTTTCTTCCTCTATTCTGGTCTTCTTAGGGTAAGATTCTTCTTCTTCCATCGGTGGCAGGCGTGATGTTGATGTCTGCCTCTTTGCTTGCTTTCTAGCTTTTTCTTTGGGTAAGGACTTCAGTGGGCACTGGTCAAGATAATGCCCATCCTGTTCGTAGTGAAAACAAGCCGTTTGTGCTGAAGGTGAAGGCTTCTTTCGTTTCATCACTTTCATGTAACCTGATATCTCTTCTTCAATCTGAAGAGCTCGATCGACCAGGCTCAATAGGCTTGAAGACTTCATGGCCTAAAGGCGTTGTCTCACATTGGGTTGTAGACCCTTTATAAAGTACTCCATTCTCTTAGCTTCGGTGTTAGTTTCCTCTTAGGCAAATTGGGATAACTGATGAAATTGTTGTAGATATGCCGTGATGGAGTTCTCTCCTTGTTGAAGATCAAGAAAATCCTGATATTTTTCAGTGATAACTCTAGGAGAAATGCAGGCTTTACGGAATCTCTTCACAAAGTCTTCCCAGGTAATGTCTTCCTTATTTGGGTGTATCCACTGGATAGCATTCCACCAAGTAATTACAGGCTCTGACAGCTAATAGGTGGCAAAAAGAACTTTCTCCTTATTTGTACATCGTATAGTATTCATTCTTCTCTCAACATCTTGTAACCAGTTATCTGCATTCAGTGGTTCCGTTGCTGAGGGGAATTTAGGTGGTTGAGTTTGCAGGAAGGCTGTAAACTTCAATGCGGTTACACTTGATGCTGACATTGATTCTTCGGGTGATACCTTGACAATGAACTGTGGCAGTGATTCTCCTTGCTGTTCTGACATCTGGACTTGATATGTGGAAGGTGCACCCTGCCTGTTGGTCTGACCACTCTGCTGCGCTGGATCCATCTGGCAATTGAGAATTTGAGATTAGTTTTGCAGCGGCTTTGGAGAATAAGAGTAGATAAGTAAGACATTGAATTTCAAGGTAAGTATAGGGCGAATAAGGTAAGAACGAGAGCGAAAGGGGACAGGAGAAAGCTTTGAACACAGGGGGATTACTGATAATTAAGCAAACAACATACAAGATAATGAACATAGATTTACAATATGCAAGTGGTACACAAACCACTTAGGGTTCATGATTACACCTGCTTTATATTACAAAAGTACCACAACTATTCAGGGTCAGTCTAGTCTAGCGAACAATAGCTACTCCTCCAGCTGCCGAGAAACGAAAATTTGAAGCTAGACAAGTAAAGCAGTAAACATTTTGCAAAAGTAAAACTTAAGCAGAAATAAACTAAGACAGATAAGGTAGCAACAAGAGAGGAAAAAGACAGCAGTAATACTTATATTTTTCGTAAACCCTTTTTATGGCTTTAAATTAAGTTTTGCGATAAAATCGTTTCCTAGTTTGCCTTAGGTCTCAACCTACGGTCAAGAACCTGCTCTGATACCACTTCTTGTAATGCCCCCGTTTCCAGGGGCGCGTACGGACACGGCATTCCACAACTATTCACGCATGAACAGTTATGTAGTGTCGCGCAAGAGTATACCATTGCATGCTTTCAACAAAAATTCCAGCATATATTTCACATATGGATTAACATCCATTTTCCAACAGCGGGGCGTGCAAGCCCAAAGTATAATTACGTCACAAAAGCTCCAAGATCCGCTTGAGCGCGGCCAAGACCTAAAGCCACGGGTCCTCGTCGAAGAAGCGATCCTCAGGGGCGTCCTCGACGGGGAGACCTTCACCTTCGTCTTGATCCTCTAAAGAGGGGATTTAACAAGCCATGAGCCAACAACCAGCTCAGCAAGCCACAAAGGGAACCCTATCTTACTATATGCACGAATCATCAAAGGAAGGGAGTATATTTGGTTTATTAACTTTGAGTGGATGCAGTTTTACTTGCAAACATTTTGATAAAACGGACCCAAAACTATTCCTTAAGATCTCAGGGGTTTTCATGAAGAGTTAATTAACCAACTAACCAAGTTAAAGCATTTACAAAACTACTTAAGCTTCGCTGCTGGAATCACCCAAGTGACACAGCTCCATTAACCGGGAGCACGGCGTATTCGAATACCATTTATTTGACTCTGCAGAGTTTGCTCAGCTTTACCCACACGATTCCTTAACTCCCGCGACAGAGTTAAGAAAGCCAGGTCGTTTCACTGCTCAATTCTTTATATAGGCTCTACCCGGTAGAATCCACTCGGGTCTGGCGCATGAAAATTCCCGTCCGCTTCGAGTGAACCCTACCGTTGTTAGATACCCGCAGCATGGCATACCTAACCTAATTACTCAATCACCTACTTCTCAACCCCTGTAGAGTTTCAATCGAGTTGAGCAGCTACTAAACCAATGTTGACAAGTCAACTCCTGTGGTTGAGCGGTCACCATGTCATTTGCTCAGCGTAAGGGTCTGATCCTTACATTTTTCCCCCCGGAGTCCGCAACCCCGGTCAGGTCCGCGACCTTACAACCTAGGGTAAGAGGTGGGCGAAGACCGTCTCGCGGTTCCTTCCCCAACCCTTACCCTATTCTGCACGCCGACAATCTCCGCCCTAGGGCACGGTGTCCCATACCACCCTGCCCTAGAGTCGGGTTTTCCAAACTTTATTGGCCCGCAGCCACAACCTTATTAGTGTAAAGACTTTGCATGATAATAATAACCTACGATTATCTAGATTAACAGATAATTATTTCTAGGGTTAACAAGGGCATGGCTACAAGTTTAACATGGCATTTGTCGGTGGAAGGTTTAACTACATATCATGTCATTCTAAACATTTTATTTTACTTTGAACTAACATTTCACAACTAGCATAATGCAAATAGCATATAGCATATAGCATAATTAAACATCATGGGATACAATATGATCAAAGGTTTTGCGACTTACCGTCAATCCGGATGATCTCAGCTAGCTCGAACGAAGAAACGCCTGGATCCTAAGACTGCACCTGGGCTTCCGGGTTCTCTGAGACTAGCGCAAACACATAAAATAATTAAGTCCAGCTTGAGCCTAATCAAGCGAGGGAAAATGAACTATTTAAAAAGGAGTAAAATGCATAAATCCTCAAATTGGAATTTTAGAAATTTATCTGGGATGAATTTGGGGAAAAGGAGGTCAAAAATGGGTCCAGGATATTATTTGGAGCAAAGTGGTGAAATTTGGGGATTTTTGAGATTTTCTGTGATTTTCTAGAATTTATTTGGATTTTTCTGATTTCTGGAAATTAATAAATAGGGGAAATTGCTGTGAACAGTAACCGGCCCGGCCTGATGCTACAGTGCGGCCTGGCACTGTGCAGCCCACAAGGACGCGCGGCCCGCATGCGCGCGCGGGAGACGGAGCAGGCCGAGGTGAGGCGGCCCACGCCAACACGCGTCCGCGCGGCTCGGATGGCCGACGCGTGGTGCTGGCGGGTGGCGGAGATGGCAAGGGAGGGAGCGGCCTGGATCTGCGCGGGTGGCGATCGGACGGCTGGGATAGAAGGGAGGCGGGCGAAGCGGTAAGGCCGGATCGGACGGGAGCGGGGAGATGCTTTTACGAAGATCGGATGGTAGGAGGGGTTGCCATCCAACGGCCAATGTTATATGGCGCGGAAGGGAGAGGACGGCCGGGATGGAGCCACGTCCTCCGTCTTCTTCCTCTCGCCGGGCGCGCGCAGCAGAGAAGCGGAGACGGGGGTGCTTCCGCTCTCCGGCGGCAGGGAGGCTCCCGGCGGGCAGCGAGGGTACCACCGGCTAGACTCCGACGAGGGCGACCCATTTTGGGCAGTTGGAAGGCGAGGGGATCAGTGGTGGAGGCTGGCGGCATAAGGGGAAGACTCGGGTCCAAGACGGCGAGAGAGGTCACCGGCAGCGAGAGGGTCCAATCGGCGGCGGCTACACGGTCAGGGGAGCTGGGAGCTCACATGTGCGGTGGCGGTTTCGGCGGAGAAGCCTTTGGGGAAGCTGGCCACGGCGAGGTGTGACGGCCCGAGGGAAGCTTCGACGCCGGCGCAGCACAAGGCTCCACCTGGCCAGAAGAACACACCACGGGGATTAGGGGGCAGCGGAGGAGCTCTAGGCGAAAGCAATTGAGGAATGGGGGGAGAGAGAGGAAGAATCAGTTTACGGGGTCGCTGGCGCAGGGGAGGGGAATGGCGGCGCTCCGGGCGACGGGGCTCCAATCGGCGGCTCAGGGAGGTGCTCTGGAGTGGAGGGAGGAGAATAGGAGTGTTGGGGAGGCTTGGGAAGCAAAGAAGAAGGAGGGAGCCATGGGGCGGTTTTTATACCCGGCGGGGAAAGAGGGGAGCCGTAGGGGAGAAGGCAACGGGCGGTGGCGCGGGGTCAACAGGAGTTGGTGGGGAGTCCCTCCGCGGGATGGGGCGGTGACCGGGTGGGCAGAGCCGTAATGGCGAGGCGACGGCATGGGGCAGGCGGCCAAACGGCATGGGCGAGCTCGAGCTCCCGCGCGGCGGAGGTTGACGGGTGGGGTCGGGGCAGATGCGGGGCGACACGTGGCGCAGTGGAGCTACTCGCTTCAGACCGGGTGGCGTCAGCACGGCGGGGCAGTCCAAAACCATGGGCGCGGGGGCGTAGAGGCGGTGCGGCCGCGGGCGCCAACGCGCATGCGTGCGAGAGGGTGGAGGCGGAGAGGGGCGAAGGCGCCAGCGGAGAGGGGGAAGAGGGGCAGGCGCCAGAGGGGAGAGGAGACGGGGGAGTGCGGTGCCAGCGGGAGAGAAGGAGGAGGGTGGGCGCCGGGGAAGGGGAAAAGCGGAAATGGGGCGGGGCGCCTTGCCAGAAAGGGAAAGCGGCGGCAGAGGGAACTTTCCCAAAAGGGAAAGTTTCCAGAATTCACTCAAAAATCCAGCAAAAGTAAAGAAAATTTTTATTTTGAAATTTGGGGACTTTTCAGTGCAATTTTAGGCCATAAGCCACAGCTTTTCAGCCCAACCGAGCGGGGCCTTAATGTGCCCCCAAACCAAGAGAAACGCCATGGATTTCTTATTCGGTGGCATTTAAGCTAAATGCCCGGATTAGTTAAGCGCCCTCGAATCCCATTCCGTGTTGTGGCATAGTGTTTCTATCTTATAGGTTACGTTGTTTGATTGTTAGACTAGCATTGAGTAGTGCTTCTATCATGAGCTTACATTTATTTTGGCATGTTTATGTAATCTAAGAGAAAGCTAGTCCAATTACTCTTATCAAATATACAGGTGCATTGATGTGTGATTCAATAGCATTGGCGAATTTATATTGTTATGCAAGCATAGTTAAGAGAACATTAAAAAAAATAATGGTCTAAAAACAGATCTACTAGACCAAATGCTCTTTCCGGGTCACCTCCCCGATTGTGAGTATGCAACCAAGCGCTTACTCGGGTAACCGGGCTCACAGCTGAAAGCGAAGAAGATGACCTGATACTTGATAACGATAATACTAGGGTAACTTAGATTTTATTTTCTCAGCCCTCTAAACTTATAGGGTTATGCTACTTTATTCTATGAACTTATATTTTACTTTTTTTAGCCCCTGAACTTATGAGGTTGTGCTACTTTACCCTTCTTAAACTTGCATATTACTTTCACAACTCTTTAAACTTACGTTTTTTTGCACCTCGTGTAAAATGCTAAGCTGGCATATATGGTTGGTGTCATAGAGTCAGGCTCAATTGCATGAGCACAGTGTCCTTTTCTCCTTTGCAGCGCGGCAGAGAAGGGGATGGAGGGCGCGGGGCAACGGTAGGTATGGCATCAGGAAGGAGCATGGCTGTAGCGCTCTACAGCAAGAGGGGTGACTAAAGGAGATGTGTTTTGGCTTCAATGCGATGCGGCAACCTTGTGACATGGACGTCTTGGTGCAAGGATGGTAGGGATGATGATTCCTCTAGAGCCGAGAGGGGAGAGGTGGCGTAGCTTAAACTCGGTGGCCCATCCACAAGCATCGGCGATGGGAGTGGCACTAATAGGACTGCAATGAAGTAAAGAACGTAGTGGCATGGTCGATTTCTAGATATGAATTGAATGAGCAGCGAATTTGGGAAGTTTACTGTCGTGGTATAAAGCAGTGGCGGCTGTTCATTGGATTAGGGATGAGGAAGGCGGTGTGTTTGGTTGCTTCTATCAAATGGTACATATATGGGATGGTCCTAGAGAAAATATCATTCTTGTGGTTAGGTGTTTGAACTTAATGTCTCATCCTAGATGATAGGATACAAATTTAAGGAATATTTTCTCTAGATAATGAATCACCCTATTTACCAAAAACAAAATGACCCATATGGTACAGATCATCCCATCCCATTTAACCTCATCCCACAGACCAAATAATCTCACATTGGTGAGGTTCTTGAGTGATGGTGAAACCCTCCTTCCCATTAGTTTAATCCGCCATCCATTCTATTTATGCATTGTCGAAACAACTTGGTCGTATTTATATGAAAACTGTCAATAGCAGATTTACCCCTATTAACTTCAATATTTGATCGATAAATAGGACAATCCATGCCACTCCTTTAAATGATGCAAGTGGACCGGTTTATTTTGATAGAGCTAGTGGCTTAGGCCAACCTACAAATGCTACACTAGACTACCAAATTGAAATGAGAAAATTCCTTGTATGACACAAAATAACTCCCCATTCCAACACACACTATTGGATAACATGCTCATTAAGTGAAAGCTAGGAGCACCCTCTTTGTCCACGCAACTGATGACACACGAGTAATTTTACAAAGAGTAAAATGCACGATGGACCACATAACTTCTTCAAGTGTGTCATCTGCGTCACGATGCTCTGAAAATGCACATTTTGACCACTAAGGTGTGTTAAGTGGTTCATTGGGTTGTCATAGTCACACATACTAGCATCCCCGCATATGGGGCATTGCCACATCAACCAATTGAACACATGTCCATGACAACTTCGAAAAACCCCCTCCTCTTTTCTCGACCCTTCCCTTTCTTTTCATTCTTTCCTTCTTCCTCGTAGTTGAATGGGCAAGGTGCAGCCCAAGACGGTGGCTGCTATGATTGTGCTTGGCCATGGTGCACTGCGACACGGCGCCAAGCCCACGTCTAGTGGGATCTAGAGATTGGTTAAAAGAAGCAGAGAGAGAGAGAGAGAGAGGAAGAAGGAAGAAAGAAAAGGAAGGGAAAGATAGGAAAAAAGGAGGGGAGGTTTCAAAAAAATTCTTGGACACGTGTTTAATTGGCTGACATGGTAGTGCCGTGTATATGGGGATATCAGCGTATGTGTTGTGCTGTCCAATGAACCATTTAACACGCTTTCATGATTTAAATGTGCATTTTAAGAATACCGTGACTTAGATGGCATATCGGAACTAGTTCGATGATCCACCATGAATTTTCCTCTTTTATAAACTTTGTTTGATAGTTCTCTTTCTACTCCCTACTGCCGAACTAACATCTATTAGTCATGTGCCCGTACGTTGCAACGGAAAAACAAATACAATACAAATAGCTCATTGTAATGTCCATAATCTAAGGAAAAGTAGACAACACAAAAATTGAATGCAACACGATGGGCAGTACAATCAGGATATGATCTTAGGGCATGCTAAGCAGAGCATACTATAGTATGTGCTAATTAATGTGGCTGCTATACTCTTATAACTTGTCAGTCTCCCTCCTTTCCCTGAAAGAGTCGAGGTCTCTCTGGACTTCCCTTTTGCCTCTCTCCCAGATTCAGAAAAAGGGAAGAAGGTCTCTCGATGGGAGTGATTCCCCGAAAAGAGATCGTTCCCAGCATCCTCGAGTTCGTAGTCAAACTCGCCTTCATCCACCTTTCACGGACTAGCGCGGGCAAGCGCCGATGTCTGGAGCAGGAGATGGAAGCTTGGGTTGAGGAGGCTGTCAACGAGTCATCAAAGGCGATAGATTGGTTATATTCGGATTCGTTTGCTTTTTCTTTTCTTTTTTTTGGTTGTGAGAGGTCTGAGTCCACAGCTGGGGAAGAGTCGTCAGATGACAATTGAAGTAGGGGTCTGCCTCTTTCAAAGGGAAGCAAGAGTCTCATAGAGAAGGAGATCCTGCACAGACCAATCCCAATCAGGAAGAGAGTCTTGTTGTCAATGAAAGCAATGAGACTATGTCACATATCTGCCTATCTCGTGTTGTGAGCTATAAAGTACCCACCAGGGGGTGGACCAAGAAAGAGGCAGGCGATTGGGTCCTTCCCATCCTCTGTGATGTCAGTCTCTCACTGTAGCAATCAAGGTTCAAATGAAAGATTATTATGTCTCAGTTATAATAGGTGTTGATCAACACTATACTCTGTAGCAATCAAGGTTCAAATGAATCAATTATCTCACTGTTCATTAGCTAAAGCTAGATCAGCTCAACAACAAATGACCATGCAATGATTGCTTGAAAGGTAGCTACCAGAGATAGGATAAAATTGAGACAACCGAACAAATAATATTAGCATAGATTTCCTCTCGGGGTTCCACAGACCACAATTGTTCTTGTTATTAGCTAGTAATTTGCTAATGTGCAACTGTTAACACATTTATATATGCTTAAGCATGATAGACTAACCCCAATTAAAAATTTGTTTAAAAATGCAGGAGTGTCTGTGCTTAAATAATTATTTAACCACACTACTTCCAACCACCTATCGTCAGCTTCCGGCATGCCTTCATTGGGCCATAGACGATTCAATAGGCAAATGGCAATACATTAAGATTGTCACAAGCAGGAGAAGAGTTAAACTAATTTTGACACATAATCCTTTATTTAAGAAAGCTTGGTTTGAATTAATTATTTGTTCATGGTGCACCTAGAACACTACGTTTATAAATCATTTGTTCATCACAACGGCGCATCATGTACATTAAATGGAAGCAATTTGAGAAACTGAACTTAATCCATGCATGAATACCAATAGGAACCTCTAAAAACGTAGAAATAGCCCACACGAATTTCATACCTCAAGCCAGTTGGTTGTGTTTTTTTTTCAAAAAATTGCATATCTAAGTGAGAGCAGAAGCAAAGGCTTTACATAAATGAGCATTATCTAGAATTCTTGCCTGCTGGTGCTAGCTACGGAAACTTATTGTGGAACAAAAATGAAGCTATGAATTACTTTCTTTGAGCCATTAAAAACAGGAATGTTGATAGCTACATAAAAAAGAACACCAATTGAATGAAAGAACAGTATGGAAACGTAACACCTAAAATTAATCTGAAGAGATTTGGGGTCATGCATAAATTGCAACAAAAATGCACTAACCATGCATTGGGCATGAAAAGGACATAACAACATAATTATGTAAATTAAAAAGACAATACCTAGTAGTGCCACCATAAGCAAGCATTAGATTCCATACAATAATCAAGCATACAACCACTACAATCCCTTCTCAATATCTGCCAATCCGATAAGCCATGATGTGTGCAGTCCAATGCATTTTTTTCCTGTCTCCAAAGCAGAAAAGGAAGAGAAAGCTCAATGTAGTGTTCAATATAGTGCTCCTAGATATACATATTTCTCTGAATTTTTAGTAAGAGTAGCATTACAGGACAAAAAATTATTCTTTAACATAACTCAATAATCTCTTTTCTCCCCATCTGAACCAAACAAAAGAAAATTTGCTCTACAGTATTAATATCCTTAAAAACATAGTGGGAGCATGAAGAACACTCAGATCTGTGCATGGTGTGAACTAATAGGAGCTTGGCACCAATCTGGCACACATATCTAGACTTCAGCCGATCAATAATAATCACTAACCCTATTTGTCAACTGAATCAACATTCAGAACTCTAGAAAGTTAGAACACCTGCAGCAAAGTTTTTATCTTGGCACAAAAATAAGCATTTGATGTCACCTACGATTCTTTAAAGCCCACTATGAAATCTATAGGTTGCAGTTGGATTCGATGCTCCTTCATATAGTATTGACAAATCAAATTTTATAGGACTAAATGAAGAAACGAGCTAGGTTTTTTTTGCCTAAATAGCATTAAATGGATTCAAAATTTTCACTGAAAAATAGGATTCACCTGGAAGGGCGACAAGACATCCGGTTGTCTAGCTGTCATTCAATTCTCTTTTGGTAGATATATGGCCACTCCTCTTGCAATGACTTAGAGAGCTAATGAAGAGAAAAAATTTTCTGATCAATATCATTTCAAAGGCAATAATTACTTAATTGGATAGGTAATGAATGGGGGAAGGCCATAACCAGTGAGAACAACTGCAACTCACATCTAAACTACCACCCTCCAAAATTTCGTCAAGGACATGGCAAATACATACCACTAAATGATGGACAAGGAAGATATGCAATTGAACACCCAATGAAGTATAACAGCAATATATTCAACTACAACTAATGGTATGGTAATAAATCGATCAACCTCAAATCACACAGACATACATGGCTATGTAAAATTGATATGTATCGCAGTAAGGAAAGGAGCACAAAGTTACTGCGAAAGATGTGGTGGAAGCACCATGCCGTGCAGATCCTTTGCCACGAGCTCCTGTGTGGGAGGCAACTGGGTCATGTCCTGCCAAACAAATCAGGTCAGCCGATGCCACAAACTGATAGCAAGCCATACACATGGATCGAAAAGCATAGGTTTCTCTCTTCTAGTGTGTACAATCCACACGTACCAGGGAAGGGAGGCACTCATCAGCGTTAGGGGAGGAGCGGCGGCGGAAGGGAGGTGGCGACATGCAAATTAGGGGTGCGTGTTAGGGTTTCAGGAAGCCGTACCGGATCCGTGATGGCCGAGCGCATGCCGTTTCCATGGCGAGAAGGCAGCGAGGACAAGCAGAGGAGGCGATCGGCCCCGGAGACGACGCCTCAGCAGCAGCGGGGGGCACGGTGCTGGGGTCGGAGGGGCACGGTGCTGGAGGGCAGGCCTACGCGGGGGAGAGGCCGCCGATCGCTGCCGTAGATCTAGGGCTTCCCCACCCGACCCCGACCATAACCGCCGCCGTGACTCCAAGCCCTCCGATGGACGGGGACGCGCGGGGTTTGCGGTGGTCGCGGCGGCGTGAAGACTCCTCACGGTGGCGGTGGCGGCTGCGAGGTGGGGAGACGGCGGGCGAGACGGAGGCGGAGGTGGCCATCAGGCGGAGGAGTTGGTTGGTTCTGGGATTTGGGGGCGGATGAAAAGAATCGGTGAGGAGACCGGGGTAGTGGGCGGCAGTTTCTGCACAGACGTTGATGCGCATATTTTTTCGATGGGGTGGGAGGGGAGAAGGAACGTGATACGTGGGGAGAAGCGGGCGGCTCATCTTTGATCGAACGGCTGAGAAGAATGGAGGGAGAACGGACCGATGACCACCAACTCATATTTTTAAGTAATAACATCTATATTGTACCATCATTTTTTAATCCAACCAAGGGGAGTGAGGCCCATGCATTCGCATCGGTTAACCAAAATAAAAAAGCTGCAAGGCTAAAAGGACCTAGCTAAGAAATCAAGAAGTTAAAAAAGATGAGCAAATAATCAGAGCAAAAACTGCTATATACTTATTTTTATAATGCACTTATTATATACTCAAACTAAAAAAGTCATAAAAATTTCAAAACAATTCTAGATGTACTTCATGATTTACTCTACGTATGTATAAAATTTCAAGTTCAAATTATTTCTATGTTAAGAGTACTAAAAAAGAGAAAAATTTGACAAATTTGAACTCTTAACATTTGTCAGATTTTTCTCTTTTTTGTTACTCTTAATGCAGAAATAATTTAATCTTGAAATTTTATACATAAGTAGAACAAATTTAGAAATGCGTGTATAAATTTTTTAAAAAATTTTGTGATAATTTTTAGTTTGAGTGCACCATATATATATACAGTAAAATTAAGTGCATATTAGTTTTTGCCGCTAATCAATTACCGAGAACTTAGTCCCTGTTATTAATGACGCACGTAACTTGTGGCAAATTATCAATTTTCTCCTTAAAAAAACTCGCACGGCGCGATCGGATCACAATTCACAGGTCACCCACGGGCTAGCATTCAGATAACTGCGCACAGTTCCTCTGTGTGCGCCGCGTTAACATTCTCGAATCTGACGGCGACGTCGAGAGGGATGGAGGCGGCGGCCGGAGGCGGCGGGAGGTTGTGCGTGGTGACGGGCGGCCGCGGCTTCGCGGCGAGGCACCTCGTGGCGATGCTGCTCCGCTCCGGCGAGTGGCGGGTGCGCGTGGCCGACCTGCCCCCCGCCATCGCGCTCGACCGCGAAGAGGAGGAGGGGATCCTCGGCGCCGCACTCCGCGAGGGCCAAGCTGCCTACGCCTCCGCCGACCTCCGCGACAAGGCCCAGGTCGCCGAAGGTGTGTGATCCCAGATCGTTAGGCCGGGTAGGGTTTGGGGGTCATGTGGTGTCCGATTCGTGTTGGTGTGGGGTCAAGAGCTTCGATTGTATGAGTTTATCGGGTCGCCCCAGAAATAGGTAGGACTTCGAGGAACCAATGATGCGCGATATGTGAGCCACATGATTGAGTTCGCAATGGAGCTGTTTTGCCTTAGCGTGTTATAGTTTAGTTTGATAAATTGGTGTGCTAAGACTAATGATAGATAAAAAAACTTATTTATCTACATTGATAGATGCAATCTTGATCTTGTTGTCACCCAACGCTCTATTAACTTGACGTTATATTTATCACCGGCTGTGAGGTCTGTTTAGTTGCATGACGGTTTAGTGCTTGATTTTGGTCCCGGCTTTTGCTCCTGCATTGATCCCGTGGAACTTATTAATTGTTTCACTGAGGGTCATCTATGATATGGATGCAAGAAGTGGTGGCACAAAACCAGGAATTGAACTTTGGTATACCCGGATTTATCCTGTTGTTTTACTTTCAGAGGCCTCTTTGTTAGTTGCAGTTATCTTAGCAGTTCTCCAGTTTGTTAAATTCCTTGAAATCTTAAAACTACAACTTGACATCCTGATAGTTGTCTCCTTTAATTCCTATGGCAAAAAAGGTGTTTATGGGCATTAATTTAGTTGATTGATGTCTATTGCCTTTGTTCTTATGTCCATTGTATGTGTTCTTTGTCTGCAGCTTTTGAGGGGGCCGAAGTAGTTTTCCATATGGCTGCTCCAGACTCATCCATCAACAACTTCCATCTTCATTATTCAGTTAATGTTGAGGGTTGGTAATGCTAACTTGTATGCCGGGCAACTTTGGTCCCTGATTACCCAATATACTGACCTTTGTTTATGAGATGCACCAAGTCGATTTCCTGTTGTTCTTCTGTGTATTGCTATTAAAAATGCTGATTAGACTCCTTTGGGTTATTTTTATTGTTTTGGATGTCACATAATACGGCAAAGTTTGTTTATTTAATGACTTGTATAACACACTTCAGGAACAAAGAATGTCATTGATGCTTGTATCTGTTGCAAGGTGAAGAGACTTATCTACACTAGTTCACCAAGTGTAATTTTTGATGGAGTTCATGGAATTTTCAATGCAGATGAATCAATGCCTTACCCAGATAAGGTCTGTTTTCATATGGATTACATTCTTTTTGTTTGTCAATGGTTCATGATTATTTACAGCTTTTCTGACAAGATGTTTTCTTACTCCAGTTTAATGATTCATATTCAGAAACAAAGGCAGATGCAGAAAAATTGGTGATAAGGGCTAATGGTAGGGATGGGCTTCTTACTTGTTGTATACGCCCAAGTAGCATTTTTGGCCCTGGTGACAAGCTACTGGTTCCTTCTCTGGTTGCTGCTGCAAGGGCAGGAAAGTCCAAAGTAAGAACAGCTACATGTGTGTACATTTCTGTATACTAAGTTCGTAATTCATGAGTCTGTCTCAATGTTTATGTTTACATGTTGATATTAATAATTTATGAATTCCCATATAATAGATTCAGAATGCCATTTGTTTTTTATTAGTAACGTAAATCATATCGGACGAAATAAATGCTTTAAGCACACTGAACTGCCTTATCCGTTCTTTTGTTCTATTTTCCAGAGAGCTTCACACTGAAGTGACTGAACTACTTTCTTTTGTTTTATTGTCTGGAATAGTTCCTAAAAAATATGCTATTTGCTTATATTTTCGTTTGCAGTACATTATTGGTGATGGGAACAACTACTATGATTTCACCTATGTTGAAAATGTGGCATATGGCCATATTTGTGCAGAGAAAACTCTGTCGTCTGAAGATGGTGCAAAGAGAGCTGCTGGAAAAGTAAGTCTCTTGGTCAACATTAACATCGTAATTTTAAGATTCCATGACATGATTTTATGTTCCTTTTCTAGACCTACTTCATAACAAATATGGAGCCTATAAAATTCTGGGAGTTTATGTCATTGATTCTAGAAGGTCTTGGATATGAAAGGTATTCGCTTCTCCAGTTCAATTTTTTGTCCACTAAATTTATTTTATGTGAAACATTGTGGAGTGTGTCCATTGTCTTAGTAGACTCATATACTGTATCTTAATATTTAGGTTGTTAATTCACATTTACCTCACTTAGAATAATCTTCATTTGATATCTGCCAAATTTATGATAGATGACTTTCTCATAAAACTGGAAAGCTCATGTGGTCTTACCTTTACCTCAAATTTTGTGGTGTTTGGTGGTATTTTCCACCCACAAAATGCATTCCTAAATTGACAAAATGGTGCACTCTAGCTCGTGTTCGCTAAATTGCTCCTGCAGATTTAGAGATGATTAATTTGAGATGCATATTGAGCTTGGTTGACTGCTAAATTTGGAGCATGTTGAGATAATTTTTATTGCTTTATCTCAAGTTTCCAATAGAATGTCATCTTTTGATATCATAGATTAGTCTGTCAAGAGCTGGTGATAGGAATTATTACAGTCCTCTAAACTTGATAAATAGTTGGGCTGGGTTTCCTGACTGCATGTGCCATGGTTCAAAATCCCGGCGGTTACCGGCCGGTAACCGCCGGTTACCGGTTTTACCGGTGGAGACCGGTAACCGAAAAACCGGCCGGTATGAATTTTTTGATTTTTCGAATTTGGCCGGTTTTTTCCGGTTACCGGCCGGTTTTTCCGGTTACCGGTTTCAAAATATCTCAAAATTCAAATTTTGATTTTTAAATTGTGAGCGGTTTTTTACCGGTTTTTCCGGTAACCGCCCGGTTACCGTTACCGGCCTCCGACCGGGATTTTTTCCGGTTCTGGTTTTTGGAACCTTGGCATGTGCTACTGAAGTCGAATCAGCTGTTACAGATCTCAGATGATTTTACTGCTGGACTCTATTGTGATCTTCAATGATACCTATATACCTATGAAAAGTGTTTTGAGGATGGGCAGTCGGGAATACATTTTATATCTATTTGAGTGGGTCAGTAACCGGCATCCTAATGTACTAGAACTTTGTTGCAGACCTTCAATAAAAATACCTGTCTGTGTTATGATGCCAGTGGCTCATGTGGTAGAATGGACTTATAAGACGTTCTGTCACTATGGAATGAGGGTTCCTCAGCTGACACCTTCACGGATCAGGCTCCTCTCATGCAACAGGACATTCAGCTGCTCAAGAGCAAAAGATCAGCTTGGTTATGAACCCATTGTGTCACTCAAGGTGTTTTTCTGTGCCCTGTTGGTTTACTAATGACCTTGCCTGACTCCATAAGTTTTTGTTTGTGATGGTTGGGCCTCTAACCGTCAAAAAGAAGGATTTCAGTTCATTGCCTACTTTTGTCTCTTCTGAAGGTTTTCACTATAAGTAATTGATCATCTGTTTTTAAATTCAGGATGGACTGAAGAGAACAATAGAGTCGTATCCCCATCTACAAGCTCAGAATCAAAGGAGTATATCAAAGGCTTCAATTTTCCTTGGGAATGGAAATCGTATGACCCCCTCTCTCTCTCTCTCTCTCTCTCTCTCTCTCTCTCTCTCGCACACACACACACACAAGGTCCCACTCTCTGTACCCTAATATCTATGTATACTTAGCACCTCTGTACTTACTATAATTTCCATCTTGAGACGCTATTAAATTTGTCTATTGATTTTGCAGTTGCAAAAACAGTTCTTTGGGAGGACAAGAAGCAAACAATGACAGTGCTACTACTATTGGCCGTTATCTACTACCACTTATTTACATGTGGTTACACTTTAATCACAGCAATGGCAAAACTTTTCTCGCTCGCTGCACTGTTCTTATTCATTCATGGCATGCTGCCTGCAAATGTGTACGGTCCTCTGTTAGTCTGTTTTCTTTTGCTGACTATACATGCTAGCAGATAGTTAAGCATCATTTGGGCGCTTTGTTCATATTAGCATGTCCTCAAGTGTTTCTTATTTGCTAAGAATGTGATTGTTGAATATTTTTGCAGGTTCGGCGCCAAGGTTGAGAAACTTGAGCCCTCAAATTTTCACATCTCACAGGTGGAGGCGCATCATATTGCTCATTCAGTCAGCTCATCATGGAACTCTTTAGTTGGCATGCTAAAATCGCTTTGCAGAGGAAATGATTGGCAACTGTTTTTCAAGGCATGATACACTCTGTTTCTTTTGTGAAATATAAATTAGTGTTTTTATTGCACACTTTACCGTCCTAAATGTTGTGCTACCTTCTGACACTAGGCACAACTTTTGTGTTAGTGTCTAACTGTAATCCCTTTGTTTTTGTCAGGTGGTATTCTTCTTCCTGGTTGTCAGCATCCTTAGTTCCATGTCTTCGCAGGCTGCATTTAAAATAGGTAATGAAGAACATCACGCCTCCCTTTTTAAATCCTACAAGGCATGCAACATGAGCACATGACTGATGACAAGAAATTTACATGGCAACAATAGGTATTCCTCTGATTTTCATAGGCTTCAAAGCATACGAGAAATGGGAGGACACCATCGACAGCCTGGTGGGCGATGCCTGCTCATTTGTTCTGCAGTCAAGGCGGAAATAAAAGTAGAAGATGAGCTCTGAACAGTTGAATGGCTTTGTTTAGCGAGATTAACTTTATATTCAGCTATTTCTCTGTTTTTTTTCCTCCTAAACTTCAAATGAAGGATTGTAGACTGTTCCTTACGGTAGTTTATGTAAGATGCGGAAGTGTGCGTTTGTTTTGTAAGAGTTTTTTCCCCCCACTGTATTGTTTGAAAGATTGATGCATATTGAATTAATTTTGGCCAGAGACTAGTTTACGATCCTACTGAATCTTCCTGATTTATTTCAATTTTTCAGCTCCCTAGTAGTTGTGTATTATGCTGTTATTTAATAAACTCTTAGCAATTATGTAATATACCCATCTTGAGAGAATGTTAAGTAGCTGCTACTGTTTTTGTGCTGTGCTGCTCCATTGAATCAATGCCCTGCTCCGTTGACTACTTGGTGCTGCTGCTAGCTGCTGCCACTACTCAAGAATCTTGCAATGCTTGATCTTGTTAAATCCAAAGGGTAATCTCTTCATGTGCTGAATGTAATCAAATTGGAAATAGCCATGTAACATTTGGGAACACTTTAATTGGCTAGAACAGAACATTTTCTGCACTAGAGAACAATGCCTTCGGAATTCATAAAGCATATAGATTTTAGTAGACGTGGAATCTCTAGATAAAAACACATTTTCTGACCTACAGATGCCACCCACTTACAGAAGGCACACAAAACCCACTACACTTGAACTAGCTACTCCAGCATCAACACCAACTAGTTACGTGCTATGGAAAGGGATATATAGAGAATAATGCTATGGAAAGGGATTGCTCTGATCAATTGGAAAATAGAGAGTGATGAGAAGTTGAAGAAATGGAGCGATTGAAGGAGAATGGATATACGACCACCAACTCGTTCTTTATAATAGTAATAATATCCATCTCATTCTGGAGGCAACCACCAAGCAAACAAAGTAGCACCTAACAGCAGTTGCACTGACTCAAAATTGAATGACATCAGGTTGATTTTTTCCACAAAACAGAACTCGAAAATCTCACAAAATTGAACTGAACATAGTATCTCAAATTGAACCAAAATTGAACTAAATAAGACATTTCAGCAAGCAGCAACCATACATTTTGAGCAGCCAGCAGGACCAAATCATACATCACAACACACACGAATTGGTTCATCAGATTCAGTACATTATCCCGTAACATATATTTAGAACATCATCCATAACTGTACAAGGCTCGAGCAGCTGATAGCATATGGAAGATGGTACATGTATAAAGCAATTACAAAATGAAAAAGGGAATTGCAGATGATGATGATGCAGCAACTTTAGGCATGCACAACAGGGAGAACCCTTGAACAAGTACATGTACTTTACTTCAGTCATCAAATTACCCGTTAGTTTTTTTTGCTACGTCTTAGCCTTCCAAAAGCAAATGATGACATGATTAGTGCTAGTCATCAAAAAAGTAGAGGGCGGCTTGCCACATTGATGATTGTGTTTCTGTACTTCAGTGTGCCCACATTGATGATTTCCTTTTTTTTTATAATGCAGTTTTTCATGGATGACTGCCTTCAACAACTCATGGACCCCATTGATGCTGGAGAGGGAGATCAGTTGAAGAACTTGATACTGAGTGAGAGGCTCTCCAAACTTGTCCAGATGAGGCTGGAAATGCAGGCACCTTACATATCAAAGTGCCCTCAAGCGCTGAGCATCGAGGTGGTCCATTGTATTCTCCTTTTTTCCCCTTTGCGTTTAATTAAATCGTCTGATGACTACATTTCCAACTGTATACGACAGTCTCAACCAGCAAACATCTCAACAAGCTTAAAGCAGAGAGCAGTCCTTGCTGATGAGATTTGGCATGCTGCTGGAGATGCTGGTTCAGACATTGATTGGTATGTGAAACGTACTGTGCTTGGCGGTATCTACTCAACCTCAGAGGTGTATAGGTTAACAGATAATTCTCTAGGTTTGCATTTGTCCGTAAACATGATATTAATTCCCTATTTCTGTCCTACTAGAAATTCCAAACCAACTTTAGCAATGCATCCTCTAGAAATAATTTAACAGAAAGCATTGAAATGGATACAGTTTACCATGTTGTATTTTTCTTTGTAACGAAACCAGAGTAAACCGTGCTTGAAACTGGCAGTTTAGAATTATAACCTTTTACACTCGAATGGTTTGATTATTTCCCTCTTTGTTTTAAAAAGAGTTGTTTTGAAAGTTGATAACTCAAGACAATAGTGTGTGCATTACGGAAGCATAATTTCTGTGAATGGGTTCTTGTACACCGAACGGTCTTTGTTTTGTTGTCAGTTTGTGGCTCTGTAAGACGCTTCATTTCTTTTAGTACAAACACAGGCCTTCTGGCTCTTCGATCTTGGAATAAACATAACAAAAGCAGGATGAAAACACACAACTACTTGTTAGAGTAAATAGTTCGGTTTCCTATCTCTTTCAGAACCCTGAGTGTTATGAAAGCTGGATTTGTCTTAGATGTACTAGTATTATAAAAGAAAAATATATGTAACTCACATTTTCGTTTCACAATTGATTCGAGAATAGACTTGTGTTGATTGTTCCCCCCATTACCGTTGGCACTTGGCAGAGTTTCGTGATACATGGACATTTGTCAGTCGCCGTATCAAGGACGCTCTTGGTCTTCAGAAAACTTTTAAGGAGGTAGCAGATTAATTATGCTCAAATCGCACTGCATAAGCTGTTTTAGATTTCCTCGGCCCCATGGTGGTATTAACCTGCTGATCTGAAATGATCCTCTATGCAGTCCGCATATCTGGCTGAAGCCGTGGGAGCAGGCATGGGTGGCTCCTTACAGGGCGTCCTGAATAGAGTCTTCCAGAAATGAAGTACATCAACTTGTATTGCCGGCTGTGCATTGGATACTTTTCACTCTCAACGTTTCCACTAGCACTTTTTATATACCAGTTAGCACGTTTCGAGCCAAATAAAGCAGACTGGATGATGGTTACGGTCTGTTCTTTTCAGCTTCTAATAACTGCTTTTCAGCTTTTCTACAGTAACTAACTTTTAAACAGAGTATTTTTTTAAGATAAGGTCTACTAATTAATTGTAGTACACACTTCACTAACTTTATTTATATCGGCAAAAACTGCACATGAGTTTTTATTACTCTGTAATCTCTCGTACAAACAGCCCAAAAACCATAAATTGCAGCCAAAAACCATAAACCGCAATAAAAAAACATTATATTAGATTTCCCCGACGATGCATATAATACCTAGGGCCTGTTTGGTTGGTGCCTAAGTTTGCCATGCCTAAGTTTAGGTAATGTGTGGCTGCCACAGAAAATGTGGCTAACAAAATCGAAGCCACACTTGTGGCAAAGTTTGGCAAGAAACTAAGTCTATGACGTGTGGGGCCGGGTGCTAAGAAAGTGTGACATACCACAGCTGCGTCAGTGAACCAAACAGCTACCAAAAACTGTGGCACACCTAACTTGTGGCTAGGTAACTTCTGGTCATGAACCAAACAGGCCCCTAGTTTTTCAAATGAATGCTGTCTCCTACAAGAGAGAGAGAGAGGAAGCTGTCAGGATCCACATGTGCGCAGAGCTGAGGAATTATTTAGTGCATCATTTTGAGTTGTTAATTAGAAAATAGCAGCGGTGAGCTTTTCAGCTTTTTTTTGCATCAATCATCGTGAACAAACGATGGCCACTCGCAGCTTCGCGTGGACGAGTTGGTCCCTCAAAAATCGATGACGTGCGACGTAGATGATGACACAAGCAAAAGTTGATGTCAGATGATGTAACGTGCTATGACATCACATAATTCCAGGAATTATCCGGATTCCTCAGGCCTTTGATTAAGGCCATTCAATTCGGATTCTGCACATGGTATTTGGCATTCCACTGAAATAGTTCTATAGAGATCAGTAGCGAATTCAGAATAAAATCAAGATGGGCTAAACACTTAAGCTAGATTATCATAAGTATAGTATTTTGCCATTGTGTAATTTAAATTCATACGTAAATAGAAGATAAACAAAGCAAAAAAGAAAGAAATATATGTATAAAATCCTAAAAAATTAGACAATTAGGTTGATTATGTCAGAAGGCTACACATAAAATTTTATAATTTTTTAAGCTCGTTTGCTATATGTAACAACTTCTACAAATAACATAATAGTATGAATTTTTGAGCAACATTCAGAGCAAATAAAATTATAAAAAATTGCACAATCAAGTACATTGTGTCAGGAGACTGCATAAAAAATTTCATAATTTTTGAGCTAATTTGCTATATTTAAAAATTTAAAAAAAATAAATATAAACTAGTAATTAAGTCAAGTAATTAAACCGACTTAATTACCTACCACTGGTGGCAGGGCGGCATAGAGGAGCTGCACGGTCACCGTGCGGCCTTCGCACAGCTACATGGTTTCCAGGCGGCAAGCCCCTGCCGTCTGGCCACAAGGCATTGCTGGCCACGTGTCAGTTTATTGTCACCTGGTTATCGTACGCTAGAAACGATATTTTTACAGTTATTATGTGACTACATCTATTCTTGTAAATTTGAGTTAAAAACATGTCAAAATGCCAAAAAAACTCTAAATAGAGGATTAACAAATCAGAGTAACATTTTTTTTTCATCTATCGTGAACAAACGAAGGTCACTCGCGGCTTCGCCCGGACGAGTTGTCCCTCAAAAATCGATTACGTGCGACGTAGACGATGACACAAGCAGAGGCGATGGCAGATGATGTAACGTGCTATGACATCACAGAATTGCAGGAACTATCCAGATCTAGATGACCCGGCCAAGTCAAGTCTACCGGCCAACTGGAATCATCCCGTTCTTGTCTGGATGGCCAATGGGACGGTCGGTCGGTCGACATGTGTAGTGGGTACGAAATGGGCGAATGGTAGGCATTTTTTTCTGTATGCCATTGATTGAACTAGCCTCGTAGGCACGGCGGCACGCCGCGCCAGCCACTGTGTGTACCAAAGTAAAAGAGGCGATAATTCGTGGTGAGTTTTACAAAAAAATTCGAGGGCAAATGCGTATTTCCGAGAAAGTTAAAGGTGCTTTTAGAAAAAAATTGAGGACCTGTACGTAAATAAATGGGTGTGTACGTAAATAAACGGGGACCCGTACGTAATTTAGGAAAACGCGGAGGGCAATCCTGCAAAGTGGAGGGGTAAAAAAATTTTCCAGGACCTGTTCGCGAGGAAAAAGGACCTGTACGTAATTTCGAAATAGTAGGAGGGAATAGCCTCCCCCGGCCGTACCAAAAACCGGGCGCCACGCGCCGGCCGGCCGGGGGCAGGCGGGTGACGTGGGTAGCGTGGGGGAGCCGGAATCCCCCCGCTAATGTACCGCTTGCGATTTGAGATGGAAATTTTAGCTTAGCTCTGGGTCAGCTGCGATGAGGTCAAGCTGGGTTTAATGAGCCCCGTTTTATTTTAGTACACATAAGCATTTTGGTGGTGCTCCACCTAATTTTTTGTTTAAGCTTTTAATAGTAATTTTTGGTTTTTAAGTTAAAAGTATACTGTAACGATTGTTAACTTTTTAAGAAAAAAGAAAAAATTAAAAAAATCGTGACAATACAAAAGAATAAGACAAAAAAGAAAAGGTAAAAAGCTAAAAAAAAGTCAAAATAAATCAAAATTAGAAACTAACATATTACAAGTGCCTACTGACTTAAATAAGCTAAAAACAAAAAATACAGAAGTTGAAGCCATTTGAAGCAATGTGAAAGAGATAACAAGATTCCAAAGAAAGGAACAAAGGCTTACTTGGGTGCACGCAAGAATTCGTGTCCCCCTTTTGGACACCCGAACACTTTGGGTGGGTTCTTTTTAGCTATGGATGGTTTATGACTGCAGCTAATGGCTTTTGATCTTAGCGCAAACGCTTGTACGAATGAACCAAATACCAATAAACTGCTTCAAAACGACTGTCCTAATAAATCGCTTCATAAGACGAAAGTCATCATGTTTGTTTGTCTGGAGAAACCATAATTCATAAGTTGAGAAAATGGGAATTTTGTTGCTCCATTTAGAGGCTGATGAGGCCCCACCACTTGATTAAGGGGGTACATCTCAACTTAATTATTTTGCACCAAGGAATAACATATATTAGATTAAAATGTCCTCAATGGTTGAGTATAACAAGTTGTAAATAATAACTACTCCCTCCGTTCCTAATAGATGACATTCTTGGATTTTGCACAACAACTAAGGCTATGTACAATAGATTTACACCAGCTGTCTATAGTCTTTGCTACCTAGAATTTTTGCTGATGTAGATGAAAGAGAGTAAAGAGAGAGAAATTGATTGCCTACTAACTAGTAGCCGACTATTACACAAAAACAATGAAAAAAACAATGAAAGAGCATGTTATTGCACAAGAAATAATGAAAAAAAACAATGAAACAACATTAAAAGACTACACAATCCATAAGTACAAGCAAAAAAAAACAACAACTCACTGCACAAACTGTCTATAGGTGACATAGATGGATGTTATAGACAATAGCTATATATACCATTGTACAATCTCTAAGGGCATCTCCAATAGTCTGAGTCAGCTAGCTATATGCATGTACACATCAGCATATATCCTATATGGAGGAAAGAGAGTATGCAAAAAAAAATCGACCGTAGCGCCTCCCTCCCCAAAATCGACCGCCGCCGCCATTCCCACCGCCGCCACCTCCTCGGAGCGCCCCCGTCCAATTCCTCGCCAAGGGAGCTGCGACTTGACGCCCTGAGATCTCCCCAAGCGCCGGTCGCGCAATTCCTCCACCCCAGCTCGCCGGCGCCTGAGGCCACCCCGCGCCGCCATGGAGCTCCGCCGCCGGCTCGCTATGGACCCCATCCGGCTCCACCCACTCGACGGTAGGCTTCCTCTCCACTTCCTCTCACTCGTGCACACCTCAATTTCGCCCTCCCCCACGCCGGCGCCGCCGCCCCCTTTCCACCCTCGCCGCCGCCCGCTTTGAGCCGCCGCCTGCTTGCCTCGCCGTCGCTCCGGACCCCACGCCGCCGGCCGGAGGCTCCACCAATCCTGCGCCACCCATTTTGTGAGGCGCCACCCTCTCCCCGACCGCCGTCCACCGCCGGCAGTATCAACTAGGAGTGCTGACGGGACTTCTCCGTTCTGCCCCCTCCTTCGGCCCAGCATAAAACGATGGCAAGCCCTCACTCAGTCAGCCCAGGCACTTCGCCCCTTTGGCTGAGCATACTCTTAAGCATTGCGAGATCACAGGTCGCCGGTTCGATCCCTGTCGGCTGCACTTTTCTATTGTGTTTTTATTTTATTTTTGCAACCCGTTTTAAATCCAGAAATTTATGGGTAAATTTAGGGAATAATCTAGGAAGGCTAGTAAAATTTAATTAGAGTATAAGTGAGATTATTTGAGGAAAAAATGGTACGCATTATCATTTATTACTCTCGGATGATACGCATTACTTTAATTCTTAGTAGTAAATGACCTTGAAAATAACGACGGGCAATGAATGAAAATGGCATGTAAAGGAAAAAATGGTACAAGGTTATCTTGAAATTGTGGAATTACATGTATTTTGAAATGAGAGGAGTATATAATGAATATAACTGTTCAAGCAATGGGATTGTAGTAAATCTTTTTCAAATTTAGCCACCGGATGTCCGTTTTTGCTAATCTAGCCCTCTCCTCGACCTCAGCAGCCATAACAGGTGACACGTACGTCTATCGCGTTACAAGAGCTCGACAGCTGCTGCCAAGCTACTAGGGCTCGAGAGCACCTGCCAAGACATAGTTGCTCGAGAGCAGGGCACTGCCTAGCCCATAAGATCAACAGGAAGTTAGGATTTATTATTAGCACTAATTACCAACCGGCATCCTGCCGAGCTTAGAGAGCTCTATTGGTACCTACGAGTTTAAAGAGGATAATAGATATGAAAAAGGGTGTCTGGAAGCTATTTTTTTAAAATACCTATAATATTATTTGTGTAAATAGTTCAAATGAATGATCTTCACAAGTTAAGGCTTCTGGACTAATCGACCCAAGTTCAATTAGTTGGTCAATGCTTGGCTTGTGCTTGATGAGCATTGAGTAGTAGTTTAGTACTAGCAACCAAAGGAGTGTGACCTCCTTTGGGGGGCAGCTCAGGTGCTGGGGCCTCTGCACATAGCTAGATGCAGGGGCCCTTGCATATAGCAATATGCAGGGTCGTTTACGACGCGACACGTGTCAAAAAATACTTTAAAATCCAAAAAATAAAAAGTATTTTTAAGTACTTAAAAATACTTTTTAAGTATCGAAAATACTTTTAAAAATATTTACAATTTTTTAAGTACTTAAAAAAATACTTTATTATTTTTAGATTTTTTAAGTATTTTTTATTTTTTAACACGTGTCACGCCGTGAACGCATAGCTATGTGCATGGTCCTGCGCCTGAGCCCATTCCCTTGTGCCCTATGGGATACACTTTGATGGCACTTTGATGACTGGGATACACATCAACAGTACAAGGCCAATGGGAAAGCAAGAACAAGGTCAAGGTTGCGGGGCGCACGCGTTTATTAGAAACCAAGACTTGGACATCCGTCAACGTCCCGTAGGCATCAACCTACTATTGGATGTCTATTTGGAGTCATCCATTACGTAGGGCTGTAGTCGGTTCCAGATTCGCTATTACTTGGTATTATGACCAGGTTCTTTTAGTCTAAAATTAGCTTATATTTATACTATTTTTAGTAACTAATTTTTAAACGATATATTTTTTAAGACATAGTCATAAAAATTATAGTAAAAAATATACTAAATTTAATTATATAGACTAAAATCATATAAAAATATTTTTCTCTACATACTACCTCTAAAAAATAATTAAAATTTAAATCATAAATTATCAATAAAAAAAAACCCATTCTGTATCGCACCGACGTCCACGAGGACCACGAGTTACGTCAATTGGGCAAAAGGATTTTTTTTTTATTGAGTTGGCATAGATGCACCGGTTTCTGGACTTTCGGCCTGGCATCTCCGTAGGCCAGTTGTTGGCATCGAATCTTGAGGTCATTTTTGCCTCTTGGCATCGGTTATTTTGGGACACCACTCTACGCGTACATTCTGGGTTCTTGTCCAATTCAAAAACCAAAAAAAAAAAACCGTAGAAGAGAAGTTTCACATGTTACCGCATCAAAGAGGTGATCCAACAAGAAGTTGGTATGTGGGCAGATAGCTAGATATATAGATGTGCATCTGTCCACTAGTGTTTACTAGCCTCATAGGTAGGGATGAAAACGGTCGGAGACGGTCGGAAAACTCCTCAACCGTTTTCTACTTCTACATTTGAATACGAAAACGAAAGCGAAAGCGGTAAAGCCGGACACGAAAACGAACGTGAACTTACGGAATATCGAGAATTTCGAAAACGAACCAATTCGAGCGGAATTATGTCGAACACGGTCGATATACGAAAATTCAATACGGAATACCGACCTATAGGACCAAGTGCATAACAATTAACAAGTGACCAAGTACATAACAATTACCAAGTGCATGATCAAATTCAAGTGCATATAATAATTAACAAGTGCATGACCCTTGGTCTTAAGTATTAACACAATAGCTGACACAAATACAAATACAATACAAGTCTAGAACAAGCAATTAACAGCTAGCAGAACATCTACAGTTCATCAGCATCATCCATGAGGTCAGGATCGCTTTCCATATCTTTTGCTTCCCCATTGTCCTCCTCAGAGTCCTCATCCCCCTCCTTGTCCTTTTCCTACAAGTTTGCAAAGTGAATTAAAATTAGATGTAGCAATAGCATATTTCAGAGCAAGCAGTCAATAAACATACACATACCTCAATTTTCAGTTTAGCCACAACATTAGCCAAAGCCTCAACCTCAAGATCACTCACAATTGATCCAACCATTTTAGAATCTGAAAAAAAAATTTGGTATTCCGTATTTCGAACCGAATTTACAATACGGTATATTCCGAATAAAATGTAGAAAAGTAGAAAACGGTCGGAAAACGCCTAAACCGTTTCCGCTCCGTTTTCGAATTTGGTATTCCGTATTTCGAACCGAATTCGAATTTGTCCGAAAATACGAATTCGATCGGGTCAAATGTAGAAAACGATACGGTTCGGTACGGGATATTTCCGTTCCGTTTTCATCCCTACTCATAGGCGCGGCGGCACCGTGTGTATCGAAGTAAAAGAGGCAAAAATTCGTAGCTAAAGGAAAGCGTAGGGTTTTTTTCAAAAAAAAAGCGAGGGGCTTTTCGCAATAAAAGGTGACCAGAGGGGTTTTTTCGTAAAAATCAGGGGTTGTTTTGAAAGAACCGAGGGCTTGTACGTAATTTCGGAAACTGCGGATCGTTATTAACGAAAAATAAATATGCACAGGGTCTTTTTTGAAAAATCCAGGGACCTTTTTGCCATAACAGAGGACCTTTACGTAATTTCGGAAAAATATAGGGGCTTTTTCGCAAAAAATGGCACCCGACCGTACCGAAATCCGGCCGCCACGCGCCGGGTGGAGCGCGCGCAGGGGCGACGTGGCCACTCTCGCCGGCCGCGAACCCCCCCCCCCCCCCCCCCCGCTAATAATGCTGGTAAGATGTCATAGACTTGGCACTAGTATCTATTGATTTTAGGATTAATATACCTCTAATAAATTTCTAGTATGAATAGAGAATACTACACGTGTGTTCAGGGGTTAGATGGTGAAGTGTGATGTGTGCTGAGAGCCTGCGGTTTATGGTTTTTTGTTGAAATTTTTGAATTTTGGCTGTTTACGGTACAGATTACGGAGAGAGATACTCACTTGCGATTTTAGCTGGTACAAATATTGGGCTTTTAATGTGTACATCGTTTAACTTGTAGACCCCATCTTGAAAAAAATATTTCGTTTGAAAGTTAGATAGCAAAAGCTAAAAGCCGTCAGCTTCGGAGAAAAAGAACAGGCCCTACATCCGTCTCGGTGTAAGGGCCTATTTGGTTCATGACCAGAAGTTGCCTAGCCACAAGTTAGGCGTGCCACAGTTTTTAGGTAGCTGTTTGGTTCACTGACGTAACTGTGGCATGCCACACTTTCTTAGCACCCGCCCCCACGCATCATAGACTCAGTTTCTTGCCAAACTTTGCCACAAGTGTGACTTCGATTTTGTTAGCCACACTTTCTGTGGCAACCACATATTGCCTAAGTTTAAGCATGGCAAACTTAGGCACCAACCAAACAGGCCCTAAATCGGTCTTGTACTCTAAAAATAGTATGATCCTGTCCTATCACATGTATATGGGATTATGGGCGCATGCACGTCGCCTCGATATGTTAGTTCTGCACTAATCGCTCGGTGCTTTTATTTCGATTAAAATTAAACACCACCTTAATTGGTGCACTAGATTGGAAGATGTAAATTATGAATGGTAAAAAACATTTTCACATAGGTTTCTTTTCCATTGACTGACCCAATTAACTTTAAACTGCCCAGTTGGCGGTCAATGCTTTGCTTATGCAGTTATGCTTAAAGAATTGATACGTTCCGGTAACTTTTCGGCTTCTTTTCATATAGAAAGAACATTTAGAACTCTATTTAGCTAAGTGCATATATACCGCGGAATAGCCTGCAGGGTGAATAAATTTCGTCATACACACCGTAAGCCCGTTTGGAATTGAAATTTAAAAGAAGATTTCCGTGTTCCAAGAACAAGAAAGAAAGAAAAGAAAAACTCCAGGATTGCCTAGCTAGGAGTGATCTCACCGATTTCAGCATGAATCGGCCGGGCTGTAGCTTGACGATGAACATTTCGAACCTTTCGGCAGCGGCGGATCAGCGACGAAGTCATCGATTATACATCATAACGTACGCGCGTTTCTGTAGCTTTTCACTACCCATATACAGTAGTACAGCCAGCAGTACTTTTTTTTTACGAGTGCAATATTATCTTGTGCTAAAGAGGAAAACATTACAATTATAGGCATCGGATATTTCATGGCAAAAAAGCAAGTGGATATCTCACTTTTGTAGGAACATCGATGGCAATTAGAGAGAGGTGAATGATTATAATCACCAGCAAAAACTTTTTCTTAAATTTTCTGTCTTCTAATCATTTAATATGAAAAATAGAAAGAACAAAAACAAAACACAAAACAGGGAAAAATTCCAATTGCACTGTAGCAATTTACCGTTAAGCACTGTAGTGAGGTTCCTGTAGCACCGAAACAAAACCATCGCTAGATAACCGAAGAATGTTTTTATTCAAAAACTAATTCATATATATAAGCAAGAAAAAAAATATAGATAGAGATCAATATATAGAGAAACCCTAGAGATAAAAAAATAAAAAAAGATAATATATGCGAATTAAAAACTCACGAACTTTTATTCAAAAACGCGAGCACTGTTCATCCATGTCTCACGCGTCGTTTTCCCTTTTTTCCTCATTTTTTTCACGCGTCGTCTTTTTCTCGCACACATGGCCACCGCAATTCTCTCCTATATATAGCAGCCATCCTAAAAAAAATACTTAACCTACTCAAACACCTCATTTACCCTAATACAACTCGTTCAACTAGGCCTAGACTTTTTACCTCAACTAGGCTTTTGGCCCACTAATCTTAAAGGGGTCCGGAACCCTTCCTAACATGGATTTTTGACACTTCCGACTTTTCAACTCATCACGTGTTGAAACCTCCAGGACCGCACCTCCCGTAGCTTCTCCACGCATCATCCACATTTGATCTCCATGTACTCCCGCGTAAGCCTGACCATCTCGTGACATCCTCGACCGTTTGGACCTCAGATCTCCCTACCCTAGTCCTGGTCCTCCTTGTCACCGACGATGATCGTCTCTATGCTCAACCTGCACATGCAAAGACCAAAAAAACATTCTTACAACTCGCATAACAACGCTAAACAAAATTACCAAATATTCATCATCACAAATTAACCATTATCAATTATTCATCACTAAAATATCCAAGACCTAACCACATGGTCTAACACGGTTCTTTTTAGATTATGACTAGTGACTTATGGTTTATTACTTTCTCCGAATAAATAAACGGAATGGTTTCTCTATCATCATTTTAAAATGACTTATTGAGATAATCTTTTAAAAATAGCTTATGGACTTATCCACATTCGGTTTGTTCTTATAAACACTCATGTCAAAGAAAAATGCATTATATAGCCTAAAAAACGCACCCCATACATTGTCCTAAAATCTATAACAAGAAATAGATATAGGCCCTATTTGGATACGCTTATATGAGAATCGATTTTAATTTGATCAGGATTTTCTGATAAGTCGCGGTTTGAAGAATCTGCAGTCTGAAGAATCGTCGCGGTGGAAGAAACGACCCCTTGGGCTCGTGGTACAGGATTTTGGATTCCCAGTGCAAATGCCGATCTTTCCCACCGCGGCGGTTGAAAGAATCGAAAAATAATCAAAGCGTTTGGGTGGGATTCTCGCTTAATTCTACCAGAATTGGATTTTAAGCGTATCCAAACAGGGCCATATAAACATTAGCTTGAGTTTCAACTAATTAAGCTGAGCATTTAAAACAAAGTCGATGATAATGGGTGTATTCTTTTTTATTGTGGCTGATGGTTTATGGTTACTGTTAATGGCTTTTGGTTCTAGTACGATTATCTGTGGGAATAAACTGAATGCTGATAAGCCGCTTCAAAAAGACTGTGTAGATAAATTACTTTAAAACGATGACTATAATTTTTTCTCTTTATTTATTTAAAAAATCATAAATGAAAAAGAACATTCCCAAACTGCCCTCGCTCTCCAAATATTCGAGGAATCGTGCGCCTTTTGTGTTATCTTAGCCGCTAAGGAAGCATTTTTTTAGCACTCTGGCATCCGACCCAAACCGCCGGGCCGACCATGACGCCAAGTTAACGGATACCACCACCACCAGTCCACCACCGCTTGCGCGGCTGTATAAATAAACCGAGGCGTTAACCCCACCTCCATCTTTCCGCCAAACCAAACGGCACAAGCCACCGCCTCCTCAACCCGCTCCGTCTCTCCGCTCCTCCCCTTGCCCACTCCGCTCTCACTCCCCTCCCGTCTAGGCACCGGATGGCGGCGGCGGCGGCGGCGGCCACCACGGGCGGAATCGGCACCATCCTCGCCGCCGGCGACAGGGATTTCCTCGTCCGCAACTCCGGCGAGCAGGCCGGTTTCTTTCCTCCTTCCTCTTTCCCGCCCCTACGCTTGTACGTGTGTGCGATTGGGTGCTTCTCTTTGGCTCGATGTGTCCGTGTCGCGCGTCTTTGTCTTCCCTGTTGGTTCTTGTGTCTGGATTGGCGGTTTTGGATCTCTAGTTGCTAACAGCAAGGTGCAAATAAGATGAGGGGTGCTTCTTTTCCATGGAGGATTCTATCGAATGAACCAGCGCTTTCCGGATGCATCGTCCGGATAGATACCTTTCTGATCGCGACTTTGGCTACGCAGTTCAGTTGGCGATAAAATCCTTCCTACATCTGCGAGCAGGTAGGCCTGCCAGCTCTTCAAATGAAGAGCTTCAGTCCCCACACCTATGAACTCCCCCTTCCCAGAATCATCATCCTCTATACCAGCTGCCACGCACGATCCCTCCCGACGAACAGGAGTTTTTCCATTTTCTATAACGGCTAAAATAAAGAACTTTGACATGATCACGGTCAGTATGATTATCAGATTTTACTGGCTGTCCTGATATCAGAGATATGTGGGGGCATGTCCTAACTTGAAACAGCCGCAGTATGGCCGGTTTTTATTTGAGGAGTGTTCTAATTTCTTTTTCTTTAAAACCGAGATCTCTGTTCTTTTTTTCAATCCAGACAGCAAAGTTTGTTTATAACTTATGAGTAACAACATGTTTTCGTGGTTCATTTTGTTTTGTATGGAAACAAAATTAGTGTAGAAGTAACAACATGTTTTTCAGCGAATAGGATGGTTCAATCTTGTCTTGTGCATACTAGTTAGCAGTCATCTTTTCTTTATGAAAAGATGCTGTGAGGAAAGTGCAGTGAGTTCATCACAAAGTGGTGGAAAGTGGCCAAGGTTGATTCCACTACCGCAGATAACATACTTAGTGAATGAAAAAAGGTTACCTTTTGTCAAGTTCATGCATGTGAAGAGGTTAAATTATCACAAATTGTGCATCAAATTCTGTAGATGTCTTAAACAAAAGCAAAAGAAGAAATAATTACACGCTATGAATGAAAACAAGTATAACCGACTTGTTCTTCCCAACCAGAATATAGTATCTGAACTGCTCTCCCCTGTTGTCATCCTTCAGGTGAAGATCAGCAGCATTGAGGCAAGCACTGTGGCCCTCTACTTCTCGGCCTCATGGTGCCCGCCATGCAGGCGGTTCACGCCCAAGCTTATTGAAGCATACAAAGAGCTGGCCTCACAGGGCAAGAGCTTTGAGGTGGTCTTTGTTTCAGGCGATCAGGATGACGAAGCATGCAATGCGTACTTCGCAAAGATGCCGTGGTTGGCAGTCCCTTTCTCCGACTCCGAAGGTCGTAAAGGCCTTGATGACCGGTTTAATGTCAGGGGTATTCCGCACCTCATCATCCTTAATGCAAAAACTGGTGAAGTTTATACTGAAGATGGAGTCGAATATGTGAGTGAGTATGGTACAGAAGCTTACCCTTTTACACCAGAGAGGATCAATGAATTGAAGGAACAGGAAAAGGCAGCTAAAGATAATCAAACTATTCATAGTGTGCTTGGTACACCGGATCGTGACTATTTAATTTCAAACAAGGGAGAAAAGGTAACTGATCGGTCGCAGTTATTTGTTGTCTATCCATGATTATACAGATGCAAACATTCTTACCTGTTGTGTTGTCGTTATTGTACCAAGGTACCCATCTCTGACCTTGAGGGGAAGTATGTTGGTGTGTGCTTTGTGGTGAGTAACTATGGTCCAGTTGATGAATTTACCACAGTGCTTGCTAATATTTATGGTAAACTCAAAGAAGTGGGTGAGAAGTTTGAAGTTGTAGCTGTATCCTTGGATAGCGATGAGGAAGCGTTTAATGAGAGTTTTGCAAGCATGCCTTGGCTTGCCATTCCTCAGGGTGACAAGATGTGTGAGAAGCTGGTTCGTTACTTTGAGCTTAGCGGTCTTCCTACGCTTGTCCTGATTGGTCCTGATGGGAAGACACTGAACAACAACGTCGCGGACATAATTGAAGAGCATGGTATGGGTGCATGGGAGGGGTTCCCATTCAACGCAGAGAAGCTGGAAATTCTTGCTGAGAAGGCAAAGGCTAAAGCAGCATCACAGACCTTGCAGTCCCTTCTGGTCACTGGTGATTTAGACTTCGTGATTGGGAAAGATGGAGCAAAGGTATGTGTTACTTGTGCTTGATTTCTTATATTAAAATCTCTTTTTATCATTGGGAAGGATGGATCAAAGGTATTCCTATGATGTATTGTGGAGCAAATTATTATTGCATTGGAGCTTATAGCCATGCTCATCTAGATATTGTCCTTGTGCTCAATTTTACTGAATGTGAAATATCCCAATTTTTGTTGCTTGAAGTCATGATAACCATTCTATATATTAATTATGTTAAGAGCTAGAAGTTGGTGCAGACTTTTCATATTGTGATCACCAAGCTCCCGTGTCATTTTCTATGAAATACTACAATATTCATGTATTCTACTGCTAGTGCCCAGCAACAAAGGAAAATGCAGGGCTGAACTCCTGGTGCTGATAGAGAGCCATTTATCTGGGAGATTACATATGTATAATAGAGTATATAATATATTACAATTTTGAAGCCACTGCAATGAACATATGATAGCTGGTTTACCTCTTCCAGTGATTATACTGCCACTTAGTAGCGATTGTCTTGCAAAGAATCTGCCTGCACTTACGTTGTGTTTTACTTGTCTAAATTTGATATTAGTATGTGAAGATTGAAATCTACCTTTTTTTTGTGTGTGTTGTCTTCAGGTTCCTGTATCAGAACTTGTTGGGAAGACTGTCCTCCTTTACTTCTCAGCTAAATGGTGCGGACCATGCCGAGCGTTCCTGCCGACACTTGTCAAGGAATACAACAAGATCAAGGAGAAGAACAGTGATTTTGAGATCATTTTCATCTCTAGCGACAGGGACCAGAGCTCCTTCGAGGACTTCTTCTCTGGCATGCCATGGCTTGCCCTTCCATTGGGAGATGAAAGGAAGGCATTCTTGAGTAAGACCTTCAAAATCCGTGGGATCCCTTCGCTCGTCGCCATCGGTCCCAATGGAAACACAGTGGCCAGAGATGCAAAAACCCCACTGATGATCCACGGCGCCGATGCATTTCCGTTCACTGAGGAGAGGCTTCAGGAGCTGGAGAAGAAGATCGATGAGATGGCAAAGGGGTGGCCTGAGAAGCTGAAGCACGAGCTGCACGAGGAGCATGAGCTTGTGCTGACGCGCCGCCCTACATATTGCTGTGATGGGTGCGAGGAGATGGGCAATTCATGGTCCTACAACTGCGCGGAATGCGACTTCGATCTGCACATCAAGTGTGCGCTGGGTGAGAAGGGGGAGGATTCTGAAGCGGCCCCAGCTGGGTATGTGTGCGAGGGAGACGCTTGCAGAAAGGAGTAGAGTTGTTTTTCCTTCCACCTTTGCCAGCTGAAGCGTATCCGAATGACGTGTTGTGTGGTGTTGTGATAATAAATAATCGTCTGATGGTTTTTGCTTGGATGGTATTTGTGCTGGTGATGTTTGTGTTAATCGACAGTAGTGCAAAACCGTGTAAGTATGATTTCGGATTGTAAATGAAATGGCTTGCTCATCCCTGCTTGTTATTTCAGTTCTGAAGCGCTTGAGAATATGGATGCGTTTGAGGAGATCGGTATAGTACTGTGGTGTTTTTTGTTTTCCTTTGCATTGCTTTTAGGAGTTGCATTTTGCAAGCTGCATGCTTGTCATTGTTCAGATTTAAGATCTTCAAATAATTATATGTGAGCTTAGCTCACACTCACACTCCTTCTAGTTGTAGCCCAACTAGTGAAGCACTCGATCCGTGGCTGCTCAGCTGGCTGTAAGATAACTAGGAGCTTAGGAATATGTTGATCTCAGTTTCAAGTTAGAAACATTGTTTGAATTGACGTCACTTGAGCCGAGCATGGAGGAGGCTAGCATTTTTTTTTCTTCGTCACTTCAGTGAATTGACGTCTCTTACCTCTTTATATAAGTTTCACATTGCTCGGTCATTCGTCGTCGTCCTCCAAGTGCTCAACATTCGCAGCTTCTCATGACGTTTTCTTTAAGCCGAAGAGATCAGAACAACTACTTCAAGGCCCGGTTTGGATGGTCTGGTATGGGGGCAGCCCGTTCAAAATGGGCTACAGTGTTTTTTTCAGACCAGCCATTAGCAAGTGATCCCTTCAGAAATTGGCAATATCTCTATTGTCCAACTTTGATGCTTTAGGGGCCGAAGTGTTGAGGAGCTTTGATGCTTAGGGGGGGCCGAACGTCCAACATTTCCCGGCTGGGCGTGTTAGCAATCTCTCAGAACCGCATTACCTGAACCCAGTATACAAATACCCAATCTGCTGCTCGCGTACGGCCAGAACAAGCAGTATCATCAGAGGAAGAAACTAAGCTTCTCTTTCTGTTAGCTGCATAACCTCCATTGATGAAGATTGAACAGTACCATCGCATACAGCTAGCAGGCAAACCATGGCTTTCCCGAAGCTAGCTAAGCTGCTGGCGCAGCAGTGATTGTGCTGCTGCCGTTTCGCTACCAGCTTACTGTTTAATTGGTTGGAGTGTCTCACATCGTTTCCTAGGGTTTCTCGCTCGAGCATTAGGAGTTTTTAGGACTAGTTCGGTCTTGTCGATGCTACTTTAGAGTTTCCCGTTAGTAACAAGATGGTGTTTTTGCTAGTGTTAACTAAAGAGCAATTTTTTTTGCACACGCTTGTCTTCTCTACGTCGTGGAGAGCATGAGCATTTAGGAATCCACGTTTTTTAGAAGTGACATATCACTCTCATATAGCTCGTAAAAACAGAGCATTTCGATCTCTCCGTCAAGTAAATTCCATAGAGAAACGACGTAGCATATCGTTAACAAATTAAAATTGCAATGCTCATGTAGGATAAAATCTTCTTTCAATTGCTTTTACGGTTTTATTAAGTTCCTAATTAATTCTTGCACAGTGGGGGGAAGACAAATGGCATTTGTGCTGCTGAAGCAACAAAATCTGTTTATAATTAAAATAGGGTTAATTGGAGGCACCATGTCCATTTCCCACTTTAACCAGGGAAGGAGAAAGATCAAATGGATATAGGTATTCGAGTTTTATAACTAATATAACTCTATTTATAAATATAGAGACATAAACTGTAGGATCGGAAATAGCAACAGAGGAGGGTGAATGGTGCCTTTTAAAATCCACCCCAAAGTATTCACATACCACCTTCTTCTCTGATAGCTAGAAAAGCTATGAAGAAAGAAAATACATGCTCTCTAGAAACTTGAAGAGAAGATCAGTAAGCAGAGCAAACAACAAAAAGCACAACTGAAAGCAGGCACAAGAGGAGAGGCCGATCAGACCGCTATGCATAAGTTGGTCTGATCGCAAGCCTTTCACCGGTCTGACCGCTAGCCCTACACCGGTCTGACCGCCAGCCATCCACCGGTCTGACCGCTAGGGTTAGCGATCTGACTGCCATGTGAAATGCGGTCTGACCGGCCCTCGGTTCAGGCAGGAGCAAAAGTGGCAGAAAACATCGCAGACTGACAAAAGAAAACGAAAAATATTGAGACAGCTGAGAAGCAGAGAAATGATCAAACCTAGCTGCTCTCTTTGGGACAAAAGGTCAAGACTTCAAACTAAACAACAAATTGACCTCAGATTTCAAGAGAATTCATCAAGAGAGCAAGGAACTGAGATTTGAGCAGAAATCTAAAAATGAATAGAGAATAAGATTGATTTCTAAATTACTCATCATTCTCAAGTCTTTTGTTCATGAGCCCTTGAATCTCAGCAGGAAATGAACTTACAACAAGAAATCACACACCTAGAGCAAACACTTCACTGAGAATCCAACAAACCGAGTATCCCCTGCCTCCAAACCCTAGAAAGGGGAGAGCAGAGGAAATGAGGCGCAAGAAGGAGAGAAGAGCTAACCCATTGATTCAACTTTTTGCTCTCAGGAATGGATTGGCCAAAGAGCCTTGAGGTTAATCCCAATTCAGAGCAAGAATCAGAGGCTGCATTCTCAAGAAATCAAATTAAAACAAAAGGGTAGTGAAGAACAGAGAACTGAAAAACACAACATAGGAAGAACAGACAATAAAGCATTTCATCCACACAGATTCTCACATTGAATAGAGATGAATGATTACAAGAGGATTACAACCATCTCACTACGTCCCCATATGCAATTGAATATGAGGAAGAACACACACTCAGGAGAACACACTCCACTGCTTGGCTCACTCACTCGCTTGAGAATGCATTACTGCTCTCCACAACAACATATAGCAGAGCCTACACCTCAAAGATGGAAATCAAGAAGTGGCAGCAGCTCTCCACTTCATTTCCTCACATACACAAGAGGCAAAGAGGTCAAAGCAACCAGGATTTGGAGGGAAACCACACATTCCACTCCAAACCCTAACCTTCTCCTCTTTTCCACTAACAGGTCTCCAACCCGTTATCATCAACCGATCCCGCTTCCAATTTTGTAGCCTCGCGCATTTTATCGAAATGTCCCTGCCGCAACTTCCTGGAAGCTTGCTGTCCTCACACGACCGCACCCGGCATCCTGACCATCTGGACCTCAACTCCTCCCTAAGCCTAGTCCCGATCCACCTCGCCGCTGCCCGTCGTGTCCACCCGACTCCGACCGACTGGACCTCCGACTCCACCTGAGTCTAGTCTTGGTCTGTTCCGTCGCACACGACCGCAACCGACATCCAACCGTCTTGACCTCCGACTCCTCCCTGAGCCTAGTCCCGGTCCACTCATCGTTGCCCGTCGTGTCCACCATCGGTAGCTCCAGCTCCGGTTCCTCGTCTCCCAACTCATAACCACCTCAGTAGCCTCGATCATCTTCGGCATCTCTGACCGTCTGGATCTCAACACCTCCTGTGCCTAGTCCCGGTCCTCCCACGCCTCACCATGACCTAGCTCCAAAGTCCTGCTGCCACACAGACAAGCAAACCATCACATAGCACCGCATAAAACAGTATAATCAACAATAGCATTAGTAAAAGGTACTCAACCCTGGAATACCCAAAACAAACTCAAACTCTCTAACTCAAGCGTCAATTACTCATCACAAATATGGGGATACCTCCACATGGTCTCTCATAAACATATTGTAGCATCTAGCCGCTAAATTATGTGTTGATATAGTTAGTTCTACGTAAGTGAAAGAAAATGTAACACTTCGCCCATCCTCTGGGCCTAGAGTGCTACCATCATTGCATATTAATAACATTTTCAAACAACTGCTGATCATTTTAAGCAAAACCTTACTTTTATTCATGAAGCAGCGACCTCTTACACCATACCATTTTTAAGCAACTATTCTAATTTACTAGTGGAGTTAAACCTATTACAAAAGCTGGGTATGTGAAGTGCTGCAAAGACGTGGAGTTTTCATGTGCTACACCCGCCCGTGCATGACGTCCTCAACGGTCACCTAGAAATAAAACAACAAAACAAGGGTGAGTCCAAAGACTCAGCAATAACATAATAAGACAATAAATACTATCAAAACATGAAAACAATTTAACCAACCATAACATACTCTGCATGCATTGTCATGCTCATATCATCATTCTCATGGTTCCACATTAACCATAACATACTCCACATGCATTTTCATGTCCCAACATTACCATGTCATCAATGCAATGCAGCACTGCTATACATGCACATTTGCTCATCACATTGCAAATACCGGTATTGCCGAGTGAACACCTGTCGATGTTCACCCATAATCTTGGGCTCGCCCATATCGGCACGGGGATCTCTCCACTCCCGTGGAGGCCTACCGAAGTAGGCATTACTCAAGAGCACTCCGGATTAGTCTGCTAGGTTTACTCGTAGCTAGGTACTTTCTCACCGCCCTCACTCTTGAGTGCACATGATGCAAATGCACATGCCCATTGTCATTATCATTGTCATCCATAAATAAGCATCATGTCATGTAATCATCGTATTTCCACATAAACATTATCACATCATGTAAACATCGCGCATTTATAAACTCTATGGTCTACCGCTCTACCATGCAGTTGCCTGTTAACCAAGCGGAGCGAAGCGACGTGTGGACGTCGTCAACTCAGGACCTCCACCTGGACAAGCAATTAATCCGACTTAACACATTAAAACAAAACTAGTGCTTAAGTGAACGGCGATATTCTACACGCATATTTCGACTCTGGCATAAAATGCCTAGGGTTAAGGACCCATCGCGCAGGTACCAAACCCCCTTTTTTCCTTTCTTTTTCTCCTCTTTTCTTTTCTTTTTTTTCCTTTCTCCTTTTCTTCTCTTTTTTTCTTTTTCCTTCCTTCTTACCCGGTCTCTCTCCCTTCTTCTCATTTTTTTCGGCCGAACCGGCCTCCTCCACTCCTCACTCTCCCATTCTATTCGACCGAATGGCCTCACTCCTCTCCCCACATCTCCCTCAATCGAACAGCCTGTCAACTCCTAGGTGGCACTGCGGCGCGCGGCCGAGCTCGGGCTCGCCAGCCCCTAGCTCACGCTGATAGACCTCCGCTTGGCCCCCCCCACCTTTCCTCTTACCCTCTCACTTCCCCTCTCTCTCCCGGGATCCGGCCGGCCACGGCCAGATCTAGCGCCGACTTCTCCAGATCTGGCCGGCCAGGGCCAGATCCGGCCTTCCCGTCCGGTCCTTGCCTCGGATCCAGCTGAAGGATCGAGGTGGCCGACTAGAGGGGGGTGAATAGGCGGTTTAAAATTCTCTACAAATTAATACTAACCAATTCAAGATCTTTTCTATTTGCTTAAACCAAGTATATAATGCAGAAGCGAAATTCAATTTGGTTTAGCTCAAATAGTGCCTAAGTTAAGCAAGAACGCCTAAGTGCACTAATAATTCTAGTCTATGTCAAAGTTTGCAGTTTTAGATATACAAGCAATCAATTTAATTATATGAATGTAAATTGCTTGAATATAAATAGAGCACAAGAAAACAAACCACAATTGACACAATGATGTTTTACCGTGGTGTTCGAAAACTTGCCGGTTTCCCCTAATCCACGTTGAGGTTAGCCCGAACAAATCAGACCGGCTCCACGAATTAAGCCGAAGCACCTCCAATCCACTAGTGGTAGCTCTTTCCCGCTCCGGGTAGGTGAGCTCCGACCTTCACAACTTCGCCGGGTTTCTTGAGAAGATCACCGCGCACGACGCCTCCCAGCCGTCTAGGAGTCGGCAAACTCCAAGAGTAACAAGTCAAGTCCCTCAATTGACTCTCACCACGTGCAACGAATGCACAAGCTCAATCCGGACACAAAGTCCTTCTGTAGATGCAACACATGCACTCTAGATCACCTCTCCTCTCTCACAAAGTGCAACACATGCACAATTGAGTGGAGAGCCTCACTCTAGCTCAAGACAACAGAAATGAGTCAAGCAACAACCTCTCCAACTGGCCACAAGGGGGTATTTATACCCCACACAAGAAAATCAGCCGTTGGAGCCAAACTCCTGAAAACTCAGAAAAATCGGTAGTTCCATAGTTATAAAACCAGAACTTCCGATTTCCTCGCAACGGTCAGAAAACTAGCCGTTGGACCAAAACCGGAACTACCACAATACAAATTTCGGAACTTCCGATTTCCTCGAGGCCAAGTCATTCAGAAAATCGCTCTTTGGAAAAAACGTTCCACTCAAAAATCGGAACTTCCGGAATCTCGGAAGTTCCGATTTTCACTCGGTACTTCCGATTTTTTTCGGAACTACCGCAGTTAAAAATCCGGTACTTCCGTTTTCAGTTTTTCAGCACAGGTGACACTCGGGAAAGCGGTCATAACTTTTGACTCCGATGTCGGAATTGAGTGATCTTGGATTCTATGGAAATCTTATTCAGAGGGCTATACAACACATCTATTTGCATGATCTCAAACACATTAGATCAATACATAAATCACAAGACATCCAAAGAGTCATTACCATGGTCTAAGTCCAAGGAAATATCAATAAACAATCTTAGACCATGCCAAGGGATAATGCATGATCTCCAACTTTTGCAAAACACATTTACAGATTTAGATCATGCTACAAGGATTAGGTACATGGACTTCAACCATTTGCAAAACACATTTGCAAAGTATAGTCACATGTTACCAGGATTAGATGCATGAGCCTCAACTATTTGCAAAACACATTCGCAAATAATAGCATCATGTCAAGATGAGCTAGAGTAAGTGAGGTTTGAGCTATCAACATATGATGAGACTCAAACTACTAGACATGACCCCTCTTAATAGTACGGCAACATATACTAGCAATCCGGTCTTCCAACCAAACACCAAGACCGGTAAATGACTAGGAACACATCCTTAGCCCTAACTAGCCATACCTTTGCCTTGGGTCATCTTCTCAATATGCATCAACTCATGATGCATTCTTCTCATCAACTCCATCAACACATGATAGTCTTTACTTGATCAACAAATGATCGTCTTGAACTTGCATCAACTCATGATGCGTCCTCTTCTCGACCGCCTTCAACACATGAAGCCTTCTTCATCTTGATAGCCTTCAAATCATGAAGCTATCTTCTTCTCGATCTTGACTTGATGACCTTCAACACATGAAGTCATCCCAAGTCGTCTTCATTTGTGGAACCTAACTTATGCATCCAACTCATGGAAACCGTTAGTCCACAAAACAATTGTCATCGACTACCAAACTTCACCATTTTGGTAATTCATGACAATCTCAACAAATAATGAGATATAAAATAGATTTGCGAGTATAAAATATGTACACAACAAATGTATACTCTAAAATAAGCTTTAAACAAATCTTACCAATCCGGTTGTCATACATCATCCATCAACACATAATGGAAAAGCTAGATGACAACCCGATTGCACATGAGTATATATGAACTACACAAGTTATATATATACTCAAGAATATATTTCAAAGTAAAGATCCCAAATATGCGTATTGAAAGAAGCATGGATCAATACTTATGAAACTCCAAAATATATAGAGAGTTCCCCCTAAATGTGTGCATACAAGTGTATATAATGAAGACATATTCACATATTTATTTTGGACTAATCGAGGAGTTCAATCTATATTTTGGATCTAAGGAACGCATTAGTAAATAAGAAAGTGATTTTTAATGCATACCTCTTTGATTTCACCTTTTCATCCAAATGAGACTAAGCTATAATATACTTAAACAAACATATTAGTCTCATATATACATTTGTCATTTTCACCAAAACATTATACAAGTATTTGTCATTAACATCAAAATCTCATAATGGCATTTGTCATTAACACCAAAACCAAATTAAACGGAGCTTGATCTTTCACCAGCCAACCCGGATCGGACCCGCCATCTTTTCAGGCGCGCACAGCCAGGGTGTTCGGCGCCGTCAACCGCCAACGCGGCGACGGTAAGTGGCTCAGCCGCCTCCCGAGCTCACCGCTCCCTGTGGCGCCTCCCCTGTGCCTCCAGCAGTCAGTGACCGGAGCTCTCCGTCTCGGGTTCATGGGCTCACAAGCCCATCCCACCGTCGGTTGGCTCGGCCTTCGGCCGCTCCCTACGGTTTGAGCTCACCGGCCATGGCTTGCAGCCGGCCAGCCACCCCCTACTACTACCAGGACGGTTTGCCCCCCATCCCCTTTCTCTGTGTGCCCTCCATCTACTACTGTGTGCTATTGTGCTGTGCTATGGCGCCGTAGGCAAGGAATGGGCGAGGACGAGGTTGGGGTTCCTGGCGGTCGTGGATGAACTAAGCTGGAGTTTTGTGCCCAGAGCGCCCTACAAACTCTCCCATAACTTGGAGACAAACTTGGCGTCTCTGTCCGAAACTACGGTCTTAGGCTCACCATGCAACGTTACTATTTCTCGCACATAGATGGGTGCCAACTCACTCGCCGAGTTCGTTGTGCAAATGGGGATGAAGTGCACGGACTTACTGAATCGGTCCACCACTATCCAAATCGCATCCTTACCTCGTTGGGTGCGGGGTAAGCTAACTATAAAATCCATGGTAATATCATCCCATGGCCACTAAGGAACATCCAAAGGCTGTAATAGTCCAGCGGGGTGCTTGTGCTTGGCCTTCACTTGCTGGCAAACCCCGCAAGATGCCACATACTTGGCGATATCAACTTTCATCCTCTTCCACCAGAAGCTCTTCTTAAGATCACGATACATCTTGGTCTCACCGGGATGCACCGTGTACGGGGTTCGATGAGCTTCTCTCAAAATATCATCCTTGACTTGAAACTTCTGCGGTACGCAAAGGCGGCCTTTAAATCACAATGCACCTGAGTCATTAAGGCTGAAATCCCCTGTTTTTCCTTCATTAAGCCGCTTCCTCACTTGCTGAAGCAACCGATCATGTCGTTGTGCCTCCTTTACTCGCTCTAGAATTGCTGATTCCAGCAACAACTGCATCTCAGCCTGTGCTGTACCAGCAAAACAATAGGAAATTTCCATTCGCTCAAAGTCAGCAACGAGACAGCCTAGAGCAGAGGGTGTCATCTTGTGACTAAGCGCATTAGCAACCACATTTGCCTTGCCTGGATGGTACTGAAGAGTGAGATCATAGTCTTTAATCAGCTCCAACCACCTCTGTTGCCTCAGATTCAGCTCCTTCTGAGTAAAAATGTATTTGAGGCTTTTGTGGTCAGTGAAAAAATCACATGATTCTCCATACAAGTAATGCCTCCAAATGTTTAGAGCAAAAAACCTCTACGGCAAGCTCCAAATCATGGGTAGGGTAACTCTGCTCATGCTTCTTCAACTGTCGCGAGGCATACGCGATCACTTTGTTATCCTGCATGAGCACACAACCTAGACCCACTCGAGACGCATCTGAGTAGACCGTGAAATGCTTCCCTGGCTCAGGAAGTATGAGAATAGGAGCAATGACCAACTTCTCTTTCAGAGTATTAAAGCTGCGTTCACATTCATCGGTCCACTGAAATTTCACACCCTTCCGCGTGAGTTGAGATATTGGCTTGGCAATGATGGAGAACTCTGTCACAAAGCACCGGTAATAACCAGCTAGGCCAAGAAAACTTCTCACTTTTTTAACATCAGATGGCCTCTTCCAATCCATGACAATGGAAATCTTGCTTGGATCTACTGAAATGGCTTCCTGGTTAATTACATGACCCAGGAAGCTCACTTTAGAAATTCAGAACTCGCACTTCTTCAATTTGGCAAAGAGTTGATTCTTCTTCAGAGTCTCAAGCACGAGCCTCAGATGCTGCTCATATTCTTCCTCCGTCTTGGAATAAATCAGGATATCATCGATAAACACCACCACAAAGTTATCCAGGTACTTGTGTAGCATATTGTTCATCATCTCCATGAAGACAACAGGGGCATTCATCAGTCCAAAGGACATAACTGTAAACTCATAGTGCCCATATCTTGTGGAGAAAGCTGTCTTTTCAATGTCTGAAAGCTGTCTTTTCAATGTCTTGCTCCCGCACTCGGATTTGATTATACCCAGATTGTAGATCAATTTTGGAGAACACCTTGGCTCCTTTCAATTGATCAAACAGGTCCTCGATACGTGGCAATGTGTATTTATTCTTGATGGTCACCTAATTGAGAGCACGGTAATCTATACACATGTGCTAACTCCCATCCTTTTTCTCAGTGAATAGGACAGGGGCTCTCCAAGGTGATACATTACGACGAATCGAGCCCTTGGACAACAACTCGTCCAGTTGCTTCTTCAACTCCTCTTGCAAGGGTCGTGCCAAACGGTAGGGAGACATAGAGATAGGTCTTGTGCCAGGAACAAGATCAATTCTGAACTCCACATCTTGCTTGGGTGGCATTCCTTGAAGCTCTTCAGGAAACACATCGAGATACTCACGCACCACAGGAATATCCTCAATGTGCAACGGCGCACTTGGCTTCTCCGTAAGGGCTAGAAGTAACCCAGATTTCATTGTTCGTCAGCCAGGGAACAAGTTGGCCAACACCAAGAGGGAACACGTGGGTGCATTCCCTTGAAAGATTATTTCCTTCCCTGAAGGGGCTTGCAAGGTAACTGTCCTCCAGAAGCAGGAAATCACAGCTTGGTAGCGATGCAACCAATCCATGCCAAGGATAACATCGAAAGGCTCTAACTGAATATCCATGAGGTTGGCAACAAATTCCTCGCCATCTATTGCAACCACACAGCCAGGGCATACTGTGGAGCTAGCAATGATGCCCCTTGGGGTACTAACCACAACCGATGGGAAATTTGCTGGACACCCAACTTGGCATTTCTAACAAACCCCAGGACACAAAAGAATAAGTAGCACCAGAGTCGAAAAGAACAAGGGCTTCACATGAGTCCACTAACAAGGTACCTGTCACCACGTCAGGTCGCTCCACGGACTCAGTAGCAGGCAGTGTATAGACTCCAAGTGGTGTCGGGGCAGCAAGAGCCCCAACGCTCTGTTGTGGCGGCAACGGGACTGGAGGCGGTGTAGCATGCTGGAATAAAGGAGTTGGTGCAGGATGCCAGTAATACCCGGCGGGTGGAGCCCAGGAGAGGGGAGGCTGAAAAGCAGGGGCAGCCGCCATCATCTGGACAGACCCCCGAGGTGTAGCATTTGACGAAGATGAAGATACAGGCTCCCACTTGAGAATGCTAGAGGGGTTCTGACGACAAACTCGCTCCATGTGGCCTGATCGGCCGCAATGCCGACACTCCCCCATCCAGGTGCACTCAACAGCACAGTGCCCACCTCCACACTTGAAACAGATCATGCCCTGTCCTGGGACAGGAGATAGGTTGGGGTCGCCGATGAGGAATGAGGCACTGAAGAAGACGGCCTCGAAGTCTTGGACTTGGATGAGTGTGGGGGACGCTAGCCCCATTTGGACTTCTTAGGAGCGGGCCGCTGAGATGACCCACCCCCTTCAGTGAAGCTTCTCTTTTGGTCATCACCAATAGCGCTCGGACCACTAGAAGATTGCAGTCCTTTAGTGAGCTACGTCTCCAACTCCATCCCTCTGGCCTGCTCTACCACGGATCTAAAGTCACATGGCGCCGTAGCTCCCATGACATGTCGAAACTCAGAGTTGAGCCCTCGACAGAACCTTTTGGCCTTCTCAAGGTCATTGCTCGCGACTGATGGCACGAAATCGATCAGATTGTTGAATCCCACCTCGTACTTAGCTACGGTCATCTTTCCCTGTACGTAGGTCGACAGGGCGACCTCCATGCTCTCCACAAAAGAATCTGGGTAATACTTCACCTTGAACTGCTCGGCAAAGACTTCCCAGTTAGCGGGACCCTGGGCAGGGGTTCTATGGGCAGGGGTCCAGGCTGAAAAAACCCCTTCCCACCAGATGTCCGCCTGACCCTTCAATTGGAAAGCCACAAAGCGAGCTTTCAACTGAGAGCTCATCTCTACGGCTTCGAATTGCCTCTCCATGTAGCGCAATCAATCCGCAGCCTGGACTGGTGTACCCGAACCATCAAAGATATCTAGTCGCAAGGCCAACCACTCATGAAGGCCCATTCTTGCCACTGGTATGACCGGAACAGCAGTAGGGGCAACAACAAGCATGGCTACAGCAGCGGCTGCCGGCACTTGACGGCGAAGCACACGGACCTCCTCTATGAACTCTTGCAGCAAGGCTGAAGACCTTGCCAGTTCTTTAGCTACGGACTGCTTAGCAGAAACAACCTCTGCGCTAGGTGCCTCCTATTGAACCTCAAGCAGTGGCTTCGCTTGGGCATGGCCATGACCATGGCCATGGCCACGGCCTTGACTATGCCTTCTAGCTCTCGGCATCTCTGTTCATGACAGATAGCCAATCACAGAACTATCCCACAAACATCCATCTCAATAGTACAAATCATCGACAAAGCTAATGAAAGTGTAAATACATTGCAAGACCCATTCCCCATCCTATGGTGCACCAGTGTGTCAAATTTTTTTATTAGGCCTAAGTAAAATTTTAGTTGAATAATTAAGCTAACTTGTCAAATTTCTTTACCACGGACCTAACGCCCACTCTGATACCAATTGTAACACCCCGCCCACCCTCTGGGCCCGGAATGTTACCACCATTGCATACTCTTACCATTCCATCAACAATTAGAATATTTTAAGCCAACACTAATTTATTTATGTTCCTGCAACCAGATACATCATAGCATTTTTAGCATTTACTCTAGCATACTAGTAGAGTCTAAAATATACTGACAAAAGGTGGTACAATGAGTGCTGCTGGTTCGTGCAAATTATTCATGTGCTACTCCTGCCCGTGCAAGACGTCCTCAACAGTCACCTATAAAATAACAACAAAGCAAGGGTGAGTCAAAAGACTCTGCAAGTACAAAGCAAAACAGTAAATAACAGGTTCACAAATCAGTCCATAATCATCACAATTTCAATCGCCATTTGTTTACATTTAAACTCTTATCAACCATTCATTATGCATATGCACATGCACTCCTTCCTTATCTCTTTAGCCTATACCGGTATAGCAGAGCTAGCACCTGTCGATGCTCACCTAGGCTCGCCCTGTTTCCATGTGGAGATCACAACCCGTCCTTTTTCATACGGGGACCACAGTAGCCCGTCATTTTCATATGGGGACCTCAATCTCCACTCCCGTGGAGTGTCCACACAGTGCGGACCAATGATACCACAACTATCTCTTTTCATGATATGCATGCAATGCAAATTTTCCATTTATTCATATCAACATGACATGTCTCACCATCGTAATTCATCATTTCCCATCATGCAAACAAAAATAATTACCTTACTGTACCATGTTAAGTAATGCACCATCATTCATCTAACAACAAACACGACCCGAATTTACCGCTTTACCATGCACTTGCTTGGTTAGTCTCGGGAACGATGTGTGGATAGCTCCGACCCGAGACCTCTACCTGTACAAACGTCAACCCGACTTAGTGCATCATATCAAAACCAATACTTAAGCGAGTGGCAACAACTCTACGCGCATAACCCGACTCTGGCACAAACGCATGGGGTGAAGGACCCACCACGCAGGTACCAACCCCATTTTTCTTTTTCTCCTCTTTTTTTCTTTTCTTTTCTTTTCTTTTCTTTTCTCTCTCTCCTCTTTTCTTTTCTTTTTTTCCTTCCCCTTTTCTTTATTTCTTTTTTCCTTCCTCTCCTTTACTCGGTTCGGCTGAACTGGTCTCGTCCGCTCCCCCTTCTCTCTCTCTCTCTCTCTCTCTCTCTCTCACACACACACGACCGCGCCCGGGCGCTCTTCCAGGCGGCACGTGGCCGAGCTCAGGCTCGCCAGCCCTGGGCTCACGCCGGCTGACCTCCGCATGTCCTCGCCTTCTCCTCACTCTTCCCCTCTCACTTCCTCTCTCTCTTGGTGACTTGCAGCGCGAAGGGGCTCTGGGCTCGTTAGTCGAGAGCGCCGCCGATGACTCCTCCCAATTCGGCCGGCCAGGACCAGATCTGGCCGCCCCCTACTGTCAGCTGCCTTCCCTCCAGCCACTCCGCCTCCCCGGACCTCTCCTCACCTCCTGCGACTCTCCGTCTCCCCTGCTTCACTCAGGCGGTCTCATCGCCCTGGGGTCGCGGGCACACAGGCTTGGCCCGCAGTCGACCCGCTGTAGGATCAAGGATACCGACTAGAGGGGGGTGAATAGGAGGTTTTTAAATTTTTCTTGTCTACTTAATTAATTCTCTACAATTTTAATAACAAGGAAGTAGAGCAATTAAGCCTACACAATTCTAGTCAAGTAAGCAACAAGGCTAGCTCTACAACAGGCAAATGATCACAATAATCCAGACAAATAAGAGCTAGAAGAAAGCAAGAGAGAGATATACACAATCGATGTTTTTACCGTGATGATCGAAAACTTGCCGGTTTCCACTAGTCCACGTTGAGGTTAGCCTGAACCAATCGGACCGGCTCCACGAATTAAGCTGAAACACCTCAATCACTAGAGGTAGCTCTTCCCCGCTCCAGGTAGGTGAGCTCCGACCTTCACAAGAATACCGGGACTTCTCACAATCTCCTTTGAGAAGATCACCGATCAATCTTCCGCCCAATCGTCCAGGTGCCGGCAAACACCAAGAGTAATAAATCAGAGCTTCACTTGATTGCAAATGAGTGCCAATGGATCAACTAATGAATGCAATGCACTATTTGCTCAACCACCTCAAATTTAATACACAAAGTGAGAACGAGGGGTGGAGTGAATGCTCTATACTCAAGAAATGTTCAATGGGTCTCTTCTTACTGTCCTTGAACAGTGGTATAGGTATTTATACCCTCCACCAACCAAAACTAGCCGTTTGAAACAAATTCCAGAAAAATTTAGGCCGAGCGGAACTACTGCCATTATGGGGCCGGTAGTACCGCTCCCATTTCTGGCGCGGCAGAACGGCTATGTTAGAGCTCTGCAATGACCGTTGGAATGTCGGTGCGGTACTACCGCCATTGAAAACTCCGGTACTACCGCTCGCCGGTAGTACCGCAAAGTCGGCGCGGTACTACCGCTTGAGCCAAACTTGCAAACGTCCCAAATTTGACGCTCTCTGGAAAAAAGGCTCCGCTTCCCCTCCGGAGCTTCTGGGCTCCGGAAGTACCGCTCTGGATAGCGGAACTACCGCACCCTACGGTAGTTCCGGCGTTGAAATCGCCAGTACTTCCGCTCCGCGAAAACTCAGATTGCATCCAGAGGGTGCTCTCTGGAAAAAAATCTCCGCTCGAGTTCCGGAGCTTCCGGTCGCTGGTAGTACCGATTCTGGGCGCGGAACTACCGCTCTGCGGTAGTTCCGATGTTGAAAACTGCGGTACTACCGCTCTTCCAGACAGAGCACAGTTTTGGTTTTAAATCTGTTTTTTGATGAATGCATGCTTCTAATTTGATCCAAATGGCACATAATTTTTGCTATCAAGCTACTTACCATGATCCCTCTTTATGGTACAATTATCTACCCTATAATCTGGTCTTCCACCTTTTCTCCTTAAGACCGGTAAAAAATGAAAGGGATCATATTCTAAGTATACCTTTGCCTTGAGCCATTTGTGGGTCTTCACATTTATCCTTTGGCTTGCATCTTGTCACCAGCATATGGACTTAACCTTTACATACTCATTAAACATGTTAGTCCCATATTCACATAAATTCATTAATTACCAAAAACCATTTTTAGGGGCCTAGATGCTTTCACTCGCGCGCCGAAGGCCACCCAGCACCGCGTGCCGTTGATGGGCTCTCCCCTCAGCCTCCAGCTCCAGCCTTCGCCCCCAGGCCTCGGCCACTCCCTACGGGCTTGAGCTCGCCGGCCACGGCTTTTCGCCGGCCGGCCACTCCTCCTACTATCAGGGCATTCCTCCTTCCTCTGCCTTCTACTACCCACTACATGCATTTTGATTTAACTTCTAGCTTTGTTTTGCTCTACTTTTTGTCACACAAGGTTAGGGAAAACAAACCTTACTTGGCTCGGGTTGGGTGGGGGTGAGAAGGCGATGACGATGGCCGTGGTGGTGACAAAGCTCTCTACATGTTTTCGTTGGCCATTCTCGCCTCCTCCTTGTCCTGGTCGGGCCCGACGTGGTTCCGACGGTCCAAGGCGGCTTGCGGTCGCCGTGGACGCCGTCCTCACATCGTCGGTCTTCCCCAATCTCCCAAACTCCTCTCCTCCGTTTCTCTCGCCCTCACCTTCTCTCTGTGTTGCTCTAGCTAGTTTAGCCGTGCTTGGCTTTGGGGCTCACCCTCTATTGGCCTGCTCTCGGTTGAGGAAGGAAAAGAGAGAAGGGATGAGAAATGGGAAGGCTTGGTTTGCTTTCTCTGCATGAGTTCTTGGCTGAGGGTAGAAAAATGTGTACTGCACACATGTGGCTGATGGCTTAAGAAGGGCTTCGGTTAGCTCCCCTACTGCCCTATGCAATGACCAGATTGACCTTGACTCCTCACCTCACTCCCTCTTAAGTATGAGGGCTTTAACGACCTTTTGGTCCACGGGTGGGCTTGTACTGTTGGCTTTTCTATTGCGGCAGGTAAATCGGTAAAAGTGGGCGTTGTCTAAATTTTCTGCCGAATGACGAAGCCCACAATTGCGAGAGGCGCCGATCGGCCCCGGACGGTCTGAGAACCTCTGTGAGCGCTACTTTTATTCGACATTCTAAAGCCAATGGGTCTGACGACAAAACTCTTCTTTCTTTCCTTTATTCTCCCTTGGTTGCTTTATTCCATGCATTTCTTCTCTTTGCATTTTAGTGGTATTACATGCATTTCTTTTTGAAGTACCCCTCCAGTCATAAAAGGGCAACGCTCTAGAATGCGTTGAGTCAAGCCCTAATGATTTTGATCAAACATATCGTTTAAAACGTATGGTTTGTATATATAAAAATGAAACCAATGAATTTGTCATGAAAATATTTTCATAATATTGCACTTTTACAATTTTTTGAATATATGACTAGAGAATTTAGTGGCCGAAGAATCATTTTGTTAACTTTGAAAAGCAAAAACGCGTGACCCTCTTGTGACTGAAGGGAGTAGTTATTTTATCCACACGTTGTGTCGCCCTTCATAATGAGCTGTAATATAGCAAGTCACGCATGAACTCTTTCAGAATAGAAAGACAAATTAATTATAAAGTATGTTTTAAATTATTAACGGAGACCACCACCACCAGTCCACCACCGCTTGCGCGGCTATATAATAAACCAAGGCGTTAACCCTGTTAAGAAACCTGGGCCTGGGCCGACAGCCCAGGGCCGATGGTGGGCACCTTATTGTAGTCTATAAATAGAGAGCCATACCTCCTCATTATGTACACATGAATGAAAGCAATAAAGAAAGACCAGGAGTTCTCTCTATCTCTCTCTGTGTGTTCAATCTATTATTCTGTGATTGATTCGTTCTTGTTGTAAACAGAGGAATCGCTCGGACTGGTCACCAGCGACGGTTTCTCAACACGTTATCAGCACGACTTCGCTCTGGTGAACGAGGTAATCATCGAAGCACGGATTGAATTTTCTAGATCGCTTTTGAATCTGTATTTTCTTTTCGCGTTCTAGATTGAAATTCTACGGTGCAAATCCGCCCTAATCTACCGCGAGCAGACTTGAAGTCACCGGCACAATGCCGATCGGTAGATTGTGAAACGGGGTAGATGTTGATTGCACTGTAGAACGATGCAAATCCGCCCTAAATTTTCCGCGAGCAGATCTGAAATCGCTGGCACAATGTCGATCGGTAGATTGTGAAAACGGGGTAGATGTTGATTGCATCGCAGATTGGAAACATATGCATTTTTTCCTATTTAATTTCTGCACAGTTATTACATGAAAAATTGCATGAATTAAAAACGAAACGAAAATCTATTCTGATTCATGCAAAGCATCGAAAAAAGGGGGAGGGAAGGCACTGCCACCAGCCGTCGGCCGGCCACCCCATCGCGCCCGCACGCGCTGGCGCCGCCGGCCCCTCCGCGCCCGTGCCCGCATGCATCGGCGGCGCCGCCAGCCTCCCCGTGCCGCACCCGTGCTCGCATGCACCGGCGTCACCGCCTTCCCCAACTGCCGGCCTGCTTGCACCGGAGGTCAAGGCAGGCACCTCCCTGCTGGCCGCCCAGCTAGGCCGCCTCCGCGCGCCCCCGCACGGGCTCACTTGGCGCCGCCGCCGGCCCAGGTCTCGCGCCCGAACGTGCCCCGCCTCCTCGCCTCCCACCGCCGCGCCCCGCCGCCGCGCGCCGGCACCGCCCTAAACGGTGCCACCGCCGCCATGCATCGGCTCCCCCTGCCTCGGCCCGAAGCCGCTCCGCGCCGCCCCTCCGGTCGCCCGAATGGCCTCCGGCCTCCGCCCCGCTCCGGCCCGCCCGGCCGCCCTGCCCAGCTCGGCAAAGAGCCGCCGCCACTGCAAAACGGGGTAGTGGAAACCCTACCCCGCCGCCTTGTTCCAACCGGACGGGCCCCTTTGGGCCTTCACGTGATGGGCCGGCCAGGGGGGGACAGAACTGGGCTGCGGAGAAAGAAAGAAAGAAAAAAAAGGGCCGACCGGTGGGGGAGTCATTGGCCGTTTTGCGAAAAAGCCCTCCGGGTTTTAGATAATTGCCGATTGACTCTTAATTATTTAATTTAAGTCCCGAATTTTGCATAAAAGGCCTTGTAGTTCCAAAAATTACGAATAAGCCCTCAAATTTACGAGTTGGTCCAGAATTTTTACAGAAAACCACTCTGTAAATCAGAAAATTGCGTGAATTTTCCTCTGAACTGGAAATTTGCATAGAAACCCTCAGAAATTGCAGAATTTGCTGAAATTTCATATTTTAGCATAAAAGAGCCTCGGGAATCCGAATTTTGCATCAATTTTTGCATTTGAAACTTATTTATTTATGCCATTATTATTATTATCTGTATTTTCTGTATTTATTTACTGTTTTGGTTAATTGTAATTGTTTAAATTGCTTTTAATCACTGAAATTAGCAGTAAAATTATAGAAAATACATAGAAAATTCTGGAACATTACGAGAACCTTTTGTACCATTTATTTACCCGCAGTAAATTATTCCGTGCATGTCTACCAGCAGTAGACTTATACACATTTAGATGACTAGCATAACGAACAGGGAGTTCGAGGAGCTGGCCCAGCATGGCCAAAACTATCTGATATGGGCATCCGATGTCGAGATTGTGCTTGGAGCCAAGAAGCTCTGCGCGGCTTTTGGGATTGGCAGACTGAATGATGCCCAACCCACACATGAGGAGAATGATTAGGCACTTCATTTTCTCAGGCATCACCTCTGACTCACTCTCAAGAATGAGTATATGGCGGAGAAAAGCGCGCTAGTACTCTGGACCGCACTCATGAAGCGGTTTGAGAGGCTAAAATACACCATTCTTCCTCAAGCAGAGCGAGAGTGGATCAGACTGAAGTTTGCCAATTTTAAGACGGTCGGGGAGTACAATTCTGCCTTGCACAGGATTTGTACTAGTCTTCAACTCTGTGGCAAGTAGATCACAGATGAGCAGAAGACCGAGAAGACCCTGTCCACCTTTTACCCTAATGTCATACAATCTGCACGCAACTATCATCAAGACGGCTACAAGGAGTATGCCGAATTGATTGATGTGATGCAGGTTGCGGAGGCTCAGGACGAACTTCTCCGCAAGAATTACGTCACTCAGCCACCAGGCAGCTCCGCTGGCCGTGAAGCCAACGCTGGGAGCCACAAAGTGCGAAAGCACTTGATGAAGAAGGGGGAAGGAAGGGTAAAGCCGTAGCCCAGAAAGGAAAATCAGACGCTCCACGTGAGAATAAGGCTAGCAAGCCAAAATGGGATGGCAAAGGGCACATGAAGCCCACTCTGCATCGGTTAAAGGGGAGCGTTCTGAGCAGCTGCCTGCGCTGATGGTGTTTGAGACCATTACGACAGCAGCACCCCTCTCGACCTAGAAGAAGCCACCGCCATGATTTCTCTTTAAGAGAATGTCAACCCTGAGAAAATAGCAGAAGAAGTCTAGTGCACTGAATGCATTTCGACTTTAACTGTCATTTATTTTGTGTGGAAGAATATGTTAGAATTTGCATGGATGGTACTTAAGATTTGTTGTTTTCTCGTGATGGTTGGATGATTTTTGAAAGAATTCATTCATTTATTCAGTTTATGATGGCATGATATGTTCTGATACTGGAGTATTTTATTTATGTGTTGATTGCCCTCTCATGCATGTTAATAAAATATCCTATATTAGAACGAGTGTAGCGCCCTATGAAGGAAGTGTGCTTAGCTAGCAGCAGCACAATGCATATCATCTTAAGAGAGATTAAGTGTTTTGAGTCGATCCGTAAGAGCATTGGCAGCCTTACGACAATCGCCAGAAGCGATGCATGAATAATTGGTTCACGAAGAGCCACAATGGGCACAACTTTGGTCACTGAAGAAACCTTATTGTACCCAGAATCGACTAGCACTCTCCTAAGTTTTAAGGATATTTGCGCCAATGGTTTCCACGTTGAGACTAAAAGAAGAGTACAGTAAGGAATACCTGCTTATTATGAAGTGCAAAGAGAACAGAAAATTGTATTAGAAAACTTCTTTCACTAGAAACTGGGCTATATTATACCAACATTAAAGCGCCTGCAGCGTACACTGCTCTGAAGACAGTGTTTAGAAGCTCTGAACTCTTCTGTCTCTGGCATGACAGATTAGGCCACCCAAGTCTTAGAATGATGAGAAACATAATAAATAACTCGCATGGGTATAATATTAATGTGAAGAATTTCCCGAATCATGAAGATTTTGTGTGCCCTGCATGTGCCACCAGGAAACTAATAACTAGACCCTCCACTCTGAAAGTGAAGGATTAAGTCCCTGCATTCCTGAAACGCATCCAGGGAGACATTTGTGGTCCCATTCAGCCTGTTTCTGTGCCGTTCAAGTATTTCATGGTGCTCATTGACGCTTCTTCGAAGTGGTCATTTGTGGGTTTGTTGTCCACAAGAAACCACGCCTTTGCAAAATTGATCTCGCAGATCATTCGCATCAGAAATGTGTTTCCAGATCATCATATCAAGTCCATCCGAATGGACAACGCCGGAGAATTTACTTCAAAGGCATTTGATGATTATTGCATGGCGATGGGAATTGCAGTTGAGCACTCGGTACCGCATGTCCATACCCAAAACGGTTTGGCAGAGACTTTAATTAAAAGAATTAAATTTATTGCCCAACCCCTCTTGCATAATTGTAATTTGCCAGCCACATGTTGGGACACGCAGTCCCACATGCAATGAATCTCATCAATTTTAGACCGTTGGCCTATAACATCCATCCGCCTATGCAACTAGTGCAAAGGTCAGCACTGAAAATTTCCCAACATTAGGGGGAGGAAATCAACCCCTTGATGAAGAATGTCGGGAAATTATGTGGCAAACCACGGGAATCCATGCAGATGACCCGTGCACTAGAGAAATCCAGAAGACATTACATGGCAAGCCACAGGAATTCATGCACATGACCCGCGCACTAGTAAAGCAAATAGAAGTCCAGAAGACAATACAAGTCCAAAAGACAATTGATTTGTAAGCATTAGCAAATCAGCTGCCTGATCACTTTAGTGATTTGAAGAGCGTGACTAAGTCGTATGTGCCAGCACGCACTGCACCGGAGAGGGTTGAAATACCAAAGAAAGCAGAAGGTATCCCTAATCTCGTCCAGAGGCCTCAGAAAAAAAGGACGAGAACTCCGGTTCCTCGAATCCTAAGTAACCAGGGATGCCTGGTGAAAAAGGATAAGAAGGACTTATCACAGCCGATCATTGAAGTTCCCCAGAATGAGAAGAGGAGCCAGTTGAGACCTGGCACAAGTATGACACCTTCCGAAAAGGGCATACCGGATCTGAATATCCCCATCGGCATGGATGTGTGCGCACACATCGGAGCCGAAAAACTAAAGGGACTTGCCACCGCAATTGAAAGAAGCGATGCGCAAGGTGAAGCTCCAGTAGAAGCAATCGCTCCAGAAGAAGCAACTCATGAAGAAATAGCTATAAATTATGTGCACATGGGAGAGTCCCTGAATAGGACAACAGCTAATATCGATATCTACTTCGCAAAAAAAATTGCCACCATCATCGATCTTGATCCCGAGCCTGCATCGCTCGCTGAATGTAAGAAAAGATCATATTGAAAAATTGGAAGAAGCCAATAGCAACTGAATTGCTATCTCTGAACAAAAGAGAGGTTTTTGGTCCTGTATGCCGCACGCCTCCCCACAGACACCCCGTTGGGCACAAGTGGGTATTTGTTTGAAAGAGAAATGAAAAAAATGAAGTAGTGAGATACAAAGCAAGGCTGGTAGCCTGAGGTTTCACTCAACGTCCTGAAGTTGATTATGAAGAAACCTACTCCCAAGTCATGAGTGAAATTACCTTTAGATATTTGATCTCAATGGCAGTGAACGTGAACTTAGAAATGAAATTGATGGATGTTGTGACTGCATACCTTTACGGTAACTTAGATTCAGAAATTTATATGAGAGTCCCTGAAGGAATCCCTCTCCCGAACCAAGACGGAGCAAATAAAAATCTGTACAGTGTGAAACTCAGAAAGTTACTGTATGGACTGAAACAATCGGGAAGAATGTGGTATAATCGCTTAAGCGATTTTCTCTGCAAGAAAGGCTACACGAACAATGAAGACTGTCCTTGTGTATTTATACGACAATCCCATAATGGATTCTGTATAATTTCTGTGTATAGATGATCTGAATATCATCGGGACAGCCGAAGACATAAAAGAAGCAAGCTCCTACTTGGAGTCAGAATTTGAAATGAAAGATTTGGGCAACACCAAGTTTTGCTTAGGCCTGCAGCTTGAGTATGTCCCTGAAGGAGTCTTAGTATATCAGTCGACCCACACCCAGAAGGTGCTTGAAAGGTTTGGCTTCGAGAAGGCATTTCCCTCGAAAGTACTGATGATCGGTAGGTCTTTACAGCAAGAAAAAGATTCTTTCCGACCTAGGGAAGAGGGGGAGGAAGTCCTGGGATCGGAATTCCCATACTTGAGTGCAGTGGGAGCACTCATGTACTTAGCAAACCGCACTAGACCGGACATTGCATTTGTCGTGAACCTGTTAGCAAGGTACAGTGTAGAGCCCACCAAAAGGCATTGGCAGGGCATAAAGGACACCTTCCAATACCTCCAAGGAAGCAAAGACATTGGATTGTCTTACAGAAAGAATCAAGATCTGAACTTGATTGACTATGCAGATGCTGGGTACCTGTCTAACCCGCATACCGCTAAGTCGCAAACAGGCTATGTATTTCCATGTGGTGGAACTGCAATTTCCTAGAAATCATCTAAGCAAAGCCTTGTAGCTACTTCGACGAACCACTCAGAAATTATAGCGCTATATGAAGCCGCACGAGAGTGCGCTTGGTTCCGCTGAACGATTTACCACATCCAGCAGTCATGTGGAATGAACATTGTGCAAACCCCCACAATTATCTATGAAGATAATGCAGTTTGCGTTGCACAAGTGCAGATGGGCTATGTAAGCATATCAACCCCAAGTTGCTCTATGCTCATGAATTGCAGAGATGGACAAGATTAAAGTACTGTACACTAAGTCATGTAGACTTGTTCACTAAGTCACTCCCGCATCTAGCTTTGAAAGGTGCATGCGTGGAATTGGAATGACGAGACTTAGAGAAGTGTAGAATTCAGGGGGAGAATTCTCACAAGCCCACTAATAAATCTTGATCATGAAGATTAAGTACCCAGAAAATAAAGTCCTGCAGACCAAATGAATTTGGGTGAATTGTACTCTTTTTCCCTTGACGAGTTTTCCATGAAGTTTCTCGACCAAGGTTTTTAATGAGGCAATTCGTGCATCGCAGCATCACATGTATCATGTGCTCTTTCTCCAAATTTTTCCCACTGGGTTTTTATGGAGTTTTAGTGAGGCATGAATGTGTCGGATGAATGCCCAAGGGGGAGTGTTAAGAAACCTGGGCCTGGGCCGGCAGCCCAGGGCCCATGATGGGCACCTCATTGTAGTCTATAAATAGAGAGCCATACCTCCTCATTATGTACACATGAATGAAAGCAATAAAGAAAGACCAGGAGTTCTCTCTATCTCTCTGTGTGTGTTCAATCTATTATTCTGTGATTCTGTGATTGATTCGTTCTTGTTGTAAACAGAGGAATCGCTCGAACTGATCGCCAGCGATGGTTTCTCAACAAACCCCACCTCTATCTTTCCGCCAAGCCGAAACGGCACAAGCCACCACCTCCTCAACCCGCTCCGTCTCTCTTAAAAGATGGGGAGAATAAGAAAATTACGAGAATGGAAGCGTGGAACTGTTCCCGATAAAAGCAAAGAAGATATACTATTTTCTTTATTTGTTTTAGTGCTCTTGCACCTTTTTTCAAGAGTGATGAAGAAGAAAGTTGTGGGCAATTCTCTGTGTTGTGGGCAGCAGATATGTGCCTGGGAAAGAAATCCAAATAGAGAGCCCACAACAGGCACCTAACATTTCAGTGGACATCTTTACGTGGCAGAGAATATTTATACACGGGGAGGAGATAAGAGAATAGTCATGCCAAAAGAACGTTTCGACTATGCCTTCTGCTTTAAGAACCCAATTTTAATATATTCGAAAAGCCCTAAAAAAAATTGCATTCGCAAATGAAAACTTCTTTTAAAAAAAAGTAGTGTTGCAATTTAAATGAGAACTCCCAAAGGAGTAATGGATAAGTTTTTTCAAGCAAGCTAGCTAGAAATTGGAACTCTTGAGACTGTACGAAAAGGTGAAATCTTTTAATGTGAGTAAGAAGGTCAAAGGAGATGGTCTCTGATTATATAATGAAAATTTAGCGTGAGAATGATAACTCATCACGGATAAAAAAGAAATTCTACGTGGTAACAAAAATAAAAACAAATAACAGCATTCAATTATAAACATAGTCCTTTTCTAAACATGCGAGTATTCGAATTTCCCACGAACAAATTAGCACCATCGCACCACTATGCTCATTCTGAGAATTCTGGACATATTTGGACCCCTAAACATCCCAAATTCCACTTTTGGCCCCCAAATCAAAAAAATTCCGTTTCTGGACCCCTCCCGACCGCGCGTTCGCGAGCTGGTGCCACGTGTCCCGGACACGCGCTCGGGCGGCGCGGTCGCGCGGGCGGGCGGCGGACGCGCGGGCGGGCGGGCGGTCGCGCGCTCGGGCGGCGCGGTCGCGCGATCCGGCGGGCGGTCGCGCGCTCGGGCGGCGCGGTCGCGCGGTCCGGCGGGGGTCGCGCGCTCGGGCGGCGCGGTCGCGCGGCCGGCGCTGAGGGCGGGCGGTCGCGCGGCCGGCGCTGAGGGCAGGGCGGTCGCGCGGTCGGGCGAAAACGCGCGGTCGGGAGGGGTCCAGAAATGGAATTTTTTTGGTTTGAGGGCCAAAAACAGAATTTGGGGTGTTTAGGAGTCCACATGTGTTCAGAATTCTCATTCTGAAGAGGACTAGAAGCTTGCAATATATTACTGCTAGCTGTGATTCGAATTTTGATTCTCTCTTCCTTTTCTTGGAACTGATGTTGTAAAGCCCAAAATTAAATGATGGTAGAAGCACCTCTCTATTGTTTTGGGTGTGTATAGTTAAATTTCTAAACTTTAGTTATCAACATTTTTTAAATATTTAGATTGATTTTTCTCGAAAAGAACTTTCATAAAAGTATAATTTTGTTGGGTTTTATAATTCTATTACAATAAAAATTAGTGCTTAAAGTTGCTTTGTAGGAAACCGAGTGGGAAAAGGAACCTCACAACCCTGTGCCTTTGCTTACATATGAAAGCACACTAGCAGTATGACTCCAGGAAGATCCCTTGGAGCCCTCCTTTTCTGGCATTTTCCCCGTAAAAAAGCCTCGCCGAGAAGAGAATGCAAAAGAAGCTGCCACTTGTTGCAAGGCCCAAGCGCCTAATTATGCCTGGATGTTGGAAACCTCTGTCTCCCTCCTACCTTTGAGCACCAGCTGCCTTTTCTTCCTCACCACTAGGGCTAGAAAAATAGCTCGAGGCTTGCGAGCCAGCTCGAACTCGTGCGTTTTTGAGCCGAGCCGAGCCCACTATCTAACTCGCAAAAAAAACGAGTCGAGCTCGAGCCGTTTGCAAGCCACCCGTGCGGCTCGTGGGCTCGCGGTCGTGCTTTCCTGATGGGCGATGGCCACGAGGCCCACGAAGACCCAGTGCCCCAACGCATTACCTCCCGATCCCGACTCCCGTCCCGAACGATCCCCAATCAATTCTCGATCCCTAATCCTCTCTCCGCTCGTCCTCTCAAATCGGGATCGCGCCGACGTCTATCGCGCTGCCGCGCGCCGTCCTCCCTTGGCATGCCCCTTACCCGTCCACCCTCTCTCTCCAGAGCAGGCTGCCATCCTTGTCTCCATCAAGGACTCCTTCTCTCCACCTACCTTGCCGCCGCTGCAGGCCTAGACCCTTGCCAACTATGCCTCGCTCTGCTCCTCCTGACCTAGCGTCGCCTGCGACCCTGCCGACCCGCTCTCGGACACCGACCTCCCAGCCTCCTGCACCTTGACCTTGGCGGCAGCTTCTTCTCCGGCAACATCCCGCCTAGCTTTGGGTGCTTCGGGGCCATCGAGTTCCACTCCGTCGCCGGCAATAGCCATCGAGTTCATCAACCGCTTCCACGGTGGCATCCCAGAGTTCGTCGCCGAGCTTGAGTCCCTCTAGGACCTCAAGGCTCAAGTTGTGGTAGAACAACTTCACCGACGCAGAACCAGCTTACAGGCGACATCCTCAAGCTATGCAAGAGAGGTATTCTACTCTAAGTTAGCACATTGGTCTTCTTTGATGATTACTAGTGCGAAAGATTCCAGATAACATCCTAACTTCACTAACAACTGCATATCCTTGACCTGACATGTTGCATATTCACTTCACTAACAGATCTCTGTTCCACTAATATACATTTCAAATGGCTTCTCTCGGGATGGAAATGTTATTAGCTAGCTTTCTCTGTGACTATGATTCAGCATCTTTAGAGAACGTTTCTGGTCATCCGGATGTCGAGAGATGTCCATCCTGAGAAAACATCAATGGAGTTACAACCTTTTCATTTTCTTCTGCGTTGCCAGTAGCTATAAGATTTCTTGCCTTGTTTGTCTGCTGGCTCGCGAGCCGTCTCGAGCCATCTTCCAAGCCGAGCCAAGCTGCCATTCTGGCTTGTTTCTTAAACAAGCCGAGCCGAGCCGCACTCAAGACTGAGCTTGGGCGAGCCTAGCTCGAGCCGGCTCGGCTCGGCTTATTTCTAACCCTACTCACCACGCTCTCCAAAATTGTTACACCTACTCAATATCATGCACACGCGACATGTCCTGGGACGACAAAAATTTCAGCTATTATATGTTCATTAACACATAGTAAATTCATAAGGTCAAGAATGTTAAAGATATACTCGCAAAAAAGTTAAAGATTCTATGCATGCATTTCTTTTTGAAGTACCCCTCCAGTCATAAAAGGGCAACGCTCTAGAATGAGTTGAGTCAAGCTCTATTAATTTTGATCAAAGATATCGTTTAAAACGTATGGTTTGTATATATGAAAATGAAACCAATGATTTTGTCATGAAAAATATTTTTATAATATTGCACTTTTACAATTTTTTGAATATATGACAAGAGAATTTAGTGGCCGAAGAATCATTTTGAACGTGACCCTCTTGTGACTGAAGGGAGTAGATGTTTTATTCATACGTTGTGTTGCCCTTCATAATGAGCTGTAATATAGCAAGTCACACATGAATTGTTTAAGGATAGAAAGACAAATTAATTATGAAGAATGTTTTAAATTATTAACGGAGACCACCATCACCAGGCCACCACCGCTTGCGCGGCTATATAATAAGGGATAGACTATTGCACAGGCGACTGAAATTTTTTTATCTTTCAGTCACCTAAAGTTGCACTTTGAATCACCAGAAGTTGCACATGTTTTTTTGGAGGGGGCTGCAATTTTAGTTGATTGAGAGTACAATTTCAGGTCACCTGAAGTTGCACTCTGAATCACCTAAAATTGCAGCTATTTTTTTAGAGAGACTGCAATTTTAGTTCATTAAGAGTGCAATTTCAGGTGACTGAAATATAAAAAAATTTCAGTCGCCAGTGCAATAGCAAAACTGATATAATAAACTGAGGCGTTAACCCCACCTGCCAAACCACCACCTCAACCCGCTCCGGCTCTCGCTCCTCCCCTTGCCCACTCCGCTCTCACTCCCCTCCCGTCTAGGCACCGGATGGCGGCGGCGGCCACCACCACGGGCGGAATCGGTACCATCCTCGCGGCCCGCGACAGGGATTTCCTCGTCCGCAACTCCGGCGAGCAGGCCGGTTTCTTTCCTCCTTCCTCTTTCCCGCCCCTACGCTTGTACGTATGCGCGATTAATAGGTGCTTCTCTTTGGCTCGATGCTGTCCGTGTCGCGCGTCTTTGTCTTCCCTGTTGGTTCTTGTGTCTGGATTGGTGGTTTCGGATCTCTAGTTGCCAACAGCGAGGTGCAAATAAGATGAGGGGTGTTTCTTTTCCATGGAGGATTCTATCGAATGAACCAGCGCTTTCCGGATGCATTGTCCGGGCCGGGTAGATACCTTTCTGATCGCGACTTTGGTTACGCAGTTCAGTTGGCGATAAAAGCCTTCCTACACCTGCGAGCTATGACCCCCCCCCCCCCTTCCCAGAATCATCATCCTCTATACCAGCTGCCACCCACGATCCCTCCCGACGAACAGGAGTTCTTCCATTTTCTATAACGGCTAAAATAAAGAACTCTGACATGATCACGGTCAGTATGATTGTCAGATTTTACTGGCTGTCCTGATATCAGAGATGTGTGGGGCTGAACTCCTGGTGTTGATAGAGAGCCATTTATCTGGGAGATTACATATGTATAATAGAGTATATAATATATTAAGTCACTGGCAATGAACATATGATAGCTGGTTTACCTCTTCCAGTGATTATACTGCCACTTAGTAGCGATTGTCTTGCAAAGAATCTGCCTGCACTTACGTTGTGTTTTACTTGTCTAAATTTGATATTAGTATGTGAAGATTGAAATCTACCTTTTTGTGTGTGTGTGTGTGTGTTGTCTTCAGGTTCCTGTATCAGAACTTGTTGGGAAGACTGTCCTCCTTTACTTCTCAGCTAAATGGTGCGGACCATGCCGAGCCTTCCTGCCGACACTTGTCAAGGAATACAACAAGATCAAGGAGAAGAACAGTGATTTTGAGATCATTTTCATCTCTAGCGACAGGGACCCGAGCTCCTTCGAGGACTTCTTCTCTGGCATGCCATGGCTTGCCCTTCCATTGGGAGATGAAAGGAAGGCATACTTGAGTAAGACCTTCAACATCCGTGGGATGATCCCTTCGCTCGTCGCCATCGGTCCCAATGGAAATACAGTGGCCAGTGATGCAAAAACTCCACTGATGATCCACGGCGCCGATGCATTTCCGTTCACTGAGGAGAGGCTTCAGGAGCTGGAGAAGAAGATCGATGAGATGGCGAAGGGGTGGCCTGAGAAGCTGAAGCACGAGCTGCACGAGGAGCATGAGCTTGTGCTGACGCGCAGCCCTACATATTGCTGTGATGGATGCGAGGAGATGGGCAATTCATGGTCCTACAACTGCGCGGAATGCGACTTCGATCTGCACACCAAGTGTGCGCTGGGTGAGAAGGGGGAGGATTCTGAAGCGGCCCCAGCTGGGTATGTGTGCGAGGGAGACGCTTGCAGAAAGGAGTAGAGTTGTTTTTCCTTCCACCTTTGCCAGCTGAAGCGTATCCGCATGACGTGTTGTGTGGTGTTGTGGTAATAAATAATCGCCTGATGGTTTTTGCTTGGATGGTATTTGTGCTGGTGATGTTTTGTGTTGATCAACAGTAGTTGAGCTTGGAGGAGTGTGCAAAACCGTGTAAGTATGATTTCGGATTGTCAATGAAATGGCTTGCTCATCCCTGCTTGTTATTTCAGTTCTGAAGCACTTGAGGAGATCGGTTTTTTCCTTTGCATTGCTTTTAGGAGTTACATTTTGCAAGCTGCATGCCTGTCATTGTTCAGATTTGAGATCTTGAAATAATTGTATCTGAGCTTAGCTCTCAGTCACACTCCTTCTAGTTGTAGCCCAACTAGTGAAGAACTCGATCCGTGGCTGCTCAGCTGGCTGTAAGATAACTAGGAGCTTAGGAATATGTTGATCTCAGTTTCAAGTTAGAAACGTTGTTTGAATTGACGTCGCTTGAGCCGAGCATGGAGGAGGCTAGTGCGCTGCACTTGGGCAGGCTAGCATTTTTTTCTTCGTCACTTACCTCTTTATATAAGTTTCACATTGCTCGGTCATTCGTCGTCGTCCTCCTCCTCCTCCAAGTGCTCAACATTCGCAGTTCCTCTTGTGTATTCGAGAAAACAAGAAACAATACAAAATGATGTTTTCTTTAAGCCGAAGAGATCAGAACAACTACTTCAAGGCCCGGTTTGGATGGTCTGGTATGGGGGCAGCCCGTTCAAAATGGGCTAGTGTGTTTTTTCCAGACCAGCCATTAGCAAGTGATCCCTTCAGAAATTGGCAATCTCTCTATTGTCCAACTTTGATGCTTAGGGGCCGAACGTCCAACATTTCCCGGCTGGGCGTGTTAGCAATCTCTCAGAACCGCATTACCTGAACCCAGTACACAAATACCCAATCTGCTGCTCGCGTACGGCCAGAGCAAGCAATATCATCACAGGAAGAAACTAAGCTTCTCTATCTGTTAGCTGCATAACTTTCATTGATGAAGATTAAACAGCTACGTTGCGCGGATACTTCTTAAAAGTCGCGTATCCGTATCAGATACTGTGTCGGATACAAATACTCCTCCGATACGTATCCTGCACGTATCCCAGATTTTTGCTTTTTTAAAAAAATAAAATAAATCTCGATATTTTATCGATACTTCGCTGATACGGCTTGACCTAATAACCATTGACCTGTCCGTCGATTCCCTACTCCCGCATCTCAGACTCACTCCCCACGCGCTCCACTCAACCCTTGCTGCCGCCAAGACAGCGCCGCCACTCCCCTTTTGCATTTCGTTAACAAATTAAAATTGCAATGCTCATGTAGGATAAAATCTTCTTTCAATTGCTTTTACGGTTTTCTTAAGTTCCTAATTAATTATTGCACAGTGGGGGGAAAGTCAAATGGTATTTGTGCTGCTGGAGCAACAAAACCTGTTTATAATGAAAATAGGGTTAATTGGAGGCACCATGTTCATTTCCCACTTTAACCAGGGAAGGAGAAAGATCAATTGGATATAGGTATTCGAGTTTTATAACTAATATAACTCTATTTATAAATATAGAGACATAAGACATATTGTAGCATCTAGCCGCTTAATTGTGTGTTGATATAGTTAGTTCTACATAAGTGAAAGAAAAGATATGTTGAAACAACTAGGAAATTAGGAAATATTGTTCGGTTCCTTCCTACAATGTTTTGTTGGTTTATTAGGAGAAATTAAATGTCCCCATGCATAGATAAAGAAGAAGCTTTACGTAAAATTACAATGGAAATAAGTTACTGAAACACCCCAAAAATTCAAAATTTTGAATTTATTGTGAATTTTGTTTGAATTCCTTTTCCTTTCCCAATTTGGCAAAATCTAGTGAAAATATGCATTCCCTTGTTGGCATTTACGCCTTCTCCTTCTCCCTGGCACCGCTGTGTGCGCGACGCCTCTCCACCGCCTCTGCGCTTCGGTTGTCGCACGCATCGCCATTTCCTCGCACAGACTTGCGGCCGCCACACACCGTCTTCGCGCGCCTTCGGTCAAGCCGACCCCACCAGTCAGTCACACCCCCGTTCTTCCCTCGTTTCACGCGCTGCCACAGGAGTGCCTCCCTCTCTCGCTGCTGCACAGCTCACTCTTTCTCGCTGCCTCCGCCTCTCACAAGAGTCAAACTCCTGTCAAATCTTGCAAAGGAGAGACGCCACCTCCCTCTCACACCCCCTGAGCAGCCGCAGAGCTCCCCCATCCCTTCCTCCTTGCGCTGGAAGCCCCCTCCCAAACCGCCTCTCTGTAGTAACCGCCTACGTGCGTTATAAAGCCCCATGGCCACTGCGAAACGCCTCCTGGCACTCCCATAACCCTCCCCAAGCAGCCGATTCAGCTCTCGTCGCCTGTGACGCCGCCAATCACCGCCCCTAAGCCCGGTTAACCCTAGACTCAATCCTTCGATTTTGTTGATTATATTTCGATTCCTTGTGTTGACATGCTCTATTTTACCTCCTGATCATGATGATGAGCTCGCCTGAGCGTGAGCATTAGCCTAGAGGTCTGGCGACGAAAGCCGCCGTCGGCCGAAAAACCCCTCTCGTGGCCAGCTCGCCTGAGCCACCCCCAGTCTCAACCGCCACCACTACACTACTCCTAATACTCCCTAGATGGTTAAAAAGCTACCAAATCGGCTAGAGCACCTCTAGGGAACCATGGCACCACCGTGAAGGCCGCCGCCTTCCTGGCTGCCGCTGGCCATCACCGTCCCTCCACTCACCCTTTAAAGTGCCAAAATGGGTTCTCAAGTCCAATCCACATCCCTCTGTGAAACCCATTCCCTCCCTGGTGCCTTGTCGTCGCCGTTTCGCCAAAGCCGGCGTCTTCTGCTTTCCCGCCGGGAGAACCGTTTGGAGGTAGAAGACGACTCCCGGGGCGACATGGTCGCATCTCGGCCGCTAGTGCCGATCCATCCGAAGCGTCCACATTCGTTCAAATCTCGGCCGTTGATGTCGTCACGGCTCCATCATCCGAGCGCTCGCGTTCGCAATATCTCATCTGTCCGCGCGTCGCCCATCGGGCGAGCGTGCGTGCGCGCGCTTGGCCTCGCGGCCGCGCATGCGTGGGCCACGGGCCGTGGCCTGCTCGGCCGCGCACACGGCCCGGGCCGCCGGTCGGCCGGCCTGGTTGGCCGCGCGGGGAAAAAGGCCGGCCAAGCCGCACTGTGCACTCGGGCCAGCCCAACACTGTTCATATGAATTTAAAATTTTAGAAAATTCATAAAAAATCCCAGAAAAATCTAGAAAATTCCAAAAATCCCAAAAAATACATCATTTTGACCAGTTTAACATCCTGAACCCAAATTTGACCTCTATTTCTCCATATTCGAATTTTATAAATTCAAATTTCACCCTTCTACAAAAAAAATTTAATTTCATAAATTCAAACTCCACAAATTCAAATTCCTCCTTTCCACCAAAAATCAAATCCCAATATCCTCCAAAATTTTTATTTGAGATTTTATGTGATTTACTCTTTTTTAATTAGATTATTTTCCTAGCTTGATTAGAATCAAGTTTGGACTTATGTTGTTATTTTATGTGTTTACGCTAGCTTCCAAGATCGCCAAAGTTTTAGTTCCAGAACCGGAGCCAATCGCCCAGATATACTATATTGTCGAGATCCCAGAGCAGCTAGGCAAGTTGCAAGTTTTTGATCATATTGAAACCCATAAATTTCTACCGTATTTAATTAATGTATTGCCATTATTGATAATTGTGAAATGTTAATTGCTTAGAACAAAATGCTTAGAATGGCATGCTACATAGATAAATCCTACCACTGAAGAATGCCCTGCCTTGATTGATGGCCACATTCACCTTGACAACCTTAGTAATAAATAAAATATTGTACAAATATTTATAAGATCATCTTATTCAATATTTTACACTACTAAGTGACTTTGGCCGTGGGCTTGTAGAATTTGAAAGGATTTGGACCTAGGGTAAGGAGGTTGGTGGGGCTCCGTGTAACGGACTTAGCCCACCGCTTTACCTTAGGATTGGACCTAGGGTAAAGAGGTTAGTGGGGCTCCGGGTAACGGACTTAGCCCACCGCTTTACCCTAGGATGGAGGCTGGTTTGGAATAGTGGTGGACAGTACTGTTGAGCACAGTGAAAGGTTGTGGTTGGTGCCTTAGGTGAAAACATAAGAACAAGAACCTTGTGCCAAGTAAAAGACATAGTAATCGCTCAAACCACAAGAGTTGAATTGTCAACACTGGTTTAGTAGCTGCTCGGTTCGATTGAAACTCTACAGGATGAGACGGCAGGGTGCCGAGGAGTTAGGTATGCTGCGGATACCTAACAACGGTAGAGGTCACACGGCAAGAAAGTAAATGTGTGCCTAAATGAGTAACGCTACCAGGTAGAGCTTATATAGAGAATTGAGCAGTGAACGACCTGGCTTTCTTAACTCTGTCGTGGGAGTTAAGGGATCATGTGGGTAAAGTTGAGCAACTCTGCAGAGTGAACTAATGGTATTCGAATACGACGTGCTTCCAGTAAATGAAGCTGTGTTAATTGGGTGATACCAACAACGAGGCATAAGTAGAGTTTATGATGTTGTTAATATATTTAATGGAGAAACTTTATCTGATAACAAAACCCCCTGATCTTAAGGAGTAAATGTTTTAAATTTCATTTGTTTGCAAATAAAACTGCATCCACTCAATGTAATAAACCCAATATATTCCCACACTTAAATATCCTTGCAAGTAGTAAATTAGGGTTTACCCTTGTAACTTGCTGGGTACGGTGGTACTCATTACTTGCTAAAAACAACAACAGAAGGTCAATGGAGTCAAGCTGAGGCCACAGAAGAAGAAGCTCCTGAGGAACCAGTCTTCACAGAGGAGGATTGGTCTTAGATCTTAGTCTCGCTCAGGCCGCCTGGGAAGTTTTTGTATTGTACAGTGGTTTGTGGGCTTGCACGCCCGCTGTGTAAACTGGTGATAACCTTATGTTGTAATAAAAGTTGGGTCTTTTGTTGTAAGCTTGTGCTACTGTGATGATCGCTCATATTCAAGAACATCGTAACTGTTCATCTTGTATGGTTACGAGGTTCAGTAATGTCTCGAGAAATGGGGGCGTTACAGTTACCAATACATATAACGACATTCAAATGTTACAAGTAAACAATAGTCGTACAATTACTTGAATATATTAAATTTTTTTCTCCTTTCATCAATCATTACCCTCCAAATAAATTGTAACACCCCGCCCATCCTCTGGACCTAGAGTGCTACCTTCATTACCCATTAATATCAATGTTGAGAAACTGCTAATCATTTTAAGCAAACTCTACTTTACTCATAAAGCAGTACACCATACTATTTTTAAACAACTACTCTAGTTTACTAGTGGAGTTAAACATACTAACAAAAGCTAATATATGAAGTGCTGCAAGTACATGAAATTATTCATGTGCTACTCCTGTCCGTGCATGTTATCCTCAACGGTTACCTAAAAAAACAACAATGTAAGGGTGAGTCTAAAGACTCAGCAAGTACACAATAGAACGATAACTGGAGGCTCCTTCGCCGCACCCACCTTCTTTTCCTCTCCCACACACACTCTCTCTCTCTATTCTATTCTATTCGGCTGAAATCTACTGGAGCAGCAAAATCTGTTTATAACGAAAATAGGGTTAATTGGAGGCACCATGTTCATTTCCCACTTTAACCAGGGAAGGAGAAAGATGGACATAGGTATTCAAGTTTTATAACTAATATAACTCTATTTATAAATATAGAGACATAGACATATTGTAGCATCAAGCCGCTTAATTGTGTGTTGATATAGTTAGTTCTACATAAGTGAAAGAAAAGATATGTTGAAACAACTAGGAAATTAGGAAATATTGTTCCATTCCTTCCTACAATGTTTTTGGGTTTATTAGGAGAAATTAAATGTCCCCATGCATAGATAAAGAATAAGCTTTACGTCAAATTACAATAGAAATAAGTTACCCATACATATAACGACATTCAAATGCTACAATTAAACAATAGTCGTACAAATTACTTGAATATTTTAAATTTCTTTCTCCTTTCATCAATCATTACCCTCCAAATAAATATAGCATAAGAACACACTAAAACTGCATGATGCCTAATTTACAAGCTCATCAATACCCAATATATCATCCTTTCTCTTATTTCTCTGTTGTGTTTCCTGTTGAAGTACAAGTAAATTATCTGTTTTTCATTAGCTTAAGTTTTTAAGTGAATTGATTAGTGTATACAACTTAATATGGTACTAGAAACAAGAGATCTTAAGTTCAAGACTTGGTTGGCGCAATTTAAAAAAAATAATCTTAGGCCTGAGGGAAACTACATGTGAGGGAGTGTTAAAGTATAAGTGAATTGCTCTTTTTTCTTACCAGCTTAAGTTTTTAGGTGAATTAATTGGTACATACAACTCAATATTCCCTAGCTTGACAAAAAAAAGTGGATCCAAGAAATGAGCCTCTATATTGCCTACGTGCAATGTCATGCCCGCCATCAGAACTAACCCTCTCCCTTGGGTTTTACGTCGTCCCGACTCACCAACCACCCTGAAAACGAAGTTAATTTTTTTTCAAGACTAAAATGAAGTTAATTTGGTTCTTCTCACAAATCATCCGTTCCACTCTATTACCTGCCTTATGAAGAATGAGTAAATCTCTAGCTCTTCAAGAAAAATTTAGATCTGCTGTAAAGTGCTAGTTTAAATGGATCCGTTTCGTGCACCACCGAAGGTTAATGTTCCAAGTGGCACAAGCTACCATGAATGCCATGAAGCTAGCTAGCTAATATACATTAGTATTGTCGTGTGTTTTTGTTTTTTCTTTCCTCTAAACTTGTACTAACAGTGACAAATGCTGCAATAGAAGCGACACATCCTGGGGTTACTCTCTGGAGCCGTACAATTTCAGCAAAATGATTCCAACTGAAGGCCTGGTCCGGAGGAGATTCCAAAGGCTCAACCGAAGATACTCATGCTGGCGTTTTCTTCTCACCATTACTTAACTAGTTACTGCTATTCTAATACTATACTAGTTAGAGATCTGTGCGCTATAACGGAGTCATAAAAATAATGAGACGAAACTTATCGTCTAGCCAACTTCACACATTAAACATTGCAGAGCAAACGACAGAAAGAGAAAGGTGGTCAGAATGCGTGAGGAGATGGGGAAGTGGAAGGGGTGGGTGGTTGTATCCTAAGAGAGAGGAGGAGAAAGACGAATGATCCAGATCAAATCGGATGGCTGAGAAGTGAGGAGAGAGAATGAACCAACCACCAACTCATATTTTTATAATAGTAAAGATTTTCACAGATTCACGGCAAACAATTTGCCATGATGTGAGCATATGCGTGAGGACTAGCCGCCGTTGAAGATGCTTCGGAGCTTCTCATGGAGGGGAGCCGTGTGGCGGCCTGTGCGCGGTAATTCACAATAATTTATGATTACAAAGCCATCGCACCAATTTTCCGCATATGCCAAGGAATAAACTGCCAATTGGGCATTTCTTTCAATAGATACAATAGATCGACAGTTCTTGAATCCTAGAGAAAACAGAAACCGTCATTTGAGTTGAATTGACCTGATGAAAAAGATAAGTGTGAAATTTGAGCAATTGAATAAAAAGTTTTACAATATAAAAGGTATGGTGGAATCGTATACTCCGCTCAAGCCAAACGAAAACACACTTCCGCAAAAAATTATTATTAGAACCAGAGGAAAACCCCGGTTTAATTTTTCATTCAAAATGAAACACAACATAAAAAAAAAAGTGGCATTCACAAGGCAAATGTTAGGATTAAATTTGAGAGACCATGTGAAGGTGACCCCATGTGTGTGATGAGTAATTAATACTTGTTTTAGAGAGGTTGAATTTGGTTTTTGAGGTTTGTGCTCTTTTTGGAAGGATTTAAGCTTTTACGACTGGCTCAGCAAGTGCTCTTACGACCACGTAGTGGTCGCCAGCAGCTTTTACAACCACGTTGTCAACGCGCGCAGTGGTCGGCAGTGGCATTTACGACTATGTTGTTGCAGTCGACTTTACGACCACATTGTCGCAGTCGATTTTACGATCACGTTGTCGCAATCGATTTTACGACTTTGAAGTCGTAGCCGGTGTTATGACTTGATGGTCGTAACCGATTTTAGGACTTTGCCGTCGTAGTATATGTTACGACTTGGTGGTCGTAGCCGGCTATACAACTTAGTGGTCGTAGGTGTCTCTACGACTTGCTCTTTACGACCACGTTGTGTCTTTGCAATCGACAGCCAATTTTACGACTACATAGTCGATAGTCGTGGATCTAACTGGCTGTAATCGATAGTCGTAATTCCGACTGCTGTGGTCATAAGTCATAACAACCAGGTCTGCTATGGTCGTAGATTTCTTTGGTCGAAAGCCATGGTTGTAGCGATTGCCAGCGATTGTTTTCATGGTCGTAGCGCTAGTTACTCATACTCGAAAGTTGTAACGACCAAGTCCACCATGGTCGTAGAATTTTCAGCCTGCTAGCAATGGTCGTAACTTCGGTTTTCATAGTCGTAGTGACCTTTGAGGTGGTTGTAACAACCTGCTGTGTGGTCGTAGGTATCTGGGAAGTCTTCTAGGGCTACGACCACATCATTTCCAGAGCATACGAGTGGTCGTAAGGGGTTTACGACCAACTGTTTTGCTGTGATTACTCTGAATTCAGTCTGATTGATGAATCTGCTTTTAGTGTGGTGCTATGTGATGTGTTGCTTGTTTGTGATGGCTGCAGGACTTTGGAGCTAAGTCATGGAAAGGCATGGAAGAACCGGGACTAGACACAGGGAGGTGTTGAGGTCCATAACGGTTGGGAAGATGCCAAAGATGACTAGGTTTGCGAGGTGGCTACAAGGTTTGGACAGCAAAGAAACGGGAAGCTTCCAGGAAGGTGTAGAGGGGCATTTTGGAGAAATGCTTATGTCTACAAAAGGAGCTGGAAAAGAAGGTTTCTGTTAAAGCTATCTCTGTCAAAAGCACTGTGACTGTAAACGGGTAAAGTGTGCAAACCCGGTTGTGGGATAACGGGTCATCCCCGGTATCGAGAGACTATAAATAGGGATGGGCGGCTACCCATCTAGGTAGTCTAGGGGGTTTCTGTTCTCGCGTGAGTTCGTGTATTCGGTGTTGGAGCGTGTGTGCTCCTGGTCCTCCTAATGGAGTGGATGTAAACTCTTCTCTAGAAGCTATATATCATCTCTTGATCTATCTCTGTGTATGGTCATATGCGTGGAGTTGAGTTGGTTCTGTTCATTTGTATGTTTGCTCTCTAGTTTTCGGTTTTGCCTTTTCGCTTCTTGATCTGAAACTTTGCTTTCGGTTGTTTTGTTGATGATCTGACATGCTTGTGTTGGAAAATCATACTCGAAACCTTCATCGTCTCTCTCTATTCCCACTAGCATGGCCTGATTGCCTTCGCTTTGTCTTAGACTCTGTTTTGGAGCTCTTCTGTTATCTTCTCAGAAAGATCTGTGGCCTCTTGATTATTTTTCAATTAAAGTTCAAAGCAATCTCTTGAGGTTTTGTTCGTACTGTGTTTGAAGTCTCATGACCAGTTGATCCGTGAATCAAAAGTTATTCGGAATCTGGATCATGTGGTCGTGCGCCTTCCTACTCATCCCCTATTTCGCTGAGAAGTTTGCGACCACGATCAGTCGTTCAACCATGTGTTGGCTTACGACTGATCTCTATAGTAGTCGACCAGAGAGCTTTACAACCACAGTAGCAGTTCAACCACCTATTGGTTTACGACTACGACTTGGTCTGGTCTCAGTGGCTGCCGACTAGGGCGACTTACGACTACGGTGTCAAGTATCGACCACTAAGTCGGGCTTAAGACCATGAGTACCCTTTTCGACCATGGTCTATACTCTGCACCTTTCTCTTCTGGTTGATCTTTGGCTCTTCGTTCTTGACCACGTGGCACATTCGCTTGAGTTGTCGAACTGCCTGCACTCGGACAGCCTTCGATCACGTAGTCCAGAGTTACGACCACGTGGGAAGGTTCGACCACTCAGTTGACGTTCGACCAGTGCAGTTTTCATGATTTCGCTTCTCTGTTTCTGTAAGATTTTAACTTGAATCTTAATAGCTCAGTAACTATTGGAGAGAAGAGTTAAGTGGATATTCGGGGAGATTTTGAAGGCACCATTCACCCTGCTCTGTTACCTATCCGGTCCTACAAAACACATTTCCACAAAAATTATTATTAGAACCAGAGGAAAACCCCGGTTTCATTTTTCATTCAAAATGAAACACAACATAAAAAAAGCGGCATTCACAAGGCAAATGTTAGGATTAAATTAATCGCCTACTTTAAAAATAAGAAGAAATTAAAAAGGTGGGGAGAACAAGAAAATTACGAGAATAGAAGCGTAGAACTGTTCCCGATAAAAGCAAAGAAAATATACTATTTTCTTTCTTTATTTTAGTGCTCTTGCACCTTTTTTTAAGAGCGATGAATAAGAAAGTTGTGGACAATTCTCTCTGTTGAATCACCAAAATGTGATGGCAGCGGATGTGCCTGGGAAAGAAATCCAAATAGAGAGCCCACAATAGGCACCTAACATTTCAATGGACATCTTTACTTTGCAGAGAATATTTATACACGGGGAGGAGATAAGAGAACTAGTCATTGCAAAAAGAACGTTCCGACTATGCCTTCTGCTTTAAGAACCCAATTTTAATATATTCGAAAAGCCCTAAAAAATTGCGTTCGCAAATTAAAAATTCTTTTAAAAAAAAGTAGTGTTGCAATTTAAATGAGAACTCCCAAAGGAGCAATGGATAGGTTTTTTCAAGTAAGCTAGCTAGAAATTGGAACTCTTGAGACAGTAAGAAAAGGTGAAATCTTTTAATGTGAGTAAGAAGGTCAAAGGAGATGGTCTCTGATCATTCTTTCTTATATAATGAAAATTTAGCGTGAGAATGATAACTCATCACGGATAAAAAAAAAGAAATTCTACGTGGTAACAAAAATAAAAACAAATCATAGCATTCAATTATAAACATAGTCCTTTTCTATACATGCGAGTATTCGAATTTCCCACGAACAAATTAGCACCATCTGCACCACTATGCTCATTCTGAAGAGGACTAGAAGCTTGCAATATATTACTGCTAGCTGTGATTCGAATTTTGATTCTCTCTTCCTTTTCTTGGAACTGATGTTGTAAAGCCCAAAATTAAATGATGGTAGAAGCACCTCTCTATTGTTTTGGGTGCGTATAGTTAAATTTCTAAACTTTGGTTATCAATATCTTTTAAATATTTAGATTGATTTTTCTCGAAAAGAACTTTCATAAAAGTATAATTTTGTTAGGTTTTATAAATCTATTACAATAGAAATTAGTGGCTAAAGTTGCTTTTTAGGTACCGTATCAATATCCGAAACAACATTCTTTTATGATCGGAGGGAGTATATAATTAGATACCTACTTATTACTCAATCCTAATAATCTCTTTCCCAGTGTTTCAGTAAGAAACCGAGTGGGAAAAGGAACCTCACAACCCTGTGCCTTTGCTTACATATGAAAGCACACTAGCAGTATGACTCCAGGAAGATCCCTTGGAGCCCTCCTTTTCTGGCATTTTCCCCGTAAAAAAGCCTCGCCGAGAAGAGAATGCAAAAGAAGCTGCCACTTGTTGCAAGGCCCAAGCGCCTAATTATGCCTGGATGTTGGAAGCCTCTGTCTCCCTCCTACCTTTGAGCACCAGCTGCCTTTTCTTCCTCACCACGCTCTCCAAAATCGTTACACCTACTCGATATCATGCACACGCGACATGTCATGGAACGACAGAAAATTTCAGCTAGCATATGTTCATTGACACATGGTAAATTCATAAGGTCAAGGATGTTAAAGATTTACTCGCAAAAAAGTGAAAGATTCTATGCATGCATTTCTTTTTTAAGTACCCCCTCTACTCATAAAAGGGCAACGCTCTAGGATGCGTTGAGTCAAGCCCTATTGATTTTGATGAAAGATATCGTTTAAACCGTACGGTTTGTATATATGAAGATAAAACTAATGAATTTGTCATGAAAATACTTTCAGAATATTGCACTTTTACAAATTTTTTGAATATATGACAAGAGAATTTAGCAGTCGAAGAAGCATTTTGTTAACTTTGAAAGGCAAAAAACGTGACCCTCTTGTCACTGAAGGGAGTAGTTGTTTTATCCACACGTTGTGTCGCCCTTCATAATGAATGAGCTGTAATATAGCAAGTCACACATGAACTCTTTGAGGATAGAAAGATAAATTAATTATGAAGAATGTTTTAAATTGTTAACGGTAATATACGAAACGATTTGGCGGATATGTGGCGCAGAAAACTCATCTGTGCAAAGCTTCCGTGTTACCGATACGACTTACCTTTTTCCCCTCCACCACTGCTGCTAGCTAAACAACACTTTTCCATCAATTAGCTTGAATGCAAATTCACAAATCTATATAAATACGGATGCAAGGCGCCTTTCTTTTATTTTTAAGGGCAAGAAAATCCCAAAATAATTATAAGAAAAAACCATATAGATTATCTCGCTAATCGAGGGGATTTACATTCTATAAGACGTAGATTTCCTGCACACCCAGCTCCGCCGCGCCGCGCGCGCGCTCTCGTATATATTAAGCCGCTAATCCTCACCGCAATTACGGCCTCCTCATTCTCGTTCGTGTAGCCAGCCAGCTTCAGGCAGCAGAGGTGGTAGTGGTAGCTCGCGTGCATTAGGTGATCCAGCGAGTTTTAATTGCGCGCCTAATTGAGAGAGAGAGAGAGAGAGAGAGAGTTAGCTAGGACGAACTGATCGGGTAATCAAGGAGACCGATCATGAAGTTCGGTAAGCGGCTGAAGAAGCAGATCGAGGAGAGCCTGCCGGAGTGGCGGGGCCAGTTCCTCAACTACAAGGAGCTCAAGCGCCGCGTGTCGTCGCCGGCGCCTTGCCCGGCCGCCGCAGAGGCCGAGTTCCTCAGCCTCCTCGACGCCGAGGTCGACAAGTTCAACGCCTTCTTCCTCGAGCAGGAGGAGGAGTTCGTCATCAGGCAGAGGGTACGTAACGAGCTACTGGTCTTCGGTTGACATAGCCTCTAGTTTCAGTGCAACCTTGCTCTCATTGTGTCGACCTGCCATGATGTTTGTGGGTGCAGGAGCTGCAGGAGAGGATCCACAGGGCTGCCGAGGCGAAGGAGGTGGCGCCGGAGGCAGAGCACGCGGCGGAGATCGCCCGCATACGGAGGGAGGTCGTCGACTTCCACGGCGAGATGGTGCTGCTCCTCAACTACAGCAGCATCAACTACACAGGTAGCTGGTAATTAGCCTAGCTAGGCCTCACCAAGAAACAAAAACCTTGATGCTATGTGAAATGAATTGATCTGCAGGTTTGGCCAAGATCCTGAAGAAGTACGACAAGCGCACCGGCGGCGTGCTCCGGCTGCCGGTGATCGCCAACGTGCTGAAGCAGCCCTTCTTCACGACGGAGCTCATCTCCAAGCTAGTCAAGGACTGCGAGGCCATGATGGAGGCCGTCTTCCCGCTCCCCGCCCAGCAGCTGGAGGTCGCCGCCAGGGAGCGAGAGGCGCTCGCCGCCGCCGAGCAGAGCATCTTCCGCAACACCGTCGCCGCGCTGCTCACCATGCAGGAGGTGCGCAGCGGCAGCTCCACCTACGGCCACTTCTCCCTCCCGCCCATGACACCCCTGCCGGACTCCGACTGGCTGCTCCAGTCCTTCCAGCCGGCGTCTCCATTGATCCCCACACAGTGACACAACTATGAGAATACTACGGCTATGCTATGCTACGGTATAGACGACACGACACATGCATCAAAGCAATGTTTAATTAGAGATCGATCCCCATTTTGTCAGGAAATGCTACGGTGTGCTGCTCCTGAAAAGAGCAGATGTGTAATTGCCTGCTTGTAATAATTTTTTCTCTTTTTTTTTGGCTTAATTTAACGCTCTCCTAACTAGTAGGACTAAATAATGTAATTATCGAGTGAGATCAATACGCTTTTATTAAATCTTAACCGCGAGTTTAGTGCAGAATTATATACTTGATTGAATTACTGACATGTGATTTCGTGCTAATTGGCACCTTGATACACAATCAGAATTCATTTCTTTAAAAAGAAACAAATGGGACCGAGTAAGGTTCCATCTGATGTGGTTCTGAAAAAAGTTTCACAGTAAGGTTTATGAAGAACCTAGTGAGAAAATTTTGAGTATATATGTCTTTGTACAATTTGGCTTTGGGGAAAAGCGATAACGCATTATATTGGTTATATGCAATAGAAGTAGTAATTTGGTATAGTCTTGGCATTCTTTGATACCAGAACAAGTAAACCAACTTTAAAGGACCACATCCTTTTGTGTGCAGAACCATAATTTTAGAAGATAAAATTCAGCTGTTGCTCCTAATGAGTCAAAAGCTAACAAGAACAGGAGAAACACATAGAGACGATGACAGGCATCGTGACGACGAAACGCTGAACAGAATCATTGATGTATACTGTTAAAGTGGTTATACTATTTCAGATAAGTCAACTCATCATTCAAAACTCTTTCAGTTCTGTAACTAATGCTTGATGACAAATGCAACAACCAATTCAGCTGGGTTTATATGCCTCTGAAAAAAAATTCGTGCCAAATTGTAAGTACGTAAGATGATTCTTTCAACCGAACGAATATACTGCGGTGAGCTGCAGTTGTGGACACTACAAATGACATCAAGATTGACGTTAAAGAACACTATATAGTTTAATGGATGGCAGAGCTCCTGCCGATCTTTCGGGAAAAAAAAGAACATGTAGGACCGAGAAGGCGGCTAGAAGGGGTTGAATAGGTGCCACACAAACAATAGCTTTTTACAGAAACTTTTTCCAAAGAAAAATCCAAACTCTGCACTCGAATAACTATTGAAACCTATCAAGATTAGAGACAAATCACTTGGAATGAAAACTCCAAGAAGAACTGAGCAAAATGAGCCATCACACGTCGAGCGGTCTAACTTTCCATGCAAACCGGTCTAACCGCCCTTGCATACCGGTTAGACCGCCATTGCAAATTGATCTGACCTCTTCCCTCTAGACAGAGCTGAATTTCAGCACAATTTCAAATTTAAGAAATGATATAGCTTTTGATCCACAATTCTAAATGACTTGAAACTTGAACAAAGACTAGATCATGACCTTAAGAACCTACCTCAACCAAATATCTTGAAAAAACTTAAGAAAGTTAGGACCTTTTGGCTCTTGAAGCCCTTCTGGATTAAAACCAGGCAAAATTCAAGAACTTGAGCTAAGACTTGCTCGTGGGTAATTGATGGTCAAAATGACATAGGATTTATTCTCACATGTCTTAACATGTCTAAACACAACAAGATTCTAAGCTAAAAGACCTCAAGAACAAAACTCCAAAATCACCTTTTCTTGATCCAAACTGGGCAATCACAAGATCTTGCTACAGAAGGTGCCTAGATAGATGAGATATGGTCTTTAAAAGGTATCTTCATCACTTACACGTCCGTAGCATAAAGCAGGATCAAGAGGGGAGAAGAGAACACAAAAAACTAAGATAATCAAAATTTCAACACTTGAGTAAAGAGGAGAAATATTCGGATGAATTTTTATATCTATTAATACTTGAAGATGAATATTTATAACTACTTTCTCGCCATACATTAAGTCTAAGAATGACAAAAAAAACTCAAAACACAAGAGCCTCTCATATCTCCCACAAGTTTTCTCTAAGAAATCTAACTCTCATCAAAGGCTAGGCCTAAACCCTCCAACTTAGCAGACAAGCCACCTCTCTCCCTCCTTATATATGGAGACAGAGACTCAAGGAAAACTCTAATCAACACCTCTAGTTGGGTTTCATCCACTCTTACAAAGGCTAACCCGTTAACCTAACGCTATATCGGGTTTTACACTTACATATGCACGTTTCTCAAAGCGCACACAACCATTTACCCATTAGTGAATCAACACTTGATCCACTTAATATTTTCAGCACATCCTCAACTTAGACCAACTCTCTTGCTTTGATCAAGTCTTCAACTTTCCAGTTTAAGGGCAAAAAGATTGTTTTGCCCCTCAAACCAACTTCCACGAAGTTTCCTACTTCATTTGACTTGAAGCAGCTCTATGCTTCATCTTCAACTCCATATGGCCCTAATGACTTGTCATTAAGCCTCTCACGCGTTTGGATCCCACTAAACCATTCTCGCTTGCAAACAAACCCAAGTCACTTAGTGCACAAACACGTCTTTCCATTCACTACCGGTAGCTCCCGCTTCGGTTCCTTATCTTCTCGGCTTGTAACCACTCTGCTAGCCTCAGTCATCTTCGTGCGGTACCTTGATTGCTCTGAATCTCAACTCCCCTAGTTTAGTCATAATCTCTTCTGCCTCATCATGACCTAGCTTTATAGTTATATAACCAACAACAACAAGTAAATCATCACGTAGCACCTCACAATGCACAAAATCATCAATTGACAGCTAAGAAATCTTACCTCACAACAAAGCATTTCCACATGCTTTGACACATAGCCCGTAATACCCAATGACTAGTCGTCACGTCTTCACGTATTCGGTCTCCCTTGAACCATCTCTACGTGCATCGGCCTCGTCACTTGGTGCACCACATGTACCAACTCGTATTTCCACGATCCTTGTCTTCTTTGTACTCCCGGTTGAGCCATGTAGCTTCACCCAAACTTACATGACCGCTTCAGACCTTAGCTCCCTACCTAGTCCCGATCCAATGCCTTTGACTACTACAGCATCCAAGCACCTGTACATTAGTCAAACACAGTGTATCATGCAACATGTATACAACAAATCCAAAGTATTTGAGCCAATCCCCAACTCAAATACCAAACTAAACTCTCCTGAACCCTGCCTGGCCGGTCAGACCGCCAACCATTGGCCAGTATGACCGCGCCAGTCAACTCCGGTCAAACCCCAGTAATAGGGCACCGATCTAAATGCACCACATGTGCCGGTCAGACCGTTCCTACCCGAGCATACCACGGCCTAAATGCCGATTAGATTGCCAGCACCTGAAAGCAACTCAAAATTTCCATAACCCAAAAACCAAACTCAAATCCTACAATCTCAACCAAAAGTCAATTACTTATTACAACTATGGATGACCTCCATATGGTCTCACAGAACACTATACATAAAAACTGGTTTATATTTTTTCAAGATGCCAGTAGTCATCATTCATAAGCATTCAAGACTTTTCAGGTACATATCAACACTTTTTTTCGCTTTCTTGTTTGGAAGATGACAAGAATATTCTTTCAGAAGGATAGCCTAGACGTGGACAGGCAGATGACTGGGTGGGCAAGTGGCTGATCTAATAATGAACACCGGATATTCCTTCCAAAATGCCAAAATTATAACACTGAATTCAGAATTGAGTCCATTAGATCACATTGTGTAAAAGGAGAAGGAGAAGGAAAACTGATGAGATTTTAATACGGAGAAAAGGATTATTAATGTAAACAAATGCGGACGGAGCCGGTCGGTTGTTGATGAGAAACTTGGGGGACCGGCAACATCAATTTCTAGATGATGGTTATCTGAATAGCTCTCCTTCGCTCACTTCAATCTGAATTTTCCTTTTTTATTTTACATGCTTGAACATTTGAAGATAAAAGAGATATTTTAGTAGCTTTCCCTAGATGATAGTGTACTCTTTTTCAAGATAGATATTTGAGTTTACATTATTGTGTTAATTTTCAAATTTTTTTGAGAATGTGTTAATTTTCAAGCTTGCAAGGTATATGTTGGTGGACAAGAAGAAGACAGACAGCAACTTGTTTCTGAAAGCCTAGTTTATATATGGAACAGCAATTTCTTGCTTTCTGAACCTTCAATGATAATATCTTCAAGATTTTTTGTGCCAAACAATGACCCATTCTCTGTAGATGGTCACAGACAGTGGCAAATCCAGAATTTCGTTATGCCCGGGATAGAGGGCTGGAAACCACTACTAATTAGGCTGGGAAAGGTTATACTCTAGACTTATCTAGACTTTACACGAGTAAAAATCCTATGCCCTTAGCTGAGTCTAGACTACGATATGCCTACATCTGCCCCTGGTCACAGAAGTCACCTTCTATAATGTAAACTATCGTATGCAACTACTAATCACATTCCATCAGAAAGGCAGCACTTTAGTAATTCCATAATTAGCTTCACCAAATGAAAAGCAAGAAGTTACATAACCTGGTCATCAACAAGGACACGAGGCATAGCATATCCCTGTGTTTATTCCAAGATGCTAACCTTTTTTGCTGCAAATCCTGCACCTAGACAATGTAAGAATGGGCGATCGTGGCATTACCTTAATACAAATGACTCCATCTTATCCTGATCTTGCTTTTGTGTAAAGCAGCAAATTGCATCGAACATATGCTGCGACGTGTAGAACCAATTAATCTTGATCCACTAGTTTACAAAGTGACCAATGCGTATGGGGCATTTGGGCAGAGGTGGTTTGACAGGTCCGAAGTGACTCATCTAATCCAAACACACTGCAGGAACCGAAAAGCTTATAGAGATTTCAAGCTGAACTTCCCCCGTGTACGAAGAGACTTTACCTAGCTCGAAGCTTTGTTATGTTTGTAAAAGATACCAAGCATATTGTGATATTTGAACACAATTATTCAGAGTTTCAGATATTAGCAGTCAGATCACCGATTGATCATTTTACTAGCAAACAACTGAATTCCTGAAGGACGTCGAAAACTCAGAACTAGGACTGTTTAGGATGTGTTTTAGTACGAAGAACAACAAATTAAGAGCTTCGCACTGCGAATTATGCGGAGGATTGCATTTGCAACTGATTTGGATATTTGCAAAAATCATAACCTTCAGCATGTTTTTGGCATGTGATTCTTAGTTGCCTGATCCCTTGTCCTTTTTGTTTAGTGTGCTAATTCCATTCTACAGCAGCAAAACATCCGTGCACTACTGTGCTGCTGAAATCTGGGATATATATGTTTCCTAAAGTGACCTGCTAACCTTATAAGCTATGTTATTCCTGCTGCCACTAATCATGCATAGCTTACCTAGCTAATCGATTACAAGACGTAAGCATCACAGAGTCCTGAATTCCTCATCATACACGGTACTTTGAGTTATTCTCTCATATCATGGGTGCCTCATCGCCACTGCACTTTTGGCAAGCACAAGAGAATCGGTTCCAACAACAATTTCAGCATCACGAGTCTTGTCTGCGTACTACTACGGGGCTCAGGCCTCGTCAAGAAGCAGGGTGAGAGTGACATCGTCTCCAACGTCAGAGGGCGCAAACCTGCTGAGATGCGTGCGTGAGACTCGAATTGGATTTAAAAGCTATTTTTCTATGGTAAATAGCTTTTCTATATTATCTAGTCTTTAAATAGAGTGTTTTTTAAGATAGAGTCTACTAGTCGATTATAGTACATACTATAGTGATTTCATTTATATCAGATAAAATCATACACAAATGTCTCTTTCTATAAAATTCTCTATAAACTATTATTATTCATAAGTCAAAGTTAAAAGCCAATACAACTAGCCTCAGTGAAATTTAGAAGATGTAATGCTTGTTCTTTATGGCTGCGGCTTATAGCTTTTGGCTGAAATTTTTGAATTTTTGCTGTTCACGACAGATATTATGGAGAGAGATACTCGCTTGTGATTTTGGCTGGTACAGATTTAGGCTTTTAATATATACTATAATTAATTTGTAGACTCCATCTTGAGAAAATACTCTGTTTAAAAATTATATATTATAGTAAAAACAAAAAAATACTTTAGAAACCGTAAAAAATAGGCCCGTATTATGCTGAGATTGCTTTGCTGATCGGAATCGGATTGGCAGTCAGGTAGCCGAAAAAGTGCCCAGCAGGTTGGCATAAGTGGGCCGCTAGCTCCATTACCAAGACGGCATCCGGCCCATTATCTCCGGAGCTACGGCCCTCGACGCGGCAGCGAGAGGATCGCAGAACCCTAACAAAAAGCTAAACAAAGCCCTCTGCCGCCGCCGCAATCTGACTTGCCCGCTATTCTCTCCTCCTCCCCGCCTCCGGCCTCCTCCTCCTCCCCGAGCGGCCGCCGTCCACCACTGATCCCTTCCCGGTACGCCTATCGTTCTCTAATTCCGCTTTGGGATTCGGCAGTCTGATTCGCGAGCCATCTGATCTCTCCCGGTACATTTGTTCTGTACGGTCGTCGAATGCCCCATGCTTAGATTTGTCCCGAAACCCATCATCTTTTGCTAGTGATCTTGTTCGGACTGGTTTGAAAGCCGGATGTGATTTGTTACTTGGTAGCACTTGTAATTGATGTGCCGACCAGGTTTTGCCATGCCTAGTTTTTAGTTTCTTGCTTGTTCTTGAGTTTTCTTTTTAGGCAAAGTACCACCTCAAGTGAATTGTTCATGTTGTCTATCTTGTTGTTTACAGTATCCGTAGCTGTTCAAGAAGACCACCCATTAGGTTGTACCCGGCTTGTTTGTTGCTTATAGTGCTAGTTTGTGTAGATCCCTATAGATAACACAGCTGCCTGCTTAATTGCTACTGATTAGATGGTTGCTGTGGTCATATTTTTGTGGTTTTGTGAGTGACATGTTTAGCTGTCTCTCTTCGCTGCAGCAATGATTCTTTGGTATTTCTTGTTAGTTATTCTCAAAATTTTCTTTTCCATGCCTATAGAATCACCTGATACCTTTTATTGAGGCGAGATGGCGGTTACTTTATCCAATGTCAACTCTGAGGCAGGCCTCCAAAAGCTTGACGACTACCTCCTCACCCGCAGCTACATCAGCGGGTGTGTGATGCATCACACATGCTAGCTCCTTTACTAAATACCTTGTCATGCTTGTCACATTGGGCTTACACTCTCTTAAACCTTTTCTTCTTAGCTACCAAGCTTCAAAAGATGACATGGCTGTGTACACTGCACTTTCATCTGCTCCCCCATCAATCTATGTGAATGTCACAAGGTGGTTCGATCATATCAGTGCTCTCCTGAGGTTCAGGTGCGTGCTTGAGCTAACATTGATGTATACCATCCCGTTGCATTTGTAGTTATTATTTCATAAGGGCTAAGGGGGCTCTTTTCAATTTTCAGTGGACTCACTGCGGAGGGTGAAGGTGTTAAGGTTGAGTCATCTGCTTGTTCTGTGGCTTCAACTCCTGATGTTGCTGACCGAAAGGTTACAACCTGATATTTATCCTATATTTTGGTGGTGAAGCTAATTGTTTGAGTGTTAATGACTCAAGGCTAAATCTTATGGTCGATTAATGGATGCTTGCATGGTTGAAATACCATCCATAATCAATTTGATATGGCATCTTTGTGCCATCATAGTTTCTATATAACGAGACAACCCATTCAAGAAAATGTAGTATGCCTATATTGGAAGTCCTAAAGCAGAAGCTGTAATTTCAGGCACCAGAAGCGGATGATGATGATGATGATGTTGACCTATTTGGTGAGGAGACAGAAGAGGAGAAGAAAGCAGCAGAAGAACGTGCTACAGCTGTCAAGGCTGCTGGCAAGAAGAAAGAAAGTATGTCTTCTATTCGTTGGAGTTTCTTGCCCGGTGTTACAATTAAATTAGAGTGGCAAAGAGATAAAAAGAACTAAAAAAAAAGAAGGGTACGGACCTGGTGTTCAGTAATCCCAAGTTAGTGTTTTGAAAAGCTCACAAAGTGGGACAAAAAATCAACAAAAATTTTGTCAAGTGTGCACCTTAATTACATGTGAATTTTAATCTCATTCAGCTGCCCATGTGCTCATTTAGCCCTAGAGTAAAATGCTGAAGTTATGCTTTATGATCTGAAATCCATTGCTAACTTGGTCCTTTATGTTGTGAATTTTAATCTCAGAAAACTGCATATGTGCTCATTAGCCCCATAGTAAAATGTTGAAGTTGTGTTATATGATCTGAAAAATCCATTGCTAACTTGGTCCTTAAATTAGGTGGGAAGTCATCAGTTCTGCTAGATGTGAAGCCATGGGATGATGAAACTGACATGACGAAGCTTGAGGAAGCTGTAAGGAGTGTGAAGATGGAAGGCCTGCTCTGGGGTGCATGTACGTGACTGCTCCATTAGTGTTCTACTTGTGAAAGCAGTGGTAGCATGTCCTTTTACGGTTGATTTATTTCATCTTTTAACATGAAGTATCATCCTTTGCAGCCAAACTTGTTCCGGTTGGATATGGCATCAAGAAGTTGCAAATTATGATGAGCATTGTGGATGACCTTGTTTCTGTTGACAGTCTCATTGAGGACCATTTCTATACTGAGCCAGCCAACGAATACATTCAGAGCTGTGATATTGTGGCCTTCAACAAAATCTGTAAGTTGCATCAACATGCTTGGCAGTTCTGGTTTTGGATTTCCAAAGTTGTGTGCTATGTTAAACTGATTGTTCTCTTGGAGTAAGCAAAACATTTTTTTGGTCAAGTCTAGTAACATATTAAACCTACATGGGTTCATAAAATCAGTTCTGTACTGGTTTTGATTTGTGGATGCTATCCAGGTATTGTTTCCGGGCCAGTTACCATATTGTTGGGAACGGACTCAGTTCACATGACTAGTAGATTTCTAGCATGTTTCTCAAAACAAGGGGATTAGTTTGGCGTTTATTTGAGAATTATGAGCCCTCTTTCCACTATAAGGCCCCATACAACTAACGGCCTATTTGGCTGTGCTAAAGCTACCGTTGGTAAGCTTATTGTTGGGCTTCAGCTTATAAGCTCTAGAAGCCGTTCTCACTGTCTTGAAGCATATTTGGGGTGTTTGGTACTGAGTGGGCTTAGAGCTTCTAGTACCAGTACTCAAGAAGCTCCCACATGTTTTTTTGTGTGCCTAGAATCAGCTTCAAGGCTGAAGCTAGGCTAGGCTTAACAGGCCTTAAAGCCACCAGCTGTCATTTGGGACTTAAAAGCTGAAACCACACATATAAGCTGGTTTATTGGAGAAGCTCAAGCTAGGCAAAAGGTGACATAGTACTTGGAACTGATCGATATGGCCAGTACTTGGCCTAGTAATAGTTTTACATGACCCTTTTAATCGTGACACCGTTGTGCTTTTTTTTTTGAAATTACTTGAATATGCACATCAATTACATGATTCCTTTGAATTTTGAAATGTCTGTAAATAACCTCAAAACTCCACTAAACCATCCTCATGACTAGTATGTCGTAGGGAGGCTTGTGCAGTCCAGTTGAATCAGCACCCTTACCAACCCATACTGATTTTAAGCAGTTACTTTTGATAGGTGCCCACTGCCTGGTTTTGGAACCCAGCAACCTGCTATACCCGATCTTTTATTCGATCATGCACTGTGCCGTTGTTTCTTGATTAGTGATCTTATATGATACAATAATTACTATCCTATTGGTTAATCAGGTTACTTGTTAGTATCTGTTAAATTTTTTAGGTTGAATACCAGATTCTTTTGCCCTACTTATCTGGGTTTTAAAAAGAGCTCTTGGATCGATATTCCTCTCTAGTCTTAAGCTTTTCACTCTTTTGCCGTGAAACTGATGTGCTGATTTTGCTGCAGAAAACTGGATCATAAGTTGTGCGAAGTTAAGGGGAGAATTTACTATCATACCATCTGCAAATTTTCATCTATGTTTTGTCTTCGGACCCTATATATGTTGTCTTCGGGCCCTAGCTGGCTCTAACGTAGAACTTGAACGCATTTGCTACCTGAGAATTTGGTTGGTTGGTTGTGATTCTTAGCTGGATGTATCCTTTTTGGCCTTTTCTGGCACATATAAGCTGTTATTTTGTTCCTTCAATTTCTGAAATCATTCAGCGCATATCGCATAATAAATTATTAATATCCAACACCTCGATGCCTTAGATCGATTGCACAAACTAGATTTGCGAGTTATATACCTGTTCTTTTTTGTTTTAGCTTATGGTTATGGTTTATAGGTTTTAAGCTATTCGTGAGAGTACGGAGTAACATAAACTTGTGTGCTATTTTGGCTGATATAAATGAAGTCGCTACAATGTGTACTATAATTAACTTATAGATTTTATCTTAAAAAAACTTTATTTGAAAGATAGTTATTGCAAAAAAGCCAAAAAGTAGTTTTTAAAAATTAAAAGGAAGAGCCTCATAATAGGCTGAAATCAGGACTCTAAAAATCTGAAGCAGGGAAGCCTATATTGGTTTCTGTACACAATGTTTCGCCGTATTTTCCTAGTCAGATGGCAGTTGCCTTATTGGCTATGCGGTTGATGTCGGTCCTGTTTTTTTTGGGATGTGGTATATGGTTATGTTATTTTTTTTGCTGCGGTTGATGGTCTTTTTACTGCGGTTGATAGTTTTTGTCCGTATTTTTTGAGACACTAGCAGAGTCGTCTGTTGAGGAACCGTCGCTGGCGACCAGTCCGAGCGATTTCTCTGTTTAGAACAAGAACGAATCAATCACAGAATCACAGAAGAATAGATTGAACACACAGAGAGATAGAGAGAACTCCTGGTTTTTCTTTATTGCTTTTCTTTCATGTGTACATAATGAGTTGGTATGGCTCCCTATTTATAGACTACAATGAGGTGCCCACCATGGGCCGCGGGCTGCTGGCCCAGGCCCAGGTTTCTTAACACTCCCCTTGGGCACTCATCCGACACGTTCATGTCTCATTAAAACTCCATAAAAACCCAGTGGGAAAAATTTGGAGAAAGAGCACATGATACATGTGATGTTGCGATGCACGAATTGCCTCATTAAAAACCTTGGTCGAGAAACTTCATGGAAAACTCGTCAAGGGAAAAAGAGTACAATTCACCCAATTTCATTTAGTCTTCAGAACTTTATTCCTTTGGGTACTTAATCTTCATGATCAAGATTTAATAATGGGCTTAAAAGAATTCTCCTCCTGAATTCTGCACTTCTCTAAGTCTCATCATTCCAATCCCTCACACGCACCTTTCAAAACTAGATGCAAGGAGTGACTTAGTGAACAAGTCTACATGACTTAGTGTGCAGTACTTTAATCTTGTCCATCTTTGCAATTCATGATCATAGAGGAACTTGGGGTTGATATGCTTACATAGCCCGTCTGCACTAGTGCAACGCAAGCTGCATTATCTTCATGGATAATTGTGGGGGTTTGCACAATGTTTATTCCACATGACTGCTGGATGTGGTGATCCGTTCAGCGGAACCAAGCACACTCTCGTGCAGTTTCATACAGTGCTATAATTTCTGAGTGGTTCGTTAAAGTAGCTACAAGGCTTTGCTTACATGATTTCCATGAAATTGCAGTTCCACCACACAGAAATACATAGCTTGTTTGTGACTTAGCGGTACTCGGGTCTGACAGATACCCATCATCTGCATAGCCAATCAAGTTCAGATCTTGATTCTTTCTGTAAAATAATTCAAGGTCCTTGCTTCCTTAGAGGTATCGGAAGATGTCTTTTATGCCCTGCCAATGCCTTTTGGTGGGCTCTGCACTGTACCTTGCTAACAGGTTCACGGCAAATACAATGTCCGGTCTAGTGCAGATTGCTAAGTACTTGAGCGCTCCCACTGCATTCAAGTATGGGAATTCCGGTCCCAGGACTTCCTCCCTCTCTTCCCTAGGTCGGAAAGAATCTTTTTCTTGCTATAAAGACCTCCCGATCATCGGTACTTTCGATGGGAATGCCTTCTCAAAGCCAAACCTTTCAAGCACCTTCTGGGTGTAGGTAGACTGATGTACCAAGATTTCTTCAGGGACATGCTCAAGCTGCAGGCCTAAGCGAAACTTGACCTTACTCAAATCTTTCATTTTAAATTCTGACTCCAAGTAGGAGCTTGCTTCACTTATATCTTCGGCTGTTCCAATGATATTCAGATCATCTACATATACAGAGATTATACATAATCCATTCTGGGATCGCCGTATAAATACACAAGGACAGTCTTCATTATTCGTGTAGCCTTTCTTGCAGAGAAAGTCGCTTAAGCGATTAAACCACATTCTTCCAGATTGTTTCAATCTATACAATGACTTTCTGAGTTTCACACTGTACAGATTTCTATTTGCTCTGTCTTGGTTCGGGAGAGGTATTCCTTTAGGGACTTTCATATAAATCTCCGAATACAAGTTACCGTAAAGGTATGCAGTCACAATATCCATCAATTTCATTTCTAAGTTCAAGTTCACTGCCATTGAGATCAAATATCTAAAGGTAATTTCACTCATGACTGGGAGTATGTTTCTTCATAATCAACTCCAGGATGTTTGATTGAAACCTTGGGCTACTAGCCTTGCTTTGTATCTCACTATTTCATTTCTCTTTCGAACAAATACCCACTTGTGCCCAACAGGGTGTATGTGGGGAGGCGTGCGGCATACGGGCCCAAACACCTCTCTTTTGTTCAGAGATAGCAATTCAGTTGCTATTGCCTTCTTCCAATCTTTCCAATCTGATCTTTTCTTGCATTCAGCGAGTGATGCAGGCTCGGGATCAAGATCAATGATGGTGGCAATTTTCTTTGCGAAGTAGATATCGATATTAGCTGTTGTCCTATTCAGGGACTCCCGTGTGCACATAATTTATAACTATTTCTTCATGAGTTGCTTCTTCTGGAGCGATTGCTTCTGCTGGAGATTTACCTTGCGCATCGCTTCTTTCAATTGCGGTGGCAAGTCCCTTTAGTTTTTCGGCTCCAATGTGTGCGCACACATCCATGCCGATGGGGATATTCAGATTCGGTATGCCCTTTTCTGAAGTTGTCATACTTGTGTCAGGTCTCAACTGGCTCCCCTTCTCATTCTAGGGGACTTTAATGATCGGCTGTGATAAATCCCTCTTATCCTTTTTCGCCGAGCGTCCCTGGTTACTTTGGACTCGAGGAACCGGAGTTCTCGTCCTTTTATTCTGAGGCCTCTGGACGGGATTAGGGATACCTTCAATTTTCTTTGGTATTTCAACCATCTCCGGTGCATTGCGTGTAGGCACATGCGACTTAATCACGCTCTTCAAATCACTAAAGTGATCGGGCAGTTGATTTGCTAATGCTTGCAAGTCGATGATCTTCTGGACCTCTTTTTCAGTTTCACTAGTGCGCGGGTCATGTGCATGAATTCCCGTGGCTTCCCACGTAATTTCCCGACATTTTTCATCATGGGTTGATTTCCTCCCCCTAATGACGGGAAATTATCCTCATAAAAAATGCAATCAGCGAAGCGGGCAGTATGCAAATCTCCCGACATGGGTTCCAAATACCTGATTATGGATGCAGTCTCATAACCAACGTATATCCCAGTCTTGCGGAGTGGGCCCATTGCAGTACGCTGCGGAGGTGGTATCGGTACATAAAACTTGCATCCAAACCTCCTAAGATGAGAAATTTTCTGTGGTGACCCTTGCGCTAGTTGCATAGGTGAATGGATGTTGTAGGCCGAAGGTCTAAGGTTGATGAGATTCGCTGCATGAAGGACTGCGTGTCCCCAACATGTAGCTGGCAAATTACTTTTATGCAAGAGGGGTCGGACAATAAATTTGATTCTTTTAATTAAATCCTCTGCCAAACCATTCTGGGTATGGACATGCGGTATCGAATGCTCAACTGCATTTCTCATCGCCATGCAATAATCATCAAATGCCTTCGAAGTAAATTCTCTGGCGTTGTCCATTTGGATGGACTTGATATGATGATCTGGAAACACATTTCTGATGCGAATGATCTGCGAGATCAATTTTGCAAAGGTGTGGTTTCTTGTGGACAACAAACCCACATATGACCACTTCGAAGAAGCGTCAATGAGCACCATGAAATACTTAAACGGCCCTGAGACAGGCTGAATGGGACCGCAAATGTCTCCCTAGATGCGTTCCAGGAATGCAGGGACTTCATCCTTCACTTTCAGAGTGGAGGGTCTAGTTATTAGTTTCCCGGTGGCACATACAGGGCACATAAAATCTTCATGATTCGGGAAATTCTTCACATTAATATTATGCATATACGAGTTATTTATTATGTTTCTCATCATCCTAAGACTTGGGTGGCCTAATCTGTCATGCTAGAGACAGAAGAGTCCAGAGCTTCTAAACACTGTTTTCAGAACAGTGTACGCTGCAGGCGCTTTAATTGTGCTATAATATAGCCCAGTTTCAAGTGAAGGAAGCTTTTCTAATATTCTTTTGCCATTCTCTTCGCGCTTCGTGATGACCAGGTTTTGTCAGTCAACGTGGAAACCATTGGCATGAATATCTTTAAAACTTAGGAGAGTTCTAGTCGATTCTGGGTACAATAAGGCTTCTTCAATGGCCAAAGTTGTGCCCATTGTGGCTCTTTCCGAACCAATTATACATGCATCGCTTCTGGCGATTGTCGTAAGGCTGCGGGTGCTCTTACGGATCGACTGAAAATGCTTAGTCTCTCTTAAGATGATATGCGTTGTGCCGCTGCTAGCTAAGCACACTTCCTTCATAGGGCGCTACACGCATTCTAATATAGGGTATTTTATTAATATGTATTAGAAGGCATTTAACACATAAATAAATACGCCAATATCAGAACATATCATGCCATCATAAACTGAATAAATGAATGAATTCTTCAAATATCATCCAACTATCACGAGAAAACAACAATTCTTAAGTACCATCCGTGCAAATTCTAACATATTCTTCCACACAAAATAAATGACAATTAAAGTCTAAATGCATTCTGTGCACTAGACTTCTTCTGCTATTCTCTCAGGGGTGACATTCTCTTCAAGAGAAATCATGGCGGTGGTTGTTTCTAGGTCGAGAGGGGGTGCTGCTGCTGGGATGGGTTCAACTTCCATCAACTCAAACAGCTGCTCAACATGCTGCCCCTCAACTACTGCAAAGTGAGCTTTAGGCTGCCCTTTGCCATCCCGCTTTGGCTTGATAGCCTTATTCTTATGTGGAGCATCTAATTTGCCTTTCTAGGCTGCGGTCTTACCCTTCCGTCCCCCTTCTCTTCATCAAGTGCTTTCGCACCTTGTAGCTCTCAGCGTTGGCTTCACGGCCAGTGGAGCTGCCTAGTGGCTGAGTGACGTAATTCTTGCGGAGAAGTTCGTCCTGAGCCTCCGCAACCTGCATCATATCAATCAATTCGGCGTACTCCATGTAGCCGTCTTGATGATAGTTGCGGGCGGATTGTACGACATTGGGGTGAAAGGTGGACAGGGTCTTCTCGGTCTCCTGCTCATTTGTGATCTGCTTGCCACAGAGTTGAAGACTAGTACAAATCCTGTGCAAAGCGGAATTGTACTCCCCGACCGTCTTACGATCGGCAAACCTCAGTCTGATCCACTCTCGCTCTGCCTGAGGAAGAATGGTGTATTTTAGCCTCTCAAACCACTTCTTGAGTCGGTCCAGAGTGCTAGTGCGCTTTTCTCCGCCATATACTCATTCTTGAGAGTGATGCAGAGGTTGGGCGTCATGCGGTCCACCAATCCCAATAGCTGCGCGGAGCTTCCTGGCTCAAAGCACAATCTCGACATCGGATGCCTACATCAGATAGTTTTGGCCATGCTGGGCCAGCTCCTCGAACTCCCAGTTCGTGATGCTAGTCATCTAAATGTGTATGTCTACTACTGGTAGACATGCACGGAATAATTCACTGCGGGTAAATAAATGGTACAAAAGGTTCTCGCAATGTTTCAGAATTTTCTATGCATTTTCTATAAATTTTACTGCTAATTCAGTGATTAAAAGCAATTTAAACAATTACAATTAACCAAAATAGTAAATAAATACAGGAAATACAGAGAATAATAATGGCATAAATAAATAAGCTTCAAATGCTAAAAATAATTCAAAATTTGGATTCCCGGGACCCTTTTATGCTAAAATATGAAATTTCAGCAAATTCTGCAATTTCTGGGGGTTTCTACGCAAATTTCCAGTTCAGAGGAAAAAATTCACGCAATTTTCTGATTTACCGAGGGGTTTTCTGAAAAAATCTGGACCCGTTCAAAAAACAGAGGACCTATTGGCAATTTTCGGAACTACCGAGGCCCTTCTGTAAAAATTCGGGACTGAAATTAAATAATTTAAGGGCTTCTTTGTAATATTCCGAGAGATGGAGGGCTTTTCCGCAAAATCTGCTGCTCCCCCGGGCCGGCCTCTCCTTTCCCATTTTTTTCTTTTCCCGGTCTGGTTTCGGCTCGTTTGCCCCGCTGCCTCGGCCCGTTATGCCCGATCGGCCCATAAGGCCTATTCGGCCGGCCAGACAAAGAGTGGGGGAGGGGGTTTAGGGTTTCCCCTACCCCCACTTTCTAGTGGCGGCGGCGGCAAGGGCCAGGGCCGGCGGCGGCGCAATGGTCCAGGCAGGCGTGGGAGGAATGGCTGCCGGCCTCGGGTGGCGGCGCGGCAATGGCACGGGGAGGCGCTGGTGCGGCGGCCGGGCGAGGCGGAGTACCGGTGCGGCGGCCGAGCGAGGCGGAGGAGCCGAGGTGACGCCGTGCGGGGCGGTCGGTGCCTTGCGGGGCGGTGAGCGGCCGGTGGCGCGGCTACGGGCGACGGTGGCGCGCGGGGAACCCGAGCCGGTGCAAGGGAGATGGCCCCGTCGGCGGCTCGGGCGGCAGCCGGGTCCTCGAGTGGCGTGCACGTTGGCGTTGAGGCGGCTTCAGGCCGGCCTCTTCTCGGGTGGTACAGCGGCGGCGCACCCGCGCGTGCAGGCACGATGGACCCAAGGCCATCAGCGGTGGCGCTTCGGGCGCATCTCCATGCGGCGGCGCACGCGGGGAGAAGCTGGGGCAGCCCCAGTTCTTCGGGCAGCGCCTTCAATCGGCCGGCTTCGAGCCGGCGGGTCAACATAGCACTTCAAGCGACGACCCTCGGTGATACACGTGCGGGTGTGGCGCATAGGCGGCGGCGACCGACGGCGGCAGTCCTGCGGGGCAGCGCCGGTTTTGTCGGTGGTGCCGGCTACTGGCCGGCGGCGCGCATGCGGGCGCGGCGACGCCTTGGTTTCCCCTCCTTTTTTTCATGTAGTGGACATGCAAACACGAACAGAAACCGATGCAAAATATTTCGTTCATGCAATGACTGAACAGAGAGATCATGCAGTATTTTCTCGTGCAGTCTTTTCTCATGTAATGATCGTGTAGAATCAAATAAATTCATGCGAAAATTTCGTTTCCAATCTTACGATGCAATCAACATCTACCCCATTTCGTAATCTAGTGATCAACATTGTGCCGGCGATTTCAGATCTACTCGCGGTAGATTGGGGCGGATTTGCATCGTTTCTAATCTACAGTGCAATCAACATCTACCCTGTTTCATAATCTACCGATCGGCATTGTGCCGGCGACTTCAAGTCTGCTTACGGTGGATTAGGGCGGATTTGCACCGTAGAGATTCAATCTAGAACGCAAAAAGAAAATACAGATTCAAAAGCGATCTAGAAAATTCAATCTGTGCTTCGATGATTACCTCGTTCACCAGAGCGAAGTCGTGTTGATAACGTGTTGACCAGTCCGAGCGATTCCTCTGTTTAGAACAAGAATGAATCAATCACAGAAGAATAGATTGAACACACAGAGAGATAGAGAACTCCTGGTCTTTCTTTATTGCTTTTCTTTCATGTGTACATAATGAGTTGGTATGGCTCCCTATTTATAGACTACAATGAGGTGCCCACCGCGGGCTGCTGGCCCAGACCCAGGTTTCTTAACATCGTCAACTATTTGGAGAATATGTTTCAAGAAGTCTTTTGTTTATTTTGATTTTTAAAGAAGTTAAAAGACAAAAGCTAAAAAGAACATGGCCATCTTATTCCGGAGGTAAAACATATACAGCATGTGTACACCTCCGCTACAGCAATGTAGAAAGTTTTTATCGAGGACGATGACTGGCAGTAAAGCTCAGAACACTGGATGTTGCAGTGGAACTCTGTTCTGGACATTCGAGTATGAAGTGTGCTTGTTCTGCAAACGAATTTTATAGCGAGAAACTAATATATACTTTTAGGCTTAGCTGCTTTTGGTAGGTTCCATGGTATAACAATGCGCATGAAGGTATGTGAGTCTGGGAAATTTCTATCACCAAAATTTCGTCGGTAACTCACCATTACCACTAAAAAATTTCGGATTCATCAAAATTTATCTAAAAAGTTTCAAATTTCAATTCAATATTTTTGTCCCAAACATTTCAAAAGTTCAAGTAACCAGCGGTTGCCAGCCGTATCGCAGCCCTCCGATAAAATTTTTGAAACAATACATTTTTCCCTGAAGTGAGTTAGCTGAGAGGCCACATCCTTTTAGGTTGTTTGAGTGCACTGGTATCTATCTCTGATTCTTCAAAGAACACCAACTAGCTTGTACCAACAATGGCTTGTTCATCTTTAAAAATTAAAGCCTATGGACATGCATGGCGTTGATTCCATTAGTCTTACCTATACATATCTCATCACCATGGTCCAGGTGCATCTTCGCCCTTCATATCTCCAGAACAATGACTGCAAAAAAAAAAAAAAATCTATTCAGCACTGAAAACTGTGAGATCGTCTTGCACTGATGAAAGTGTGTTGTAGTGTTCTTCGTTGCACTATCTTTCTTATCTAATATACTATTTATCAGCCACAATTAGTCATCATTCATTTCTATCAGATATTACTATTAACTAGTAGTGTGTCCGTGCTAACGCTACGGTAAAATACAAAACAAGATAAAATTTGTAAAAAATAAAACGAACAATCAGATTCATTAAGATTCACGTCTCATACAAATAAAGATGGAAAAGGGAACTGGCTTAACTGGTATCACTATAAGATCCTTGGCATATGTAACTCAGATGGCCTACAGTACATGACATGAGAAGAGAAATACACAAAAATTATCTCTAGGCATGGGCAGATTGGAAAGTAAACTAATTAGATCTGGATTTCACAATATTCACGTGTCAAAATCATGAATGGGCTAACTTCAAGAACCATACAAGTGCAAAAACGATGAATACTAACCTCAAAAAGAAATGAGTGTTGCTTCGTGTCGGGATCATATTGTTTGGTTACTGTATACCCAGGTATGCCAATCTTAACTGCAAAGGAAGTAAGGGTAGTTATGAGAATAGCTTCCAAGAAAATACAATTGTGTGTGCCTGACTGCCTGTGTGGAGAACAAGCTAAAGATAAATAGCTTATTGAACAAGAAACTCATCATCTTTGAAGTTTGAACATTTCAGGAACTGTTAGCAAAAATTTAAGCTTATTTAAATAATCAGCCAAAATTGTAGACTCCTATAAATTTGTCTGTCCTATTAAAAATTCATTTGGGATCAGAAAATTGCTATACTACCGGAAGTTTTAAAAAGTAATCCAAACATGCATGCTTATGCTCCAGATAGGCATTAGTAAAGTAAGACTGAGCAGTGCAGCCTTATATTTAGGGCCTGTTTGGGACTGTTCCGCTCCAGCTTTTTCAACTCTGCTCCAAACTTGTGTAGCCAAACGGGTCCAACTCCAAGAACTCTGCTCCAAGAAAAAGGTGGAGTTGAAGGCCTACTCCACGTTTTTTCTGGAGCTCCTCAAGGGGTACTCCAGAAACTGAAGTTTTGTATCTCCTCATGGAGTTGGGGAAAAAATTACCCACCACTGCCATTATACAATTTGTCGGGACCCCGGATTTCCGAACCCGGACCCTCTGTGTATTACTGCACTAGTCCCAGATCAAAGCTAGTGCACACAGTTAAACAGAAATGAATACATTACCAGCAACGCTTTATTACAATAATTGAGAGTACTGACTGAAAAGGTCTCATTATTACAATTGAGGTTTCAAGACCTCGCACACACGAAACACAGCGGAAGCAAAAGATAAACTCGGTGAAGACCCATCAATACGCCACAGGCAATTGACTGGGGAAGCGCGACCTAGAACTCCTGGAATCCTTCGTCGAATCCACCCGCGAAGAAGTCGTAGTCGCCTTCTTGAGCTTCATACTCTTCTGAATATTATTTTTGAGTGTAGCATGTGAGTACATAAAGTACTCCGCAAGTCTTGGGAAAAATGCATAGATGCAAGGCTTGACAAAGGAAGGCTATATGGTTCTTTTGCACAAAGCAATATTTTAAAATTTCAATTACTACAAATTATTTTCGAAGGCATTAATTTAATGAAGTAAATGTTTTAACATAATTAACTTTCTAGTGAAGGTTCCAACTACCAACACTAGCTAACCAATTACCATTGGTCAAGTTTTAAACTGCGGGTTCCATCCACCCTCTCTGGCTCCATCCGCCAGGATTCCCTTCCGAGAGTTCCCTCCACCCTCGGAATATAAAACTTTTGATTTTAAAACCAAAACCAGAAATCTACCATGTGAATGCATTCCTTGCCCGCCCTTGACCGTGGGCACGGCTATTCGAATAGTTTTACACTCTGCAGAGGTTGTACAACTTTACCCACAAGAGATAAATTATCCTAAAAGTCAACACGCTTCCTTTGGCATAAGACCCAGATAAAATATCACAAAGCTTTTACCTTACTCTAATCTAGCTAGATACCACCCGCTGAGGTTTCACCGCAGGTAGGCTAACTGCCCGAACCGAAGCCCCCTCTTGCGCCATATGAGTACAGTAAATCCCTGTCCCTCACTATGAATAACCAGTCCATCCCTGGCACCCACTTTCCACTGGTGGCACCTAAACTAGACTATCATAAGTTAGTCAGCTAGGTCGTACCCATATAGACTTGTGGTTGTACGGTTAATGCTCAGTTTGGACAAACACAAGCGTCGGTCCTTAATTGACTAGGGTGGAACATACACTTAACAAGTTCTCGTGCTTACTGCACCAACCCAAACAGCCATCCACCCTAATCTAAACCAACTTTCACATTTTTATTTTATTTTAAAATCACAGTGACAACTCCAATTGCCACTTCACTTTCAAACACAAGGATTTAATAATAACTCATAATTTCCCATTTTCTAGAGTTTCTAAGGATATTAGATAGCATGACTAAGCATTATTCTACCATTCTAATATTCACAAAGATTAATAGTAATCTCATTATTGAGACAAAGGGAGTTCTAGGGTGACAAGGTACATGGCAATCAATGTCAAATGAGGGCATAACAAAGTTGGAATAACTAATTTCCTAAATATTTGAACTAGTGACTTTTATGTAAATAGCAATGCACATAATTTAAAATATTTAAAACATTTTTAAAAGCATAGGTTCAAGATGATCAAAGGAGACTTGCCTTCTTGCAGGGTTTCTGGGTCTTCTTGTTGCTGTGAAGAGGGATCGTCGACAACGTTGGAATCTACGCGAGGAAAGACGAAGCAAACAAAGCAAATAAATACAAATAAAATTCAAATAAAATCCAAAATTCAAATAGAGGCCATAGATGGATAGGTTATGATTTTAGATGAATTTAGAAGAAAGAATCAACGGATTCGGAGTTTACACGAGGGAGAACGAATATCTGGAAGATCGGTTGGGAAACGAAATTACTGAGACAATATTTGGACCAAGGAAATTAGATTGGATTTTATAGAGATTTGGCAAGATTTGAAATTTGAATTTTGGAAGCGCACAGAAAATTTGGAATGGAACTGAGGCTTTAAAACTAAACTAGGTATTGGAATTTGAAATTTAAATATTTGAAATATCAAATAAATTTCAAATATTTGAAAGGATGGAAGAAATGGATAGTTGGGAATTTTTGATGAATTTAGAAATTTGAATGGGCTCAAACGGAGTTAAAACGAGGGAGAACGGGCTCCGGGAAGTTTGAAAAGAGAGAAAATGGAAAAGATTGATTTCTGGAATTATTTTTCTACTGAAAAAGGATTTATGACGTCAGCAGGGATTAAAGGAATTATTTTCCTGAAAGAAACTCGGATTTATGGCGTCAGCCCTGCCTCAGAGGGACTGACAGTGGGCCCGGTCCATGTGGACTGAGTCCATGGACTCGGGAAACCGGTGAGGTGGCACGGGTGGGGGCGTGGCGTTGACGGGGCTCGGTCAGGGCGAGGTGGCGCTGGCGTGGCGCCAACTGGGCGGGGGCTGGCTGAGGTGGCGCGGTCACCGGCGGGAGCGCACGGGCCCCTAGGGTCGCCGGCGGCAGAGGCCACGGCGGAGGACGGCGAGGGCACCGGAGGCAAGAGGAGGGTGAGGGCAACTCGGGGGTGGCCAGCATTTTACCAGAGGGGGCCGAGGTTGCGACGACGGCGAGGAGAGGCGGCGGCGTGGCTCGAGCGTCGGTGGTGAGGTGGTTCCGGCGGCGGAGATGCGCGGCCGAGGGGCGGAGAACCTTCGCACGGGCGCGGGGAGGCCGAGGGAGGCGACGGCGGGGCGCGAGGGGGACCGGAGCGGCACCAATTGCTCGCCGGGGAAGATGGCGGCGCACGGGACCGAAGCCGCACGGCGCGAGGGCGGTGGGAAGCTCGGGAGAGCGAGAGGAGTGGCGGGGGAGGATGGGCAAGGAGAGCGGAGCCGCGGGCGGTATTTATAGGGGTCGGGGAAGGGGCAATCGGCGAGGATGGCTCGCCGGAGATTGCGGGCGGCGGCGATTGCGGAGGGGGAAAGAAAGGAAAGGGGCGGCCGTAGAAGGAAGGGGATCGGGGAAGGAAGAAGAAGGAAAGGCGCGGGTCGCACGGGCGGCGGAAAAAGGAAAGGAATCCCGGCAGGCGAGGGGCGGCGGGGTGGTGCGGCCGAGCGGGAGGAAGGAGACGGCGCGGGGTAGGGGACGGGCCTGACAGGCTGGGCCCACGCGCAGCGAGAGAGAGGGAAGGGGAGGATGCGGGCGGCAGGCGCGGAGGGAAAGGGCGGACGGCCGGATGGGCCGGATGGCGGGGAGGCGGGAGGATCCGGGCCGGCCACGTGGCGAGCGCGGGAGAGGGGAAGGCGGATCCGGGCGGGGACGTGGACAGTTATCTGGCCATCCATGTGGCGGCCGGAGGGGCGGGGAGAGGATTTTTATTTTTATTTTTGATTTAGGATTTTCAGAAAAGCCCAGAAAATTCAATAAAGCTCAGAAAAATATGAAATTACTTCCAAAATTCCCAGAAAAATTCAGAGAACTTCCTGGAGACATTTTGGACTTCAATAAAATACTTCCAACTAATGTTGGTATTTAATTTTCATATTTGAAATACTTTTTAATTTCAAAAATAGGTTTTAAACTCTAGAAAATCCAGGAAACCAAATAAAAGCCAAATAACTCCAAATAATTAATTTGAATTAGGATTTTTATAGAAATTCCAAATATCTTTTTATTTAATAATAATTTTTAGGTTTTACTTAAAATACTTTTCAAATCCAGTTTTTCAAAACAGAAATTCAGGGCAAATCCAAATAAAACTCAAATACTTTAAAATAATTAATTTGAATTTAAATTTTTCAGAAAGTAAATTTTTGGGATGTTACAAATCTACCACCCTTAGAAAGAATCTCGACCCCGAGATTCGGACGAACTGGGAAAAAGAAAGGAGAAGTAAACTCGGCTCTTAGGTCCTCTTCACGCTCCCAAGTTGCTTGACTTCGAATGGTTGCTCTTCTGCACTTTGTGGAATTTTATGGTCATACTTCTTGCGTGGCGTTCAGCTTCCTTCATGATTCTATCTTGTTATTCAATGCTCTGAAGTATTCCTTTAACTGAGAAATACGGAAGACAACAACAAATTGGACTGGTACATCTTTAGTCGCCTGCAAGCTCTGGGTTAACTTCAATTGCCCTTATCATATCGATTAATTCAGTATTCCACCAAAAGGGCTTAACTTCCGCAAGTGTTCATCCGAGAAGGACATAATTATTTCAACTCTTCAAAAATTCTTGATTCCGAAATCATATACCACAAATGCACCTTATTGATTTCGACAAGTAATCTCATTAACTTTTACTCTCTGCTCTAATTTAAATCGACGTCAAACCATAGAAATTTTCCAACAAGAATCCAATAACATTGTAGTTTGTGAGTTCCACCAATTATTTTATGATCATTATCTAATCTAACAGATCCATGACTCTGATCAAATAATATAAAATTAGTCCAACCTTTTAGTAATCATCAATCAATTTTAAGATCATCTCAGCCATAATTTAATATTCATTAATCCACCAACATCAATCTCTTGATAATCATCATTTTGGTTCCACCAAATTTGAATGAATTCAAATACCTCAATTAATTCTTATCAGACAATCTCTCAATTAATTATTAATGAACAATCTATCTCCCATAATTAATTTAAATCCTCCGGTTATCCATTTGAACATCCTTAAACGTCCTAGTTAATCCCATTAGTTAAAAATCTAATTATCTAACAATAATCTATTAAGTCCACCAATTCAAATTCACATATCAAAGTCCACTTTGCAATGATAAAAGTAATCCACCAAGATATCTATGTGTATTATCTTCTAGAATTCCACTAGTATCCACTCATTATCAATAGGTCCACCAAACTCTAATAATCAATTCACTCCACAAAATTCATCCACTCTTCATGATTCAACCAAATCACCCAAAATTGATATCATGAATTGTTTATGATAATTCAACTTCTTAATCTTTTAATCGCTCCCTTTACTTGATCAATCTCATAATACCAATTCTCCAATAATCACAAATAATCCCTTCAACAAAAATCTTGTTTTGCATCCAATTGCTCCTTTCAATCCTAGATAATAAATCCAAGGTATCAAATTTAGACACTTCCTATGATCTAATTAGTTCCACCAAGTTTACTACTGTACTCATTCTCCATGTTCTATTTAATCCACAAGTATTACTTTCTTCACATCTATTCATAATCAATTGGTATCTACAAATATACCTTTTATCTCAATCCTCCCAAATAGTATTCAATCTTGCCAATTATAAATCCAAAATATATCCCCCTAGCAACAATTCTCCAAATTAACTCGACATGCACTGATTATGACAGCTTTCTCGACAAGAGTACTTTCCATAAATTTGTTGTCCTCCATATACTCTAGGTCTCCAAGGATTCTCCAAACTTGGACTTGGGTGAAAGAATTGGAGCTTGTACTATTGCGGTAACTGGGGTTAGCAAAAGATAAGAGGGAAGTAGCACAGATAAGAGATCAGGGGAACGACTAAACAACATCCCAAACAAACACACAAGAGAGAAGCAAACAAAGACTTGGAAGAAACTTAGCTTGAAATCAAAATAGTCTTTAAGGATGGCTGTACTACAAGTATACAAGACTTGGTACAGTCCACCTAACACACAAGCAAGTAATACATAAGCGTTCTAAAATCGTAAGACTTTACTTGGATATTACAACTAAAGAGCTAGTCCTTGCTCCTTCATGATGACGAGCTTCTCCAAATGCTTCTTAGACGCAACCTTACTGAGCCGTCTATAGAAATTACAAAGGGAAGGGGTACAATTACCATTCCAAAAAGGAAATAAGCAGATAGATAAGGGAGAATGCCATGACGAAGGTAAGGATAGAAAGACAAGAAAAGACAAGGATAGCACATGATTAAATTTTTATTTTATAAAATAAATTTTTGAAGCTCTTCTATTAACGACCATTCTAACTAGGTCACGTCCTACAGTCAAATTGGCTCTGATACCATCTCTGTCGGGACCCCGGATTTCCGAACCCGGACCCTCTGTGTATTACTGCACTAGTTCCAGATCAAAACTAGTGCACACAGTTAAACAGAAATGAATACATTACCAGCAACGCTTTATTACAATAATTGAGAGTACTGACCGAAAAGGTCTCATTATTACAATTGAGGTTTCAAGACCTCGCACACACGAAACACAGCGGAAGCAAAAGATAAACTCGGTGAAGACCCATCAATACGCCACAGGCAATTGACTAGGGAAGCGCGACCTAGAACTCCTGGAATCCTTCTTCGAATCCACCCGCGAAGAAGTCGTAGTCGCCTTCTTGAGCTTCATACTCTTCTGAATATTATTTTTGAGTGTAGCATGTGAGTACATAAAGTACTCCGCAAGTCTTGGGAAAAATGCATAGATGCAAGGCTTGACAAAGGAAGGCTATATGGTTCTTTTGCACAAAGCAATATTTTAAAATTTCAATTACTACAAATTATTTTCGAAGACATTAATTTAATGAAGTAAATGTTTTAACAGAATTAACTTTCTAGTGAAGGTTCCAACTACCAACACTAGCTAACCAATTACCATTGGTCAAGTTTTAAACTGCGGGTTCCATCCACCCTCTCTGGCTCCATCCGCCAGGATTCCCTTCCGAGAGTTCCCTCCACCCTCGGAATATAAAACTTTTGATTTTAAAACCAAAACCAGAAATCTACCATGTGAATGCATTCCTTGCCCGCCCTTGACCGTGGGCACGGCTATTCGAATAGTTTTACACTCTGCAGAGGTTGTACAACTTTACCCACAAGAGATAAATTATCCTAAAAGTCAACACGCTTCCTTTGGCATGAGACCCAGATAAAATATCACAAAGCTTTTGCCTTACTCTAATCTAGCTAGATACCACCCGCTGAGGTTTCACCGCAGGTAGGCTAACTGCCCGAACCGAAGCCCCCTCTTGCGCCATATGAGTACAGTAAATCCCTGTCCCTCACTGTGAATAACCAGTCCATCCCTGGCACCCACTTTCCACTGGTGGTACCTAAACTAGACTATCATAAGTTAGTCAGCTAGGTCGTACCCATATAGACTTGTGGTTGTACGGTTAATGCTCAGTTTGGACAAACACAAGCGTCGGTCCTTAATTGACTAGGGTGGAACATACACTTAACAAGTTCTCGTGCTTACTGCACCAACCCAAACAGCCATCCACCCTAATCTAAACCAACTTTCACATTTTTATTTTATTTTAAAATCACAGTGACAACTCCAATTGCCACTTCACTTTCAAACACAAGGATTTAATAATAACTCATAATTTCCCATTTTCTAGAGTTTCTAAGGATATTAGATAGCATGACTAAGCATTATTCTACCATTCTAATATTCACAAAGATTAATAGTAATCTCATTATTGAGACAAAGGGAGTTCTAGGGTGACAAGGTACATGGCAATCAATGTCAAATGAGGGCATAACAAAGTTGGAATAACTAATTTCCTAAATATTTGAACTAGTGACTTTTATGTAAATAGCAATGCACATAATTTAAAATATTTAAAACATTTTTAAAAGCATAGGTTCAAGATGATCAAAGGAGACTTGCCTTCTTGCAGGGTTTCTGGGTCTTCTTGTTGCTGTGAAGAGGGATCGTCGACAACGTTGGAATCTACGCGAGGAAAGACGAAGCAAACAAAGCAAATAAATACAAATAAAATTCAAATAAAATCCAAAATTCAAATAGAGGCCATAGATGGATAGGTTATGATTTTAGATGAATTTAGAAGAAAGAATCAACGGATTCGGAGTTCACACGAGGGAGAACGAATATCTGGAAGATCGGTTGGGAAACGAAATTACTGAGACAATATTTGGACCAAGGAAATTAGATTGGATTTTATAGAGATTTGGCAAGATTTGAAATTTGAATTTTGGAAGCGCACAGAAAATTTGGAATGGAACTGAGGCTTTAAAACTAAACTAGGTATTGGAATTTGAAATTTAAATATTTGAAATATCAAATAAATTTCAAATATTTGAAAGGATGGAAGAAATGGATAGTTGGGAATTTTTGATGAATTTAGAAATTTGAATGGGCTCAAACGGAGTTAAAACGAGGGAGAACGGGCTCCGGGAAGTTTGAAAAGAGAGAAAATGGAAAAGATTGATTTCTGGAATTATTTTTCTACTGAAAAAGGATTTATGACGTCAGCAGGGATTAAAGGAATTATTTTCCTGAAAGAAACTCGGATTTATGGCGTCAGCCCTGCCTCAGAGGGACTGACAGTGGGCCCGGTCCATGTGGACTGAGTCCATGGACTCGGGAAACCGGTGAGGTGGCACGGGTGGGGGCGTGGCGCTGACGGGGCTCGGTCAGGGCGAGGTGGCGCTGGCGTGGCGCCAACTGGGCGGGGGCTGGCTGAGGTGGCGTGGTCACCGGCGGGAGCGCACGGGCCCCTAGGGTCGCCGGCGGCAGAGGCCACGGCGGAGGACGGCGAGGGCACCGGAGGCAAGAGGAGGGTGAGGGCAACTCGGGGGTGGCCAGCATTTTACCAGAGGGGGCCGAGGTTGCGACGACGGCGAGGAGAGGCGGCGGCGTGGCTCGAGCGTCGGTGGCGAGGTGGTTCCGGCGGCGGAGATGCGCGGCCGAGGGGCGGAGAACCTTCGCACGGGCGCGGGGAGGCCGAGGGAGGCGACGGCGGGGCGCGAGGGGGACCGGAGCGGCACCAATTGCTCGCCGGGGAAGATGGCGGCGCACGGGACCGAAGGGACAGTTATCTGGCCATCCATGTGGCGGCCGGAGGGGCGGGGAGAGGATTTTTATTTTTATTTTTGATTTAGGATTTTCAGAAAAGCCCAGAAAATTCAATAAAGCTCAGAAAAATATGAAATTACTTCCAAAATTCCCAGAAAAATTCAGAGAACTTCCTGGAGACATTTTGGACTTCAATAAAATACTTCCAACTAATGTTGGTATTTAATTTTCATATTTGAAATACTTTTTAATTTCAAAAATAGGTTTTAAACTCCAGAAAATCCAGGAAACCAAATAAAAGCCAAATAACTCCAAATAATTAATTTGAATTAGGATTTTTATAGAAATTCCAAATATCTTTTTATTTAATAATATTTTTTAGGTTTTACTTAAAATACTTTTCAAATCCAGCTTTTCAAAACAGAAATTCAGAGCAAATCCAAATAAAACTCAAATACTTTAAAATAATTAATTTGAATTTAAATTTTTCAGAAAGTAAATTTTTGGGATGTTACACAATTCATCTCCCCATACCGATTGGCTTTCTTTTCTTCTACTCCACACCCACCGCACGGCCTTCTCCTCCACACCCACCCGCGCGCGGTTCCTCTCCCCCCACCCGGCCGCCGCTCGCCTCCGCCCCCACCCGTGCCGCTCGTCTCGGCCCCCCACCCGCGCGCCGCTCTCCTCCGCCCCTACCCGCGCCGCCGCTCTCCTCCGCCCCCACCCGCGCCGCCGCTCTCCTCCGCCCCCTCCCGCATCGCTCCTCTTCGTCCCCCCACCCGCGCCGCTCGTTTCGCCCCCCCCCCCCCGCGCCGCTCGTCTCCGCCCCCCACCCGCGCGCCGTTCTCCTCCGCCCCCTTCCCGCGCCGCCGCTCTCCTCCGCCCCCACCCGCGCCGCCGCTCTCCTCCGCCCCCCCCGCGTCGCTCCTCTCCGCCCCCCACCCACGCGCCGCTCTCCTCCGCCCCCACCTGCTTAGATCCTTGGTTCAAATGCTTGGATCAAATGCTTGGATCCGGGAAGCTCTGCACGGTAGCATACAAGCTATTTCTTTGATGCGTCATTTCAAGAATCTTGTGTTGGTTTGTATCAGTCTGCTTGTTCCTTAGCGTTGGTAATGAGATAATGTCTACCACCTTGGTGGTTCAGATGTTCTTAACGATGGCCATATGTGATTGGTTAGTAGCTTGATAAATATACATGGTTGATTGCGTGCTACAAAGATTTGATTTGCATGCAGCTGCTATTTACAATTCTAGGTGAAATGGTAGGAGTGTGTACAGCTATACAATGCAGGAACAATTTTTGGGATGAAGTTGAGCAGTAATGCACATCAGCACATGTTTTTGGGATGGACAACTGTGTACTATGAATTTCTGAACTTGTACTTTGTGTTAAGTTGAGCTCTGTTCTGAACTTCTAATCATATCAAATAAAATACTGATCTCAAGTATGGGTAGCAATGCAAATGAGCATGCTGGCAAAGAGTAGATTTTGTTCACAGTAGATTTAAAAGCTTGACATGAATGAGTTCAGAAAATTCTGAACATTTGAGAAAACTTTGGCAATGCAGTGCAGCAACCTTGCCATTACCTGGAAGGCTGCAACACTGAAGTATGAGGCACAAGCTGTATATGCATCTGCAGCAAACATCAGCAATTCAATTCTCTAGCTTGGATGGAATTATGGGACAAAAGGATGGAATTATTTGACCAAAATATTTGTTTTTTGGTTTTCTCGAATAAATTAATTGCGATTATAATATTTTACATCATATTTCAAATGGCAACAAAAAATCAGTTACATATGCTCCGCAGACATCAAAACATACACCAAACATCATTCAGGGGCACATTGGACCTTTCTCAGGGAAACCTCACATTCCTGGAGCTGGAGCTAGCTGCGTGCCAAACAGGACCACCTGCTCCAGAAACTCCACAGTGGAGCTGCTCCATGGTGGAGTTGGTGGAGCAGAGCTGAAAAAACTGGAGCAGAGCAGTCCCAAACAGGCTTAGATTGTCCGTGGTGAGTTTTGAAGGCTGTTTTAGGTGTATCCTCTTCTCTATCCAGATTTGGTGACAACCCACTTACCTAAGATCAATTTTAGAAAAGATTCAGGCTCCCTTAAGCTCATCTAGGGGTTCTTTGATTATTGAAATGGGGTATTTACTTTTCATTGTTGCCTAATTAATGTGTCAGTATTACCCCTAACAGTGGACACCATGTTTTAGAATACCACATTATTGGTGTTGACAAACTGAACAAAAAAAGGCGGAAAAACTCCCAGCAATAAACTTCTGGGGGGAAGAAGCAGCATGATATAGCTCAGTAAATGTTGTTAGTAGCAAATACCTTAATTAGTCATGTGTGTTACTACAATAAATAAAGTAGCAGCTGGTCCCAATTATATTATTTCCTAATGGTGTGTTTGGTTGGCAACCATTGGGAAGGGTAATGGGAGTTTAGAGGTGGGAGTTTGTAGAGGGCTTGGGCATGGGAGTTTGCTTTTAGTCCCAATCCCCTGTTTGGCAGAGAGATGGTAAATTGTGGGGAATTAACGTCCATCTTGCGAGAGATTTTATAACCCATCCCCATTCCACCTAAATTCCCATGCGGCCATGCCCACCAACCAAACAAGAGATTTTATAACCCCCACCACCTAAATTCCCATTCCCTCCGACCAATTCCCTCCAACCAAACAGGCCGGTAGGAGAATAGTTAAGGACACATCTAAACAACAGATGACAAACGGAGATTAGGCTATTATTATGGAGCCAATGCTCCCCAATATAGTTTATGTTCCTTTTATCCACCCAAAAATGTTCTACTTTGGACTTCTTACTCTCATGCTATCAATGAAATTATCAGAAAGCCACAGAAAGTGCGCTACAAGATTGCAAGTTAACAGGAAAAAATTTAACTACTTTCCAGATATACTATGCTATGCATCCATACTACACGCAAGTGACGCAGCCCCTACCAATCATGTTTGTATCAGTGGAAGTCCAAAGGGAATCATGGCTTCACGCCAAGATGAAACTTGAAACAATCACAAGAACCAACAATCCATTTATACGAGTATGACATCACTCCAAGCGTCAAATTCCATAATAACAAAAAGAAAGAGACCCAAGGTTGTTGCTTCACGCTCTAAACACCCCAAACAAACGGACCTAGCGCAATAGCATGCTGTAGTTGATTGAATCAAATATAGTCCAAGCAGTTGCAGAACAAAAATAGCGGGCCCTAGCTAGTGGAACCAGACAACAATTGCAGATTTTTTTTACGCACCGGACTTGCGGGACGCGAACTTGCGCTTGTTGGGCTGGGGCTGCGCGGGCGCGTCCTTGGCCTCGCGGGCAGCGCGCTTGGCAAGGTTGGTCTGGTGCCGCTTCCCCTGCGTGTGCGCCAGGTAGTTCCCCTCGTTGTTGTGCAGCGTCAGGCACAGCTTGCACTCGTAGCTGGACACACAACCGAGCGGAATCAGCGGATCAAGCAACGCGAATCGAGAGGCGGCGCGAGTCCGAAGAAGCTAGGGTTTTGTGGGGGGAAAGTACCTGCCGAGGTGGTTGCGCATGAAGTAGGGGTCCTTGGCGAGGTCAATGGTCTCGAGGGCGAGGCGGCGGAGGCGCTCCCGCCGGTCGATGGCCTTGTTCTGGGCGGAGGCGGCGCCGCCGCTGCCGGGCTTCGAGCTCCACTCGCGATCCATGGCGCTCGCTCGGTTTGGCCACCTCTCGACTCAAGAGTGGCTACTCTCCTGGTGTTTTCCTCTTCTTTTTTTGCACTCGGTGGTGGGAGGCAGGAGGCGGCAGAGGAGGAGGAGGGCGGGGAGGAGGCGGCGGAGAAATCAGAGGGAAGGAGCCGAGGAGGCGCACGGGTTCAGTTGGGGGAGGCAGGAGCGAGGTCGTCGGGGGCGTGAGGGTGGGCGTCGGGGTGAGGTTCTGGGTTCAATGATGTGCATGATCCGGATGATTTTGGCCTTAGGATTTTCAATGAGTAAGAGAAGAAGGCTTGAGGAGAGATCCAGGCCATTCATTTGTATGAAGTTGGAACCCTTTGGTACACAAATCTGAGTGGACTTAGATTAGGCATGACTGTGGGGGTGGTTGAGGGGGTGGATTTAGTAAAGAAAATTTTGGTGTATTATAGAGTGGGGTAGATTAGCTTACTACTATTTTATCTACCATAACCAAAACCCTTTAAAAATGCTAATAAAAATAAACCCTTAAAAATAGAAGCCAATAGGAACCGACCCAATTCGCCTAGCCCTCCTCCGCCCAAGCGCGTTCCTGAAAAACTAATAGCGCCAACCCTTGGATGGATGGAGACTGTTAGGAAACCTGGGCCCAAGCCAGCAGCCCTGGCTCATTATGGGCACCCCACCGTAGGCTATAAATAGTGAGTCGTACCGGCATATTGTACATACTTGATGCAATTGAAAGCAATAAAGAAAGACCAGGAGTTCTCTCTACCTCTCTGTGTTCAATCTATTATTCTGTCTTCTGTGATTGATTCGTTCTTGCTCTAAGCAGAGGAATCGATCGAACTGGTCGCCAGCGACGGTTCCTCAACACGTTATCAGCACGATTTCACTCCGGTGAACGAAGGTAATCATCGAAATTCTAATAGATTGAATTTTCTAGATCGCTTTGAATTCGTAATTTCTTTCGCGTTGTAGATTGAATCTCTACGGTGCAAATCCGCCCTAATCTACCGCGAGCAGACCTGAAGTTGCTGGCACAATGTTGATCGGTAGATTGCGAAACAGGGTAGATGTTGATTGCACTGTAGATTAGAAATGGGAAAAAATTTTGCATCCTTCGGTTTCTGTTTTGCATGGTTGCTGCACGGAAAAGAGAAAAAAACAGGCACCGGCCTGAAGCCATCGCCGGCCTGAAGCCGCCGTGCGCACTGTCCGAGGAGGATGCCTACTTGAAGTCCGCACCCGAAGCGCCGACCATGCCACTCCCGTCGACGGTCCCGGTTCCCCGCCGCGTGCGCGCGCCCCGCACGGCGCCACCGCTGCCTTGAATTCACCGCCATGTGCGCGCGCCACCGCAAGCCGCCGCACTCGGCCCACCGGTCGGCGCCCGCCCACGCCTGAACGTTGGCCTCGGCTCCCGTGCAGCTGCGCCGCCTCGCCAGCTTCTCCACGCCCGCATGCGCCCGGCTCCGGCCGCACCCGAGTCGCAGCCCGAGGTCGACGCCTCGGCCCGCAGCCACTGTGCGCCGCCCGGCCCGAACCGCACGCCCGCGCCCTGCATACGCACCGCCGCCGCCAGCTTTGGCTCCTCCGCCCGCGCCCCGCATAGGCGCCGCCGCCGCCGGCTTTGGCTCCTCCGCCGGCGCCATGTATAGGCGCCGTCGCCGCCGGCTTTGGCTCCTCCACCTGCGCCCCGCATAGGCACCGCTATCGCCACACGGCGCCCAGCCGCCACCGTCGCGTCGCCGCCCAGCTGGGCCGCCCCGTATCGCTCGATCGGCCACCCAAAAGCCGCCGCCGCCTTTGGCAATGGGGTAGGGAAACCCTACCCCACTACTCTTTGTGCCGGCTGAATAGGCCAAGTGGGTCGGGGAGGCAAACGAGCCGACCAGAAAAAAAGAAAGGGAGAATGGGCTGGCATCGATAAAATTGCAGAAACCCCCCCATAGAATCCAAAAATCACCAATAAGCCCTCGGTTTTGCATTTGGGTCCTGAACTTTGCAGAAAGGGTCTCGTAGTTCTGAAAATTACGAAAAGACCCCCAGATTTACGAATGGGTCACGAATTTTGCAGAAAAACCCTCGGTAAATCAGAAAATTGCGTGAATTTTTCTCTGAACTGAAAATTTGCGTAGAAACCCCTAGAAATTGCAGAATTCACTCAAAATTTATATTCTAGCATAAAAGGGCCTCGGGAATCCAAATTTTGAATTATTTTTAGCATTTGAAGCTTATTTATTTCTGCCATTATTATTCTCTGTATTTTCTGTATTTATTTACTATTTTTGGTTAATTGAAATTGTTTAAATTGCTTTTAATCACTGAAATTAGCAGTAAAATTATAGAAAATGCATAGAAAATTATGAAACATTATGAGAACCTATTGTACCATTTATTTACCCGCAGTAAATTATTCCATGCATGTTTAACCGAAGCAAACTTATTTTATTTTCGTTCATACACATGTAGATGACTGGCATCACGAACCGTGAGCTTGAGGAGCTGGTCCAGCATGGCCAAAACTATCTGACATGGGCATCCGATGTCGAGATTGTGCTTGGAGGCAGGAAGCTCCGCACGGCTATTGGTTTAAGCGGACAGAAAGTCGCCCATCCCACACCTAAGGAGAATGATCAGGCACTTCATTTTCTCAGGCACCACCTCTGCCCCACTCTCAAGAATGAGTATATGGCGAAGAAAAGCGCGCTAGCACTGTGGACCGCACTCAAGAAGCGGTTTGAGAGGCTAAAGTACACCATTCTTCCTCAAGCAGGGCAGGAGTGCATCAGACTGAGATTTGCCAACTTTAAGACGGTCGGGGAGTACAATTTTGTCTTGCACAGGATTTGTACTAATCTTGTGGTAAGCAGATCACAGATGAGCAGAAGATCGAGAAGACCCTATCCACCTTTCACCCCAGTGCCGTACAAACTGCCCGCAACTATCGTCAAGATGGCTACAAGGAGTACGTCGAATTGATTGATATGATGTAGGTGGCGGAGGCTTAGGACGAACTTCTCCGCAAGAATTACGTCACTCAGCCACCAAGCAGCTCCGCTGGCCGTGAAGCCAACGCTAGCAGCTACAAGGTGCGAAAGCCCTTGATGAAGAGAAGGGGAAGAAGGGTAAGATCATTACCCAGAAAGGCAAGTCAGATGTTCCAAGTGACAAAAAGACTAAGAAGAGTGGCAAGACCTATGGCCAGCAGAACCAGGGTTGCTACAAGTGTGGCAAATGGGGGCATTGGTCGCGGATATGCAAAGAACCGTAACATGTCATTGATGCCCACCAAGCTCAGAAGAAGAAGGATGGCAAGGGGCAGCCTGAAGCCCACTTTGCAGCAGTTGAGGGGGAGCACCCTGAACAACTGCCTGAGTTGATGGAAGTTGAATCCATCCCAGCAGCAACACCTTCTTATAACTTAGAGGCGGCCACTGCCATGATCTCTCTTGAAGAGAAGATCACTCCTGAAAAGATAGCCGAAGAAGTCAATGCTTTTCTAATTGATTCCGTCTGATGCACAGAATGCATTAGACGTTAATTGTCATTTATTTTGTGTTAAATGGACAAGTTAGATCTTGCATGGATGGTGCTTTAGGATTTGTTTTTCTCGTGATGGTTGGATGTTTTTGGAATAATTCATTCATTTATTCAGTTTATGATGGCATAATATGTTCTGATATTGGCGTATTTTATTTATGAATTGAATGCCTTCTAATACATGTTAATTAAATGCGTTATATTAGAACACGTGTGGCGCCCTATGGAGGAAGTATGCATTGCCGACAGCAACACAACGAATACCATCTTAAGAGAGACTAGATATTTTCAGTCGATTCGTAAGAGCACTAGCAGCCTTACGACAATCGCCGGAAGCGATGCATGTATAATTGGTTCCGGAAGAGCTACAATTATACTTCCAATGGGCACGATTTTGGTCATTGAAAAAGTCTTATTGTACCCAGAATCGACTAGAACTCTCCTAAGTTTTAAGGATATTCGCGCTAATGGTTTCCACGTTGAGACTAAAGAAGAGTACGATAAGAAATACCTGCTCATTACAAAGCGCGAAGAGAACAGCAAAAGGGTATTAGAAAAACTTCCTTCACTAGAAACTGGGCTATATTATACCAACATTAAGGCACGTGTAGCCTACACTATTTTGAAGATAGTATTTAGAAGCTCTGAACTCTTCTGTCTCTGGCATGATAGATTAGGCCACCTAGGTCTTAGGATGATGAGAAACATAATTAATAATTCCCAAGGACATAATATTAATGTGAAGAATTTTTCGAATCACGAAGATTTTGTGTGCCCTGCATGTGCCGCCGGGAAACTAATAACTAGACCCTCCAGGGAGACATTTGTGTTCCCATTCAGCCCATCTCAGAGCCATTTAAGTATTTCATGGTGCTCATTGACGCTTCCTCGAAGTGGTCGTATGTGAGTTTGTTGTCCACAAGAAACCACGCCTTTGCAAAATTGATCTCGCAGATTATTCGCATCAGAAATGTGTTTCCTGATCATCATATCAAGTCCATCAGAATGGACAACGCCGGAGAATTTACTTCGAAGGCATTTTATGATTATTGCATGGCGATGGGAATTGCAGTTGAACACTCGGTACCACATGTCCATACTCAGAATGGTTTGGCAGAGACTTTAATTAAGAGAATTAAATTTATTACCCGACCCCTTTTGCATACATGTAATTTGCTAGCTACATGTTGGGGACACGCAGTCCTTCATGCAGCGAATCTCATCAACCTTAAACCTTCGGCCTAAAACATCCATTCACCTATGCAACTAGCTTAAGGGTCACCACCAAAAATTTCTCATCTTACGAGGTTTGGATGCAAGGTTTATGTACCTATACCACCTCCGCAGCATACTGCAATGGGCCCTCTCCGTAAGATTGGGATATACATTGGTTATGAGACTGCATCCATAATCAGGTATTTGGAACGCATGACGGGAGATTTGCATACTGCCCGCTTCGCTGACTGCATTTTTGATGAGGATAATTTCCCGTCATTAGGGGGAGGAAATCAACCCCTTGATGAAAAATATCGAGAAATCACGTGGGAAGCCACGGGAATTCATGCACATGACCCGCGCGCTAGTGAAACTAAGAAAGTGGTCCAGAAGATCATAGACTTGCAAGCATTAGCAAACCAACTGCCCGATCACTTTAGTGATTTGAAGAGCGTGACTAAGTCGAATGTGCCTGCACGCAATGCACCAGAGATGGTTGAAATACTAAAGAAAATTGAAGGTATCTCTAATCCCGTCCAGAGGCCTCAGAATAAAAGGACGAGAACTCCAGCTCCTCGAGTCCAAAGTAACCGGGGACGCCCGGCAAAAAAGGATAAGAAGGACTTATCACAGCCAATCATTGAAGTCCCCCAGAATGAGAAGAGGAGCCAGTTGAGACCTGGTACAAGTATGACACCTTCTGAAAAAGGACATACCAGATCTGAATATCCCCATTGGCATGGATGTGTGCGCACACATCGGAGCCAAAAAACTAAAGGGACTTGCCACCGCAATTGAAAGAAGCGATGCACAAGGTGAAGCTCCAGAAGAGGCAATCTCTCCAGAAGAAGCAACTCATGAAGAAATAGCTATAAATTATGTGCACACGGGAGAGTCCATGAAAAGGACAATAGCCAATATCGATATCTACTTCGCAAAGAAAATAGCCACAATCATCGAACTTGATCCCGAGTCTGCATCGCTCACTAAATGTAAGAAAAGATCAAATTGGAAAGATTGGAAGAAGGTAATAGCAACTGAATTGCTATCTCTGAACAAAAGAGAGGTGTTTGGGCTTGTATGCCGCACGCCTCCCCATGTGCACCCCGTTAGGTACAAGTGGGTATTTGTTCGAAAGAGAAATGAAAGAAACGAAGTAGTGAGATACAAAACAAGGCTAGTAGTACAAGGTTTCACTCAACGTCCTGGAGGTGATTATGAAGAAACCTACTCCCAGTCATGAGTGGAATTAACTTTAGATATTTGATCTCAATGGCAGTGAACTTGAACTTAGAAATAAAAATTGATGGATGTTGTAACTGCATACCTTTACGGTAACTTGGATTCGGAAATCTATATGAGAGTCCCTGAAGGAATACCTCTCCCGAACCAAGACAGAGCAAATAGAAATCTGTACAGTGTGAAACTCAGAAAGTCACTGTATGGACTAAAAGGCATTTGCAGGGCATAAGGAACATCTTCCGATACCTCCAAGGAAGTAAGGACCTTGGATTGTTTTACAGAAAAAAAATCAAGATCTAAACTTGATTGGCTATGCAGATGCTGGGCACCTGTCTGACCCGCATACCGCAAAGTCACAAACAAGTTATGTATTCCTGTATGGTGGAACTGCAATTTCATGGAAATCGTCTAAGCAAAGCCTTGTAGCTACTTCGACGAACCACTCAGAAATTATAGCTCTGTATGAAGCCACACGAGAGTGCGCTTGGCTCCGACGAATGGTTCACCACATCCAGCAGTCATGTGGGATGAACATTGTGCAAACCCCCACGATTATCTATGAAGATAATGCAGCTTGCGTAGCACAAGTATAAACGGGCTATGTGAAGAGTCATCTCACAAAGCATATCAACCCCAATTCTTCTATGCACATGAATTGCAAAAGATGGACGAGATTAAAGTACTGCATACTAAGTCATGTGAAAATCTCGCAGATTTATTCACTAAGTCACTCCCCGCATCTAGCTTTGAAAGGTGTGTGCGTGGAATTGGAATGATGAGACTTAGAGAAGTGCAAAATTCAGGGGAGAATTCTCACAAGCCCGCTAGTAAATTTTAATCATGAAGATTAAGTACCCGAAGAATAAAATCCTGAAGACCAAACAAAATTGGGTGAATTGTACTCTTTTTCCCTTGACGAGTTTTCCATGAAATTTCTCGACCAAGGTTTTTAATGAGGCAATTCGTGCATCGCAGCATTACATATATCATGTACTCTTTCTCCAAATTTTTCCCACTTGGTTTTTATGGAGTTTTAACGAGGCATGAGTATGTCGGGTGAGTGCCCAAGGGGGAGTGTTGAGAAATTGTGCCCAAAACCAAGAGTCCTGGCCCAATATGGGCACCCCACCGTAGGCTATAAATATGGACCTATACCATCTCATTATGTACACCTAAAGCAATAAAGAAAGACCAGGAGTTCTCTCTACCTCTCTGTGTTCAATCTATTGTTCTGTGATTCTGTAATTGATTCGTTTTTGTTCTAAGCAGAGAAATCGATCGGACTGATCGCCAGCGACGGTTCCTCAACAAAACTAACAGCGCTAACCCTTGGATGGATGGAGAGTACCTGGCTGGCTGGAAGTATGACCGACCGGTTCATCCAATGACTGCGGTTACCGGTCGCTAATCAATGTTGTCCTATCATACGATCTTCATAATTAATTACGCGCTCGTACTCTGATGAGCCATTTCAATGACAAATCACGGTTGCTAGTCGCTACTGGTATATATAGCGTAGGTTCTTTTTACTGCGGCATTGGTGTGAGTGCAATGTTATGAACTAATTTAAAAAGACTGTTATGTAAGTCGTTTTAAAAAGTAATAAAAAAACCATCATATTTATTTATCTAAAAATTTTTATAAACTATAAGCTAAAAAATAAACATATTTACGGCTCCACTTAGATTGACTGAAATAAGCTAGCTTATGTCTTATTTTACACTGTAACTGTGGGTGGTTTTCTGGCGTAATTAAATTTAGAAAATTTACAAATAGAAAAACAAGTTAATCTGTCATGTGCAATGTAAACGAATATGGAAAAAAGGGCAAAAACCCATAAAAATCAGGAAAACCAAATTAAGAGTAGTGAATTAGAATTCAGAAACTAAAGCCAAAACGAATGGGACCTCACCAAAATAGATTCCTCGCAGAAAAAAATCACCGAAATAGATATGCTCCTAGCCAGTGGCGGAGGACGGGAAAAAAATGAGGTAGGGCGGATCGAAAGCAATACCTGCCGCCCGCCCGTCGCCCGCGGTGCCGCCCGCCCGCCGCAGCGCGGCTCCCCCACCGTCGCCGCCGCGCTTCTCAGCCTCTCAGGAACAGCCGAGCAGAGAGCCAGAGTCAGTGGCGAATCTAGAATGAAAAATGAGAGTGGGCTAAAAAATATACATTCTTCTACCAGATCATAAGATTTTACTAGAATTGTTAGCCTTACACCTCGATTGACTAAACTAATTTGTAAGAAACATAATTTTGTATTTTTGTGCAATCAAATTCATAGTTTCATACATGAATAAAAGCAAAGAAAAAAAAAGAGATACAATGGAGGTACCTCCCTAATGGCAAGTGAATCCCTAAAACATGTAAATATGGTAATTGAGTATATACAATAGTATAACACCGTGTCTAATAAATTGCTAATCAAATAAGCTCGACAGTATAACAGTATAACAAATTAATTGCTAATCAAACAAGCTCGACAGTATAACAAATTAATTGTTAATTGAGATAATGAGCTTGAGTTGTATACTTACAAAATACAAATCACTGAATGACACATCTTCACAAGCCTTCAGTTCGGCCGTACTCCAGTGCTCGACAGTACCAAGCAGCCATCTGTACTCCAGTGCGCCAAGCGGCAAGCATCCAAGGGCCAAGGCTCCAAGCTGAAATGCCAAATAATAGCAGGCAGCACCGGTTGCGGTCCAAGGGCTCCAAGCCAAATCACAGATTCACTCCACGCCTTCACGCGACCGGCGACGGCGACGAAAACACGCAAGACGCAATCCTTCGCCCCTCTGCCACCCTGCGCCGCCGCGTCCCGCCTCCCCGGCTCCCCGCCTCCCAGCCTCAGTGCCTCCCGGCTCCCCGCGACGGCGCGGCCCCGCCCCAGCGCCCCCGGCAGGCCGGCAGCCCGGCTCCGCGCCTCCGCCGCTCAGGCCCAGCCGGCAGCCACCCAGGCGTCCCTACGACGGCGCGACTCCGCCTCGGCCCTTCCCCGACGTCCCCCCTCCGGATCCGGCGACCGGCGTCCCCGCCAGGGGCGAATGGAACCAGATCTCGTCGCGGCACGGGTGAGGCAGTGAGCAATTGATTGGGGATTTAGGGATTTGGGGGAACGGGAGCTCGGGAAGGGAATGGGGATTTTGTCTTTCGGATTTGGGGGAAATTTGGGAGCACCAAGCTGAACAGGGCAGCATGTACTGGATGTGTGGGCCGGATAGAGGGGTATATGGGGGTCTGTTGCAGAAATTTAAGGTCTGGCCCAAGCCACACCTTGCCCTATCGGGCCCTCCGCCACTGCTCCTAGCTAGATCGCGAGTAGTAGTGCTACCGTAAGAAAGGAGCAAGTTGGCACGTGAGTTTTTGTTACTCTATAATCTCTCGTATGAACAGCCCAAAAGTCAAAAGCCGCAGCCAAAACTCATAAGCTACAACCAAAAAGAACAGGCCCTGAATCGAGACACACGAGGGATAGAAAAGAAAGTTTTCGTTCACTCTTGTATCATAGGTGCGTTGGATTTGGGAATTCGCCCTAGCTTGTACAATTTCATGACTCTTGTCACTGAGACGGCGGGCACAAGGGAGCTAACGGTGTCTATCGGAGATCTTTTCGGCTCTAGATTATAGTTTATGCTTATGATTGATGACTTTTAGTCTTATTATGAGTATTTATACGAATAAACTGAACATCGATAAATCTATAAGTCGCTTTCAAAAACTTCGACAGTAAAAAACATCTTATTTATTTATTTTAAAAAATATAAGTTATAAGTTAAAAGCCTTAAACTAAAATAACAGGCTATCTCGCTCCGATTTTTCTTACCCTTCTGAAGTTCTGATTCTGTGTGCCTTCCTCAGAAGTCTGCGGTCTCCCGGTCCGACGTGGCACCCCCACCCCTCCCGAACTTTCCCAGTGGGACCCACCACACAACCCAGCCCACGGAGGCTTTCCGTTATAAGACCGGCCCGCACGATTCACAGCACACGCGCCCAGAAAAAAAGACGCGCACAAATGGAAGCGTCGCTTGCGCCGGCGGCCACCGGCGGCGACGAGGAGCCCCCTTACCTGCTCCGGATCCTGTAACCTCGCGGATCCACCAAGTAGAATAGAGTAGAGTAGAGTAGAGTAGAGGAGACGAGAGAGGCAGGAGTGCTGCTCTACTTATGGAGGCGGAGGAGACGGGGGATGGGGAGGAGGCCGTGGTGGCGGTTTGCGAGTGCTGCGGCTTCACGGAGGAGTGTACGGAACCGTACATCGCCGGCGTGCGCGCGCGGTATGCCGGGAGGTGGATCTGCGGCCTCTGCGGCGACGCCGTCGGGGAGGAGCTCGGCCGCGCCGCGCCGCCCATCTCGCCGGGGGAGGCGCTCGACCGCCTCACCGCCGCCTGCCGCGCATCCTCGCCGCAGTCGCGGGAGGAGAACGCCGGGGACCTCATCGCCGCCGTGCGCGTGCTTCTCCTGCGCTGCCTCGGGTCGACGCCGCCCAGGAGGGTGCGGTCCACGCCGAGCACCCCAGGCGCGGCGGGGCCTCCGCCGTTCTCGACGTGGCCGACGCCGCCGCCTCTGGCGGCAGCGGGATCGCGCTCGCGCTAACGGGAAGCTGCTTCGCGGCGCTGGTGGAGTGAGGATCCATGGGCTGCTTGTCCAAGGGAAGGAAGAAGCTTGGCTCGTAGCTGCTTGTGCCTAGGTGCAGTAGTGCTCTCTGTTTCCTTTTGTAGTAAGGTACCATGTGTACAAAAATGGAGGCAGAAATTGCAGGGAAATAATTCTGAGCTCGTAGAGGCTCTCTGGTTTCTCTTTCGATCGAGCCTTGTCTCGTCCAAAGGTGGAAGTTGGCCACGAGTAATAGGATCCCAAAAATTCTCCTCATCAACCCTCCCCTCCCCAAAAAAATTCATATTGCACCTGATCTCTTTAATGAGAGTTCTTTTTAAGCTATAGTTAATAGTTTGTATTTTAATATAAATATTTATACGAACAAATCAAGTATCGATAATTTTTTTTAAAAGATGACAAAAACATTCTATTTATTTATTTATTTAAAAAATATTATAAATCATACACTAAAATTATAGAGATCTAGCCAACATCTCCTGTGCTACAGCTGCAGCCCCTTCTTTCTCTCTCTTTCCAAAGAAGGATTTTCAGCAATCAGTGAGGGAACTGTGAATAGATAAACACAACAGTGAAGGGGCTGGTTTAAACGGTTTTTAAGCCATGACTTTTAGCTATGAATTTTAATTTTTACCTAAAAGTATACTATAACAGCGATTAGTTTTTTTAAGTCATTCATTTAAAATGAAAAAACTATTAAATCATCACAGATAATATAAAAACAAAAAAATAAAAAGAAATCAATGTGCTTCAAATAATTAGGGCTAGAAATCGAAGCCACTTAGAATAATATACAGTGCTTTCGTGCCTATCACTCTTGTGGAAAAGCATTCTTGGAGTTAGTCAACTCATGGCGTGCCTTCATATTTCTCACACCTCGGGACCTGTGCAGGCGATACATCACAAACAAAATTGTGCTTACGAACAAATCCCTCCTAGTCGTACATAGCTTGTTGGTGCATGCTACTTTTATGAAATAACAAAGATTCATTTCTCACTCAGCCTAGATTTGGCACTGTTTTTTGGTTTTTCAAGTGCCTTTTAGCTTTGGCTTTTTCGTAAATCGAAATAAATATGACGATTTCTTTAAGCAGTATTTTGAATCTACTTCTTCAAACAACTTCCTGAGCCTTTTAACACATGCATCGTCCATGTCAGCATCTCTATTTCTTCCACCGTCTTGAAAAACATAACAAAAACTATTAGTCATAACCTAAAAAAGAACCTTTATTTGTTTGGACTTAGGCTTCAGGTTCTCCAAAAAAAAAAAAACCTGAAGCACAGACAAACGGGTCACTTGCTCTAGTGATATTCGGTTCTACGTAGAAAATTGGGTGTATTCTTTTAGGCTATGTCTTATAGCTTTTGACTTAAATTTTTTAATTCCGGTTGTTCATAAGAGAAAGTATAGAGAGATGCTTGTATACGAGTTTGGCTGATATAGATGAAGTCATGATAGTGTCTATTATAATTAATTTATAGACCTTACATTAAAAACACACTTCATTTAAAAATTAGCTACTGTAGAAAGTTAAACCATAAACTCAAAAGAGGAGAGCCAATAACTTGCCGAGGCGGCCAAAGAATCTTGTAAAGCTTGCAAATCCGAGTCATCTGCAGCGCGGCATTCCACAGCAGAATATTATCCCGAGTCCATTAAGAGAGCGAAATTTGTCCATCTTTCGGTAGCTTTTCGTAGCGCGGTGACCGGGAATCTCATCATGCAAGTAGAACAGTCTCTGTTATCTGCGTGGTGTTGCAGTCTTGCATAGGGGTGGAAACGGATCGGATACGGTCGAATAGTCTCAAATACGAATACGAATCCATATTTTTCAAACGAATACGGATACGAATTCGAATATTCTCAAATACGGATACGAATATTCTCGAATACGAATACGGATATTTTCGAATACGGATTTTCTCGGATACGAATATCGGATAAAACGGATTCCTAGCGGTTTTACCTATTTTTCACCAGTTTTTGACCGGTTACCGGTTTTAAACCGCCTAAATTCAAATTTTGAATCACAAAATTTGTACGAATTTTTCATAGGTTCTAGAAACGGATCGAATACGAATCGAATAGTCTCGAATACGAATACGGATACGAATATTCTCGAATACGAATGCGAATACGAATACTCTCAAATACGGATACGAATATTCTCGAATACGAATACGAATATTTTCGAATACGGATTTTTGCTTACCATATTTGTGTTTTCTCGGATACGAATATCGGATAAAACGAATTATCCGTTACCGTTTTCCACCCCTAGTCTTGCAGTGCTACTTCGAGCAGGAGGTTCCTTCTGTTACGAAATCCATAGGTCGAGGGCTTGTTGGGCAAATACCTCAACTTCTTTTGATGAATTTTAGCCAGACTCTTTGTACTTGATGAGTTATCAACAATAAAAAAAAAATCAGATACTACTACATTTTGTCTCCCATTGTCTCGTGTTTTGTGGGCAAATACCTAAACTGCTCCTAATGAATTTTAGTCTATAAATAAGATTTCTCTCTGTACTTGATGAGTTATCAGCAATAAAAGAAATAAGATACTACTACATTTTGTCTTCTATTATCTCTCTATCATGTGTAATTGGCTTGATGTTTTCCTCGATAACTATAACAATCTAACACCTCCTTCCTTCGAGTGAACGCTTATTGGATGGGTCCACGTCAGCGTGTCCCTACATGATGTGGACTTGGCGTCTATGCAACACATACGTTGATCCTTCGTGGAAAATACCTTACGGGCCATTTTAATGCAAAATATTGATATGAATTTAATTTACAGGAACCTAGTGCTGATGAGAGCTTTGATTGGGTTGATGCGCCGAGTATGTTCGATGTTTCATTCCCAGTAAATATTTAGTGATTTAAATATTAAAAAAGCCGCCTAAGAATAACTTCGGGAATAAAGTTGACGTATCAATCGCAGATTTTTTATTTTCCTTGTTAAAAAATTGTGAGATATCTATTTATTGTCTTATTAAAGTAAAGGCAAAAGAACCCATCACATTCATGCTCAAGGGCTAGAAATTACCACATTAATTAGAAAAAAGAAATATCTACACCGTTAATCGTGGTAGATCAAGATTTCCATGTCAAGTACAATTTGAAAATAATTAAAATTTGGAAAAAAAAATAAAATTAGAAATTTGATTTCCATACAAATTTATAAGTAATATCTTTAAATAAATATAATTCAAAATAAAATTTAAACAAGAAGTAGCAATTGAATTTGTATACGAATTCCAGTAAAATAACCGAAATTTGGAATAAAATTATTGATTTAAATTTGATACAAATTCCAAAGTAAAATCCTTAAATAATTGTAATTCAGCATAAAAATAAAAGAAAATTTGTAATTTAATTTCCATATGATTTCAAAGTAAAATCCCTAAATAACTAAAATTCACAATAAATTAAATAAATTTATCAATTTGGTTTGTATACGAAGTCCGTTGAAAAATAACTGAAATTTTGAATAAAAATAAAGTTACAATGAGAATAACATGAATGATGCCAGAGAAGACCACAAAGTGCAATGGTGCCGATGGTATTATAAGAAGACACTGACCCCTGGGGAAAGCGAAGAGCCGAGACAATGACGGCAAAGATGACGACAATGTCTTGCTGCTCGCCAGAGTCATTGAAGAGAAAGGCTTGCATCAAAGGAACCAAGAGCCATGTCGACGAGTGGTGAGCATCGACGTTGTTGAAGTCAGTGGCCAAAGAAGCTCAATGATGGGGAAGGGTTAACAGAGATGAGATGAAGCTTTACATTGAAGACATGCTATAGATGATATGGGACTATCAGGTAGCTAAACAGGTGCCATCGCTGGTGAGAGGCATAGTGTCACCGATGATGGCGAAAAAATTCTCCATATCGTTAGACAATGACTAAGTAGACATGCTAAAATCAGTGAAGGTGGGAGGCCAACACAGTAATGAAGGTGGGAGGTCAACACGGTAAGTGAGGAAGCTACAGCGTTGAGGTTGCCAACATTGAAGAAATGGAGCGACTGACATGAGAGAAGAGGACATGGGCGGATCCAATTGAATTCATGGGTATTCAATTGAATACCCATGATTTTTGGCAAAAAAAACCACTATATACAAAGTATAATACATATGTATACTAGTAGTTGGACTAAATTAATTTTATTCACACCCAGTTAGCCTAAATTAATACCATATCCTTTTAGCTCATTTCCCCCTCCCATCGACACTGGCCTAGACCCACTATCATCCTGTTCATACCCAGTTATGAGACCGTGCCTCACTCAGACTCTCCTCTCTTCATCTAGCATCTAATCGTCTCTCCATTTCTCGGCACTGGGCTAGCGCCTAGCGGCAGTGGGTGTCCGTGCCCCTGGTTCTAGTCTTTTGCAAGTAGCGTAGGTGGCAAGGGGGCTGGAGGCTGCGCAGGTGGCAGGAGTGTTGGAGGCTGGAGTGGCCACCGGCCAAGCAGGCACTGCCGCACTACAGGCCCGCAACACTGGGGCAGGTTTGTCCTCTCCGACCCAGCGACCCCCATGCTGTAGAATCTAGATGTGTAGACGGTAGATCTGTTCTGCTTGTGAATGATAGTTTTGTACTTCCGAGCTAAGTGAATGATAGATCCGTGGATGACTGAATGGATGTGGATTTGGCATATGTTTCTTCTTTGTTTCACTTTCGGTGCTTAGATCTTGTTTAGATGTAGTGGATTACTATATTTGGCTCAGTTATCTATAAATTAGTGGTTATGCCTTATGAATTGAAATCCTTGTTCTCCACATCTTTAAATATATCTATATGCCAATTATTTCAGAGGTGTTAGCTACTGAGTTTCATGTCATACCTTCATCTAAGCACTTTGCTATGAATATGTGAAATAAGATCCTTAGCAGCAGACAAATTATTGCTTATGAATTATTGAAATACATATTCTCCACTTCTTACTTGTGATTCTGTGAACAAATACCAAGTATTTCACAAGTGCGAACAAATAGTTTTAAGTCGTTTTTCACTATCCTAATGTGAATAGTAAATATAGATAGTTTCAGAAGGGATAATAGGAGCTAAGTGGAATTGCATATTAGTGAAACTAATTGTAATCTTTCAATCAGTTCCAAGGCACAAAGAATCGTCGAGTTAATTCATGATTTTTTAATTTCTTTATATTATTTGAGATGTTGTCTCTAGTATGAACATTTTTACTTTAATTTTCGCTATTGTAGACTTTTATGTTTTTCTATTGGATAATATTTTTGTAACTTCGAATACCCATTCTGAAATTTCTGGATCCGCCCCTGGAAGAGGACGTCAATCATCTATAACTTTGTGTATGCATGCATGCATCTGTACAAATAAAAGCATGGCGCATACAAAAGTAGAGGAGCAAAGAGCTCAAAATAGATATGTCACAACAGTAGAGAATAGACTTGGGGTCACCGGAGAGAGTGTGACGAGTGTCCCCAGTAAGGATCGATGACAGTTGCACGTGTATGAGTGTTGATGTCGTAACGGTCAGCATTAAGCAATAATTGAAGAGTAGTAGAAGATAATTATGTGGTAGAGTATTGCATTGGAAGGGGTAGCAACTGATAGAAATTGATCAAGGGTTGGGCTTGCTATTGGAGGTTGAAGTAGAAAAGTTGTGGTGGTAAGAAGAGATAGAAGACACACGATTCAGTGGGGCAACCGACATTGAGGGAATACAAGTTCAAGGTAGGTTGTCCATGGTGTATCGGTGTATACGTGAGCAAGGCGCTCTAACACCATATAATTAATAAGATAATTTACAACACACATAGTCAGTGTATAGCTTGACATTAAATAGAGATACATATGCATGCATACATTTTGGAAAAGACAAAACTAATGGAGGAAGAATAAGGGCATGCAGCTACATGATCCATTCACAATGGAAAATGGTTACGTTTTTAAGAACCCCAAGAACTTATTATGCTCAATGCTTTTCTTCTATCAGAGCATATAATTCAATTATGTTCCTCAAGTTTATTTTTCTTCAAACTTCTATTGTTATTTCTAATGTTTATGATTGTAACATCCTAATTTTCAGAGTCTTTTTGAAGTTTTTCAAATAAAATGCACCAGTTGGATTTTTGTGCAATTAATAAAAGATTAAGTTGAATTTTATGTAATTAAAAGGATTTAATATGACTAAATTAAATAATACGATTTGGTGAAAGTATTTTTTTGGGTTCCTTGTGTCTCAAGCAATTTTCTCGAATTTTCTTGGATTTTTGGGTTTATTTGCTATTTCTAGAACTCATATGATTTATTTGAATTTCTAGAAATAAAAAACCCCAGGAAAAACATTAAATAGTAATGGGTCGAAGCCCATTACCTCTTTCCGGCCTAGCCAACTGTACAACCACATGTCCAGTATGGGATGAACTTGGCTGATTAATTTGCGATATTTAAATTTCGGTTCTATCGTTTGGATGAGTGTGGTGTTGTCATAGCCATGGATCCACATTGGCGCAAGAGGGGCTGGTTAGTGAAACCTTAGCGAGGCGGAACTGGGTTGAGATCGAATATTGTAAAGGATTTATTATGATCTTCTTGGTTGACAATTTGACATGCCAAAGGAATCATGTTATACCAGTGACATTACAACATGATCGCATCGTGTGGGTAAATTTGTACAACCTCTGTAGACTATAAAACTATTCGAATAGTCGTGTCCCTCGTTATGGACAATGCTCAGTGATTTCACATGAGGGGTAGAGTTTTCATAAGAACCTGGTTGGGTTAAGTTGGGATGTGAATAGTTAGTTTATTGGTGGTTCATTTCATGAATGGTAGTTCACGGCTGGTTCATTGGAGTGATTAGTCAGTTCACTTGTGGTTGCTCTTAATTCCTTTAATTATTTACTTATTAATCATTTTCAAAGTTTACTTTTCAACCTATTTATTGTATTCACGTTAAATTATTGCTTTCTGCAAAATTAATCTTTCAGCCATCTATTGGTAAGCCTTGTATACTATACTGCATCTTTATTACAAACAACTTGCTGAGTACTCTATGTACTCACGGCTTCATCCACATTTGCTCAGTTGAGGAAGAAGGACCAGATCAGCAAGAGGTACTAGAGGGAGGATCCTTCGATGACCTCGCTGATTAGGACTTCGCTCCCCAGTCGATTGTCTGTGGGCATGTCGAATGGCTACTACGTTTATTTCTATTTTTCGCTGCAAGTTTCTTAAGCCCTTCAGGCTATTATCTGTAAGCTTGGCCATAAGATCGCAACTCTAGTAATTATTAATAATATTTGAGTCTTTTCTTAGTGAATCATGATATGGTTGATATTTCATCTTTGTTTATACTGTGTGCACTAGCGTGATTTTGGACTGGTGCAGAATACACAGGAGAGTCCGGATTTGCATATTCGAGTCTTGACAGATGTGGTATCAGAGCTATATCGACTGTAGGACGAAGCCCTAGTTAGAACAGTCGAATTAGCAAAGTTTTCAAAATTTATTTTCTAAATCAAATCAACCAAATGATTATCTAGTAGTTCTTTATTCTTAACTCACCCTTAGGATTCTTACTCTTTGCCTCCTCTGAAATATTGTTTTCCAAACGTAATTTGATTTCTTATCCCCATAATGTCCATAGACGAAGCTATGCTATGATGTTTGGATCAGGGAAGCTCCCATTGTTTGGAGGCAAGATTGAAGATTACCATGAAGACTTGAAGCCATTAGATTTGGACCCTATTATAGTTTTAGCATCGGGTAGATTGTCTTGCTTCTTATTTGCCGATGTGTGTGATGTGAGCTGTAGTTTTGCTTCTAGCATTATGTGCAGTCATGTCAAAAATCTTTTTGTGGAGTTTATTGCTTCTTTTGTTAGCCTCTTCAGCTAAGTGTTTATTTAGTTTCGGGTTGCCATTAGTTATCCTCCTTAGAAGAGTTTACCCCTTACCTTTGCTTTTCCCTCTTACTTATGGAGCCTGGAGAAGTCAATTCTCAGCAAGTGGTCTTTTCTTTCAGAGTAGAGCAAAAATGGTTAACACTCAGAACTCAGCAGGACGTAGTCAGAGGAACCAAGACCTAGAGGGCAGTAATGCAAACCAGACAACTCAAGGACCGCAAGCAACCCTAATGGGTCTGGATCCGACCTTGAGTCAGTTCATGGTAGTTCAAACTCAACTCATGAACACGATGATGTGGAATTTAACCAATATAATGAATCAATAGCATCAGGCAGCCGTTGCACCTCAGCCAACTCGTTTGTCGTCCAGCTTTGTAGAATTTATGAGGACTAGACCGCCAACTTATTCCAATTCATCTGAGCCTTTGGAAGTAGATGATTAGATTCATTCAGTGCAAAAGAAGCTAAACCTTTCTCAGTGCACCGATCAAGAAAAAGTTATCTACGCTGCTCACCAAATAGAAGGTGCCACATCAGATGGTGGGAGAACTATTGTGCGGTGCATGAGGACCAGGAGAACATCACTCAGACAGAGTTCACCATAATTTTTCGCCATGCCCATATCCTTGATGGAGTGCTGGAAATGAAGAAGGAATAATTTTGTGAGCTACAACAAGGGAGTATGTCAGTAAGTGAATATCTCAATAGGTTCACATAGTTAGCTTGTTATGCTCCGGAAGATGTTGCCACAGATGATGCACATCAAAAGCGCTTCAAGAGAGAATCCAGGATTGAAGGTTCAAGTCGTTGGCAATGACTATGTTAGTTTCTAAAATATGGTAGATAAGGCCATACTTATTGAATAATCTAGTTATGAGATGGAAGAATCTCGCAAGCAGAAGATGATTCACCAAGAGGTTCAGTTGCAACAATCACAATGAGCCGATTCAACACATACAAGCCAGCCCATGTACCGCAATAGTTAGATTTCAGGACTCCAGCTCCAATGCCTCATTATGATATTTTGGGACCACGCCCTATCAATGTCAGCAATCAGCCTCAGAGGGAAAGAAGCTCTACAACTTCATTTAATTGTTTCAAGTGCCAAGAGCTAGGTCATTTCGCTCGCAAGTGTCCGCAGAAGCGTCAAGCTTACGTGCCCGGGTTCCTATCCTGCAACACCTGAAACATACGAGGAAGATTGTCAAATGGCACCTCAAAAGATCCGAACTGTTTTTCCAACATCTTCTACTTCACACGCCATGCCTTTGCGTAGCTAATCTTGTACTTGAATTTCTTTTCGATAGCCACCATGATGTGTGTGGCCTCCATGTTCTTCTTCTCCACTTTCTCTCTATACATCAGATTGGCTATAAAGGCAAACGTTGGGTTATGATGCCTCCGCAAAACACTATTGAGAATGCAGGAGTGCGGCTCCACCTTTGACACAATCCAGTGAATCTCATACTTCTGTTTACGTGCATGCACCCTCCAAAGGCAACCGGCCTACTCGCACTTCATGGTGTACTGCTGTTGGCTAGATTTCACGACTCAAAAAATCCGCTGCATTGATAGGGCCCATAGCTTGATAGAATCCTGCAACGATGCCTTATCAGCAAATATTGAATGCAACTGAACCTCTGTGCCATGATACTCTCATGGTGATTCGTGTTCATCATGTGTGGCATCACCCTCAACATCAAACCGATTTCATTCCTACGGGATGGGAGCTTCGTCCTCATCCGAACTGTCCTTGTCGTCCTCCTGTACAACTTCCTCTTCAGCCCAAGCCATCCGGTCATCTCTCTTCATTTGATGCACTATGTACTCCATATGCTCCCCTTCATCGGCTTATCCTGTAGCCTCACCACTCCGTGACCATTCTTCCTCTCCTCCATGTACCGTATCGGTCTCGTCATGAGCAACTTCCTTCTTTTCACCAACATGCGGGGCGCCTGAGCTGCTCACACCTCCTGGATGATGGTCGTCCGCACGACCTTGCACAACTTCTATTGGGCATGGTTGCACAAGCATACGCACTCGTATCCACGGCGTCAGCACCCTTGCACTAACCCCATCCACGCAATAGTGCGCATCCATGTTTTCAACTTCCATCTAATGTCCGTAAGAGACGAGCTCCAAAATCCTTGTATGACGATGCTGCACACCTCAAGGTCCAAGGAGAAACCGCGGGTGAGCCTGTGCATCATATCTGCGATTTGAGCATTCTTGTCATTCGAGTGTACCAGAGTGGCTGGCGCAAAATGCTCAAATCAACACCATTCAGATCTTTACGAATGGTACCAACACCGTAATGCACTTTTAATGTAGTGGGTATCGGCATTACTGATGTCTGCCTGCATATATTTTCAATGTTGCAACTAGTCAAATCGTATCACACATTACAGAAGTATTGATGTACTGTAATTTACATTTCAATGACCATTCGCCTATTGTAACCAACTATACTACTCTCATAGCATTAACTCTCTATCGGCCGCACCGACGCTGCTCTTGTCTTGCTACTCAAGCTCTCTCCTACGGCAAGTAATTCCTAATGGGTTTCGATAATTTACATGACATATCGATTTAAATACTGATGTATCAGTTATAACGGTACACATGATTTTTCAATGTACTAACGACATTACATTCATTCATAATTAATCATAAATATTACATATTATTGTTTTTTATAAAGCAAACTATTAAATTCCATCAAAAATATTGACTGAATTTTGAATAACTACAAATTTCTACGGAGGCTTAATTTCTACATAACATTGACTAAAGTTTCTACAACTATAATTTCATATGGATGCTAATTTGTTAAGGATGTTAATTTTTTACAACTTCAGGTTACTACGGATGCTAATTTTCTATAGGTGCATTGACTAAATTTTCTATATCAAAGTTGTACTATTCTTTTCTACATCTACAATTTTCTACAGATACTAACACTAAATAAACTATCTGCTTCATATACAAAATATGAACTACAACATACAAAAATATTTACCTTATAGAAATCGTGTAACCTCTCTTTCTTCCTTTCCCTCTCCTCTCCTCCTTCCTCTCCATTTCTCTCCTCTCCTTTTCTTTCCTCTCTCTCTCCTCTCCTCTGCTCTTCTTTCTTTCCTCTCTGTTCACCACGCGGTCAAGCACCCGCTCGGTCGTGTGGTCCATTTATATGCACTTCCAGTCATCTAACCCTTCGGTAACTGGAATTGCAATCGCTTGGCGGTTTGGTGACTACAATTATTTCGCTTAACGGCCAGCGGATTGCTTACATATCACGCGATCATTGGGCGATAAGTTCCAGTCACCCAACGGTTCAGCCATTGGAACCCATTTCTATAAAAATATTCGCATGGGTATATTTTTGTTATTTTGAATAAAATATAGATTATTTATATAAAAAATTCGCTTATATTTGATACTAGGAATCACCAGCAGCGTCAATCAGCCGGTACTCCATGGTGATCATGGGCACGAAAACCACACAAAGCCACACCGCAAACTCAGCCAAAAACATGGTAGCGAGCTAGCATTCCCATCAAAATTCACCTCATAAAACAGTAGTCAACACACAAAATTCACCTCATAAACACAAGCAACACCGAGGGATGCAGCATGCGGCACTGCACCTAGGAACTGCAAAGGAGCACCTGGGGCACGGGCAAGCGCAGTCGCACGAGCAGCACGGGCTGCAGCAACTCGCGCACCCGACGCGGCACCGGCAGCAAAAGCAGCCGCTGCTGCAGCAACGGGACAGCCTTTGCAGCGCTCCACAGGAGCAGCAGCTGCAGCTCAACCTCTTGAGCAGGGAGGAGGAGGAGGAGGAGCACCCGTCGCAGCAGCAGATCCACAAGAGGTAGCTCAAGCACGTCCTTGCTCTGCACAGGCGTGTTACCTCAGTAAGTGATTATTATTAATATAGGTAACAGTGAGGCTATATATATAGAAATCATTCATGGTATATGATAAGTATTTAGCCTTGTTATGCAAATGTTATCGAGGTTTGTGTTTGAATTTAGGAGTTTACAATATTCAGAGTTGTTGTCAGGTTTTAATTGGTCTAGCAATGGCGGTCTGACCAACGGCTATGGAACGGTTAGATCGGCCATATGTCTTTTGGAAAATGAACAACGGATACTTGCGTAGATATGTTTAAGGATGTCTTTGCACTATGTGTCACCTAAATTGAGTTCTAAGCAAAAATTAGATAGAATTTAACTGAAATTCCAGAGATAGTGCGTAACATCCATTTCCTGTTTTTCTTGAAGTAAATTAAAGCTTAAATTGAATTTTTAGAAATTAAAATGATTAATTTGAGTAAAACAAATATCAAATAATTCCAAAAAAATATTGGAGTTCTTGGTGCTCAGAACTATTTTCTAGAATTTTTTTGGATTTTATACAAGCTTGTTGCTATTTATTTGACTTTGTTTGATTTTCTGCTAATTTAAAAAGGAAAACCAGTTAAAACCCTGGAAATTAACTCGGGCCAAAACCTTTCTCACCGGCCCAAACCCTTTTCTCTTTCCTCCCGGGCACTAGATATGCTCCCATATATATACATATATATATATACATATATATATATATACATATATATATATATATATATATATATATATATATATATATATATATATATATATATATATATATATATATATATATATATATATATATATATATATATGCGCTCACTCTTGCTATAAACAATGCCTGCTTAGTTGCTATAGGACAAGGTTACGTCACCACGGATGAGATATTTCATGAGGAGTATCTTAAAGATCGTGGAAACTAGGCCACGCTACCCCAATCGATTGCCTATAGGCATATGAATATGCTACATTTGAAGTTATCTTTATTTTTTTCGCTGCAATAATTTTCCTTAGTTAAGCCCTGCGAGGCCAATAAATGTAAACATTGACCATAAGGTCACAACCCAGTTCTTCAATAGTATTTATTAGCTTCTTACTTATCCTTGTGTATAGATGATATTACATTGATGTTGCCACTGTATACACTAGCGTGATTCTAGACTAGTGTAGTATACACAGAGGATCTGAATTTAAATGTTCAAGTTCCGACAGGATGTTTTCTTGTACTATTAAGCAGGCAGACTGGCCAAACCATGGCGGTCATACCGACATGGTGGCAGCGGTCGTACTGGCATAGGTGGTCTGACTGGCCAGGTAATGGTGGTCAAACCAGCTTTTGGTGAATTGGTGCTGGAATTATGCATTTTAGTTTGAGGTTTGGTCTTGGGGTTATGATTAGTATATGAACATGGTTGAGTGTGTGCACGATATGGGTGCCGGTGTTTTGTGTGGTGTGTTGCATGATGCATTGTTCTTACTAACATGAGTCAGGTGTATAGAAGTTGTGCTCGAGATGGTTACTTGGTCTTTGGATGTACAGGTGACTTAGAGGATGTTAACGGTTAACGGCAATGGATTGGGACTAGGTGGGGGAGCTGAGGTCGGAGTGGTCGTGTGAGTCTTAGTGAGTCTACGTGACTCAAGTGAGAAGCACAAAGAATACAATAATTGTGAAGAGACGAGTTTGTGCATGTAGTGCACCAAGTGACGAGGCTGATGCACGTAGAGACAGATCGGGGGAGTTCAAAAGCGCGAAGAAGTGACGGCTAGTTATTAAGCACTATGGACTACGTGTCAAAGCGTACGGAGATGCTTTGAGGTGAAGGTAAAGATTCTTGATTTTGTGTCGTGTGGTGCTACGTGATGGTTTACTTGTTTGTGCTGGTTGTACAACTCTGGAGTTAGGTAATGGTGAGGCGGAAGGGATCAGGGCTAAGCTAGGGGAGCTGAGGTCTAGAGCGATCAAGGTATTGCCAGAAGATAGCAGAGACTAGCGGAGTGGTTACAAGCAGGGAAGACAAGAAACTGGAGTGGGAGCTACCAGTGGTGGATATGGTGGACAATGTAAGGTGGATTGGGGCTAAACGTAAAGAAAAGTTAAGGTCCAGAATGATCAGGGAAGTAAGGTGCTGTCATGGTGCACAGAGTAGCATGTGCCACGCTAAGTGACTTAGGCCTGTTTACAAGCGAGGATGGTTCTGTGGGGTCCGAATGAGTGAGAGACTTGGCAGTAAGGCATTGAGACTACTACATGGAGTTGAAGATAAAGCACAGTACTGCTTCAAGGCAAGGAAAGTCATAACTTCGTGGAAGATGGTATTGGGGCATAATGGCCTTTTTGCCCTAAATCAAAATGTTGGGACTTGATCAAACCACGACGCGAGGAGGCACAAGAGAGATCATTTAGGTTAAGGATGTGCTAAAAATATTAAATGGATTAAGTGTTGATTCGCTAACGGGTTAATGGTTGTGTGTGCTTTGAGAAACGTGCATGTATGAGTGACCCGGTGTGGTGTTGGGTTAATAGGTTAGCCGTTAGCCTATGTAAGTAGATAAAATTCAAATAGATGTGCTAATTAGGGTATCTTATAAACCTCCACTATATAAAGAGATGATTTGAGAGAGTTAGCGTAAGCTCTCTAGGAAGCTAAGTAAAAGAGAGTGAGGGTTCTTGTTGAGAAGCTTTGAGAGATAATTTGTGGCTCTTTGTCTTGAGTTTTTATCATCTTTAGACTTTGTAGTTGGCTAGAGAGTGGCTGTAAATATTCAGCTCAAAGTCTCAATAGATATTAAAATTCATCTAAGCCTTTCTCCTTTTGGCTTGAGTGTTGAAATCTTTATTTGTCTTGTTTTTTGGTGTTTCCTTCTCTACTTTTGATCTTACTTTTTGTCAAAGATATGTTAGTAAAAGAGATATCTTTTGGAGACTAGATCTCATGCATTTAGACACATTCCATAGCAAGTTCTTGTGATCATCTGATTTTGATTCAAAAAAGTTTGATTTTGGGAGGTTTTGATCTTAAGGGCTTTTATCTTAGGTTCTTATGGTTGTTAGGCTTGCTGGAATGTGTAGGAGTAGATCTAATGTCATCTTAACTATTTTTTACCTATAAGTAAGCCTTGATTCAAGTTCATGTATTTTGCTCAGTTTTAGTACAACCTTACTCAAATGAAAAGGTTAGAATTTTGTAATGATCTTCTTAATCTTTTATTGGAATACGTTTTTGACATTCTAGAGAAGGTGCACGCTAAATTTCAAGTGATTGGAGCTACGTTTCAAAAGTTGTACAAGTTTCTCTCTTTATCTTTTGTGCTGATTTTATCAAGAGGTCAGCCGCAGAGATCAGAACGTCCAAAGCCGGTTAGACTGTCGAAAGGAGAAGTCAAACCGCCCCTACCTGGTCAGACCACCCTTTGTACCACAGTCAGACCACCCAGACATGTCCCAAACTCATTTAGCTCCGTTTTTCTTAGAGCTTTCATCGTGGATGCTTAATCTTTGATCTCTATATTTTCATATAACTATTAGAGTGAAAAACTTTGATTGCACTTTATAAAAAGATTTTAAAAAGATGTTTTATAGTATTGACTCCTATTCATCTTCTTAGTCGCCGTTTCTGATCCATGATTCCGTCGAATCGACGATTATTAGTACAGCAGTTATTAGGGCAACAATGAGTTGACGGTTCTGCGGAACATCAAATCGATGATTATTAGCACAGGTAACGACAGGTTCAGTGATATTATTAAGGGGAGTAACAACGAGCTAATTGCTCTGTGAGATGTCATGCTGATAATCTATATTGTTAAGGTAAGTAATGGAAAGTTAATAGGGGTGCAATCGGGTCGAATTCGGACGGATATTGCTCATAAAATATCCTAACTCATATTTTTTCTCAGATTCGGGGTCGGATACGGTAAAACCGGATATGGATTCGGAGTATTCGAAATTTCGAATACGGTGCCGCCGGAACGGATACCTGATGGTTTCGGATTGAAAACGGATAATGTAGACGGATAGTACGTGCATACGAAAAAGGAACATATGCTAAACCATACCACCATCACTTCAAGCCTTAAACCGTTAGATATAAGTACATAACAGTGATTATAATTCATCAGCCAAAGATGGTGTGGCGTTTCCCCCAAAATTGCCCATTGAGGTGTGGCGCTTCAAGATGAATCTTGGTTCTTGACGGACAACATTTTCTTTTTCTAGGCTAAAGAAAATTTTTCTAAATTAAGGTAGAGACAGTAGACAATTGGGGATAATAGACTTTTGATAAATTTACCTGTTCATTTACTGAAGCATGCCAAAGTTCATCGTTTAATAATACTCTGATTACATGCTTTTCATTTCATTACCTAGGAAGAGTGATCTTAATTAGCAAATTTAGGATTCCAATTGCACAAGCAACAAAATTAGAAATAAAACACTATTTGTATATTTATAGTTGCCACAACTGAATGTCATATTCCTTTGAGAGAACTTAAGCTTGCACGATCCAGAAAAACTTTCTATACACTGCACACCTCAACCAACCAACATGACAAAAAAACACAAATACTAGCAAAATAAAAGGTGAATTCTTAGCTCTTACCAGATATCCGGCCGAATATCCGACCGGATAATTATCCGGTATCCGAATACCGATACTATTCGGTCGGATAACAACTCTCCCGAATCCGAATCCGAATTCGACCGGATACTAAATTCCCTTCCTGAATCTGGTACCGACCGGATTAGGTACCGGATCGGTCGGGATTAACCCAACCCATTTGCACCCCTAAAAGTTAATGATCGAGATTTGTATAGTGGAGGGGCTGCATAAGAAAATTGGCAATCGTTGAGCCTCAAACGAAAAGAAGAGAAAGTGATACAAACTGTCCTGACGCTTAATTATAGGAAATATATAACAGAGTTTACTATTTCTTTAATATTATCGTGATTATGAGAACATTGAGTCAAACACTTTGTATAAGTTGACTGATTTGGCGTTCTTTTCTGTCCTAACAAAGGAGAGATTAACTAAACTATATTTGTTCCATCTGAACTAACTGAACTGAAGAATCAGAGCATGGCTATCGAAGTTGTTTCCTCACTCAAAGTCTCATGCCGTGAACTCAGTAAGGAGGTGTACTAGCTGATAAATGAAAAAAAAAACGTCTATCTGCAATACAAACAATTTCAGGACATACATCATGGTGCAAATTAATGTGATGGCGCGCGATGCACGAAAAAACAGGGAATATACAGAAATATGAACAGACTGTATAAGGTGAGGATATTTGAATCTGTGCTTTGAATATGTGCAGATTAGTTATGTTCCTGTGTTCATTAGTTCAATTCTGTCAAAGAATAATTAACTAGGAAGAACATGATAGTGTACCCTAAGAAGTACGAACCACGAACATATATTAAGATCTGGGAATAAAGAAAGTACCGAAACTTCTTCAAAAAGCGATGAGATTGATCAGTATTTCGCTTCTCCGATGAACTGCTTGTAAAAAGGGATAATAAGAAAAGGTATCATTTATGTGAAGTTGAAAGACAAATTTTCAACCTGAAAATCCATACATCGTTATGAATGGATCGGCGTTCCTTCCTATGAACTCATCAACCCTGCAAAATTTATCAATTAAAGGGACAATCGACGATCATCTTTGTCCATGTTTTCGACAAGAAAAATTTATTTCAGGTGAGCTAATTCGATTTTCTGCACAAACCTTCAACCAATTCTCTGGTTCAAACAACTGGTTGATTCAAAAAAAAAAAAAGAGCAAGAGAAAATATGCTCAAAGCACAGTAACCCAAAGGGGACAAACACTTTTAGGTCTTCAACTCATCTTCACAAGAATTAGTTCTAAATAGTTGTCCTTTTGCACAATTCCACGTGAAAAGTTGGTTTGCACTAACTTTTTGAATGCTTGCACCTGACGTACCCTAGGCATCTTTGACACGAGAACATGCTCTGAAGACTGAATAAAATCTATACATATGAATTAGGAATAAATATACTTTACCCCTAAACTATGTGTTGTCTAACTTTCAACCTCTAACTACGAAATCAGGTATCCAACATCTCTCAACTATCAAAACCGTCAACTTTACCCTCTAGACCCAAACCATAGTGGTTTCATCTGACGTAACGTCTACTCAATAAACACATAAGCATATGTTCGATGATATGTCAGCCAGTCAGTAAATAAAAGCAAAAAATAAATATTTATAGACCCACATGTTATTCTCTCATGTATTTTCTTCTTCATCCCCTTCTCACTCCTCTCTCTCTTCCGTCTCTCACGCTTTGCTTCTTCCGTTTCTGGATCAGCTTCGGCATCGGCGGCGACTACCCGCTGAGCGCCGCCATCATGTCAGAGTACACAAACAAGAAGACTTGTGGCACCTTCATCGTCGTCGTGTTCGCCATGTAGGGATTCAGCATCCTCTTTGGCACCATCGTTGCGCTCATCGTCTCAGCGCAGTATACGGCGCTCATAGCCCACAGCACAAAGTAGGCCGCAGTCGACATGTCCAAGGTGGTCAACCAGGAGATCATGGAGGAGCAATAGCAGGTCGAGCGCTAGGTGGTCACCGTCAACAGCTGGGGGCCTCTTCTTGCCGCAGTTCCTGCGGGGAACTGTGGCGCCATAGGCTGCACCTCCTAGCGACCACCACCACGTGGTTCCTGCATTGTATCGCCATAAAATCCTTGTAAAACTGCGTCATCCATCTGTACTCAACATGAAGTTTCCATTTTTCTCACTTTCAGCTCGTTTCCTTAACTAAGCCAACTAAGCCACCTGGAACGTGGTCGTCTTCTCGAGTGATGTCGGCCGCCCTCCGCCATACTCCATAGTCATTCCCGCTACTACAGTGATCTCCTACAAAAATCTCTCACGTCACATTGTGTCTCACCTCCTATATTGTGTTTCCCCTCAATCGGGTCATCTTCTTTAACTCCAGTCAACCTCACCGCCACGCCATAGGTCTCCCCCTCGGTGAGATGATGTCCAATTCGTCCTCCTCAGAGTATCCTAGACATCCCCTTGATCTAACCCAACCCTCATTTGTGAGATGATAATCCTGACATATCGTCTACAGGAGACGCGCGGGATTGAGTCACCCGGAACCAATAAAAGGCGCGAACCTTCAGTTTGTGTTAGCGTCAGTTGACTTCTGATTTTTCGGTTCAGTTAGCGTCATTTGTTTTGCTTCCCGTAGAGTGCGGTCTGCACGTTTTATCAGTTTGAGTGGATCACGGTATAAGCGGATCCATTAGTTAGAGTCATGTTTTTGTTATGTAATCGCTTTGTATTGCTCCTGAGACTAGTTGAGAATACACTCTGAAAATTGCCCCAAAAACATCCTGCTGTCATCTGTTCTTCAGTTTTCTGAATATTACTGTAGCTCGTCTGAAAATACAGACTAGAGAGAGGATCAGTGAGGTGTGGCGTGAAATCCTGGCCTGATCTCCAACATCTGGTATCAGAGCTTTAGGAAGAACACCCGAGGATCCTCACTTCCACAGAATGGCGATGATTCCACACACTGCGGTGAAAGAAAGCGGCGGTACACCGTTTCACATGCCGATGCTGAACTCCGGGAACTACACGGTGTGGGCTATCAGAATTGAGGCAATTCTTGATGTCCAGGGTGTATGGGAGGCAGTGGAGCCGGCGGAAGGAGCTCAGGTAGATGTGAAGAAAGACAAGGTGGCTCGGGCACACATCCTACAGTGTGTTCCTGAGGACGTTCTTCTCCAGATCGCAAAGAAGAAGATGGCGAGGGAGATTTGGAGCAGTCTCAAGACAAGGTATGTGGGAGCAGACCGAGTGAAGAAGGCTCGTTTACAGACTCTGAAGAGCAAATTTGATGCCCTCCGAATGTCGGAAACCGAGTCAATTGACGAGTTTACCGGCAAAATCAGCACCCTGTCCAGTAAGTACACCTCCCTCGATGAGACACTTGATGATTCAGTCCTCGTCAAAAAATTGCTCGATTCTGTTCCCGACAAATTTCTCCAAGTTGTCGCCGGGATCGAACAATTTTATGATCTGGAGACAATGGCATTTGAAGAAGCAATTGGACGGCTCAAGGCATATGAAGAGCGAGCTGCACGGCAGTGCAGCAGCATTGGCAACGCCCAAGGACAACTGTTGCTCACTCACGCCGAGTGGCAGGCGTGGCAGAAGGGCGATGCTGCTGAAGGCTCATCAGGAGGGAGGGGCGTGGGTCCAGCTCCATTGACCATGGCAAGTGGCGTGGACGCGGGTGCAGCAGAGGACGATCCGGCCGAGGCATGTCGCGCCAGGAAAGTGCAGGAGGCACTGGCGCTGTAGGAAATGGTACTCGTGACAAAAGCCACATCAAGTGCTACAGCTGCAAAAACATGGGCCATTTTGCGTCTGAATGCCGAAGCAAAAGGCATGAGGAAGAGGCTCACCTCACCTGAACAACTGAAGAAGAACTAGCATTAATGCTCATGGTGTCACACGAGGGGGCGTGCCATGTTCAGGAACGGCAAGGTGAAGTGTTGCTCAGTGAAGAGAAGATGACGACAGAATTGCATCTCGGCAGCAAGAACTTTGAAGCCTCAGACACATGGTACCTCGACAATGGGGCTAGTAATCATATGACTGGCCACAGGGAATATTTTCAAGACTTGGATGAAGCAGTCACCGGCAGAGTGAGGTTTGGTGATGGGTCTTCTGTCAGAATCAAGGGCAAAGGAACAATAGTATTTACCTGCAAGAATGGAGACCAAAAAGTTCTTCAAGAGGTATACTACATCCCTGATTTATGCAGTAACATAATTAGCATTGGTCAGTTGACTGAAGAGGGGACTGAAGTGCATATAGTTGGAGAGAATATGAGGGTGGTTGACAAAACTGGGAAATTGTTGATGTTGGTGAAAAGAACATAGAATCGCCTGTACAAGATAGAGTTGATGACCTCCAAGGCAGTATGTCTGTTGACAAGTCTTGAAGATCCATCATTGTTGTGGCATGCAAGATTAGGACATGTCAACTTCAAGAATTTCAGGCTGTTAGGAGAGAAGAACATGGCAGTTGGAGTGCCACTACAGACCAAACCCAGGAACTTCTGTGAAGCATGTGTGATCACCAAGCAAACAAAATTACCATTCCCACACCAAGCAAGTTTCAGAGCACAAAGACCCCTCGAGCTCCTCCATGCTGATTTGTGTGGGCCGATCTCTCCTTGTACATTGGCAGGTAGTGAATACTTTATGTTAATTGTTGATGATTGCACACGGTGGATGTGGTTATACACACTTGCTGCAAAAGGTGACGCATTTCAGGCATTCAAAAAGTTTAAGATTCAAGTAGAGAGCAAGACTGGGCACAAGATTGGGACTCTTCGGACAGACCGCGGTGGAGAATTTCTTTCCACTGATTTCACCCGTTTTTGTGAAGATGCAGGCATTGAACGACATCTCATGGCTCCCTACACACCGCAGCAAAATGGTGTTGTAGAGCGCCAAAATCGTTCAGTGATGGCCATGAGAAGATCTTTACTCAAGAGCATGAGTGTGCCGACAAAATTCTGGGGAGAAGTAGCAAGACATGCAGTGTATTTGCTAAACCGACTTCCAACTAAGGCACTTGAAGACTGCACACCATTTGAAGCTATGGAGGGAAGGAAACCACACCTTGCACACCTGAAGGTATTTGGTTGCACGGCATATGTGAAGAAAACCAGCTATACCAAGAAACTTGAGGACAGGAGTACTCCAATGGTGTATTTGGGCGTCGAAGAAGGGTGCAAGGCACATCGCTTGTTTGACCCGAGCCGAGGCAAGCTTCAAGTAAGCAGAGATGTCATATTTCAAAAAAAAATTCAGGGTGGAATTGGAATGCAGGAACTGACAATGCAAGGGAGTCATCGGATTTTGTCGTTTTGGACAAATTCTACTCAGATGAGATGCCTGCAGTCCCAGACATAGAAGAAAGTGCAGAAGGTGTGCTGATGCCCACGGCAGCCGGGGTAACTGAAAATTCAGCTAGTTCGACAACTTCAGAGTTACCCGTGACAGAAGCGACAAACTCAAATGCTTCACCTTTCAGCAATCGAGCAGCGACAGGGTCCCCGGTGTCATTTTCACCTTCGTCTCATGATGGACCAGTTCGTCTCAGATCTCTTGCAGATATCTATGCACATACTGAAGAGATGGCTGAGAATTATGAAGAGGAAGGTGTGGCAATGATGGTGCTGTTAGAAGAACCAACAGATTTCCGAGAGGCAGCAAAAGATAGTTGTTGGTATGAAGCAATGGAACAGGAGCTCATGTCCATTGAAAAGAACAACACATGGACTCTGACTGAACTTCCCCCTGGACAAAAACCCATCGGTTTGTAGTGGGTATTCATGTTGAAAAAGGACTCTGAAGGGAGAATTGTCAAACACAAAGCAAGGTTGGTGGCGAAGGGATATGTCCAGAGGCAGGGCATTGACTTTGAGGAAGTTTTCGCACCAGTTGCAAGACTTGATACCATTCGAGTCATCCTGGCGCTTGCTGAAAATCAAGGCTGGGAGGTGCATCACCTAGATGTGAAAACAACATTTTTAAATGGAGAGCTAGAAGAGGAAGTCTACGTTACTCAACCGGAGGGTTTTGAAGTACAAAATCAGAAGCACAAAGTGTACAAGTTGACAAAAGCTCTTTATGGCTTGCGACAAGCTCCACGAGCTTGGAACGTTCGCTTGGACAGGAGTTTGAAAGAGCTTGGTTTCAGCAGATGTTCCCAGGAGCAGGCAGTCTACACAAAAAGAGAAAGTGGAGAAAAGGTAATCGTTGGAGTTTATGTAGATGACCTCATCGTGACAGGAAGTAGCATCGATGAAGTGCAGAAATTTAAACAGCAAATGATGAATGAGTTCAAGATGAGTGATTTGGGACTCCTCTCATGCTATTTGGGGATTGAAGTGGAGCAGCAGAAGAATAGAATTCTACTCAAGCAGTCGGCATATGCTAGGAAGGTGCTATCTCAGTTTGGTATGGCAGATTGCAACGCAACTAAATACCCGATGGAGCCCAAGATGCAGTTACACAAGGACATGGATGGGACAATAGTTGATGCCACTGAATACAGACGTGTCATAGGTTGTCTCATGTACTTGTTGAATACTCGGCCAGACCTGTCATTTGCCGTAGAAGTTGCTAGCAGGTATATGGAAAGACCCACTGTCATGCATTTCAAGGCGATCAAGCAGATTCTCAGGTATTTGAAGGGAACAATCCACTTCGGACTTGTGTATGAGAAGGGAAATTGCGATACCAGCCTCTGTGGTTACTCGGACAGTGATTTGGCTGGAGACCCTGAGGGGAGAAGGAGTACGAGTGGGATGACTTTCTACCTCAATGGAAACTTGGTGTCCTGGAACTCGCAGAAGCAGAAAACAGTGGCTTTATCGTCTTGTGAAGCTGAGTTCACGGCAGCGACAACAGCTGCTTGCCAGGCACTATGGTTAAGGAGTCTGGTTGGAGAGCGGACAGGAACATAACTGAAGTCAGTAACTTTGTTTGTCGACAATCGCTCGGCAATTGCTCTCATGAAAACCCCTATGTTTCACGGCCGCAGTAAGCACATAGACACCAGGTTCCATTTCATAAGGGAGTGTGTTGAGAGGGGACAGATCAAAGTTGAATTCATTCACTCAGGAGAGCAGAAAGCAGACGTGTTGACAAAGGCACTGTCAGGCGTGAAAATGGCAGCTATGCGTCAGCTGCTTGGTGTTCGAGACTTGGAACCATGTCAGGATTAGGGGGGAGTATGTGAGATGATAATCCTGACATATCGTCTACAAGAGACACGCGGGATTGAGTCACCCGGAACCAATAAAAGGCGCGAACCTTCAGTTTGTGTTAGCGTCAGTTGACTTCTGATTTTTCGGTTCAGTTAGCGTCATTTGTTTTGCTTCCCGTAGAGTGCGGTCTGCACGTTTTATCAGTTTGAGTGGATCACAGTATAAGCGGATCCATTAGTTAGAGTCTTGTTTTTGTTATGTAATCGCTTTGTATTGCACCTGAGACTAGTTGAGAATACACTCTGAAAATTGCCCCAAAAACATCCTGCTGTCATCTGTTCTTCAGTTTTCTGAATATTACTGTAGCTCGTCTGAAAATACAGACTAGAGAGAGGATCAGTGAGGTGTGGCATGAAATCCTGGCCTGATCTCCAACATCATTCAAAGCTAACCATTGTTGTGGAGCTCCGCCGCCACGTCCCCGCATCTTCGTCCTCAGTCATGCCCGGGCAATCTCTAGCTTGAGAGAAGCAGTGGATGAGATGGCTGGCTGCCTTGCTCAAGATCCGGCATCGCTGTAGAGAGAAGGAGGGAGAGGAGGAGGAGAGTGGTGTTGGTAGTGACGCCTGGCAGGTGGCCGGCGAGCCCAGCCCAGCCCTGACTAGAGCTTGAGAGAGAGACGGATAGAGAGAGAAGAGGAGAGGAGTTGGGGAGGAAGGAGACATGTGTATGACATGTGGGCCAACACAACTTATTTATTGCTGCCCTAGTCCAGCGATGCTGACATGTGGGTCCATTATATATTTTTATTTTTTCTGATCTGTAAAGAAATGAAGATAAATAGTATCCACATGCTATCTAGGTCAGCAAAAATTGAACATGTAGGTGCCACATTAGCCAAAACCATGGTGGCTTATGAGGGGGTGTTTTGCATGGTTTTGAGAGTTTAAGAGTGTCGAAAGTCTAGTTTTGTAGTTCATGGTTGATTTCTAGACTTTGACAAGAGTTTAAAAAGGTAAAGTAGACTCATTCATATGAATTATAGTCATTTATCCCAAGATCACATTTCCAATTTACCTAAATCAACTGTAATATTTCCTAAAAACTACTAATATCCAGAGTTGGTATAATGTTTCTGTAGCCTACTCCTTAATTTGCAATAGGAAAAAAAGAAGAAAGAGAGAGAACAAAACTAAAAATTTACTGTAGCTTACTCTTTGCAGCATCTGGAGGCAACATGGACCGCTTCAATGGAATTTATTTCACCCTACAAGGAAAGAATTGTTTCTTGAATTAAGTATTTCAGGAAAACAATTTTTTATTCGAACCATTAGTAATATAAAAACGAGGAAAGGCCATGTGTTCAGCCTGTCTACTTTTCAGGTGATGTCTGAGATATTTTAACATGAAAAAACATTCAAAGCTAACTAATGAACCAAAAAAAAGAACATATATAGAGCTTATTTGAACGGGAACTGCGTACATAGTGTGATGTTGGAATCATACTTTGGATACTTTAAAATTGGTGCTAATATTTTTATCCCAAACAGCATAAGCATGCTAATTAATTTTTTTTAAAAAATAACCAGGACATCAGTTAGAAGGCAAAAACGATTAAGTATACTGTCGGGGGTACTAGTGCTTTTGCTGGCTCATCTGTCCATAACTGTCGCAAAAAATTGCACGAATATTTAAATGCTCAAAATGAACAGGTTGGACAGGAGGAAGGGTTAGAAAATTGTGGCAATTTCAATCATGGATAACTACGCGTATATATCCAACGGGTGCTGCTCCATACAGAACATGCCTAAGGCGAAAAGGCCACTTTGGAACTCATATATAACATATGGTCTCGAGGCCAACGTATATTTATTTTAAGGTATCGTAAAAGAGTTTTTATTTAAAGGCAAAAAAAAGAATACTCTAGTTTTTCATGTAAGCAGGACATCCACACATATCATGCATCTAAGAAATTACTTTTAAGCTAAAACTATCCCAAACAGACGCCAGTCTTTAGTCAACCAGCTTCTTGCACCGGTTAAGTGACGGTGTGGATTAGTCAAACCCGATGGAACCATCTGCCTGTTGAACATCTAGTCAATTTTCGGCATATTTTAATCCAGAAATTCATCATATAAAACATGACATACAAAATCATGAGTGATTCAACAATGATGTATTTATATTCGCTAACGAACAAGCTAACAACAGCACCTATTAACATATTCATAGCGCACAGAAACAAATACACCAGAGAAGTTTTCAGGTTATACCCGCGGGCGGGACCAGTGTCGGAGACACCGGATGCGCCGTTACCATCAGTCAACATGATGGCCTATTCGATGTAGTCGATCGAGGCGTGATGCAGGACGAGGCGTGATGTAGGAAGATGTTCGCCGTGCAGTCTCGCGAACAGTTCATCACCAGGAAGTAGACGACGTCACAGATTGAGCAGTCGCGCCAATGCGCTCCCCAAAAACTTGATCGCCCGTCTACCTGTGCAGGTACACAAACGGACAGAGTTTCGGAGGCCTACTCGCCCAGAACCCTTTGCGCGCAAGGTTCTGGACCGGAGATTGCAGAAAACAGCACAGCAGCAGAGAATTGCAACCAACAAAAAGAAGGAAAGGACCGGTTATGTAACTGCACCTGGGAGCTGGAGAGATGAGTCTGGACACCATAATGGGTCCGTTACCAGTAACGGACGCCATAACCACGGTGCAATCAACACGTCCGTTACAGCCCACTAACGCGTCTTAACACGACCGTTACAATCCTTAAAAAGTTGGCCCAGCACATCACGTCCGGACAGGTCAGTCCGTCCGTACGACCGACTGACCGACCGACCGCCCGCCCACCCGCCACGCCTCGCCTCGTCTCGTCTCGGCGCGGCGCGGCACGACACAGCGGCGCGCGCGCGTGGCATCCCAACTGCCCTCCTCAACTTGTCTATAGGAGCACACAATTGCAACACATTTAAGTTGAGTCAATTCCTTGTCAGTTTTCCATGTGTGACTAACCGTTATTGCACCTAGCATTAATAGTGGGCCTAGGAATTTCATTTGATTAATTGCTAAATTAAAATGGACCAAGCCCAATTAATCCAACAATCCCCACCAAATTTCAAGGTACACGAGAAATGCTCTCAGTTCTGCTGTTGTTTGATATACCAGTGTTTCGATGGAGACTGTTAAGTTGAACATCCACCTAGAGAAAGAGTTACACTCATCCACAACTGAACAATGGACTATGCCTTGAATTGACAGTTTGTGCGAACAAGCTTTACCCAATTCCTTTACTAGTACTAGGCTGCCTAAAGCATCCCCTCTGGTTGGAGCGTATAAGTCATACTCCATGCCTATTCATGAGTATCTAGAGATCACCCAAATCTCATAGACTGTGACCAGCAGTCGAACTCATATAGATGTGTTCCTTCTAAGATGTCCTGTAGGCCAACATCTCTGCTTTAAATAAGCCACTCGGATCACATTGAGGTAAAAACCAACCTGCCATACAGAATAGGAGAGAAGCGCATCACTGAAGAAATGAGCCCTGTAAAGGTCTCTCCTCCCAGTCAACCAACAGCTTGTTTCACCATCCTACTTCACGTGATCTCCGATCACGTAGAACATGTTACCATTGTGGTATGACTCATGTGGGTCTCAGGCCCATCTCACTCGATGCACTATCTATCACATTACGTGATAAACCCTTTGTAAATTGGTCGGCCAAATTATTAGCTGTCTGAACATAGTCCAGCGCTATCACTCCGGAGTTTTTCAGCTTTCTGACAGACTTCAACCGCCTCTTAACATGCCTAGATGACTTCATGTTGTCCTTAGAACTGTTCACCTTGATAATTACAGTTTGATTATCACAGTTCATCAGGATAGCTGGTATCGGTTTTTCAACCACCGGCAAATCCATAAGGAGTTCGCGATATCTAACGCTGTGAGTTTTGCTTCCATTGTTGACCTCGTTAAGATGGTCTGCTTGCAAGACTTCCAGGAAACAGCACCACCTCCAAGTGTGAACACATATCCACTCGTGGCTTTTATCTCATCAGCATCAGAGATCCAGTTTGAATCACTGTAGCCCTCCAGTACCTTTGGGTACCCAGCATAGTGAATACCATAGCTCACGGTTGCCTTTAGATAGCGCATCACTCTCTCAAGAGCACGCCAATGATCATCTCCCAGATTTGAAACAAATCGGCTTTGCTTGCTCACAGCAAACGAGATGTCAGGTCTCGTAGCACTAGCTAGATACATCAATGAACCAATGATCTGGGAGTATCTCAATTGATCCCTTATTATTCTTCGATTTTTCCTCAATAACACACTAGGATCATAAGGAGTAGAAGCAGGCTTGCAGTCACTATAACCAAAGCGACTCAAGACCTTCTCCACATAGTGGGATTGCACAAGTGTAACCCCACCATCACCTCCTCTCAGTAGCTTAATGTTAAGAATCACATCAGCCACTCCCAAATCTTTCATCTCAAAATTCTTGGACAAAAAGTCCTTGACTTCCTCAATCACATTGAGGTTGGTCCCAAAAATCAGTATGTCATCAACATACAAGCACAAGATCACTCCTTCTCCCCCACTATAGCGATAGTACACACATCTGTCGGCTTCATTCACAACAAAGCCAGTAGATGTCAAAGTTCTGTCGAACTTCTCATGCCATTGCTTGGGTGCTTGCTTTATACCATACAAAGACTTTAACAACTTGCACACCTTTCCTTCTTGACCTTCTACCACAAACCCGTCTGGCTGATCCATATAAATCTCCTCCTCCAACTCTCCATTTAGGAAAGTTGTCTTAACGTCCATTTGATGAACGAGCAGACCATGAGAGGCAGCCAGGGCAAGTAGTACTCGAATTCTGGTCAATCGGGCAACAGGTGAATAAGTATCAAAGAAGTCCTCGGCTTCTTTCTGGGTACAACCCTTGGCCACAAGCCTTGCCTTGTACTTTTCAATTGTACCATCAGGCCTAAGCTTTTTCTTGAAAACCCATTTACATCCTACAGGTTTACACCCATAAGGACGGTCAACGACCTCCCAAGTTCCATTAGACATAATAGAGTCCATCTCACTCTGTACTGCTTCCTTCCAATAGTCAGCGTCAGGAGAAGAATATGCCTCTCAATGGTTCTTGGAGTGTCATCCACGAGGTATACAATGAAATCATCACCAAAAGACTTTGCAATCCTCTGTCTCTTACTCTTTCGAGTAACTTCATTGTTATCCTCGTCAGGATTTTCCATAGGCGTTTGCTCAACATGTTCTATTGGCACAAACGAATCAAGGGAAATTATAGGTTCTTGACTAGATGAGCTAGGTACATCACATTTCATAGGAAATTCATTCTCAAAAAATGTAGCATCTCTGGACTCTATGATTGTACCAACACGCACGTCAGGTACTCCAGTTTTTATAATTAAGAACCTATAACCCACGCTGTGCATAGCATAACCAAGAAATACACAATCTACGGTTTTTGGTCCAAGTTTGCGCTTCTTGACAATTGGCACGTTAACTTTGGCCAAACATCCCAGGTGTGCAAGTATGAGAGAGTCAACTTCTTCTTTTCCCATTCCTCGAATGGTGTTACTTCTTTGTTCTTTGTAGGAACTCTATTCAGGACATGACACGTGGTCAATATAGCCTCACCCCACCATTCCTTAGAAAATCCCGAAGTGTCTAACATAGCGTTAACCAAATCAGTTAGAGTGCGGTTTTTCCTTTCGGCAACCCCGTTTGATTCGCGAGAATAGGGAGGCGTCCTCTCATGAATAATTCCATGTTCCTCACAGAATAAAGTAAACTCATGTGAAAAATACTCTCCCCCGCGATCAGACATTACCTGCTTGATTTTCCTCTCAAGTTGGTTTTCTACCTCAGCTTTATAGATCTTAAAGTAATTCAACGCTTCATCTTTTGTTTTCAATAAGTACACATAGCAAAATCTAGTGCAATCATCTATAAGCGTCATGAAATATTTCTTTCCACCTTTAGGCAGCACGCCATTCATCTCGCACAAATCGAAATGAATGAGTTCTAACGGTGCCAGATTCCTCGCCTCTTTAGCTGCCTTGTGAGGCTTGCGAGGTTGTTTCGATTGAACACACGCATGGCACTTAGAACCTTTGACCAAAGTGAATTTCGAGATTAAACTCATATTAGCTAAGCGCGTCATACACCCAAAATTAACATGACAAAGTCGTGAATGCCAAATATTAGATTCATCATCATCGTTACACACATGGTTCACAAATTTATTATAGGAATCCATCAAAGAAAAACGGAACAAGCCTCCGCTCTCATAGCCTTTACCAACAAATATTCCATACTTAGACACGACACATTTATTGGACTCAAATGCAAGCCTAAAACCATCTCTACACAGTAGAGATCCGCTGACGAGATTCTTTTTTATGGAGGGGACATGCTGCACATTCTTCAGCTGCACGGTCTTTCCCGAAGTAAACTTCAGATCGACCGTACCAACACCATGAACAGCTGCATGCGATCTGTTCCCCATCAACAAGGAGCAACCTCGACCGACCTGATAAGATGAAAACAAGGAAATATAAGCACACACATGAATATTAGCACCAGTGCCAACCCACCACTCAGGTGATTGACAAACAGAAAGAACTGTAGGTAAATAATTATCGTACCCCGATGTTCCTCCAGCATCACTAATAACCATGTTGGCAGACTTCTTCGGCTTATCCTTGTGGTCTAGACAATCCTTAGCCCAATGGCCAGAATCACCGCACACAAAGCAAACTCAGTAGTAGCCTTGGGCTTGACAATATGCTTATTTTTCTTCTTATTGTGGAAAGCCTGAGGGTTCTTCTTCTGCACCAAATTGGCACTAGAACCTCCCTCAGCAGCAACTTTCTTGCCACGAGTATCTTTTGCCCTCGCCTTCTCTTCAACACCAAGAGTGCCAATGAGATCAGTAACACTGAACTCCTGCCTCTTGTGTTTTAGAGAGGTAGCAAAATCCGACCAAGAAGGTGGTAACTTGGCAATAATACCGCCAGCCGCAAACTTGTCTGGTAACTCGCACTTATTGTTCTCAAGCTCCTTTGCCAGCGCCTGAATCTCATGAGCTTGTTCTACTACAGAACGATCATCGACCATCTTGTAGTCATAGAACTGCTCCATGACATACAGCTCACCGCCAACATCGGAAACTCCGAACTTGGCCTCAAGTGCATTCCACATGTCTTTGCCCGTAGGCAAATGCATGTACACATCCACAATGTTATCCGCCAGTATGTTGACAAGTGCACCTCGAAACAAGTTATCCGCTACATTGAACTTGCGTTCGTCCTCAGCAGACAGAGGCTCAGCGGGCTTGCCTTGTGCAACATGAAAACATTCCATGGCCGTAAACCACAGGATCGCACGTGCACGCCATCTCTTAAAATTGGAACCATCAAACAGAGGGTGCGGCTTAAGCGACGCAGCAAAGCCAACTACCGAAAAAGACCTATCAAGTTTTTGGATTGTTGAACATCTAGTCAATTTTTGGCATATTTTAATCCAAAAATTCATCATATAAAACATGACATACAAAAGCATGAGTGATTCAACAATGATGTATTTATATTCGCTAACGAACAAGCTAACAACAGCACCTATTAACATATTCATAGCGCACAGAAATAAATACACTAGAGAAGTTTTCAGGTTTTACCCGCGGGCGGGGCCAGTGTCGGAGACACCAGATGCGCCGTTACCATCAGTCGACATGATGGCCTATTCGATGTAGTCGATCGAGGCGTGATGCAGGACGAGGCGTGATGCAGGAAGATGTTCCCCGTGCAGTCTCGCGAACAGTTCACCACCAGGAAGTAGACGACGTCACAGATTGAGCAGTCGCGCCAATGCGCTCCCCAAAAACTTGATCGCCCGTCTACCCGTGCAGGTACACAAACGGACGGAGTTTCGGAGGCCTACTCGCCCGGAACCGTTTGCGCGCAAGGTTCTGGACCGGAGATTGCAGAAAACAACACAGCAGCAGAGAATTGCAACCAACAAAAAGAAGGAAAGGACCGGTTATGTAACTGCGCCTGGGAGCTGGAGAGACGAGCCTGGACACCATAATGGGTCCATTACCAGTAACGGATGCCAAAACCACGGTGCAATCAACACGTCCGTTACAGCCCACTAACGCGCCTTAACACGACCGTTACAATCCTCAAAAAGTTGGCCCAGCACATCACGTCCGGCCAGGCCAGTCCGACCGACCGACCGACTGCCACGCCTCGTCTCGGCGCGGCGCAGCGCGGCACGGCACGGCGGCGCGCGCGTGTGGCATCCCAACTGCCCTCCTCAACTTGTCTATAGGAGCACACAATTGCAACCCATTTAAGTTGAGTCAATTCCTTGTCAGTTTACCATGTGGGACTAACCGTTATTGCACCTAGCATTAATAGTGGGCCTAGGAATTTCATTTGATTAATTGCTAAATTAAAATGGACCAAGCCCAATTAATCCAACACTGCCTACCTAAAATAATCAAAAGTGCGGACCATGCATTCGCGTATAGCTTGCCCCTAAACCCTAAAACAAAACCACCGAACTTCTTTTGTTTGATTCTTAGTATGTAGAGCTGGATCCTAAGATTCCTCTCTATAACTAGGGTTGAAAAAATAGCTCGAGGTTTGCGAGCTGGCTTGGCTAGTAACGAGTTCAATTTTTGAACTAAGCCGAGCCCCTCTTCAAGCTCGCAAAAAAAAATGGAGCCGAGCTCTAGCCACTCGCGAGCCTAGCTTGGCTCGTGTGACAGAGTGAAGACGTGCAACCCAGCACAGCCCAGTCACCTATGTGGCGCCCCTTGGCCCAACCCAGTCATGAGTCATCCTGTGCTAAGGTCCCTAACCCTTCGGCCGATCCGACGATCCCCAAACCCTAGTCATTCCCCATCCACCGCACCGCCTCATTCGGCCAATCCCCTTCTCCCGCCCCCGTCCACCTTAGGCCACTAGAAAGCACTCAACAAAAGCGAGCTATTAGACAACCAGAGATCAGATCAATGGAGGTTCCCAAACACGCGCCCGGCAAGATCATCCTCACCGGTGAGCACGACGTCGTCCACAACTCCACCACCATCGCCACCGCCATCGACCTCTACACCTGGTCCCCCCTCCGCCTCCTCCCCTCAGGTCTATCCCCCCACCCTAGATCAAGAAACCTGATACTTTGATCCTTTCTTGGCACTACTTTTTCTCACCGTTTGTTGTCGTTTGTGAGCTTTGTAGGGGAGGGTGGCAGCCTCGACGATGGTGCGGTGGAGTTGGACCTAAGGGACTCTGGCCTCGCCTTCTCATGGTTGTACTCCCGCCTCCGCGAGGCGCTGGAAGAGGGCTGCAAAGTGGAGTTGGAGGCGGCGAGGCCGTGCTCCCCAGACGAGCTAGACGAGGAAGGGAGCTTGGTATGTTCTTGTATTTCCTTTTATCTTTCTTATTGTTTTGACGGTGTTTTGAGATGCTTTGTTTGGGCACTATTTCATCGGAAGAAGTTCCATTTTGATATATCATGTCAGTGTTGTTGAGCTCATGGCACTGGTATTTGCAAATCTTGTTGGAGATCTGGTTCGTGTTGCTTCTTGTTGAACAATATGGTGCAGCTCGCAAGTCCACTCGAACCGGTTTGAGTTAGGAAACGAGCTAAGCCGACATAGGCTTCTAGCTTGTTTCCTAAATGAGCCGAGCCGCAGCTCTGAGCGAGCTCGGGTGAGCCTAGCTTGAGTGGCTCAGCTCGACCGGTTTTCACCCCTACCTACAACCCTTCCAAAGTCCAAAGGCAATGGGAATAACAAGACAGAGACTTTGCCTTAACACACGCAAATAGATGATAGGATGGAAGCGGTGCGTTAAACTAGAGCAAATTAATTAAGCTAGCTAATTACTATACCTAGTCAGGGAAAACGCTATCCGTTTGCAAATTTTATCGGAAGGTAACGATAAAACAGGTAACCAGTGGTTACCGGATTTTTTTGATTTTTGACAATTTTTTTTACTGAAATTTAAATTTTTCAGATGTAAAAGGGAAAAAGTTGAAAAACTTGCAAATTTTCTTTATATTTGATGAAAAGAGATAAATCCAACTTTTTTTGCATGGTTTGAATTTTTATCGGACTCTATCGATAACTAGCAGTTTTCGATGAAATTTGGACAACTTTTCCCCTATATCCGGTTGCTGATTTCTCTGGTTACTTAAACGCTCTCTAACTAAGTTAGCATTTTGATTCTGTTTAATTCGTATAATTCCGTTGACCCCATTTTATTTAATTTATATCCAAGTTTCCTCTCTCTTTTTTTTCTTTTTGCATCGGAGTAGTAGCTAGGTTGGGGGGAGATTGATTGGGACAAGATGATGCGAAGAGAATGTTGAATTATGTGGGCCAAGCCCATATAAAAGAATAATTCCTAAATAAAATCTCAAAGGCCCACTCATGCAAAGGAGGCATGCATGTGAACTTTAGTACCACATTGCTAGTTCTAGGAGAGGAAGACCACCTTAAAAGGAATGGTGCACTGCTAGCCACTTGAGGCATGTGTGGGAGAGAACTAGAGGATCACACGCGCGTGCTCGCTCGCCTCACCTCGCCGGGCCGGGCGGGGCGGGGCGGGCGCACGGCACCAGCGTGAATGGTCCACCAAAATCGGCTCCAGGTGCTTGCGCAGACGCAGCTTTCTATTGCAGTTTTATTTTGCTGTTTTGAGTGGCGGTGAATCCGGATCGGTTACGCGTAACTAATCCGTGTCGGTTACGAGTTATGGAGAACATGCAGGCGTCTTGATCACACGTCCTGATTCTTCTATAAATACTGAGTCGCCGCCTCCATACAGTATAAGCGAAAATCAATCTAGGGTTTTGCCTCTTCCATTGTGCTGCGCCGTCCCACGTAGACTACTCCGTCCCGTCCGCCGGCGTGCACTGTCGTTCGGGAGAGCAGGTCTCCGGAACCGTCGCCTTCGAAGTCCTGCACCGGGAGAGGGCGAATAAGGTTTTTGGGAAGCGCTCTGCGCGACTGCTTGCTGTAGCTCTGGCTCGTCTTCCTCGTCGTTCGGCTTCGGCGGCGAGTCGTCATCGACTTCGTATCATCCACACCGTGCCTGTAGCGTCAACATCGATAAACCGATCAGAACAGAATCGTCGGTACGTAACAGTCATGTTCTCCGTATTAGATCTATTCATGTATAGTTTCCTGGTTTACATGTCTAGATCTTTTATGCCTGTGATGGTTCTGATATTTTGTGTGCATGATGTCATGATTTATTTATGGAATAAATTGAATCTACATGTGCTTATATTTTCAACAATCCAAAAACCTTATTGTAGGCACTGTGGTTTTACTATGGCTGGATTTGCCGATGCACTAAGGCCGGATAAATTCTCCGGTGTGCACTTTAAGAGATGGCAGATCAAGGTCACTCTTTGGCTTACTGTTATGAATGTATTCTGGGTTAGTAATGGCAAGCCTGAAGGTGTTCTTGATGCTGAAAAGCAGAAAGAATTCGAGACTGCCACTACTCTCTTTGTTGGATGCATTCTTAGTGTTCTTGCTGACCGTCTGTGCGAGGTGTATATGCACATGACAGACGCGAAGGAGTTATGGGATGCACTGAATTCCAAATACGGTGCTACTGATGCCAGCAATGACATGTATGTCATGGAGCAATTTCATGACTACAAGATGGTTGATAACCGTTCTGTAGTAGATCAGGCTCATGAGATACAGGCCATTGCCAAGGAACTCGAACTCCTGAAGTGTGCCTTACCCGACAAGTTTGTGGCTGGATGTATTATTGTGAAATTACGTTCTTCATGGAGGAATTTCGGAACAGCACTCAAACACAAGAGACAAGAGTACTCTGTTGAGAGTCTAATTGGGTCTCTTGAAATTGAGGAGAAAGCTCAGGAAAAGGACGCTGTGTCTAAGGGTGATGGAGGGCAGTCTAGTGCCAATGTGGTACAGAAACCCTCAAGCAAGAACAAAGGGAAATTTGTCAAAACCCAACAGACAACCAACTTCAAGAAGAAGAACAACAACAGCAATCAGGATGATAGAACTTGCTTTGTGTGCGGTGAGCCTGGTCACATGGCCAAGAAGTGCCCACAACGCAAAGGAAAGAAGGCACATGTAGGACAAACTTCTAAGTCTGTCAACGTGACCATTGGCAAGACTGGAGATGGGACTGGGTATGGTAATTTACCTACTGTTCTTTCAGTTAGTCAATCTACTAATTGGTGGATTGATACAGGAGCTAATGTACATGTGTGTGCTGATATTTCGTTGTTTTCTTCTTATCAGGTCGCCCGGAATTCCTCCGTCCTAATGGGGAATGGGTCACATGCTACTGTTCATGGTGTTGGCACGGTAGATCTGAAGTTTACTTCGGGAAAGATCGTGCATCTGAAGAACGTGCAGCATGTCCCTTCTATAGACAAGAATCTCGTTAGTGGCTCCCGTTTATGTAGAGACGGGCTTAAGTTGGTATTTGAGTCTAATAAAGTAGTCGTGTCTAAACATGGATATTTTATTGGTAAAGGCTATGAGTGCGGAGGCTTGTTCCGCTTTTCCCTTTCAGATTTCTGCAATAAGAATGTGAACCATATTTGTGGCAGTGTGGATGATGAGGCTAATGTTTGGCACTCACGTCTATGTCATATTAATTTTGGTTTGATGTCTCGGCTTTCCAGTATGAATTTAATTCCAAACGTTTCCATCACCAAAGGTTCTAAATGCCATAGCTGTGTGCAATCAAAGCAACCTCGTAAGCCTCACAAGGCTGCCGAGGAGAGAAATTTGGCACCACTAGAACTCCTGCATTTAGATCTTTCTGAGATGAATGGCATGTTAACGAAGGGTGGAAAACGATATTTCATGACATTGATTGATGATGCAACTAGGTTCTGTTATGTGTATTTATTGAAAACGAAAGACGAGGCTTTAGACTATTTTAGAATCTATAAGGCAGAAGTTGAAAACTAGTTAACAGAAAGATAAAAAGACTTAGGTCAGATCGTGGTGGAGAGTATTTCTCAAATGAATTTGACTTATTTTGTGAGGAACATGGCATTATACATGAGAGGACGCCTCCTTATTCCCCCGAGTCAAATGGGATTGCCGAAAGGAAAAACCGCACGTTGACTGACTTGGCGAATGCCATGTTAGACACTGCGGGCTTACCTAAGGCATGGTAGGGGGAGGCTTTGCTAACATCTAATCATGTATTAAATAGAGTTCCTAACAGAAATAAGGACAAAACACCATACGAGGTATGGATTGGGAGAAAACAATCACTTTCTTACTTGCGTACATGGGGGTGCTTGGCGAAAGTTAATGTGCCAATAACTAAGAAACGCAAGCTTGGACCTAAGACTGTTGACTGTGTTTTTCTGGGATATGCTAATCATAGCATTGCCTATAGATTTTTGATAGTTAAAACTGAGGTACCTGACATGCATGTTGGTACAATTATGGAGTCTCGAGATGCAACGTTCTTTGAGAATATTTTTCCAATGAAGGATACACATAACACTACTAGTCAACCTTCTGAAATAATTCCCAGTTCAATCACACCACCTGAACCTTTTGAACATACACATGAACTTGTTAATGAGAAGGATGACAGTGGAGCTCCTAAAAGGAGCAAGAGACAAAGGATATCCAAATCCTTTGGTGATGATTTCACTGTGTACCTTGTGGACGACACTCCCAAGTCTATTTCAGAAGCGTATGCATCTACCGATGCAGACTATTGGAAGGAGGCTGTCCGTAGTGAAATGGATTCCATTATCGCTAATGGCACCTGGGAGCTGACAGATAGACCTTATGGGTGCAAACCTGTAGGGTGCAAGTAGGTGTTCAAAAAGAAGCTTAGGCCTGATGGTACCATTGAATAGTACAAGGCTCGGCTTGTTGCCAATGGCTATACTCAGAAAGAAGGCGAAGATTTCTTTGACACTTACTCACCTGTTGCTAGACTGACCACAATTCGAGTACTACTTGCTTTGGCTGCCTCATATGGTCTTCTCGTTCATCAAATGGACGTTAAGACAGCGTTTCTTAACGGAGAGCTGGATGAGGAAATTTACATGGAACAGCCTGATGGATTTGTAGTAGAAGGTCAAGAAGGCAAGGTGTTAAAACTGTTGAAATCTTTGTATGGTCTGAAACAAGCCCCTAAGCAGTGGCATGAGAAGTTCGATAGAACACTGACATCTGCAGGCTTTGCTGTCAATGAGGCAGATAAATGTGTATACTATCGCTATGGTGGGGGTGAGGGAGTTATTCTATGCTTGTATGTGGATGACATCCTGATTTTTGGGACAAACATCAATGTGATAAATGAGGTCAAATCATTCTTGTCTCAAAACTTTGATATGAAAGATCTGGGAGTGGCTGATGTTATTCTAAACATTAAATTGGTTAGAGGCGAGGATGGGATTACACTTTTGCAATCTCATTATGTGGAAAAGGTCTTGAGCCGTTTTGGCTTTTCTGACAGCAAGCCTTCTCCAACACCTTATGATCCTAGCGTGTTACTTCGTAAGAATAAGAAAATTGCTAGGAATCAGCTGGAATATTCTCAGATAATTGGCTCACTTATGTACCTAGCTAGTGCAACAAGGCCAGACATCTCCTTTGCTGTGAGCAAGTTGAGCCGGTTTACATCTAACCTAGGAGATGATCACTGGAAGGCGCTTGAGCGAGTGTTGCGCTATCTGAAAGGTACCTCGAACTTTGGTCTTCACTATACTGGGTACCTATCGGTGCTGGAGGGTTATAGTGATTCCAACTGGATCTCTGATGCTGATGAGATCAAAGCCACTAGTGGATATGTTTTCACTATTGGTGGTGGTGCTGTTTCATGGAGGTCTTGCAAACAGACCATTTTGACGAGGTCAACCATGGAAGCAGAGCTTGCGGCACTAGACACTGCTACTGTTGAGGCAGAATGGCTACGGGATCTATTGATGGATCTACCTACGGTGGAAAAGCCAGTGCCAACTATCCTTATGAACTGTGATAATCAAACCGTTATCGCTGAAGTGAACAGTTCTAAGGATAATATGAAATCGTCTAGGCATGTCAAGAGACGATTGAAGTCTATCAGGAAATTGAGAAACTCCGGAGTTATAACCTTAGATTACATCCAAACAGATAAAAACCTGGCAGATCCCTTTACAAATGGACTATCACGGAATGTGATAGATAGTGCATCAAAGGAGATGGGAATGAGACCCATGTGAGTTATCTATGGTAGTAACCCAACCTTTGTGATCGGAGATCCCGTGAATTAGGATCTGGGAAAAACAAGCCATTAGTTAACTGGAGGAGAGTAATTTCAACCCTCTCTATGTGAAGATCCAATACTCTCAGAAACTGCAAGGCAAGTTGGTTAAGGCCTTAATGTGTTCCATTGGCTTTCAGAAGCGAAGACGTTATCCTGCAGAACGTTCTTGAAAGAACACACCTATATGAGCCCGACTGTTAGTCGCAGTCTATGAAGATTTTGGGAAAATCTCCTACTAAGCTCATGAAGAGACCAAGGAGTATGACTTATACGCTCCAACCGAGGGGTAGCCTACTGGCGTCCTAGTATCAGTTAAGTCTTTAAGTGAAGCTTGCTTGCACCAAACTTGCAATTCAAGGTGTAGTCCATTGCTCAAGTTGTGAGTAAGTGTAGCTTGGAGTTCTAGGTGGATGTTCAACCTTAATCGGTCTCCATCGAAACACTGATATATAAACAGTACATTGGAATTCAGGCAAATTTCTATGGGACTTTGAGATCTGGTGGGGGATTGTTGAATTATGTGGGCCAAGCCCATATAAAAGAATAATTCCTAAATAAAATCTCAAAGGCCCACTCATGCAAAGGAGCCATGCATGTGAACTTTAGTACCACATTGCTAGTTCTAGGAGAGGAAGACCACCTTAAAAGGAATGGTGCACTCCTAGCCACTTGAGGCATGTGTGGGAGAGAACTAGAGGATCACACGCATGCGCTCGCTCGCCTCGCCGGGCCGGGCGGGGGGGGGGGGGCGGGCGCACGGCACCTGCGTGAATGGTCCACCAAAATCGGCTCCAGGTGCTTGCGCAGACGCAGCTTTCTATTGCAGTTTTATTTTGCTGTTTTGAGTGGCGGTGAATCCGGATCGGTTACGCGTAACTAATCCGTGTCGGTTACGAGTTATGGAGAACGTGCAGGTGTCTTGATCACACGTCCTGATTCTTCTATAAATACTGAGTCGTCGCCTCCATACAGTATAAGCGAAAATCAATCTAGGGTTTTGCCTCTTCCATTGTGCTGCGCCGTCCCACGTAGACTACTTCGTCCCATCCGCCGGCGTGCACTGTCGTTCGGGAGAGCAGGTCTTCGGAACCGTCGCCTTCGAAGTCCTGCACCGGGAGAGGGCGAATAAGGTTTTTGGGAAGCGCTCTGCGCGACTGCTTGCTGTAGCTCTGGCTCGTCTTCCTCGTCGTTCGGCTTCGGCGGCGAGTCGTCATCGACTTCGTATCATCCACACCGTGCCTGTAGCGTCAACATCGATAAACCGATCAGAACAGAATCGTCGGTACGTAACAGTCATGTTCTCCGTATTAGATCTATTCATGTATAGTTTCCTGGTTTACATGTCTAGATCTTTTATGCCTGTGATGGTTCTGATATTTTGCGTGCATGATGTCATGATTTATTTATGGAATAAATTGAATCTACATGTGCTTATATTTTCAACTGAGAATAAGTAGAGTATGCTTGGAAGGAGAAATCTAGCGAGGCTAAAATGGTATGTACCTCGAGGAAGACGACCTCGCGGTGGAGCGCATCGACGGCGAGCTGCAGGCGGTGGCGGCCGCAGGGGTCGGGCGAAGCCGGAGGCGACTTGGGCCTGGGAGCCGCCGCCATCTCCATTAAGTATATATATCAGCCGGCCGGCCGATCGATCAGGCTCAGCTGGTAAGATACGATGGAGTTGGAGAAGAGTCGGATGGTAGCGGCTAGCTAGGAGTGCACGGCCATGGCCACTCCGGCCGGCTTTAGAGATGGAGAGGAGTGTGGAGCGGAGGTGGCCGACGGATTAAATGGCGGAGTCAGAAGAAGAGGTGGAGGAGCACATGGAAAGTTGGGGGTTGCCGTTTTGGGCAGTAGTAATGATGGAGGGGACAGACTGGCCGCGTTCATTTTTTGGAAAAATGGCGCGGTAAGCAGGAGAAGCAAGGAGAGCAGGTGTTTAAAAATCGGTTTTCAAGTTTTATCGGGGGACCCTAAATTTCTGATATTAGGTCAATTTTGGCCAAAATTTTCAAATCAAATTTTAAAACTTATTTGAAGTTCAAACAAAAAATGAAAAAAATGCAGGTTCAAGGGCTCAAACCCACAACCTGCTGCTCCAAGGCACACAGACCTCACCACCAGGCTGGTGATTGGATGTGATTGCGAATTTCCTTTATACTTCACAAAAATTTGCAAAACCAAAAATAAAATAAAATGTAGATTTATACGTAACTTGCCGCCTCGCTTGGCTGGCCCTCGGATGACCGATCGGTAGCACTACGATGCCAGCTAGACTTGCTAGGTCACAATGACCTAGCGAGTGAGCATGGTGCCCCCACTGGGTGCCTAATGCGCACAGTGTGGTGTGTCGAACGGTCGTAGCTTAGATTATTCATTATTCTCTTTGCTTGCAATAGGATGTACTTAAAAGTCTTCTACAGGCTTCGTGGTGTGTCTGAGCTATGGATGGAGGTTTCAGACTTGCTTGCGATGCATTGCACCGCTCGAACTGAAGTGACATATAAAACAAGTTCAGTAACGAGTAGTACAAATTTCCCCAATGAGATGATAAGTGATGGCAAGTGTCTTACGCCGTTGTGACGCCGTGAAGTGCTGTGACGATCGAACGAGTGGTGTAGGATGTCATGGTGAGTCACTTGCTTTTGGCACTCTGGTGGAGGAAGGGTGAACCTGCCATGCGATTATGGTACGTACTAGTCTAGGTATCCATTGTACGTCCGAACGTCATACGGGTGATGTTCCAGTACGACATCTAAGTGCGTCCTGTCTATCCATACCGTCGTCCACTCATGTTGCACTTCTTAGCAGTCTGTAGTATGCTGGCCCACCCTCGATTGCCTACATTTCCAGAAGGATTCATGTTACAGAAGAAGTCATAAAAAGTGCAAACATTACTCAGATGAACCATGACTCACAGGTGTACAGCTTGCAGTACGAGCCTACCGATCGGGGGGGCATGACCTAGTACAAAGCAAACTGTCACATTACACACTGCAACACATAAGGCTCCACCATATGTGTGAACACAAAATGGCGTGTTGTCGCCCATAACCTAGCGTCCTCGATGCATTGCACGGACAGCACATGCGACGCTACCGTTTGCACGAATTCTGGAGTCCATGGAGCCCAGATGATGTCATTATCTCGCAACAATTCGAACTCATTGTAAAACAACTAGTAGTATCTCGCTGGTCTATCCTTGGCCCAGCATAGACGAAAAGCAGTCCACTGGATGCCTATAGTGGGCATGTCTTTCGGGTCGTCAAACTCGGTTTACGGGTGCACTGGCCTTTCGAAAGTCGGACACCTGATAGAGATGTGCTTCCAACTCTATAACTGTAGGAGCATGTAGCAGGCGGTCAGGTTAGGGGTAGCAGCAGTGCCGTGCCACGAAGTGTCACACAACCCCTGGTATGTGGCGCATAGGATGGCTGATCCCTAACTGTGTTGAGGTATGACCCCAACTCCACATCGGCCAAAGACTCGGTGATGCGGATGAAGTCAGGGTAGCAAAATTTGCCATGTGTGGATGAAAACTTGCCTCAACCAAAGAGCTGAAGAAGGTAAGCGACGAGGTGCGACCTGATGACCTCATCAAGTTCATTCTGCGGGCACTGACTGAAATGCCTTAGCCAGGTCCGAGGGACGCCACAAGCATGCTCTGGGACAAGCAAGCTGAACCAATACGCCAGCCTGGCCCTCCAGTCCACTGGTGGAGGGGTTGGAATAAGTGCCTTACCCTAGAGAGAAAGAGCGATCAAGAACGAGACATCATGCAGAGTGATCGTCATCTCACCCCACCGAAAGTAGAAGGTGTGCATTTCAGGCCTCCACCTATCCACCAGTGTCGACAACAGACTGATGTCCAGGATAAACTAGTGTTCGACGGAGACCAGCCTCGAAAGGGGCAACAAGCCTGTGCCCGGGAAGATTGGAATGTAGCGATCGTCCGACTCCCAATGATCCCTCCCTTCCCGGAGCATCAGGGGCGGAGTGTCATTCGCATCACCCGCGATCCATAGCTTGCACCAGTGGTTCTCATCGTAGAAGTCTTTCAGAAGTTCTGATAAAGATATACCTTGCAACAAATGGAATAGACAAAATATTAATACGAAGATTGATAATGATAATAAAATACTGTAAATTAAACATTACAATAAAATAAATAGTATAAAATACTACGTACGATACGGATTATGACTACGCATCATGGCACATGGAGCAGCTCATGTGCTTTGGTGAGAGTATCTACTCTGTTTCATAATACGTGGCTCTTTTTACGATCTTATAAAATACCGTAGAAGTATAATATTATAAAAATATTTTTTATAAGAAATCTTATAATATTATTTTAGTATGATCGATCTAAATATTTTTAAAAATAATTATTGATTGATGTTACAAGTTTAACCGGTCTAAGTCAACAGCGTCTGAAATAGAGGGTCTAGTAACCGCACCCCACTACATGGTCCTCAAAAAATAAAATATAAAAAACTGTTTTGCCATTATTTAATACTAATAACCTATACTTATCTCTTTGGATCCACTCCCATCTAAAACTCTCCTCTGAAGCCAAATCACTCCGTGAAAGCTCCCATCCTCAGGGTATCCATAGTGTATATAAAAGAAGTGTTAAGGTGAGTCTCATCTAAACCTTAAGGCCGACTTCATAGTGTATATAACCCAAGGGGCTTTAAGACGGTCCCACTTGGCAGATGAAGAAAAATTGTATTTTAATGTTTGTGGTCAGATCTTTAGCTTGAGGACCAGCCTTAAGCCTTTTTTGCTTATAGCCTGTTTAAAGTCACCTCTGTAATATATAAGATTGACCTTAAGGTAATTTAAGACCTTCTATTTTCATACACTACAGATGCCCTCATGTCCGCCGCTATCGCCCCACGTCCAGATCTGTCCACTTCATTGTCGTCATTGGTCGCCGGCACACATCCATCTAATCATTTTCGTTCGTACTGTACATGCGTGTCTGCAAAGGCCGGCCAGCTTTGTTGACGGATGAGCTGCCGACTCCATGGGCTAGCACGGGCAGCAAGGGGACACGCCTGCAATGCAGAGGAGGAGGCGAGGTAGGCACAGCTGCAGCAATGGCGACGGAGGAAACGGCACAGCTCCCCTTCTACATGTTGAGAGAGGTACAAGAAGGCTACATATTTATTTGGCTTTTTTTTTGCTTTCTTGTGAACATCAATTTTGGGGATCCTTTAACAATTTTACTGTGTAGTGCTTGCGATTGCGAATCTGTTCTGGCTAATGATGTAATTCAATCTGAGAACAACTTTTTCTTGATAAAATAGGAATTATTTGGGAAATTAGCAAGATTATGATTTGGTTCGAATATATTCATGAAGGTGGCAGCAATTCTGCATTCCAGGTAACTAGTTTCTTAAATTCTCATAAAAAAGTTTCTGAAGTTATGAATAGAACCCAACGAATTTTGCATGTGCTATAGCATCAGCATAACAGTAGGGTACAGAGTACCCTTTTCCCTCTAATGGTATGGACTAAGAGAACTAGAGAGCCAATAAAGAGAGTTGATTAGTGGAGATGAGTGGATCTGGTCCTCTCGTACCTCTCTTAGGGTTTATATACATGAGTATGATAGGATAGGAAATTCCTATTCCACCCCTTAATAATTACAAAAGTGAGGATAAATCACTACATTCTATGATATACAAAGTAATATGCTATTGGGCTTATTCCAAGACTTAGCAGCTAAATCTAACAGGCGTAGGGGCTGGGCACCCACAAAAGTACTCCCTCGACAGTACGCACGGAGGTTCTGATGGACAAGCTAACACAACAAACTGGCCGCACTCAACCCCCTGTCCCCTGATAGCAAACACGGAGGTCCCGAGGTGTGAGCTAAAACAACTGCTTGCTTGAGCCCCTGGTGTTCTGAACGCTCTGATGTGACCACGCCACAAACACATACGACAATCGCGCCCAATATCAAGATTGAACTAAAGGTGAATTCGTTTCTTCAGCCTTCATATGTTACTGAGAATAGACCGCTACCTAATGCAAGTGATTTAATTGTGCTTAGGAATTTGGGAAAGGATGAAGGAAAGGGACATGGAGTCCTGGACATGCATGGAAGGAATAATGGAGGTCACCACATCACTTTGGGACCAAGTCAAGCACGAATTCGAGTTGGACACGTTTTGGAATCAGACTCGGACTGCTGCAATGGTGCAAGTTTAAACGGACGTAACTTTCTCATACGGACTCCGTTAGGGACGTTCTTGGACTTGATGGAAAGCTTATCAAGTCTACTTTCTAAAGGATTCAATTCCATCTTCAAATTCTATCCGAGACAGCCGCAATCATCAAAAGAGTCCGTGTTGGTCACGTACTGGAATCAGATTCGGACTGCTGCAATGGTGCAAGTTGAAACGAACGTAACTTTCTCATACGGACTCCGTTTGGGACGTTCTTGTACTTTATGGAAAGCTTATGAAGTCTACTTTCCAATGGATCCAACCTCATCTTCAAATTCCATCCGAGCCGGCCGGAATCATCAAAACAATCCACGTAGATTTCTGAGTCCGAGTAAAAGGGTGCTGCGCCACCTCCACTTGGGCCCATGGGCCTTGTAACCCTAGGGTGTACCCTTTGGGACGCCTCCCCTGGTTGTTTTCACTATATAGGAGCCGCCGCCTCCCTTTCTAGGACTTAGGTTTTGTTTAGATCAGTTTAGCCCATTGTGCAAACTCCACGTTCTCTTGTGTCGGCTAGATCAACAGATTCGTGTTACAGAACCTCAACTATCCTTGTGCGACTTTTATATCTAGCAAATTCAGGTTGCTCACTATCCTTGTTCTTGCTTGTTCTTCGATTGCATGCAGGAATAGACCTTCGTGGTCAGGTCAACCGCGTTCTTGGCACGGTTGATAACGACTTGGGTGTGGTTCAGCGATTGCTAAGGCGCAAGTGACGTCTCGTACGGTTGTAGTCGGATCGCAAGAGTCATCTCCACCGAAATCGAAGTTATCATCCTATCGGAAGATCGGGACCCCATCGCCTCATCACGCTCTAAACGTCTCGAGACCGTGTTCTTCTTTCATTGGTGAAGCTGTAACAATTCCCATAGAGGTAGCCTCTGTGAAGCAAGCGGCATGTGGAGGCGAAGCCGGGGCTGGGCCGCCCCTCCGAGGCGATGCCTGCAAGGCAATCGGCGAAGTCCCCTGATGCAGATGGAACCGTCGTGTCGAGGTCGTGCCTCCGACGCGGGCGATGTGTAGAGGTAGAGCAAGGGCCAGGCCACCCCTCCAAGGCGATGCCTACGAGGAGAGAGACGAAGTCACCCGACGCAGCCAAAGCCGTCGCGTCGAGGTCAAGCCTCGCGAGCGACGTGTAGACACATGCAACGAAGTCCTATGCCAAAGGCGTGGCTGCTTCGTTGAGGTCCTGCCTTCGACGGGGGCGGTATGTAGAGGCAGAGTCGTGGGTCGGGTCGTCCCTTCGAGGCGATACCTATGAGGAGGGTGACGAAGTCCCCCGACGTAGCCGGATCCATCACATCAAGGTCATGCCCCCGGCGTGGGCGGCGCGTAGATGCAAGAGGCGAAGTTCTACACCAAAGCCGTAGCCAACAAAGGTAGGAGTCGTAACACCATGCCGAGACGATGTCTACAAGGCGAGCGACGAAGTCCTACACCAAAGCCATGGCCGTCCTATCGAGGTTATGCCTCTGATGTCACAGCGAAACCATGGTCGTCCCATCAAGGTCCTGCCTCTAACGTGGGTGGCACATAGAGGCGGAGGCGTGTCCTAGCCGTCCTTCCAAGGGGATGCCTATGAGGAGGGTGGCGAAGTCCCTTGACGCAGTTGAGCCTTCAAGGCAGGCGGCCCATAGACGTGGGTGACGAAGTCTTACGTCAAAGCCATAGTCGGTGAAGGCAGGAGTCGTACCACCCTGTCGAGGCGATGTCTACAAGGTGGGCAACGAAGTCCTACACTGGAGCCATGGTTGTCCCATCGAGGTCCTGCGTTTGACGCAAGCGGCACATAGAGGCGGAGGCGTGGGTCGAGATGCCCTTCCAAGCGATGCCTACAGGGAGGGCGGCGAAGTCCCCTGACGTAGCCAGAGTCGTTGCGTTGAGGTCGAGCCTCCAATGCGGGCGGCACGTAGACACGGACGATGAAGTCCTACGCCAAAGCTATAGCCGATGAACAAGCTGACGCGACTAATTGCCCGCCTCAACCCCCTGTCCCCTGACAGCAAACATGGAGGTCCCAAGGTGCGAGCTGAAGCAACTGCTTGCTTGAGCCCCTGGTGTTCTGAATGCTCTAAACGTCTCAGGACCGTGTTCTCCTTTCACTGATGAAGCTGTAACAGTTCCCATAGAGGTAGCCTCTCTGAAGCAGGCGGTATCTGGAGGCGAAGCTGGGGCCGGGCCGTCCCTCCAAGGCGATGCCTGCAAGGCGGTTGACGAAGTCCCCTGACACAAACAGAATCGCCGTGTCAAGGTCGTGCCTCCGACGCGGGTGGTGTGTAGAGGCAAAGTAGGGGCTAGGCTGCCCCTCCAAGGCAATGCCTACGAGGAGGGTGGTAAAGTCCCCCAGCGCAGCCAGAGCCACCACATCAAGGTCAAGCCTCGCGAGCGACACATAGACGCAGACAACGAAGTCCTACGCTGAAGACGTGGCTGCTTCATCGAGGTCCTGCCTCCGACGCGGGCGGTATGTAGAGGCAGAGTTGTGGGTCGGGCCATCTCTCCGAGGCAATACCTGCGAAGAGGGTGGCAAAGTCCCCCGACGTAGTAGGAGCCATCACGTCGAGGTCATGCCTTTGGTGCGGGCGGCACACAAATGCAAGAGATGAATTTCTATGCCAAAGCCGTAGCCGATGAAAATAGGAGTCGTACCGCCACGCCGAGGCGATGTCTACAAGGTAGGCGACGAAGTCCTACACCAAAGTCATGGCCGTCCTGTCAAGGTCCTGCCTCTGATGTGGGAGGCACGTAGAGGCGAAGGTGTGGATGGGGACGCCCGTCAAGGAGATGCCTACAAGGTGGGTGACGGAGTTACATAGCGAAACCATGGTCATCCCATTGAGGTCCTGCCTCTAACATGGGCGACACATAGAGGCAGAGGCAGGGCCTGGCCGTCCCACCAAGGGGATGCCTACGAGGAGGGAGGCGAAGTCCCTCGACGCAGTTGAGCCTTCGAGGCGAGCGGCCCATAGACGCAGTTGAAGAATTCAGCTAGGAATAAAGAAATGAAATAAAAAAAGAAAAACTAAATAAAATAGGTTTTGGGTTTATAGGTGTCCGAATAGGCGAAACGGAGCTGGGGAATGGATCAACGAGTTCGAAACGGTCGAAATAGGTATAAACTTGTATTTTCGGGTTTGAATGAATAGTAATGGGTATGGACACTATTCACTGCGAGTATTTACTATTCACACTGGGTCGGGTACTGTTCACAATGGGTCGGTTGCTATAGTGTCGGGTCTGGGTACTTTTCCTTAACGGGTTAGTGCTACAGTACCAAACCGGTACTGTTTATCTTCTCCCTGGCGCTGCTACAGTGGCCAAAAAACAGAGCTTCTATCCTCGGCAATCCCCGACACTACGATGACTCCCAACAGAAACCGATGGCATGGATGGATTCCTGGTACTAAGGGGAATCCATTTTTGGCCTTGGGTAGGGTCGGGGTTGGCCGGAGCTTCGCCGGCGACGAGGTGTCTTTGCGGCGGTTTTGAATGGCACATGAGCTACAGGGAGGTTCTTTCTTCTAATTGGCTGCTTTTTAACCATTTGGGGGTGGTCACGGTGGCTCGAGTGGCTGTGGTTTGGGTCGTGGAGGTCTGTGGTGACTTGCCCACGGCAAGGTGGTTTCGGCCGGCGGAAGAGAAGGTGGCCGAGGAGCCACGGTGCCTGGCGAACTATGGCGGTGTTTTGGTTGCACTATTATGGGCCAGAGGATGCTATAGGAGTGAGGAATTGAAATGAAATAGACCGAATGAGAAGAATCAAACTTTGGGCTTACTTGGGAAATTTTGAAGGTCGACAGCAATGCAACGATCACTGGAGCAATTGGGGGTGTGGGTGGCTTACCCGGGTGTTGGTGCATCTCAACAAAGGGGTTTAGGAGTTTTTTATATGCAAATCAGGGCGGTCAGCTGCAGGAGGGCGTTTACTCGAGCTAGCTCGGGAGGCTTTGGGGAGGCTCGCCCTTGGTGGCGGGGAAGTCGGCAGGTTGGGTTAGCGTCTCGGCGAAGGTTTGCGGCGGTCAAAGATTGCGGCTTGTCAGCTGAGAGACAAAAGGGGGAGCGGCGGCCAAAATATCTGAGGCGGTGAATTGTGGCCGTGGTGCCTTGTTGGCCAAGGAGAGCTGACGAGGGATGTCAGAGGGAGGCGTACGGCTGCTTGCTAGGTTGCAGTGATGACGAAGCATCGAGTAGGTGCGGGAGCGAGCGAGAGATCGGGTGGCGGCAAAACTTCAGGCGGCGGCGGTGGTTTTTATCGGGTGATGAACAGTGCCGGCGCAAATCTTCTTCGTTGAGGCAATGTCGGCAGCAATTGGTGACGTGGACGGCTAGGGTTTGAGCTGGGTTAGGCTAAGAATCAAAGGGAAACAAAACCAAAACAAAATTCAAATCCTTTTTCAAAACTCGATTTTGTTTCAACTGGCGGTGAAGACAGGTGGTGAGGAGCGAGGATGAAGAAGGTAGGGGCAATTTGGTCTAATACTGACAAAATACGTGTACCGGTGACATTTTTGTGAGCAAGTTATGTCTACGATGGTATCTTGAGGAGCTACCACCTTGCAATGGCATATATCAAATTTCCCTTACGAGGGGAAAACAGACAAGAGGAAGTGCTTTGGTGCTATACTAAAGTAAACTTAGTTGTTACTAGTTAATGGGTTAATACTGATTGATCAAACTCCACAGCTGCTTTGCTCTCATGATATATCTTTGAAGCAGATCATAGTGAGAATCCATTATTTGTGATCCTGATCTAGGGTAATATTAGAACCGCATAGATTGATGGCCAATAAATTGGATAACATTATAGTAGTATGAGTACGTAACATTTGCTTTTATGGCTAAAAGGATGCCCTTAACTTACTATTGTATTCTTTAAGGAAAAACTTACTATTGTACTAAAACATAGGTGATTATGAAAAACAACTGCAACATCAAACGGAAGAAAAAGAACCTAACTTTGCAGAGATCAAATAATGCAATTTGCTCAAATGTTGCAACCTAGGAAATGAAATTCTCTTGTTTTTTTTCCTCATGTGTTCAGTTGCCTTTCGGATTTGGGCCCAGTAAATAGGAGTATCTGTCCATCACTCAATACAACTGAAAAAAGAAATCAAGTGGCCACCCTGCGGCTAGCTGCAGCACTGGTGTGGCCTTTGTCCTACACTGTCTGAAAAGCTCCCCTGCCCTGCTGGCTGCTGCCCCTGTAGCATCCACTGCAACAACAAAAACAAGTGCAACTGTGCAATCACAATATGGACTGCACTTTGCTCTGGATCTCGCTGTAAAAAAGATGCATGGGAGTAAAAAGAGGCCAGGCCAATAGCAACCAAAAGAAGCAAGGAATTACAGGGGGTGCAATCCTGAACACCCCTGATCAAAGCCAGTGTATCACCATCTATATTTACATCATCAATTCAGAGAGAGAGAGAGAGAGAGAGAGAGAGATTACACGGTACTAGACTTTCCCTTCTCCAGGCATGTGCCACACCCAAAACTCCTCACTTTGGCCAGGGCCTCGCCTCCTGACAGCCTTCTTTGGAGACCTGGCCTTATGCCTACGACCACCACCATTGCTGCCCTCTCTCTCACCGTTTCTTCTTCTTCTTGCCCTCTCATCTGTGTCCTCTTGTGAGGCCACATGCACCACCGGCTTGTTGGGCACATCGCCCGTGATGCCTAGGAGTGGCTCTAGGTCCTCCACAACCTTGGACATGTCTGGCCTACTTTTTGGGCTGCCACTCAGGCATCTGTACGCCACCAGGGCCGCCCGATGGGCCCCCTCTGTGGAGTACCGGCCCTCCAGGGCTGGGTCCATGATCCGGCTCATCTTCTGTGGGTCCTTAAGCCACGGTCGCATGTGCTCGACTAGGTTTTGTTCTCTGCTGGGCCGGGACTTGTCCACGGCCCGTCTCCCTGAGAGGATCTCTAGGAGGACGACGCCGAAGCTGTAGACGTCACTCTTGGCGGTGAGGTGGCCTTGAATTTAAGATGGTTCATAAGGTTGGAAGATTTGGAGAAGAATATGTAATCTTGGAAAAGTAGGGCGTTTAGAGGGGAATACCGGTTAGGATGTACTCCGGCGCGGCGTAGCCGTGGGTGCCCATGACACGTGTCGAGACGTGGGTGTCATCGCCCTCCGGCCCATCCTTTGCTAGCCCGAAGTCCGAGAGCTTCGCCTTGTAGTCCTAAAATCCATGGCACCAAAATTTAGCCATCTTAGCATCGACTAGCTGCGTCAATTTATTCCTGTGCTGCTAATTTCGCACCAAGCACTAATTTGGCCACTACTGAGCCTACTTTGCAAAGTTGTCATTGGTTCATTTACGGCCCAAACATGGCCACCTCTGAAATTTTGTTGGACTGCAGCCCAAACCTGTACTGTGGCGTTTTGTTTTTCTAAGAAGACTAGGACCATCTATTTCTTTTCACCTCATGGATTTTCTTAAATAAATAAATAGAGCGGTTTTTGTACTTTTTTCTAAAATGGTTTATCGGGACAATCTTTTCGAAGCGGTTTATCGGCATTCGGGTCGTTCACGTAATTGCTCGTGCTAAAACAAAAAATTATAAATCATAAGCCGTAGTTGACATTTGAGCATTTACATGATTTGGCCCAGCTTAATTAGCCGGCAAGATTATTCTTCTACCCTTTTTTTTCTTTACGTACTTTTCCTCCTTTGAAATGTAGCAACGCAATGTGCTAGCTACATGCATTTCCCCACAAGCTAGTCATTGCGCGGCAGTGGAAAAGTACCGGGAACCAACTTGCCGATCTATTATATGTGCTCACCAAGTCAACTACCTACAAAGTACCAACTTGAAGGCTTTGAACTTTCGATGTATGCATGCATGATGGGTTCATGCTTGCGAAGTCAACTCGCAGTACATTTTCTTTTATTGATGATTCGATCTCTACCTTCTCCCACATGCATACGACTCAACCCAAAAAAAAAGAGGGTGGAAATTACTAGCATCGGAAGAACTAACAACGATTTAGATACACATTCTGATAAATCCGTGCCGCCAAACTTTACTAATACTTTAAAACTATATAAACTGATTACATGAAAACAATATCATTAAATTTATCGTTAAAAATACTTCTATAATAATGTAATTTTACTAGTGTAACATAATATAAAGTTACAGAGAGCAATGATGATCAAAGTTATATCTCAAAAACCCATAAAATCTTAAAAATGTCAAATAAAAAAGAATGAGGAGCATCAATTACCGGGTCCAATAAAATGTTGGAGGTCTTGAAGTCGCGATAGATGACGGGCTTCGCCGCGTCGTGAAGGAAGGCGAGGCCCTTGGCGGCGCCCACCGCGATGTTCAACCGCGTTGACCACGACAAAACGGGAGGGGATTCTGCAAGAAAAAGAAAAATCCATGGCAATTAGATCAAGTGCAATGTCTAGATATATCTGACGTCGGCTGCTCCAGTTATACATCTGAAGTCTGAACAGCGACAATAACAAAAAAAAACGATGTGAAAAACAGATACATGCAGTGCCTCCATTCTAAAGAGCACTTCAGATCAGAGTCAACGTGCTCAATTTGGCTGCAAACAGATTACATGCAGTGCCTAATGATTAACACATAATAATATACACTAGTTGACTGCTTTAAAAAATTTTGATCCAATTTTTCAATTGCCATGTGTGACTGGAGAACGCTACTGAAACTAACACACAAATGTAAAGCCTACTTTAACAGGGGCAGCATGCAGTGCCTAATAATTGACACATAATAATATATACCAGTTGATTGTGTTTAAAAATTTTGATCCAATTTTTAACTGTCATGTGTGAGTTGGAGAACGCTACTGAAACTAACACGCAGATCTAAAGCCTACATTAACAGGGACTACCTTTTGTCTTAATTATGATCTCACCAGCCCACAGGAAATGCAGAAACGTCTGTGTTAACAAGAAGGAAGGAGGCAATAAAGTCAACAGGCTCATGTAAGGCTGGTCAACCACCTCATTTGGTTTCTTTCTACTAAGCCCTTTCCTTTTTCTTTTAATTAATTAAAAATCGATTGGTTGTTGAAATTTGCTAGCTCTAGTGAGGCAGCAGCAAGCTAGGAAGGAGAGATGGTGACGAAGTCAAAAACTGAAGTCTAATCAGCTGCAAGCTGTGATTGTGGTGGGATCGTCGACGCTGACGTGTCAACGTTCCGTGAAATACTCCTTGCGCCGAGGACTTTAAAACAGTTACAAGCTAAACCTGTACTGGAATAACGCTTTTAGTTTTTTCACTGTAACTATCTTTTAAACAAAATATCTTTTTAAAATAAAATTTATAAATTGATTACTACAGATATTATCTCGATTTCATCTATATCGATCAAAATCACACGTGAATATCTCTCTCGCAAACAACCATAATTCAAAATTTTAAACCAAAATCCATATGTCACGGTCTAAAAAGAACTCCACCCGTCATAACCAACCTGTAATGAATAGAAAAGGTATAGTAATACTGTAATTAACCTAGTATCAATTACTGACAATAATATCAGTAAAATAACGTTCTTTCGTCCTTTTAGACATGCCGAGCTCCTCAAAATTTTCTACACTCAAAATAAGGATTTGCAGGGTCTTCATTCTGCTTTGGTATTACTGTACTACCTAAAATAAGGATGCGGTTGCAATTGTAGCAGCTAGAAAAAATTACAGACATTGCACCATCATATTGTAGTAGAACTATATGCTGCACACATCTTATAGGATTTTAATTAAATAACAAGTTTTTTTTTGAAGAATAATTAACAGGTTATCAATGAAACAGTAGCTCAATCAATGACACGATCGATCTGCATCAATTGGCAAGTAATTACGATAAGCTTACTTTTGAAGAGATGGTTCTCGAGGCTGCCTTTGGCCATGTACTCGTATACGAGCAACCTGTGCTCCTCCTCGCAGCAGTAGCCGATCAACTTGACCAGGTTCGGATGCCGAAGCTGCCCAAGGAAGATCACCTCGGCCTGTACGCGCGTAGTAATTAGAATCAAACCATCGCAAAGATTCCATCTTATCACGCTAATTTTCTACATTTAGGCATGGAAAGATATACGGTATCCGTATGTGTACAGTGTCTACGCATGCATGTACGTATACTGCACAGTACTTTGTAACGTACCAGCCACTCCTTGTGTCCCTGTGCGCCCTCGGGGTCCCAGAGCTTGACGGCGATGGCCTGCGCCTTGAGCCCCGGCTTGGCCTTGTCGTCGACGGCGCCCTTGTACACCGGCCCGAACCCGCCCTCGCCGAGGAAGTTGCTGTCCAGGAACCCCTGCGTCGCCGCCTTCAGCTCGCCCACGGTGAACACGTGCAGGTTGGAGCCCGCCAGCGACACCGACAGCTCCTGGTCCGACGCGTTGCTCATCACGTCCGTGACCGACAGGCGCTGCCGGAGCGCCAGCGCCGCCGCGTCGGCAGCTCCTCCGCCTCCCTCGTGCTTCCTCGGGCCCGGCCGGACCTTCCCGCCCCCGCCGAGGCAGCTGCCGAAGAGGGACCCCCACGCGGAGTACTGCTGCTTCTTGGAGGACGACCTCGTCATGACCTCCGGCTTGCGCGTGCTACCATGCATGCAAGCTGCTGATGTGGAGGTTGACTGCTCACCAGCGAGTGTTGGATCGAATTGAATCGAGAGATCGAGATGGAGAAGCCGGAGTATTTGTAGTAGTGGTGATGCGGAGGAGGAGGAGGAGCTCGTGTGGTGTGGGTGTGGAGAGAGATGACCGTACCTTACCTACCTACCGTGCCGTATATATGGACGTCGTCTTTTTCTTCCTCCTCTACTCGACTTCCATCGGATGACATGTCGCTTCGCTGACCGTTGACTCGCCAAGCCGGAGATTGATTATCTCTTATTGGCATGCACTTCTCTTCTCTTCTCTTCTTGGGAAAATACTGGCTAGCGCCCCTGCAAGCTTTATTTTCTCCTTTAATTTGGTATCAAAAGATTGCCAACATCGTTGACAAAAGATACTAGCCATGGCCACCACATCATCATACCAGGACAAACTCAAATTGGTTATGAAAACAAAGCAAAAGAAAAATCAAACTCCAGCTGAGGATCAAACTAAGTTGAAGCTAACCGTAGGCCTCAAAATTAAATGCGGTCGCTATCGGAAAGATGGAGATTTGGATTGAAGTATTAAACCAATGTACGTTGTTGCCTGCAAGTTCAAGCCTCAATCAAATTACCTGTCATTTTTTTAGGTCCAGTGCGTAGGTATATATGTTTCAAACGACAGATATCTCACATTGAGCAAATGCATTGAGCTCGTCCTTTTTAAAATCAGCCTGCCTGACCTAGCTTGCGCCTTTTTCTCTCGCACTCGCGCTACGAGAGGCATCGCCATCGACAGGACTAGAACAAATCATCCCTGAAAAAGAAAAAAAAAAGATTCTAGGCATTGATTTTCCCCTCTCACAAAAGCAACATTGACTTGCCAGCAAAATAATGCAAGTCCATGTCATATCCATCACCTTCAATCAGAAATTCAGATGTGCTATCAAATTAATAAGCACAGAACCTTTATTTGATCTCTGTTCCCTCTATAGTTATTCGTAACCATCGATCGCATGTGGTGCCTCAGTTACCACACACATATCCAACTTGCAGAGAAAGGTGTTATAAAACACAAGGCAAAAGGAAATAATGAAAAGAACGAGAGATACAGATTTAACATGAAAAATCCTTGTGAGTAAAATCACAGAGGCACGAAGACAGAATATCAATATATAAGGAGATATTGTAATAAGACTCTTAGTCTTCCCTATGGTCTACAGGAGTATATTTATAGTGATTACAAAGGTACTTCAGATAGGAGTAGAGCTCCGTGTTAGAAACGAAAAATATGATTCAGATCAGAAACTCAACAATGTCCACATTGAACCAAATTCCCTCCCGTAGCTAAAATAAATCAAATCTCCTCAAATCATAATCCACCACCAATGATTTTTATGTGTTAAAAGTTCATAAGACTAATCAATGAATAAGACTCGATTAGTTTTCTCTATATGTTTCTCCTGTGGTACTGAATAACTATAGAACTATAATGAATAACTCACCTCATTGACTTTTACATATTCCACTTGGAACGTGTAACACGTAACTTGGCAAATAATACCCATTGAAGTAGTGGTGGATTCAAAATTTCATCACACCATAGACTGTGGAGGGTTGGAGACTACTATTATCTATGCTAGGGAAAAGTTGTGCCCTGGGCTTACTTGAGCTTTGTACTAGTAAAAATCTCACGCCCCGAGCTAGAGCCTAGGTTGCCATAGACCTAGATCCGCCCCTGCATTGAAGGGCAACTTGCACTTGTGACCATCACATTCATGTACATCAAACTGCCGATTGTAAAAGTAACTGAATTCCATGACATGACTAAAAACTACTCCTATAGAAGAATATACGAATGAAAGTAACTCTTGTACTGTCAATGGAGCAGAAACAATTTCTGCAATAGACCTCTCAATTGAGTTGTAACAAGAACGTATGCACATGTAATACCAAACGATGTAATATCTATACAGATAATTAGCTTCTTCTTACACTTTAAAGCATTCGTCTCGAAATTACATTTGAGCATAACCTTCATTAATGAATAAAAAACTCTAGAGAGTATTATGTAGCTGCCATCAAGGTATCATCAAACGGCAAATCAGTTGCCCCCCACTAACATTTTTCTTTTTTAGTTAAAGTCTCCTCGATCAAGTGTAGCCCAAATTGTGTTGAATACCTATGACTCTACCTTAGATTCTATATGTGAGGATCTTGCCATATTAACATGTAATATACGACGAATTGTTGAAGAAATCATTAATGATTAATTCCGCATGAATACCGCCAATAATAGACACAACAGCCTTAGTTACAATTAACTCCACCTCCAACCAAAAAACATGTAAAGTTGATGGTACAGTCTTTTATGTAAGATGGTGATCAACTAAGACGAAAGATCATGGACGAAAATAGCGCAGTACGATGCTATGGCATGGCGCCGAGTGATGCTAGCAATGATGTTGGCAAACCAGTGCTGACATATTCACCAAGGTAGAGCGTAGGTCGACGTTTAGTATGAAGTCAAGTCATGGTACAAAGGCGTAGCGAGTCCTTGATGCTGTGCCTCGGTGCCGCATAGGGCCGCCTTGTCCGTGCGATGGCGGCTCCAAGAGTCTCCTCCTCCTGGGCAATGGTTTGATCTTGAACCTTGAGCTCTAATACCACTTGTTATAAAACGCACGGCAAAAGTAGATGATGAAAAGAACGGGACATGCGGATTTAACATAGAAAATCCTTGTGAGAAAAACCACGGATGCACGAATGCGGAATATCATTATACGAGGAGATATTATAATGAGATTATTGTGTTCCTATGGTATACAGAGGTATATTTATAGTAATTATAAAGAAACTTTATATAAGAGTAGAACTTCGTGTTAAAAATAGAAACAGATCGAATAGGATTTGAAGTAGTAACCCAACAAACGGGCCATGTTACCATATCTTGTGCCCAACGCTGAAGGAAGATGAATTAGGTTTCTAGATATCGTTTTAGCACAAGCAATGGCATTAATTTTGATGGGTTAATTCGTGTCTCGTGCAAGCATGCTTGGAGATGTAGTTTTTCCCTTTCTTTGTTCCAATTAATGCGATGGTGAGGACGTAGGAAACAGGCCAAATCTGGAGTTAGGCTTGAAATTTACAAATCCAAAATGATCACAGACTCTTCCCACAGATGAATTGCACCAAAACCCGTATAGTTTTTATATATATTTTTGCAAGGGCATTTCTGAATTGGTGTGTGGGGGTGGGTCCCACGATCACTCCAACAAAATTTGCTATGTACTGCATATAGTTGTTTTGCATTGAAATTTCTAAAGTGACCATGGATTTTGTATAATACTCACCAACGTTTTCAATGTCAACGTAGCTCCAATTGCATGTTGAGTTCGATATAAGTTACTTCGTGTGAAAAGCAGAAAACGAAATCCCCACCAAGTGCCTTATTTGGGAAGCCTAAGATCTCATTCCATCCGCATAGATACACAGCATACGAATAAGATTAAGAAATAGTTGTTTATTTACCATCCAAATAACACCACTTTAGAAATATACCATCAAAAAAATCGGTTCACTTTAATATCATTTTTTTTGAAGTTAGGCAAAATACCATTTCGTCTGGTTCCGTTTACGTCTCCGCTCGCCCCGGCCCCTATTGGCTCCCCCACCCCCTCCCCACTCCTCCCTACCCCTCCCCGCTACCTTGCCTCCCCCATTCTTCCGGCCTTCCCCAGCCTCCCCCACACCTCCCCCCCCCCCCCTCCTTCTCCAGCGTCGTCACCCCGCCGCCCAGCCTCCCCCACCCCTCCCGTTCCCCCTTCTTGAGCACCACCATCCTGCCTCCCCCACCCCTCCCCCTTCTCCAATGCCGCCGCCCGGCCTCCCTCTTCCTCGGCCTTCCCCACCCTTCCCCCTTCTCCAGCACCACGCCTCAGCTGCCGCCTCTCCCTAGCCCCGCCAACTTGAATTCGCTCCTCCTCCCGCCCTCGCCTTCACCACCCACGCCTCGGTCGCGACCTCGCCCCAGCCCCACCTCTTCCGGTGACACAGTCGTAAGTGCCTAAAGCCATGGTTGTATGCCGTGGTCGTAAGCACCTAGAGCCGTGATCATATGCCGTGGTCGTAAGCGCCTGAAGCCGTGGTCATAGTTGTGATCGTAATTGCCTGAAGCCGTGGTCGTAATTGCCTGAAGCCGTGGTCGTAATTGCCTGAAGCCGTGGTCATAATTGTCTGAAGCTTTGGTCATAAGCCGTGGTCGTAAGTGTCTAAAGCCATGTATGGCATGGTCATAAGTGCCTAAAGCCTCTTATGACATGGTCATAAGCACCTGAAGCCTCGTATGCCGTGGTCTAAGCGGCTGAAGTCGTATGCGGTGAGGTGCGGGGCAGGAAAAGGCGGCGGCGACGGCCACGGCCAAAGGTGGTGGTGCAAAGGAGGATGGCCATGCCTAGCTCGTCAGGGCCAGTCGCCACCCTTCACTGGCCTCCCCCCACCCCGCCTCCACCACCCTTCCCTGGCCTCCCCCTCTCCCCCTTCCTCGGCCTTCCCCACCCCTCCCAGGTAGGGGTGAAAACGGGTCGAATTCGGTCGGATATTGCTTATTCCATATCCTATCCTATATTTTTTTCTCGGATTCGGAATCGAATACGAATAGTGCCGGATACGAATACGAATCCGGATAGTATCAGTCACAGATACGGAACGAATACGGAGCGGATGCGAATATGATAACGAATATCTCGTCGGATATTACGTAGGAATACAAAAGGCATATATAGACGGATAGAAAATGTAATGTAATGTAATGTAACAAAAAGCATATATAGACTGGTACAAAAGGCATATACAAAATGCTTCTCCAACTGGACAATACCACCAAAGTGATGGATTTCTGAATTTTTTGTACGGATAATCCATTTTTTATTCGAAATTACATAAATATACCCGCGAGAAAATTTTTTACAAAATTAGGCTCCAGTCGCCTAATGGTTGGGCGACTGGAGCCTTTCGCCCAACCAGACCGCAATGTGAATCTTTGAAATGACATGTAACGTACCGCAATGTGAGCGTCGCACGCGAGGTGCGCGGGGTACGTGTCCGTCGGAGCGGCGACGTGTGTGGCAGGCGGGTCTACGACATGTACGAGCCTGGTACGGGTCCGCACTTGGTACCAGCGCAGGTACTCCGCGTACTCCCTGTTGTCGTACGGGCGGTCCTCCTCCACGCGGTCCTCGAGCGCACCCTCCCACTGCTCCACCCAGGGCTGCATCCTCGACGACCAGTCCGTGCCTCTTTTAACTCCCTTCGCGCTATGCCTGCGTATAGAAACATTACGAAATGTGAGTATTTGCGAACACAATAGTAAGTATGTACGCATTTAGCACGAACAATCACTCAAGCGTGCACGTTCCGCGGAAACGATGGTCCGAATGGTACAGGAACCGCCTAGCGTAGCCCAAACTGGCGCATGACTCTCTGGGGCGTGTAGTCCTCAACGTAGATATAATACACGAGCTTTCGGCGGGTGAGCCAGAAAGCCCGGTCACGGAAGCAAAGTGTGGACAGCCCGCCAGGAGCACGGGCCTGCACTGCCGTATCTGCGTACGGCTCCCAGCGCACGTCGTCGGCTGTGATGCGGTCGAACTGCTCCACAAAGGGTGCGTACGCCCGCGTGACATGCACGTGCGCGAACTGTACCTGCAACAAAGACAAATTGTTTAGTGTGACGATCGTCAATACGAAATAAATAGTTGACTGTGATAATACTTACTCGACGACGACACCAGAGAGAACCCATCGTCGGCCGGTCGATGTCTCCCCTGGGTACATCTCGGGCCCGTACGGACCCATGTCGTCTAGCACAGGTCGTCCGAGGCTGAAGCGCTCGAACGACCACAACTGTAGCAGGAGGGGACAGCCCGTGAGGATTGAGTTCGCCTTGGTCCTCGTGCACGCATCGCACAGGGCGCGGTACATCGCGGCAAGTGCGGCCGATCCCCAGCTGACCTGGTGGGGCTCACCATCAGCGATCGCCCTCGTATAAGCGATAAGGCGCGCATCCACCGAGTTGCTGTGGCTGGTGGTGAAAAGCACCCAACCAAACAGCCACAGCACATACGCCTCCAAGTGCCGCGATACCTGGATTTCTAAACTGAATTTCTAAACTAATTTCTAAACTAATTTTCTAAACTAAATTTGTAAACTACATTTTCTAAACTAATTTTCTAAACTAAATTTGTAAGCTACATTTTCTAAACTAAATTTCTAAACTAATTTGTAAACTACATTTTCTAAACTAATTTTCTAAACTAAATTTCTAAACTACATTTTCTAAACTAGATTTCTAAACTACATTTTCTAAACTGAATTTCTAAAAAATTGTAAACTAAATTTCTAAACTAAAATTGTAAACTAAATTTCTAAAAAATTCTAAACTAAATTTCTAAACTACAATTGCAAACTAAATTTCTAAACTACATTTTCTAAACTAAATTTCTAAAAAAAATTTAAACTATATTCTAAACTATATTTTCTAAACTAAAATTGTAACCTAAATTTCTAACACTATCAAAAATTATAACACAACAAAATACCTGAAAATCACGCTCTCCCTCTCCTTCTCTCCCCCTTCTCTTCTTCCTTCCTCTCTTCCTCTTCCTCGCCTCTGCGCGCGCTCGGCCGAATGGAAACAGTGCAACGGCCGACGCCGGCCAAGTGGTCTTATATGGCATTTAGTCGCCCAACGGTTCAGCGACAGGATTGCAGTCGCCCAACGGTTCGGCGACAGGATTGCAGTCGTCGAACGGTTGGGCGACTGCAATTAATCGCTGAACGGTTGGTAGATTCATTAAATGTCGCGGTCTGGTTGGGCGAAAGGCTCCAGTCGCCCAACCATTAGGCGACTGGAGCCTATTTTTGTAAAAAAAATTTCCGCAGGTATATTTATGTAATTTCAAATAAAAAATGGATTATCCGTACAAAAAATTCATGGATTTCTCAACATTCTTATGTGATCCCAAATACCGATGCTTCTCTCCTTTGCACCATCTCACATACACACATGTACACAAGGAAGGATCAACAAAAACTAAAAGAACAAGAGAATATGTTACACTAAGAGGATCAACAAAAACTAGCAAACACATGACAAGCAGCCAACTATCCGAATCCGGATATCCGAAAAAATATATCCGGGTATTATCCGATAAAATCCCGGATAGTATCCGTCGGATAGTTCTTTTCCGAATCTGAATCCGTATCCGAAAACAACTATCCGAATCCGACTCCGAATCCGATAATTATCCGACATAACTATCCGAATTCGATCCGACTCGGATTCGGCGGTCGGTCGGTCAGGAAATATCCGATCCGTTTTCACCCCTACTCCCAGGCACACTCACTAACCAGGGGCAATTAGAGATATGGAAAAGTTTATAACAATCAATAATAATTAGAGATATTGCTATGACTGCGCCACCTGTCAATCTATATCGCGGGTAAACGGGTGGGACGGATACGGGTGGAGCTTACCCATACCCGTGCACTACCCATATCCGCCGTATCCGATTGCCATCCCTAAAAGTGAAGCAGCAGCTCCCAAACCTAAAACATGCATCGTCCCCAACGGGGCTAAAAAGGTAGTATCTCACGAACAAGGGGACCTAGTATCATAATTAATTGTAGCTCCAATGGAGATGAGAGAGGACGTGACATTGTGATCCAAGCTGTTCAATCGACGAATTGTTCTGACTATCGGATGCACTTGGGAAATCAGCATAGCTGTGTCCCATGATTGAATTGATAATTATCACACACACACACGTATGAAGACTTTTTCGTACTCCTAAAATACATATTTCTATCTTTCAATATACCATTTAAATCAATGTGTTATATCTCTTTATCACTTTTGATATATTTAAAATCTAATTCTATGATATTTTAATATGACATGATCAAAAAAATTTCATCAAAACTCTTTATTTTTTCTGTACACCCTTTTTTATGTGTAAAGAGAGAGAGACTGTGTGTGTGCATATATTATGCTAGAAAAATTAAGCTCTGATAAAAAAAATTTATGTAACTCACTTTGAAATATCTTATAATCACTATTAGAGTATACTCAAAAGTATAAAAAAAGTATTATTTATTTGTTTAAACAGTATATGAGAAGTGGGAATATGTACTCCATGATTGAGATTTTTCATTCATGATTAAGACTTTTCATCCTGATATATTATATATCATTGCATTTGCACGCATCTAAAAGCAATCCAAAGGCAGGAAAGCTTGGTGCCCAAACACCATGATGCCTTATTTCAGCTATATATATATATAGAGAGAGAGAGACCCGTTTAAACGAACAAGTTACACCTCTTTATTCTTTTCAATATACTCTAATAATGATTATAAGGTCCTTCAAAGTGAGTTTTATGAAAAAATTTGTCAAAATCTACTTTTATAGCATAATTTATATATATACTCCTTTTACATGCGAAAATAGTATATAACAAAAATATAGTGTTCCGACAAAAAATTTTTTGATCAAGTCGCTTTGAAGTATCTTAAAATTAGTATTTAAGTATACCAAAAATGATAAAGAGGTATAACATGTTCATTTAAGTAGTATACTGAAAATAGGAGTATGTACTCTCAGGAGTATGAGAAAGGCTTCATATATATACATACATACATATGTATGTATGTATGTATGTATGTATGTATGTATGTATGTATGTATGTATGTATGTATGTATGTATGTATGTAGCTGCAAGCTGATTCCTCACTTTAAGGAATTTTCATTTGTTACAATCCCTACGGGAAAAAAAATTAGAGGTCTACACTATTGAGTTCCATGATCAGATCATCCAAGAGCTTAAGCACTCGAGGAAACGTTGTCAACATACTCATGCTTCAAAAATTCCTCCGTCACGTAAGTGCCCAGCAATGTTTACGTAGAATTGCTTCAGATTTCGAACTTAGGGCTTCTGATCTGATCTGATCTATATTAAGTTTCAAATCTCATGTATCAATCAGTTCATTCCAAAACTGAAGTGCTGAGAAAAGGTCCAAAAATGCAGACAAGCTAAACGCACCACCCATACATTCTGGAAGGGCAGGAAAGGAGCAAGCAAGCACACTTGCTATGCAGTCAATAGTTGGTAAGCGGAGAAGTTAATTTTTGATAGGGAGAGGGGTTGGTTCGCAATCTCTTTCCATGAAGAGCTCAAGTGTCGTCCCAACGACGAAGAAAACATACATGTCGGTACATACTATATATACTACATATATAGACGTGTATATGGCAACACGTCATGTGTCTCTCTCGGTCTTAATTCTTGCTCTTTGTTTATCTATCTATGCTGGAAGATGATAAACACTTTGGAAGGTACAACCACGGCTTAAGAAATGGGACTCTCGTGTGATCTCACTGACGTTAACCCTGTACATTCTATGTGAGACTTCTTTAAGCAGACAAAACAGAGGACATACATACTATTTGTAGCCCCAAATTCTAATACAAATATAGACCAGTCCAAATGTTCTTAAATTATCCTACTTATATTCCCTTAAGCCAGCAGATATTCTAAACTAGGTTCTTTAAGATGAGAAATGGGGCAAAAATATATGCTAGGAGATATTCTTCTTGGTTATCCTTGTGGTTTGTTGGAACACATCAATCTCAGTGCTGTTATATATGTCTGCTCTGATCAGCACAGCCATTAGGTAATTAATTATTAATCTATGGAGTATGTATATGTATCGTACTTTGCCGGCTAGAATCAAGAATTTGGATCTTTGCTGTGATTTAGTCAACCATACTTATACACAAGCTAGCAAATGCTGAAATTTTCAGTAGCCACTAGTTACTAGTTGATATATATGAAATGATCCCATGAGGAACATCATGTCTAGTCATGCGTTACTTTTTCCCTTTAGACTAAACCAATGACTTGCTGTTCGAGGTGCAATCATCCCTGTTTCCCTTGTATGCCAGTAGTGAAGGCTCTATCTTGTTCAGGTAGACAACAAATCAACATAACTAACACTGTAGGGATGCACAAGTCGTTGCAACTTTATCACCTTGGACTATATTTAGCTAAACTAATGACTTGTCTTTAAGGTTGCTGCAATCATCGTCTTACCTTTTTGTGTTAGAGAATCATCATCTGTATATGCTGTCTTCTCAAGACATTATACCATTAACGTGTACGTGTGTAGGTAAGTAGTCTTACAGATGGTCGACTCTGTGGTAGGTAAGAGAGGTCAAGGTCCAAAACAAACTACTCACTGCAGTCAAGATAGTTAATGTTTAGGGAGAAATTGCATTAGTTATTCAGATTCCCATTATTTCACACAGATTAGCTAGCTAGCTATGCATGAGGCATGGCTCTATTGGTGATTTTTAGATAAAGGAACAACGTCCGGTCTCAGCAATCAAGTTTTGAAAGCTTACAACCGTAAACAAAAGGACCCTGCAGCACCTTAGGCCGCCAAATCGACACCGACACAAAACTAAAAGTTCAAGACAAAACACCACACAAAAGAGCTCCTAAGCAGCCCCTTCGAACTGAATTCTTCTCCTGAAGTTCCAGCCTGCCCTGCTGAAAACTTCCATCCCTATGACCTCCAGCCTGTGACAACCTTTCATTAGACTGTCTTTCACTTCCTCTTTAGATAGTATCGCCCAACTTCTGAGCCAATACGTCCCCCTGAAAATCACCTGCAAAAAGGAGTTAGGTTTTGATCTTTGAAAGACCACATCATTCCTACTCAACCACAGTGCCCAGCAAATGGCAGTTGTTCCAATTAAAATTGTCTTCCTCAAGCTAGCAGCAAATGGCTCTATTGGTGATAGTACTTCGTTTCTTCGGTAGCATTGCAAACAATAATTTTTGGCTGGTCAAGTGCCACTGAATTTTCATGGCAATATCTACTACCAAGTGAAATGCAAAGTTGAGTTCATGTGTTGGGCAAGAGTTCATGTTTGTCATAGGAAAATTTTTTACATGCCACTGTAAATTGCACATATCCTGGATATGCCATCTCTTGTATCACTGACATATAGGAAAATTTGCAGTGACAAATAAGGAATGCTCCATTTGTCATTATTCACTCTTCCCATTGGAGTGTGGTTTTTTCTATTCAGGATGTATAGCGGCGCCTATATTCGTCGCTGTCCCGAGTCTAGAACTTCTGCCATTGACAACCCCTTCCACTCCGCAAGAATCTGAGCTGTATTTGACATGAAAACCTGAAGCTTCCAGACATGATTTAAAGTCAACAGAGGGACAGAAAAGGGGGAACATTTAGGCAACTTGGCACACTCTGAAATGGATACGCTGGCACAACGGCATCTCTAAACTTTGATGTGGATGCTCATGCTTTGCATGCTGTACACCACAAATACTGTAACAGAGACACATCAGCAAAAAGTGATATCTTTGTCCCAAGGAGGGCGAGACAAATGTGAGAACATAGGATAACAGAAAGGAGTTGCAGTTGCAGGGAAAAGTCGTGAGCTAGCCGATAGATCTCCCAAGGAAAAACCACTGAGCTCAGCTAACCAACAATTCAAGCAAAACTACAAAAAAAAAATCTGGTGATCATGTTTTTCTGGTGTTGCTTGCAGAGGGTGCATATTGATGCAGCGGCAATCCTCAAAGAATCAATCTGCACTATCAAAAAAATTAGACATACATGTGGCTCTCTCTTCTTCTTTTTTTGAACGGGGCATACACGTGGTTCTTACTGCATGATAAAAGTGAAAAACATCTTTTCAGATAACTTATTTTATCGCGCTTCTTGAGAAAGACTTCATTAAAAAAAATTTGAAAACATCATTTCTTCCACTTCTCTTGTTTGGAAAATGGAAACACTGCGTGTAAGAATGAATTCTTAAGCAATCGTCACAAACACTAAAAGGCGGACGAACATCTTGAAGTACAGTGTCATGTATAAGCGTAAAACCAATATTTGTAGACATAGGTTTTGCTTTGTACGCATCGCAGCTTTCTTGTCGCGCATTTTGAATTATAGTGTCATGTATAGCCGATGTTTGTAGCTATAAATTATGTTTCGTGGACATATATATGAAGCTGAACCCTCTGGGCCAAGTGGGGCTCTGGAACATTTGGATCAAACCGAAACCTGACAAGCAGCAAGAGGCCAAGGGAAGCAACAAAAGAAGAAATTACTACCCTTCAAGTGCATGCCATGCTGATGCCGATGGATGTTTCCGAGTGGAGACCGACCTATGAATTGACTGATTGTGTATGTGAATATGAGTTCTCGCCGATCGCCCAAAGAATTCAAGGGAAAAGAGGTTGCTTCCGGCATGATCCACTACTACAAAAAAACTTAATATTAGACGCAACATCAGAGACGGTTCTTTAAAGCCATTTGTGAAGATGTAATATCACAGATGGTTCTTGTTAAGAACCGTCTGTGAATTATCACATGTCAATTATCATAGATGGCTTTTAAATAGAAACATCTGTGTTTTATTCTTTGTTATATGAACTACATAAGCTACAGATCGATCAGCTGGAACATAGAAGTGTGATTGGCCAGTCACTTTTACAAAAAAAAATTCAAATTAAATTTATTACAAAAGTCAAAAAAAGATTCTCAGATCTTAGTCTTCTGGGTTTCATATACTTCATATTCTATTTTTAGAGTTGGAGGATCAGCGGCTGAGTTCTTGAATGCTGTGAAGATTGTCTGTACCCTCTCTACTTCCTACTCTAGCCTGGGCAAATCATTAGTATGGCCCATAATCTCAAAGAGGATGCCATGATAAGCTTTCTTAGAATCAGCCGCTTCTGCTTGATCGGTAAGATTATTCTTGTGTCTCTCCACTGCCGCAAGAGATTTTTTCGCTTTGCACACATTGAAGAGAAGAACGAGGTTGACGGCGATTTTTTTTCTTGAGCGGCAAGGAGACACCTCCGTCAACGGTGGATGATAGGGTCCAACTGACGGATGGAAGCGACTCGAGGAAGGAGAGCAAGGCTTGAGCGGAGGAGCTGCTCCAGACGTAAGTTGTTCACCGCCTGTGTAATGTTGCGGCCAAACAACTCATGACGGATAATGAGAGGAAGGAAATCAAAAAAATACTAGACACCATCATTGAGAAAAATCTGGTGAAGAAGATGAAGCAGAGGGCAGTTTAGAAGAGATTGAGTCTGTGGTATCAAGGAATTATACACCGCGCTACACATAAAGTCAACCGTGTCGAAGTTTAAGAGTCGCCTGCATCAGAATATTAACAAGCGGGAGTAGGATGCACATTTTTAAGCGTTATCACAGGCGGTTTGTATAAAAAAATCGTCTCTAATATGTGCATCATCACAGACGGTTTGTATAATAAACCGCCTCTGATAATGCCATAACATCGATCCGTGGTATCTCCTCTAGGATTCTGATCTCACCCGTTATACTCTCCGCATCGAACGGCAGGCACCGATTCCTCCCACCTCTCGCCCCTTACTAAGTACTTCCCCTTTCTCTTTTCCCCAATTTCACTCCAAGATGCATGAATTCTACCGGCTACTCCTAGTTCATCCACTCTTAGTTTGTTTCTTGACGACATCAACTATCACCATAAACTAGCGCCTCTGTTGTGATACCATGGTTCACTGCACAAGACACTCTTATCATAAGTTTTGTAAGAGTGTCTTGTGCAGTGTCACCATCGTGACATAAAGATGATGCTACCGCCACCTCTCCTTCATTGCAAAGTACCACGGAAGCAACTGGCTATCAAGACGGTGCTCAAATCAGCATCAACGACATCTAGCTCACATATTGTTAGGATCTCTTCTTCTTCTATGTTTTTGCCATGGGTTCTTAAGATTAGGAGATGCGTTCTTGTTATGTTTAAGAATTGGGTTTGTAAGATTAGGGGTTGTGTTCTTACTGTTATTAGATGGGTAACCTGCTCGTTATATTGTGATATTGTCATGGTGGATTCTAATAGAATGTGCTGCTGTGTGTTGCTACTGTATTTGTTTATTTTCAAAGAGCATGGCTAATATTTCTTGAGGCTAGCCAAAAAACAGAAACATTTTAGGCATAGAATGAACTATCACAGACGGTTTTATAGTATAAACTGCTTATGAAGAACTATTAAAGACGTTTCTATAGTACAACCGTCTTTTCGCTTTGATTTATTTTAACAATAACTATTTATTAAACTAATAAGTTTCAGTCCAAAAGAATAGAGCCAACGCCATAGAAGCAATGCTACACGTCTCATGGAATTGCCAAACAAGCTGTAGGTTTTGGTTCATCTTAGGACCTAAACTTTTTGACGGAGCTATTTAGGTCCCTGAGCCATTTTCTTTTTTCTTTTTGAAACCAAGGAGGTCCCTGGACTTTCGGAAACGTCTGTGTCTTTCCACTCGCGAAGCGGCAAGAGCGAGTATGAACTGCTTATCGACGTCAACTCCCAGCCACATATTTGATATTTCTAACTTTGGAGATTCTTGCCAGGATCAGATACGCCGTCGGCAACTTGGTGATCCGATCAGGTCCAAAGGTCGACTGAAAGACGATAACCAGCCGCACTCACGGCGGAAATTTCTTTCGACTGTGTGAAACAGCACGACTGTACGTAGGCGAGAAAAAGAGAGGGAGCACGCGGTTCCCTACTCCCATCTCGCGTTAACATCAGCATGACGTGTTTATGTCGTCATCGGATTAGCCATCTTTTTTTACTTAACAAGCAGTGTGGCTGGTACATTTGCACGGCTAAATTAATTTTGAAAGTTTTTAATATCAAACAATATAACTTAGATGTTTGATAATATATTTATATATCTCATAGATTATTTAAAACTTTAAAACATCATAAATATTATAAGCACTCTCCATTATGCATCGATCATATAGCTGTATGTCCCTATTCTTCCCCCTTAGTTACTCTTTTCAAAAAGTGTATGCATATGTAACTCTATTTAATCTCAGAGCAATACATTGATTATATGTGTGGCAAATTATCTTACTAGTTTATATGATATTAGAGTGTATGGCTCACGCATACACTGATGCATCATAGGCAACCTACTTTAAATTTATAATCCCTCAGACGCTGGCTATCGTACTGAACCATGTGTTTTCTATCACTTTTCGTCACTACATTTTTTCTACCTCAACCTCTAACAGTGCGTCCAATTCTTGATCGGTCCCTTTTAGCTGTTACTCATTCCAATACAATCTTTTCACTACTATCTATTCCAACACAATACTCCATTATATAGTTACCTTCTATTTTCTCTAATTATTGCTTAATGCTGACCGTTACAATATCAAACATGTACAATGTGCAACCGTCGTTGATCCCTGCCAAGGACACCAGTCACGCTCTCGCGGGTGATCCGAAGCCTATTCCCTATGGTTGCACCGTCTCTGCTTTTGTAGTCTGTACTTCTGTTTATACAGATGCATGTGTGGATACACATATGCATGATGTTATATATATTTAATGTCCCTCTTCTCTCGTGTCGATTGCTTCTCTTCTTCGACATTGGTCACCTCAACATTATGGCTTCCTCACTAACCACGGTGACTTCGTATCTTCACTGATGCTGGTATGTCTGCTTTAGTCGTTATCTAACAATATAGAGAATCTTCTTGCCATCGTCGATGATGTCGTCCTCCTCACCAGTGATGGCACGCTTCTAGCTACCTGATGGCCTCATATCGTTATAGCTCATCTTTAATGCAAAAGTTTCATTTCCTCTCTACCGAAGCTTTCCCATTATTAAGTCTATTTAGACACTGATTTCTTCAATAATGCTAATGCTAACCACTCGTCGTCGTGGCCCTTGGCCCTTTTGACTCTAACATGTTTCTTCAACGATTTCGGCTAATAGCACGATATTTTCCTTGTCGAACGGCTAAGTGGGCAGTATAACATTGTCCTCATCTTCCCCACCATCGCCTCTGCTCTTCGCTTCCTAATAGGTCAAAGTCTTCTTCTTAGATAAATCGACACCATTACACTCTTTCGTGGTCTCCTCCGATACTATTTATACTATCTTTATTATAACTTTTATTTTTATTAAAAATTTTATTTGTTTTTCACTGGAGGTTGCATACACATCAAATTACTCATTTTATTTAAATTATTTGAATTTTAGTTATTTAAGGATTTTACTTCGCAATTATATAGAAATAAATCAAAATTTTCTATTTTTTACTTCGAATTTCAATTATTTTTTGTTGAAATTTGTATATAAATCCAATTGCTAATTTTTGTTTATTTGTCTATTTTAAATTATAATTATTTAGGGATTTTACATTGGATTTTATATCAAAATCAAATTGCTAATTTTATTATATTTTTCTAACTTTCAATTATTTTTTGAATATTTGTTTAGTTTTTATTCTAAATTATGTTTATTTAGTGATTTTACTTAGTAATTTGTATGGAAACCAAATTGCTAGTTTTACTTAATTTATTCTAAATTTTTGTAATTTAAGGATTTTTGTTCGAAATTATATGTAAATTAAATTACAATTTTTTCTATTTCAATATTTTAGTTGGAATTCATATGCAAATCCAAGTGCCAATTTTTATTTACTTTTTTTATCTTATTTACAGTTATTTAGATATTTTACTTTGGAATTCATATCGAAACCAAATTACTAATTTTATTTTATTTTTTATTCCGAATTTTAGTTATTTTTGTTATAATTCATATAAAAATTTAATTGCTATTTTTGGTTTAATTTTTATTTTGAATTATTTCATTTAGATATTTTGCATAGGAATTTGTATGAAAATCAAGTTGCTAATTTTGTTTTTTATTCAGAATTTCTGCTATTATTTGGGTTGCACTTGACATAAACTATTTTTTATTCTAAACCATTATAATCTGGACCTACCACAATCAATAGTGTAAATATTTCTTTTTTTCTTCGATTAATGTGAAAATTTCTACCCTTGCGAACGAACGTAGTGGCTCATTTTTCCTTTGCTTTAATAATACAGTAGATCTGTTATTACTGGGCAATCGATGTGACCAAGTGGGGTTGTGGGAAATTAGAAACATAAAGTGAACTAACAAGACGTTTTTCTCAAAAGTAAACAAAGTATACAAGACATCCTTATTAGCATAATATGTACAAGTTTTTCTTTATTTTGTTGGCAGAAGATATTATCTGTACAAGTTATCTGCTGATAGCATGGGAGGGTAATATTTACCTGACTTTTCACATATATATTGAGATTAGGAACACCAAAGATCACATATCCACTCAACACCTGTTCTCCTGAATGAACTAGTACCTTTTTTCGAGAAATTGTTAAACAAGATATCTGACTCCCAAAAATTACCCTTCAAAATTCGAATCCCAGATTACGGGACGGATGATCCAGGGTCAAGAAAGAAAAGCTGGCGAAATCGATGGGTTATAAAATAATGCGATAATCTCGAGCAAACTACATGAGCTGTCTATTGCTGCAACTGTCATTCACACGCATTGAGAACAGCTGAGCAAAGAGATTTTGCAGTCTGCACAGAGCTGCTTGCCGAGCCAACAAACTGAATAAAAGTATTCCCGCGTTATACACTTGCAAATAGACAAATGCATGTAGATTTGATAGGCCACACGTGGCTGATAAAAGTAACATGAGGAAACAGGAAAGGAGAGGAGCATGGATCATGCTCTGCCTCGTCACAGAATATATTCTGAGCCAAAAATTACGGTTTTGTTTATTTCAAGGGGTTCACCATTTTCTAGTGCAAACTCCTCAGTAGCTGCTATCTACATTTTTTTATAATGCCAGCAAATCAACTTGAAAAGTTCTCACATAAGTTTGTGGAGGTAGCTCTCAGTGTGATATGCCATCATATATTTTTGACAGCTACCGAATTGATTTGATGCTCAAAGCAAAATGGTACTGGCGTAAGTTCCTACTATTACAAAGTCCATAACAATTAGGGATATGAACATATCGAATACCAGATAATAAAGATTTGATTGGCACTCTTTGAGTCTTAATATATCAAATACGAATCAAATAGTCCAGATACATATACCGAATAAAACAGATAATCCGGATCTAATTGGCACCCTTGTTGACAATGTCTTAGTGTAACTTAAACAAGAACTAGTATTTCTCAGCTGAAGATGCAAGCATTGATTTTCCCCCCTTAATAGGTGTGTCCAGCAGTGATGTTTGAGAAATATTTCGAGTCTACCTTTACTTAACATCAACCAAGGGCGGAAGGACCAACCATGGCTGACAGCTAAAAGCATAAAGCATCACACCGCCGACCTGAAGCCACCGAGACCACCGGAGTGGCAGATGAACTTGCCTAGCCTCCGCGGTTGCGCGCTAGCGCCGCTCCTGCCGCTAGCCGTGGTGTATGCTCCGCTCTAATGTTGTATGTCTCGATTGCTCGCTGGGCGTGCGCCGGTACGGGCCTTAGGCTATATTTAGTTTGAGGTTAAAATAATAGTGTTAGCTAATTTTAATCTAACTTAGTTTAATTTAAAATTTGTGTTTAACAATAAACCTTGTTAATTTAAATTATTATTTTGCTAGATTAGGTCGGTTAGCGTTAGAAAAACAAAATTTACGAGGATTAGTTATTCTAAGTTAACTTATTCTACCAATGTAGTAGGTTAACTTAATTTTGAATTAGAAAGGTTAAAACACTCTGATTATGTTAAGCTAATCCTTACTAACTCAATGATATTTGGCGAATCCTAACCTACCTTTCTACCCAAACCAGACCGAATGTACTTTGGGCTGTCGTTATTCAATGTTGCCAGTCCAGACTCCATTGGACCTGGCTTAGTTTTCCCACCCATCTCTCTGATTCAGTCCAGCCTCCAGTTGACACCCACGGCCCACGTTCCTCTTCTTCCTTGGCTAAGGCCTCTTCTTTTCGATCGAAACTAGCGACTTTTGATTTTTTTTACTATAGTATCTAGCTTTCAAACGAGGTATTTTCTCAAAATAAGGTCTACAAGTTAATTGTAGTACACGTTAAAAACCTAACATCTGTATTAACCAAAATCACAAGCGAGTATCTCTGTCTCCGTAATATTTGTCGTAATTGTATTAACCAAAATCGCAAGCGAGTATCTCTGTCTCCGTAATCTTTACCGTAAACAGTTAAAATTCAAAAATTTCAGCCAAAAGTCATAAGCCTAAGCCGCAGCCGCGCCAAACAGGCCCTAAATCTAAATCGCCGTGGTTTTGGCTAAACTGTAACATGAAGCAAAATTTTATAATGGTAAATAATTTCCCAAAATACATGGTGGCTAACATTTTTTAGAAAGATTATCTTATTTTATGCTAATAACTCATGGATAAAGTATATAATTATCCAACTTTCAAATTGAAGTTTCTAGACGAGCAACTTGTCAGCATCAAACCCTTCAGTCAATGAATGTTTTAGACTTTTTTTATCTTCCCTGCCAAATCTTTGCAATGATGTCTGTCGTGGCTATGGACCAGACAGGAAGAGAGAGTATGGTAGTGGAGAGTTAGGTGAATAATGGCTTAGGGTTTCCCCCCATGGCCTGTGCTGTATATATATATATATATATATATATATATATATATATATATATATATATATATATATATCCCCATGGAGAGTGCTTTTACAATTATACCCTTACATCCAAATATTCCCTACAAGGGCACTTATGTCATTACACATATCCCATTCTGGGCCTTACATTCCTCTAACAGGCATGTTGGGCTTAGGTGGGGGCCACCCCTACAACAGGAGCCTCTCATGGTGAAGGGCATCACGGGCCGAAGCCATGTTGCCGAGCCCTTTGGCCCCCTCCGTCCCTGCGGCCTGTGAGCTTAATGTTTTGTGGAGCCTTATTGCTTAGTGTAGCGTTCGCCCTGGCGCGTCGGTATGGCGTTGGGCGGGTTAGCGAAGTTTTCGCCATCCCCAGGGCCCTATGGTATTGGGGTCAAGGTCGCCCGCCGGGCCGAAAGGCGGAGTCGAATTCGACGTCGAGATCGGAGCTGGGGTCGGCGTAGAAGTCGGAGTCGAAGTCGCGTCCGCCTTGGCGAGGTCGCTAGCTGCTTGAGCTGCCCTCAACTGCGGGTTCTTTTGGATGCGAAGTCGTAGTCGGAGCGGAGGCAACCTTCGCGCCACAAATGCCCCTAGGTGCGGGGTGGTTGCGGTTCCGCGGTCCACTAGTGTGTTTTTAATGACGGCTGGAATCGCGCTGGTCCATGGTTTGTCAGAGGCAGGGGCGGCGCCGTGCAGTCTATCTAGCCTCGATTAGGACACGCGGCGTGCTGTGATTGGAGCGCCGTGGGATGTGAGCGGTTGCGTGACCGCGGCCGTTCGCCCCTTCCCTAGGGAAGCGGGACGGGTGGCCTGCGCGTATTGGCACGTTGTGCGCTGGCCGACCACCTTCCGCCGCCCATCGTGGCCATCGGTGGTTGCGTTCCCTGGCCGTGGGTGGCCGCACCGCTGTACCCCTGCCGGTTGGTCTTCTGCTTGCGGGTGGATCGAGGGAGCTTTATAATGTGTCGTTGCAGGTACGCAAATGCCGCCCTTTGTTGCTTGCTGGCGCTTCTGTTTGTCTTCCTTAGCTTCCTGCGTACGTTGCTCCTGCTTCTGCTCCTGGCTCCGCGCGTAAAGTGGCAAGGTCCGACCCGTTCTCGTAGACAGATATGCTTGAGTTCATCCACTTCCTCTGTCTGCGCTGATAGGCGCTACCATTAGAGTATGTTGGTGTATTGAAGCAGATCTGTCTACCAGAACAAGTCTGTGCTTGCCGTAAGCCAGCGCCTGGTAACCGCCTGTACCATCCTGCACTCTTCGAAGGGAGGTCCTAAGGCGGGGTTAGCATCAATGGGTCTGGCCCCAGATCGCTTGGCAGAAAGAATGCGCGAGAATCAGTTTCGAGAAAAAACTTATCTTCAACCCTACGCCGAGCCCTGTGATTCGACGGGCGCCTTTTGCCGCTTTGTGCCGTTATTCCTTCGGGAAGGGGCTTTCCGCTGTTCATCCGCTCTTAACGAGCGTGCTCTATCGCTGGTGCCAGCGAACGTAGACGAACGAGAGGCGGAGGTATGGCCCGAAGTAGGGGTCGGGCCTTGTGGAGCCATCATGGTCGGGGTGAGCTTGGGCTCTGTCTGAGGAGGCTGCGATGGTAGGCGAGGTATTCGCTCGTGGGGGCTTGCTGTCTGGCGAAGCCAGGGTATCTCTGCTAGAGCGGAGATCTTGTCGACGTTGCTGCTGGGGTTGACTGGCTCGTGGCCTTATGCTGTTGCATCCCGGCGCGATTCTAGGTCCGGGCCGAAAGTGAGCTACGCAAACTCCGCTGTGGGGGTTGGTTAGGTTTGCTGGTCCTTGCCTTGTGGGTGCTTCCCTTATGGCCCCCCCGAAACCGCGTCGTCCGCTTGGGAGGCGTGCCACGTCCCGTTGACCGCCTTTACTCCTGAGGGCGCAATCACATAGCGGGACGCCTTTTCCCAGAGGCCACGGCCGCCGTGGCCTCTGGCACTCTCGCGGTGCCCCCGCGAGGTGTCTCTCCCCATAGACGCAGCGGAAGTTGAATTCAAGGCTTCGCCGGCGGAGCGGGGATTGTTGTAGTCGATTGGCCCAAAACGTCGCGCCGACGCGTGCCAGCAGCTGCGCCGTGTCGTACTACCTGCATTTATTCCATGCTGGGGTCGATGCGCGGCGGGGCGCTATTGGGGTGTCGTGCGCTGACAGGCTTCTGTGCGGCCGCGGCCGCATTTGGCACGCGTGTGTCATCGCGACGCTTCGTCTTCGGCCATTGGGAGGCGAGTGGTTTGCCGTCGCAACGCTTCGGCTTCATCTATTGGGAGGCCAGGGTTCTTTAAGTACTCCCCGTGGTGCCACATACGTGCTTCTTCTACGCACTCTCCCCTCGCCCGCGCCACCTCCTGCACTTCATTGCTTTCCTTGCTACTGCACTTCCTCCTGCCCGCGAGCAACGATGGCGCCCGGCGACAAGTGTTCTCAGGTGACCGGCGGCTTTGCCATTCGCCGGCGGCCCTCGCCGCTTGAGGTGAAGTACGCGCTCGAAGAGCGTGATCCAACGACGGCAGACAAATGGTGGTTGGTGGCCGAGAGGAAGGAGGGCCCGTACTCCGGCGACTTGGGCTGCACGCTCGTGACGGAGGAAACGATCCAGGTACTGCTGCGCGCGGGGAAGCTATCGGACCGCCAGGCGGTGCGGCTGCCCGCTGCTGGTGAGACGGAACCACAGCCTGGGAAGTCAGAGGCGCTCGTCTTCGTCGCCTACTTCGAAGCCGGCCTCCGCATCCCGACCGCGGCGATCGTTGGCGACGTGCTGCGAACCTTCAAACTGGAGCTGGCGCAACTAACTCCGAACGCGGTGGCTTGCCTTGCCGTATATAGCTGGGCCTTACGTTCGGAAGTGTGTTGGCCCAGCGCGTCGATGTTCACATATCTGCACGAAGCACGGTGCCAGCCGAAGGAGAGAAAGGGCAGGGCGTTGTCGAACTTCAGCAGCGTCAACTTCATCCTGCGGTCGTCATGCGGGCAGCTCTTCCCAGCGAACTCAACTCGAGGAAAATGGGAGTCCAGCTGGATGAGGCGGTGGTTCATCACCGTGTAACGAGTGGTAGTGGCCTCGAGTGTACGGGCCGGCCGATTGCCTTCAAGACCTCGCTCGGCCTAATGCTCGACGCCGAAGATCAGCGGAGGGCGCGAAGACTTGTGGGGATCACCGCCCGCTTCAATATGCGCAACCTGGCCGAGGCGTACATAATGTACGGCGTGGCGCCGCTCGCCCATGAGTGGCGCCTCGCCGCCGGGGAACCTCGGGATGACAACGTCCTCCCGTCCATTTGCTCACTGCCGGGGCCCTTCGGTCCTCGTAAGCCTCGACAATGCGCTTCCTTTCCTTCACGCGTACTGCGTTGCGTCTAATCGTGCCCCCCGACCTGCACAGGAGTTCGCCTGGAGGACGCGGAGCGAGCAGCGCGCGTGTTCCTTGGGCCATATACCACCAAGGAGCACGAGAAGCGCGCGGCCGCAACTGCGGAGGCGGGGCTAGGGCGGATAAACCGCGCGTGCGAGGCCATGGGCCTTCGCGTGCCGGAACGTGCCCCTTCAGCCCCGCAACACCAAGACGACGGTGCCGTAGGAACAAAAGCGCCGTCCCGCAGGAGGGTCCGAACTACTGCCGCCGCTTCTGTCGATGCAGCGAATGCAGAATCGGATTCGGCGAAGTACGCCGACTCGGATCTGGAGGAGGGCACGGGCGCCGGGGGCGAAGAGTCCTTGGGCGGCGCCAGGGACGGAGAGCGCTCTGTGGGCTACCAAGAGGGGGAAGTCCTGACGCCCACGACGGTCGCCGAGGCAGAACCGATGTTGGCCAGCGGCACCGGGGCGGAGCCCTTGTCCGCGGCCACGACGGTGCTGGGGTTGCCCTCTGCAGGGGTAAGTGCGGCGGGGCCTCCGCCGACGGTAGCGGCCGAGGCTGAGATGCCTCCCGCGGAGCTTATGAGGGTGGAGCCTCCGCCCGCAAGAGTTGCGGTCACGGGGACCCCATTTGCGAGCTTTGCTGCTGTGGAGGCCCCTTCTGCGGTGGTTACTGAGGCGGGACCCTCTCCTCCTCAAGCGAAGCGGCCACGCCTGCGATCCCCCCTTCACCAGACTTCGAGGGGTTTGCCGTAGCGACCGGCATTAGGAGCCTATGGGACCCCGACTCACACACCGAAGTCCATGTGCCTCGCGTTTCTCCAGCTCCTCGAGTCGTGGCGACCGTGGCGCGGGAGCCGCCGGCTTCGGGTCCCAGTGCGAAGGCTCCACCGGCCCAGGAGTCGACGCTGTCTGCAGGGGTTGGCGCTGTTGCCAACCCGCCCGAGGCTGAGGAAGCGCTTGCGCGAAGCCCACCGTCCGCCACTGAGGGTAAGCTACCTTGGCCTACCTTGGCAGCGCTTCTTATGAGACTTAGACCGGTATCTTTTCTTGCAGCGATACTTATCCCGGAGGACGGACAGCTCTCGGGATACGGGGGCCTCGATGCTGGCGGCGCGGCCACCGCGCGCCCGAGCCCAGCAGACTTCGTTCCTCCATCGGAGGCGCTGAGGGCGTGGCGTGGGATTGCGGATGACGCGGCCGCCAGCATTGGGCAGCAAACGTTGCTGACCTACGGGACGGGGCGTCTTGGGGACGCACTGGAGGTATCGGGAGTGAGGGTAAGTACCTGACCTTAGGACCACTTATGGCCGCATGAAAACCTGCTGACTCCCTTTGTCGCGCAGACCCTCGTGCTGGCCCAGGCGCTACAAATGGTTTACGTCCGTGAAGAAAGGGCGCTACAGGTTAGGCTGTAGACCACCGAAGCGGTGCTGCGCGAAGCTGCGGGGGTGCGGTCTGCCCAAGATGGCCGTATCCGCCACTTGGAAGCCGAGTGCGCGCGTCTGAAGTCGCACGCAGAGGAATTTGTCGCCGCGGCCCAGGCGTCAGCCGCAGAGGCGGTGCGGCAGGAAATTGCAGTGGAGCGAGACGGCTTACTGCAACAAGTCTCTGCGTTGGAGAGGGAGAACGGCGAGTTGCCGCCTCTCTAGCGGAGCGGGATCGAGCCTTGGGCGACGCTTCGGTAGCTGCTTGGGACGCTATGTTGGCCCTGGAAGACACCCTTAAGGGGCTTATCGCCGAAGTGCCGGCACGCTCCTTCGGGCCCGAGGACCTGTCGCGATCGCTTCGGTGGATCGGAGACGCGGCCGACATTGCACGTGGTGCCGCGACGACCTTTGGCAACCACTGCGCCTACGTGGCGTCGTGTCTAATATGCGCGCTCCTGCGACTCCGCGGCTGCGAACATGTTGCCGGGCTAGCCGATCCTCAACTGGAGATGCCCGTCGGAGGCGGGGTAATGCCCGGTGCCGTGCGCGCCGTGAAGTTCTTCCATGAGCGGATATGGGAGTACTGCGGGGAGGCCGCAGCCATAGTCGAGCTGCTAAATAACCTACACGGCAAGGGAAACCTTGGCCAGTTTCTGGACGAGGTCCCATGGCGTGACGAGGATGGCGCTGCGGCCCCGGAGGGCGCGGCGAACTCACAGGTGTGACGGCAGGTTGTCGCGTGTTGGCGTACGTTGTAACCGAGGCCGTTCCTTTTTTGAATAAAGTGCGAAGTTGCTTCGCCGCTGTTCTGATCTTTGCTCTCTTGCTCCGAGCAGCTACACAGCCGGGGCCGGCTGCTAATTTCCGACCTTGCGACCCGACGGTGTCTTCGGCGCTGGCGAAGGGCCGAGGAAGCGCTGGATTTTTGGGCGGGGCGTCTTCGAGCGGAGCCTTGGCACGGACGCATGTTAAGGATGAGTCTGCCGAGTAGCTGCCTTGTGCGCTGGAGGTGTTTGTACGTCTTTGTAATTCGCCTTTGTAAGCGTCCTTCAACGAATGTAAAGAATAATCTTGGTTGGAACTTGCAAAGTGCGTCTCCGCCCCTCTGGCTACGCTGTCCCATGGTGAACTCAGAAGGTTACTGCATCCGCCCATACACGACGGTTTGCGCCTCGGGAGGGTTGGGTGGTCGAGGTGGACGCGTAGTTGAAGTAATCGCACAAGCGCTTTGTCCCTTACCCCTTCGAAGTGGGGGCAGCGGAGCTGGTGCCTTAGTTCGAAGTAGACGTGCGGGCGCTCCGTCCCTTACCCTTCGAAGCGGGGGCAGCGGAGCTGGTGCCTTAGTCGAAGTAGAGGCGCGAGCGCTCCGTCCCTTACCCTTCAAAGCGGGGGCAGCGGAGCTGACGTCTTAGTTCGAAGTAGACGCGCGAGCGCTCCGTCCCTTACCCTTCGAAGCAGGGGCAGCGGAGCTGGCGCCTTAGTCGAAGTAGAGGCGCGAGCGCTTCGTCCCTTACCCTTCGAAGCGGGGGCAGCGGAGCGGCGCCTTAGTTCGAAGTAGACGCGCGAGCGCTCCGTCCCTTAACCCTTCGAAGCGGGGGCAGCGGAGCTGGCGCCTTAGTCGAAGTAGAGGCGCGAGCGCTCCGTTCCTTACCCTTCGAAGCGGGGGCAGCGGAGCTGGCGCCTTAGCTCGAAGTAGACGCGCGAGCGCTCCGTCCCTTACCCTTCCAAGCGGGGGCAGCGGAGCTGGTGCCTTAGTCGAAGTAGAGGCGCGAGCGCTCCGTCCCTTACCCTTCCAAGCGGGGGCAGCGGAGCTGGCGCCTTAGTTCGAAGTAGACACGCGAGCGCTCCGTCCCTTACCCTTCGAAGCGGGGGCAGCGGAGCTGGCGCCTTAGTTCGCAGTAGACGCGCGAGCGCTCCGTCCCTTAACCCTTCGAAGCGGGGGCAGCGGAGCTGGCACCTTAGTCAAAGTAGAGGCGCGAGCGCTCCGTCCATTACCCTTCGAAGCGGACTTGTTGCCGGACGACTCCTTGTGCTGGACGTCCTTGCGTTCGGAGGCATCCTTCGACGGCTCTGGCTTGCGCTTGCCTTTCGAGGAGCCGTCTTTCGACGGATCTTCGCTCTTGGCCAGACCTTCCTGATTGGTGTCGGAGTCGTCACCTTGTCTTCGACACGCGTCCTCTTCTGCCCTGGCGTATTCCTCCATTTTATCGAAGAGCTTCGCCACTGTCTTAATTGGCTTTCGCGTGTTGTATTCGGCCATCGGGCCGGGGCGAAGGCCCTACATGGCTGCATTGATAATGGTTGTTTCGTTAACGTCCTTGACTTGGCAGTGTACCTTCGCAAAGCATTTGAAGTAATCCCGAAGCTTCTCTGAAGGTTTTTGCTTCACTGCGAAGAGCTGATCGGCGTCGACTCGCTCGACGTAGTTCCCCTGGAAGTTGTTATAGAGGCGGTCGTGGATCTGCTCCCACGCGTAGATGGAGTTTGGTTCTATGGTAAAAAACCAAGAGAGCGCCATGCCTTGCAACGCGAGGGGGAGTCCCTTCGCCTTCGTGGTGTCGTCTCCGCCAGCGGCTTCGATGGCGGTTTCGTACACGCGCACGAATTCTCGCGGGTCCATGTCGCCCTTGTAAGATTCGATAGCGCTGGGGAACTTGAAGTCTTCCGGCCACGCCGCCTGCTGCAGGCTCGCGGAGAGTGGGGACTCCGGATCCACATGTCGTAGCGGGACGCGGCTGGATGTGGGGGGCGTCGCGGCTGTCCGCCCTCTCCTGCGTGGGCTCCAACGCGACCACTCGCGGGGTCTGTTGGCTTCGAGCCTCCTGCATGTCCCGCACGGCCCCGTGGAGATCCGTTAGCTCCCGCTGAAACGCGTTGAGGGCCATCAACAGGGCGTTTTCCGCTGCGGACGCGGGTGGGACCGCCGGCACTCCAGGCGGTACAGTCGGAGCAGTGGCAACCACGTCCTACGTTCCCGGATTACCCGCCGCGCTAGCATGAAGGGCTCCGTAACCGGTGACAAAGCCCACGTTGCCACCGGAGCCGCTCGCCGTTCCTGTACTAGGTGGGAGGGCAGACGCCGAGCCAGCGTGAGCGCCGGCATTACCAGCTCCGAACACCTGAGCGGTGCTGCCGGCGGCCACCGCGGTACCTGCAATGGGGTTACCTGCGACGCGTGTGGCGGTTTCGACGGTCGTCGCGGCGATGGTGGCGGGGTTAGCCGTCGTGGCGATGGTAGCAGGGTCGGTTGTCGCGGCGATGGTGGCGGGGTCGGTCGTTGCGGCGACGGTGACAGGGTCGGCCGTCGCGGCGATGGTGGCGGGGTCGGTCGTCGCGTCATGTACGCCGGTGCCGTCGGCCGCCACACTCGCGTCGCCATCCATGCCTGCAACTACCGATGCCGAAGCCCGGGTACCGACGTGATGCTTCGCCGCGTCCGCCTTCTTCTTTGCCGCCGTCGACGAAGCTTTCTTTGGTGCCATCCTCCGGATTTTGCGGCTTGCTCCTGTCCTCCCCACGGACGGCGCCAACTGTCGTGGCTACGGACCAGACAGGAAGAGAGAGTATGGTAGTGGAGAGTTAGGTGAATAATGGCTTAGGGTTTCCCCCCATGGCCTGTGCTGTATATATATATATCTCCATGGGGAGTGCTTTTACAATTATACCCTTACATCCAAGTATTCCCCTACAAGGGTACTTATGTCATTACACATGTCCCATTCTGGACCTTACATTTCTCTAACAAGCCTACTGGGCTTAGGTGGGGGCCACCCCTACAACAATGTCATAATTGATCATATTAGCGGGAAGTAAGTTGATGATCTTCATTTATGTATGGGACCTAGCTTCGTTAGTGGTGTTGTTAGTAGGAAGAAAATCAAAGGAGAATTTGCAGCAAACTTGTCTTGGTGTTGATCCTTGGTGTAGGAGTCACCGTCATCGTCTAGCTGAGTCTGTCCAGTTTAAAAAATCCGGCTAGGAACGTGTAAAAAGAAAAGGCTATGGGAGATCTAAAATTAATTTTAGAAACTAATTGGCCTCTATCTACTCAACGCCGGCGAGAATGCCAGATAGGATGATGACCTGGTAGGTTGCATTTTAGCAATTCTAAAATGTTAACTATAAATATAGACAAAAAAAGAGAAAGGAATCTGAAACAAAAGCCCAATCCAAACAAGCCTACAAGACCTGCCCACTCCACGAATTTTTTGTACGGATAATCCATTTTTTAATCGAAATTACAGAAATATACCCGCGGGAAAATTTTTTACAGAAATAGGCTCCAGTCGCCTAATGGTTGGGCGACTGGAGCCTTTCGCCCAACCAGACAGCGACACAATATAAGTCGCTGCACAGTAGAGCGACTGCATTAAATCGCTCTTCCGTATGGCGACTGGCATGCAGTCGCCATCCCGTTAGGCGACTGGCATGCAGTCGCCATACGGTAGAGCGACTGCAGGTAGCCCCCGTGATTGTTATAGAATTTGTGAATTTTGTAACGTTGAACCGGTAAAAAATACGGTGAAGTTGTAATAAAAGTTTATGTTCATTGTATATTGTAGGTGTGTAAAAAATTTTTAAAATTTTTTTTATGAAAGATTGAGTAGAGAACGATCGATACATACACTGTTAAGTGAGATAGTTTATATGCGGAAAGAGATGATAGACTTATGTAAATTTAAATAAACTTCATAATATAACTGTGAGTAACATGGTGCATGTTTTTTCATTACATTCATAATATGCAGCACGCCTCACTGGTCACCCTGCTGTGCCCCGTCACCGCGCCCGCGTCCTCCCATACGGCCTCGCTTGGCCCTCCTCCGGTGCAACGGATTAGGACGATCCGAAAAGGTAAAACGAGGAGGAGGGTGTCTATCCCGCCCCTGCGCTGGTGGAGTCAGCTGCACCTCTGGCTGTGTAATCTCCGGAGCACCGGGGAGGGCACTGGCAGAAAGAACCTGCGGTGCGGAACCATGCGCTCCACCTGAATGCAAAAAAGTTGTTATTAGTACGTAATACCACAAATAAGAGCTTCGAAGATACGATCGATTTTATATACCACGTACCTGGTACTGTCTGAGCCACCTCAGTGTCGGCCCATGGGTCTGCGCCTCTCCGAACACGTGGTGGTCAGCGGCCGGTGGAACGACACCCTCGAATCTGCCGAGCAGGTCAGCGCGCCAGTGGGCCGGGGCCTCCGGTAGGAAGGCAGCGTCTCCCGCGATTGGAAGCCCAAGGAGCAGGGACACATCCTGCAAGGTCGGCGTCATCTCCCCGAATGGGAGGTGGAAAGTGTGCGTCTCGGGTCGCCAGCGGTCCACCAAAGCCGTCAGCAGGGAACGGTCGAACGGAAAGCGTCGTGATCGCTCCCCGCCCGCCTCGTCCCCGCCGGCCTCGTCCCCGCCCTCGTCCCCGCCAGCGGCTCCATCCTCGTCCGTGGCCTGCACCATCCGGGCAAGAGGGAGTAGCCCGGCATCCCGCAGCCTGCAAACAAAGTGAAGGTCAGCTCGGAACGAACTTACGGTCGATCTTTCGTTGGAGTAGTGCAAACCTGGCAGTCCAACGAGGGTCGAGTCCCCAGGCCACGCGAGGTGTGCGCGTCCGGACCACTCCCAGCAGAGGCGGCTCGTCCGTGCTCCCCGGTGCCGGGACTAGACGGGAAGCGCGATGAGAGCGGTCCACGTGCTCGTCCAACAGCGCGAACCGCCACTCCGAGTCACGTCCAGCACGAGTCATACCTGCAAAATTTGTACAATAATTTCTACATTACATTTTCTACATCTAAATTTCAACACTAAATTTTCTACATCTAAATTTGTACAATAATTGCAACATTAATTTTTCTACATGTACATTTAAATACTATATTTTGTACAATAATGCATTATAAATGGTATACAAATTTTATAAACTAAATTTTGTAAACTACATTTCTATACTATATTTACTAAACATAATTTGAAAATTAAATTTGTAAACTAAACTTTTAAACTACATTTTCTAAACTAAATTTCTACACTACATTTTCTAAACTACATTTTCTAAACTACATTTCTAAACTACATTTCTAAACTAATTTTTCTACACTACATTTTGTAAACTATATTTCTAAACTAATTTTCTACACTACATTTTCTAAACTAATTGTCTAAACTATATTTCTAAACTAATTTTCTACACTATATTTCTAAACTAATTTTCTACACTAATTTTCTAAACTAATTTTCGACACTAAATTTTCTAAACTATATTTCTACACTAATTTTCTACACTACATTTTCTAAACTAAATTTCTACACTACATTTTCTACACTAAATTTTCGAAACTAATTTTCTACACTAACAAAAAAATTACCTGAAAAACACGCACTACTTCTCCTCTTCTCCTCCTCTTCTCCTTCTCTTCTCCTTCTCTTCTCCTCCTCTCCTTCTCCTTCTCTGCGCTGGCCGAATGCAAGAAGTGGCGAGGCGAGCGTCGCCGAGCGCGGCGCCGAGCGCGGCCTTATATCCCACCTTCAGTCGCCATCCCGTTGGGCGACTGCATTGCAGTCGCCCAACCGTTGGGCGACTGCATGGAAGTCGCCCAACCGTTGGGCGACTGCAATGAATCGCCCAACGGTTGGTAGACTCTCCAGCTGTCGCGGTCTGGTTGGGCGAAAGGCTCCAGTCGCCCAACCATTAGGCGACTGGAGCCTATTTCTGTAAAAAATTTTTCCGCAGGTATATTTCTGTAATTTCGATTAAAAAATGGATTATCCGTACAAAAAATTCCCCACTCCACAGATGACAGAACAAAATGAGACGCCCAAACGCGCACTCCCAAAACCCTAAGATCCCCGCATCAAACGGCTCCGACTCCCCCCGCCTCCGATCCAACGGCCAGATCCCCCCTCACCGGACGCTATAAAGGCCACGCGCTCCCGCAGTCCCACCCACTCCGCCTCCGCCGAAATCCCAAAGACCCCAAGTCCGGCCGCCGCCATGACGACGCGCTTCAAGAAGAACCGCAAGAAGCGCGGCCACGTCTCCGCGGGGCACGGCCGCATCGGCAAGCACCGGAAGCATCCCGGCGGGCGCGGAAACGCCGGTGGCATGCACCACCACCGCATCCTCTTCGACAAGTACCACCCGGGCTACTTCGGCAAGGTCGGCATGCGCTACTTCCACAGGCTCCGCAACAAGTTCCACTGCCCCACCATCAACGTCGAGCGCCTCTGGTCAATGGTGCCGGCGGACAAGACCGCCGAGGCCGCCGGCAAGGCGCCCGTCCTGGACGTGACGCAATTTGGGTACACCAAGGTGCTGGGCAAGGGGGTGCTGCCGCCCGAGAGGCCCATCGTCGTCAAGGCCAAGCTCATCTCCAAGGTCGCCGAGAAGAAGATCAAGGCGGCCGGCGGCGCCGTCCTGCTCACCGCCTAGGTACGTGCGACGGACGGACGCAGGGAGAGGGAGTTGCTCCTCGGAATCTAAATCACTAGTTTCTTCATCCTTGTGTTAAAGATTTGATCTAGCTGTTATCCTTTTTGTTATGGTTGTTACTGTATGGCGTGGCTACTTGGATCTGTGGTGGATTATCAGGAATTTTCAATTGAATGATCATGCCAGTTCATATCAGATATTTCAGATATATATGCCCTGTGCTATGTCAACTATGTATCACGCTTCTTAATGATTCGTTGCATCTGAAATTGCAATATGGCATCTGCTCTGTGTGCATTGGAGACCAGTTTTCTGTTGTAGTCTTTTATGGTTTAGGTTTAGTGCGTTTCTTGCGAACGCACTGATGCTTGTTTAGAGTATGTTGTATTTGTAATTTCTGAGAAGTTACAAATGATGTGGAGTGGCGATCTAGTCTATTGTATTTTGATGCAATCGTTGCATGCAATTTCAGTTGAAATGTGTGACAACTTGTGTGCCGCACATCCAGATAGGCCTGGTTTGCCTTGTTTACTAGTACAGTTTTCACTTAGAAGCTACAAAAATGGGTGTTGTAACCTAGGGTTTGTCATTGTGGCTGCGCGACAGTGCTGCTTTAGGGTTTGTTTAGCGCATAGCTATGTTTGGTTGTTCTGGAGCATTGGCTTCTGGCAGCTTGGGATTGCATGGGCTTTGAATGTTATGTGTTGCTTGATGAGCATGTATCTTGTGTTGCTGGGTAGCATGGTTGTCACGACGGAACTGGCCATCACGGCGAGTGAGGAGCAGCAGGACGCCATGGCGAATGTCATACGAGCGTATCATGCATATGGTCACCTCTCTCCCCCGTCTAAAGCCATGCTTGAACCCTCTCCCCTCAAACCTCCTCTCTCTCTCTCTCTCTCTCTCTCTCTCTCTCTCTCTCTCTCGTGTCTCTCATCTCTCTCCTGACCTCTCTCGCAGCAACTCCTCTCCCTGCCTCAGCCTCCCCTGTCCACTGCCTCCTCCTTCCCCGATGCCCCCCCTAAGGCGCAACAAGTGGCCATGGCATCCGCCGTGACGAGCATACTAGGTAGTACACACAAGATTTTGCAATGAGGCGCAGTCGCTGTGGCAGCAACTCCTCTCCCCGCCGCAGCCTCCCCTATCCGCCGCCTCCTCTCCCCGCCTCCTTCCCCGATGCCCCCCCCCCCAGGCGCAACAAGTGGCCATGACATCCGCCGTGACAAGCATACTGGGTAGTACGTGTTGAGAAACCGTCGCTGGCGACCAGTCCAAACGATTCCTCTACTTAGAACAAGAACGAATCAATCACAGAATCACCGAGAGAATAAATTGAACACACAGAGAGATAGAGAGAACTCCCGGTCTTTCTTTATTGCTTTTCTTTCATGCGTACATAATGAGGGGGGTATGGCTCTCTATTTATAGTCTACGGTGGGGTGCCCAAATATGTCAGGACTCTTGGCCATAGGTCCGGTTTCCTAACACTCCCCCTTGGGCACTCACCCAACATGCTCATGCCTCGTCAAAACTCCATAAAAACCCAGTGGGAAAAATTTGGAGAAAGAGTACATGATACATGTGATGCTGCGATGCACGAATTGCCTCATTAAAAACCTTGGTCGAGAAACTTCATGGAAAACTCGTCAAGGGAAAAAGAGTACAATTCACCCAATTTCATTTGGTCTTCAGGGCTTTATTTCTTTGGGTACTTAATCTTCATGATCAAGATTTAATAACGGGCTTGAAAGAATTCTCCCCCTGAATTCTGCACTTTTCTAAGTCTCATCATTTCAATTCCTCACACGCACCTTTCAAAGCTAGATGCGAGGAGTGACTTAGTGAACAAGTCTTAGTGTGCAGTACTCCAATTTTGTCCATCTTTGCAATTCATGAGCATAGAGGAACTTGAGGTTGATATGCTTACATAGCCCGTCTGCACTTGTGCAACGCAAGCGGCATTATCTTCATAGATAATTGTGGGGTTTGCACAATGTTCATCCCACATGACTGCTGGATGTGGTGAACCATTCGGCGGAGCCAAGCGCACTCTCGTGCGGCTTCATACAGTGCTATAATTTCTGAGTGGTTCGTCGAACTAGCTACCAGGCTTTGCTTAGACGATTTCCATGAAATTGCAGTTCCTCCACACAGGAATACATAGCCTGTTTGTGACTTAGCGGTATGCGGGTCTGACAGATACCCAGCATCTGCATAGCCAATCAAGTTCAGATCTTGATTCTTTCTGTAAAACAATCCGAGGTCCTTGCTACCTTGGAGGTATCGAAAATGTCCTTTATGCCCTGCTAATGCCATTGGTGGGCTCTGCACTGTACCATGCTAACAGGTTCACGGCAAATGCAATGTCCGGTCTAGTGCAGTTTGCTAAATACATGAGTGCTCCCACTGCACTCAAGTATGGGAATTCTGGTCCCAAGACTTCCTCCCCCTCTTCCCTTGGTCGGAAAGGATCTTTTTCTTGCTGTAAAGACCTACCGATCATTGGTACTCTCGAGGGAAATGCCTTCTCAAAGCCAAACCTTTCGAGCACCTTCTGGGTGTAGGTCGACTGATGTACCAAGACTCCTTCAGGGACATGTTCAAGCTGCAAGCCTAAGAAAAACTTGGTCTTGCCCAAATCTTTCATTTCAAATTCTGACTCCAAGTAGGAGTTTGCTTCTTTTATGTCTTCAGCTGTCCCGGTGATGTTCAAATCATCTACATACACAGAGATTATACAGAATCCATTCTGGGATCGCCGTATAAATACACAAGGACAGTCTTCATTGTTCGTGTAGCCTTTCTTGCAGAGAAAGTCGCTCAAGCGATTATACCACATTCTTCCAGATTGTTTCAGTCCATACAGTGACTTTCTGAGTTTCACACTGTACAGATTTCTATTTACTCTGTCTTGGTTCGGGAGAGGAATTCCTTCAGGGACTCTCATGTAAATCTCCGAATCCAAGTTACCGTAAAGGCATGCAGTCACAACATCCATCAATTTCATTTCCAAATTCAAGTTCACTGCCATTGAGATCAAATATCTAAAGGTAATTCCACTCATGACTGGGGAGTAGGTTTCTTCATAATCAACTCCAAGACGTTGAGTGAAACCTTGGGCTACCAGCCTTGCTTTGTATCTCACTACTTCATTTCTTTCATTTCTCTTTCGAACAAATACCCACTTGTGCCCAACAGGGTGTATGTGGGGAGGTGTGAGGCATACGGGCCCAAACACCTCTCTTTTATTCAGAGATAGCAATTCAGTTGCTATTGCCTTCTTCCAATCTTCCCAATCTGATCTTTTCTTACATTCAGCGAGCGATGCATGCTTGGGATCAAGATCGATGATGGTGGCAATTTTCTTTGCGAAGTAGATATTGATATTAGCTGTTGTCCTATTTAGGGACTTTCCCGTGTGCACATAATTTATAGCTTTTTCTTCATGAGTTGCTTCTTCTGAAGCTTCACCTTGCGCATCGCTTCTTTCAATTGCGGTGGCAAGTCCCTTTAGTTTTTCGGCTCCGATGTGTGCGCACACATCCATGCCGATGGGGATATTCAGATCCGGTATGCCCTTTTCGGAAGGTGTCATACTTGTGCCAGGTCTCAACTGGCTCCCCTTCTCATTCTGGGGGACTTCAATGATCGGCTGTGGTAAGTCCTTCTTATCCTTCTTCACCAGGCGTCCCCGGTTACTAAGGATTCGAGGAACCGGAGTTCTCGTCCTTTATTATTTTTTCTGAGGCCTCTGGACGAGATTAGGGATACCTTCTGCTTTATTTGGTATTTCAACCGTCTCCGGTGCAGTGCGTGCAGGCACATGCGACTTAGTCACGCTCTTCAAATCACTAAAGTGATTAGGCAGCTGATTTGCTAATGCTTGCAAATCTATTTTGTCTTCTGGACTTCTATTGTCTTCTAGACTTCTCTTGTCTTCTGGACTTCTCTAGTGCACGGGTCATCTGCATGGATTCCCCAAGCTTGCCACGTAATTTCCCGACATTCTTCATCAAGGGGTTGATTTCCTCCCCCTAATCTTGGGAAATTTTCGGTGGTGACACTTGCGCTAGTTGCATAGGTGAATGGATGTTGTAGGCCGAAAGTCTAAGGTTGATAAGATTCGCTGCATGCAGGACTGCATGTCCCCAACATGTAGCTACTAGATTTCAATTATGCAAGAGGGTCGGGCAATAATTCTTTTAATTAAAGCCTCTGCCAAACCATTCTGGGTATGGACATGCGGTACCGAATGCTCAACTGCAATTCTCATCGGCAGGCAATAATCATCAAATGCCTTTGAAATAAATTCTCCGACGTTGTCCATTCAGATGGACTTGATGTGATGATCAGGGAACACATTTCTGATGCGAATGATCTGCGAGATCAATTTTTTGCAAAGGCGTGATTTCTTGTGGACAACCCACATATGACTACTTCGAAGAAGCGTCAATGAGCACCATGAAATTCTTAAATGGCCCTGAGATGGGCTGAATGGGACCGCAAATGTCTCCCTGGATACGTTCCAGGAATGCAGGGACTTCATCCTTCACTTTCAGAGTGTAGGGTCTAGTAATTAGTTTCCCGGTGGCATATGCAGGGCACACAAAATCTTTATGATTCGGGAAATTCTTCACATTAATATTATGCCCATGAGAGTTATTATGTTTCTCATCATCCTAAGACTTGGGTGGCCTAAATTGTAATGCAGAGATAGAAGATTTCAGAGCTTCTAAATACTATCTTCAGGATAGTGCACGCTGCAGGCACCTTAATGTTGGTATAATATAGCTATTTTCTAGTGAAGGAAGTTTTTCTAGTACCCTTTTGCGTTTCGTAATGAGCAAGTATTCCTTACCGTACTCTTCTTTAGTCTCAACGTGGAAACCATTGGCGCAAATATTCTTAAAACTTAAGAGAGTTATAGTCGATTCTAGGTACAATAAGGTTTCTTCAATGACCAAAATTGTGCCCATTGTGGCTCTTTCCGAACTAATTATACATGCATCGCTTCCGACGATTATCGTAAGGCTGCCAGTGCTCTTACGAATCGACTTGAAACTTCTTAGTCTCTTTTAAGATGGTATGCATTGTGCCGTTGCTGGCTAAGCACACTTCCTTTATAGGGCGCTACACTTGTTCTAATATAGGGTATTTATTAACATGTATGAGAAGGCAATCAACACATAAATAAAGTACTCCAATATCAGAACATATCATGCCATCATAAACTGAATAAATGAATGAATTCATCAAATATCATCCAACCATCACGAGAAAATAACAATTCTTAAGTACCATCCATGCAAATTCTAACATATTCTTCCACACAAAATAAATGACAATTAAAGTCTAAATGCATTCAGTGCACTAGACTTCTTCTGCTATTTCTCGGGGGTTGACATTCTCTTCAAGAGAAAAGTTGCTTCTAGGTCGAGAGGGGGTGCTGCTGTCGTGATGGTTTCAACCTTCATCGGTGCAGGCAGCTGCTCAGAATGCTCCCCCTCAACCGATGCAGAGTGGGCTTCATGTGCCCTTTGCCATCCCGTTTTGGCTTGCTAGCCTTATTCTCTCGTGGAGCATCTGATTCGCCTTTCTGGGCTGCGGCCTTACCCTTCCTTCCCCTTTTCTCTATCAAGGGCTTTTGCACCTTTTTGCTCCCGGCGTTGGCTTCACGGCTAGTGGAGCTCCCAGATGGCTGAGTGACTTAGTTCTTGCGGAGAACTTCGTCCTGAGCCTCTGCAACCTACATCATATCAATCAATTCGGCATATTCCTGATAGCCGTCATGATGATAATTGCGTGCGGATTGTACTTCATTTGGGTGGAAGGATTTTCTCAATTTTCTGTATTGGGGTACAAATCCTGTGCAAGGTAGGATTGTATTCCCCGACCGTCTTAAAGTCGGCAAACCTTAGTCTGATCCACTCTTACTCTGCTTGAGGAAGAATGATGTACTTTAGCCTCTCAAACCGCTTCTTGAGTGCGGTCCAGAGTGCTAGTGCGCTTTTCTCCGCCATATACTCATTCTTGAGAGCGAGGCAGAGGTGGTGCCTAAGAAAACGAAGTGCCTGATCATTCTCTTTAGGCATGGGTTGGCGTCATTCAGTCTGCCAATCCCAATAGTCGCGTGGAGCTTCTTAGCTCCAAGCACAATCTCGACATCGGATGCCTATGTCAGATAGTTATGGCCATGCGGGGCCAGCTCCTCGAACTCCCAGTTCATGATGCTAGTCATCTAAATGTGTATAAGTCTACTGCTGGTAGACATGCACGGAATAATTCACTTCGGGTAAATAAATGGTACACAATATTCTCGCAATATTTCACAATTTTCTATGCATTTTCTATAAATTTTACTGCTAATTCAGTGATTAAAAGCAATTTACAGTAATTACAATTAACCAAAACAGTAAATAAATACAGAAAATACAAAGAATAATAATGGCAGAAATAAGCTTCAAATGCTAAAAATAATGCAAAATTTGAATTCCCGAGGCCCTTTTATGCTAAAATATGAAATTTCAGCAAAGTTTGCAATTTCTGGGGGTTTCTACGCAAATTTCCAGTTCAGAGGAAAATTCATGCAATTTTCTTATTTACCAAGGGTTTTCTGCAAAATTCCGGACCCACATGTAAATCGGAGGACCTCTCGGCAATTTTCAGAATTACCGGGGCTTTACTGCAAAATTCAGGGCTTATCAGTTAATCACTGAGAACCAAAGGGTTTTTCTGCAAGATTACCTCCCCCACCCGATTCGGGCCTTGCCCCCGTTTTTTTTCTCTCTCCACTCGGCCCATCTTTATTTGGCCTGCTGCGGCCCATTAGAGCAACTCCATCCCATTAGTCATTTCTCCCTCTCTATTTCCTAGGATGAAGAGGCTAGCTATTATTTTCAGCACTCTATTTGAATTAGCATTCCAATGGCCTAGCTATTTGAGAAGCGAGTGAGGAGGCGCTCGCCAAATCTAGCTAGCGGCCGGGAGAAAATAGCGACTCGATAAAAATAAAGAGGAGGATAAAGAACCGGTTGGAGTCCATTTCTTGAGTCATATTAGGTAAATATACAATGAAGAGCAGGATAAAGAACCGGTTGGAGATGCCCTTACCTCGGTCGGCCTGGTTGTGCAGCCTCAAAGGGCGAGTAGGGTTTCCCCTACTCCCCACTACCGGTGGCGGCGGCAGCCATGTGGCTCGGGTGTGGCGTGGCGACCGGGCTGTGCCGGGAGCGCCAGCGAGCAGGCACGGCGGTGCGGCGAGAAGCGCCAGATTCGGGCGGCGCGGTGCGGTCTAGTCGGCGGCGAGTCGGTCGAGTGTCGGCGCAGCACGGTTGGCCGGCGCAAGGTGGGCGGCTTCGGGCCGAGCGGTGGTGGAGACCAAGGCGGCGGGGCCGACGGCTACGGGCCGCGGTGGGGGTGCGGCTGCAGGCCGGACCAAGACGGGCGCACATGCGGGGAAGGGTGTGGCGGCCGGGCGCGGAAGCCGGGGCAGGTCAGGCCGGCGCGCGGGGGGACGGGCCGGCTTCGGGCCGGCAATCGACCAAGTGCGGCGCCGGGTGCGGGACCGGGGTCGAGGAGGCGGCCGTTCGGGGCGGCGCCGTTGGCTTCGTGCAAGGGAAGGCGGCGCGACGGCGGCGCAGGCGGGCAGCGGCGCGGCGGCTTCGGGCCGAGCGCACGCATCAAGAATGCGGGCCGGAGGTGGCGCGCGCATGGCGGGGCCAGCGCGGTGACCGACGGCGGCGACCGTATGGTGCGCGTGCGGGCACGGAGAGGCCGGCTGCTGGCCAGCGAGTCTTGGCGCAAGGCGCAAGGCCGAGGCAGAGGAGCCAGTGGGAAGGCGGCGTAGCAGCTTCGGGCGGCGGCGCATACGCGCGTGCTGGCGCGGGTGATGTGCGGCCGGCGGTGGCCGGTCTTCGGGCCAGTGATGTGCACGCGCCTTCACGTCGGGATCGAGGCCGGCGCAAACCTATCCGGTGGCCGGCTGCATGCGGGCAGCGGGCATCGACCAATGGTGGAGCCGGTGGCTCCCTGGCGGTTTCAGGCCGATGCCTGTTTTTTCCTTTTTTTTTCTTGTGCAATGACCAGTCAGAGAAGATGATGCTAGATTCTATTTCTCGTGCAGTGATCATGCAAAACCCGAACAGAAAACATGCATAAATATTCGTTTTCAATCTACGATGCAATCAACATCTACCCTTTTTCGTAATCTGCCGATCGACATTGTGCCGGCGACTTCAGGTCTGCTCGCGGTAGATTAGGGCGGACTTGCATCTAATCTACAGTGCAATCAACATCTACCCTGTTTCACAATTTACCGATCGGCATTGTGCCGGCGACTTCAAGTCTGCTCGCGGTAAATTAGGGCGGATTTGCACCGTAGAATTTCAATCTAGAACGCGGAAAGAAAATACAGATTCAAAAGCGATCTAGAAAATTCAATCTGTGCTTCGATGATTACCTCGTTCACCGGAGCGAAGTCGTGCTGATAACGTGTTGAGAAACCGTCGCTGGCGACCAGTCCAAACGATTCCTCTACTTAGAACAAGAACGAATCAATCACAGAATCACAGAGAGAATAGATTGAACACACAGAGAGATAGAGAGAACTCCCGGTCTTTCTTTATTGCTTTTCTTTCATGCGTACATAATGAGGGGGGTATGACTCTCTATTTATAGTCTACGGTGGGATGCCCAAATATGTCAGGACTCTTGGCCATGGGCCCGGTTTCCTAACAGTACGCACAAGATTTTGCAATGAGGCACACTCGCTGTGGCATCACCATTGTAGATTTAGGCTGATGAGAATGCGATTGATGGTATTAAACTTCGCAGCCTATTACATTCAGACGCACTGAAATATGATTTGCAGGTAATGTTTGTGTTGAACCAGTTGTATCAGGTACGCAGGATTATTCAGGTATGAACTTCAAAGATACATGTTGGGGTATGACTTGCGATTATTTTTTTTTCTTCGAATGAACTTCAACGATACATGTTGTGATGTACCATATAGTATGCGTCGCTTATAGTCATCCCTTGCAGTACATATTCCAGTTGTGCATCTGCTGTGTATGTTTACCGGTAAATTTTGTGTGTGTTCTATGTTTACGCAAAAATACTGTGTGATGCATCCAGTATTTTGATATGCTGTAGGGTGTTGCTGTTGTTGCAGTTGCTGTAGGGTGTTGCTGCTGTTGCAGTACATATTCCAGTTGCTGTAGGGTGTTGCTGCTTGATTTTTTCTTCTCAGTCCAGCTTCCCACCATGTTATTTTCCTGATAGTGGTGCTGATGCCTGTGGATGTCATTTTTTTCCCTGTAAAGTTTGGTAGTAACCTGCTACTAGCAAGAACAATTTGCAGTGCTGCAAGGCTTTCTAGCTGCTTAGCTATGGTACAATGTTTTGTGGGCAGTGCGGCAAATGGCAATTTGAGCGCGTTTCCAGGATGTTTATGATGGAAATGACATTTTGAAATCTTTGCATCTGTATCGTTTGGCTGGACTTACCGCGTTTTGGGTAAGACTTACCGCGTGTGGTTGTCTTACTGTTTGGCACTTGACAGTGTATGTTCGTTTGTGCCACATGATTCACTTAAGTATGGTTTGTGGGTTACTTTGGAGCTCGGTCACATTTTGGCGAGCATGCATGGTTGGTAAGGAACGGGAACGGATTGCCGGTTTGCCACACGTCACTGACAGCCATGAAGTGAGTAGTATTTGATTTCGCAAGAGCTCCCTCGTGCCACTGATTCAACTTTGTTGATTGCATAGGCATGCCCCTACTACTTAAGAATACGAGTCGATAGTCGTTATTTGTTTTCTTTATTGAAAAATATCCCTTAAAGTTAGATATAATTATCCACAATGTCATCCATCTACCTCTCTCTCTCGCCGTTGCCCCCATCCTCAAAAAAAAGTTGTAGTTGCTTTCATGATGATAACTTCCATGATCTCCTCAAAAAAAAGTTGTAGTTGCTTTCATGATAATAACTTCCATGATCTCCTCCTAAAGGTGAATGATGTGCTGCTCATAGAGATCACATTTAGGTCAAGTATTGTCCTAAGGTTCCTATAGCAGATTCGATGACAGACATTTGCACGTCTTACCGGCAACATAGACCACGGTGACCCGTGGTGATTGGGCAACAGCAAGCGGCGACTTGGCGAGGCAATGATGCTCGGGGCGCGAGAGGATGCCGCTATATGTGAGGTGCTTAGACTATGCCATATTGTTTTTGTATTTGATAACATGTTATGCGCTCTCACATTTGTGTTGTACTCTCCTATTGTAATTAGATTATGTACGGTGTTTTTGGTTTATTCAGGAATTAGGGACTAGTAACAATTGTGCATTTGTTAATTCAATTTGACCTATAATTCATTATAGGCTACTTTTGGTAGACATTTGCAGTAAATTGGACCACATTTAGAAAGTTAAATGCCGCAAAGGAAAGCTTCATTCATGAAATTCTTCCTCCTGTTAGAACAATCCCTAATTTCCATCAGCAGGGGAGAAGAAGATTCTCTACATGTTTAAAGAAACCTGCGAGAGGTCCAAAGTCCAATGCATCCCTTAATGCTTTCATGTACATTGTTTAAACTTGCCATTTACTTTCCTACAACAAGGGTTATGTACTTATGTTATATATTTTGTATGACTCATATGATAACTGCACTAATATGCATAACATTTGGTGCAAAATTTTATGTTCCGTTGCAACACATGGACACTTGATTAGTTACTATATCAACTACCCTTAAATTAGGAGAATGAGAATGAAAAATCGGCCACTATATCAACTTTAAATGGTATAGATTAAACTGGATTGTCTATCAGTCTATCTCACTAGAACGTGGGAGGGCATAAGAGTAAGTTATTGTGCTAAAGTTAACAACTCAGGGGATGTTTTGAGCCATCTATATTCAATCCAATAGCTCAGATTATAGTTCTCATTCTCCTGTTTTAAGACTAGTTCTCATTTGATATGTTCTCAAGTATCAACCGGTGCATACCAATTTAGTTGCATTCTGAATTTCTGATAGATGTGGATTACACCTGCACTGATGCTTCCCGATAGACGTGGATTATAACTAGATTGGTGCTGAAAGCATTTAGTTTCAAACTTTCTATTAAGAAATGGTTTGGTCTTTGGTGCTTTTCTTATGGTTGTGATTAGAAGTTCTACTTTAATATTTTGGCTCTTGTGGTTATGATTTGAAGTGCTGGTTTAATGCTTTGTCATATCCCTGAAAATTCAAGTTGACCTAAAATTCTCTGTATACATATGCATAGAAGCGTTCTGCTTTAGGCTGACAAGTCGTTTTCTCGTTTGACAAGTCATTTAGTTGCATAGAAGCGTTCTGCTTTACCCTGGAGCAATTGAACATGGGCTAACTGCTGGTCGTTGGCCAGTTCGTAGTACTCTTCCACATCCTGCAAATCTGCTGAACCATGCATTGGCCAACAAAAGCTTGCTGGGATTGTTCTTAGTGACCAGCTCCCTCCTATTTCACCACGAAAACATTGCTTTAGGTAGGGAACAGCTGTGCAAGAAGTGTATGTTGTACCTGTTCATTGCAGGTTAATTTCTTTCTCGCTATCATTGTTTTTTTAAATCTATGACACAAACAGTCGATATCCTGCCTCTTGGCTTTGATTCTAGTAAGCATACTATCTGGTTTGAAATGGCCAATTTTGCATTGTTAATTATAGAAAACCTTTCCATTGGCCGCAGAAAAAATGAAAAAATCATGTGAATTTCCTATGTTCCAAAGAGCCCCTCGCCGATTTGTCAAACAACACTAAGCTACGATCATTTTGATTCAGGAAAGTGGAGTAGTAAGAAACCATCATCTTGGCTCAAGAAAATACCAATGCCCGTGAACCAAGGTCAATCAAAACCAATTTTACACGAACAGCAGCAGTCTCTCCAAACCCAAGGCAGCTCACACGATCAAGGGCCCAAACCTCAGTTCATTTCTATTCCTTTTCACTGCTACAAACCAGGTAGCAAAAGGGCTTTTATTTTTTTTTTTTTGCAGTGAGTACGTTTTTACGTTTTTCCCTCATGCTTTTAACTTTAGCAACGGGCGCGTTTTTATGCTTTAGTTACTCAAAAGTCCCTTTATTTAGTTAAACCTAGTTTAGGACCAGCAAAAGAGATTTAGTGAACTTCATTTCGGACATTCCTTAATAGCAGTCGCTACTAGGTTGGAGAAATTGTAAGTGCCTGGCAGTGGTTCACATGGCACTAGAATCTTCATCAGGAAGCGCAGAAGCTAAAGAAACACGAATGAAGCACTCAATGCATGGTTTGGAAAGCGTAAAGGCTAGCAAGGATATATACTCAGTGTTAGGATGATCTCCAATCCAGTTTGGCCCAACGGCCAACTGGGCCTTGAGCTCGCGCCCTGATCGGGGGCGCCCAACCCTAATGGTTGGTGGGCCCCTATTACACTGCGCTATAAATACAGGTGGGGGCCGGCGGCTCAGATCACGAGGTTCGACTGAGCCGTACACCCCACCGACAAAACCCTAACCCGATCTCGAGGGGGAGCGCAGCCAGTGACGGGAAGCGCCACTGCCACGCCGCTCCTGGACGGCGCCGCCACCGGACTTCACCACCGACGTCTCCCGACTCCATGGCGGACGCCTCTGCACCAGCAACCAAGACCACAGATGGTCGGTAACCCTAAAACCCCTCTCTTTACTCTCTGTTCCTTTAGATCTAGACGCATTACTATTTGTTCACGCTAAATAGATAGTCTACCCTACCAGATCTACTTCTAGTGATCCTAAAATAGACACCAACAATGGTATCAGAGCGTCTTTTAGTAGATCTAGTTCTTTGGGTAGAAAGAAAGAGATTAGAAGGAGAAGAGGAACTCTAACCCTAGAACACCCGAACTCAGAAATCCCAAACCCTAACTCTAACGCAAGATGCGTTGAGAAAGAAAGGGGGAGGACCTACCGTGGTTTTTCCCCGCACCGTAGACCTCGCCGCCGCCTTGCCGGCACGCGGGAAGAACCGCCGCTCGTCGCCGTGCGCACGAGCTCCGGATCGGGCATCGCCTAAGGACCGCTCGGCGGCGGCGCGCTCACCCTCGGGCGAACGCGCGCGCCGGCGAAGGGACCCACGGCGGCGCCGCCGCTCTTCTCCTCTTTGGCCGATGACGCGCCGCTCGGTTCTTTTTGCTGCTGCGTCGGCCGAGAGAGAGGAGAGGGAGAACAGAATGAGAGTTAGGGTTTCGGCCGGCGCGGGGAGGGTTTTTGTTCTTCCGATCCGCGCGCTTGGCCGTTGGATAAGATGGACGGCTGGCGTTGGCCGGGCCGTTATGAGCCCAGGCGCGATCGCGAAATCCCGGCCCAGGCCCAGGTTGTGGCCGGGCGCGGGGCGGCGCGACGTCCGCGCGAGCGTCTGCGCGTGAGGCGCGCGAGAGAGAGGCCGGCCGAGCGGGCCGCGCGTGAGGCCGCGGGCGCGTGCGTGTGGCGCGGCCGAGTGGGCCGCCGTGCGCCGTGGGCCGCGGATGCGCAGGCCGGGCCAAATGGCCGGTTTGCACAGTAAAATGTGGTTTTTGGTTTATTTATTTTTCCAGAAGCATTCATTTGATGAATTTTGTTAAGTTTGAGATCAAATTTCTGTTCAATTTTGATCCAAGACCAGAATTTTTCCGCTGCGAGCTAAAGTTTATTATCTTCTTATTAAATTCGAACCAACGGGAGAATTTAATTTTGAAGAGCAGAAATTTTATGTTTTTCTCTAATTTTAATTGGAACCAACGGGAAAATTAAAATTAGAAGAATAGTTACTTTTATAATTTTGCTATTTTCTGACCAAAGTTGATGATAGCAATATTATAAATTGATTTATTCATGAATTTATGCATTAATTCTATCTTCTGCCCAACGGTGATGTAGAATTAATGTACAAGAATTTTGCATGTTTTAATTTTGACCAACGTTAAATCAAAGCATGCAATTATTATATTATTATGTTTCCTCATTTTTCTGCTACTGTTTCAGGACTCAACCCAATGGCATACATCTCGCACATCCCGGCACTTGATGGGAACAATTATCGGGTCTGGCGAGAAAAGTATGATTTGGCACTTGCGCTGTCCGAGAATGACTTAGCCCTCACCTCTCCGTGTCCTACTGAGCCAGAGGACCCGGTGAGGGTAGAAAATGAGACTGATGCTGATTTCACTGCCCGAAAGCGTGATCATGCAGAAGTCAGAATGAAATATGATCTTGAGAAAAATAAATGGGACATCTCGAATCGCAAGTGCCTAATGGTGGCTAAGGCCACTATTGCAGATCCAATAAGGGGATCCATCCCAGACTGTGACACTGCCACAGAGTATCTACAGAAAGTGAAGAATCAGTTTACTGGCTCTTCAAAGGCCACAGCAAGCACGCTGATTAAGAAACTAGTGAATGAGAGATACTCTAGTGGTGGAATAAGAGAGCACATATTAAAGATGAGCACAACGGCAGCTAAGCTAAATTCAATGGATATGGGGCTCAAGGATGAGTTTCTAATTCATTTGATCTTTGCTTCTCTGCCAAAAGAATTTGACACTTTTGTTGTTAATTACAACATGCAGCCCGACAAATGGGACATAGAAAAGCTCATTGCAATGTGTGTGCAAGAAGAGGAGAGGCTTAAAACCTCACAGGGTGACTTTGCAAACCTTGTGAAGAACAACAAAAGAAAGAACTTTAATGCCAAACCACAAGGGAAACCTCAGTGGGATAGTAGCTCCTCTTCTAAGTCACAGGGAAAGGTTCCCCAATTTCATAAGCCCAACCAATTTACAGTAGACAAAGACACCTGTAAATTTTGTAAGAAGAAGGCAGGACACTATCATAGGGATTGCCCAGAGTTCCTGAAGCATCTGTTGAAGAATGGTAAGGATGTCATTACATTTATAGATGAATCCTTGTATTTAAGTTATGAAAAATCTACTTGGTGGATTGACTCAGGTGCAACTATTCATGTTGCTAATTCATTACAGGGATTCCATACGAGGAGGACCCTACAAAGAGGAGAAAGAACAATTAAAGTTGCGAATGGAATTGAAGCCGAAGTCGAGGCCATTGGAGATCTCTCTTTAGAATTTCATGATGGTTTTGTACTTAGGCTTTCAGACGTTCTTTATGTACCCTCTTTGCGCAGAAACTTAATAAGTGTGTCGAAATTAGATGATGATGGTTATGATTGCCATTTTGGTAATGGCAAATGCAGACTTGTGTTTAATAATAAATGTGTTGGTCTTGCCTTCCGACAAGACAAGCTTTATTTATTATCACTTTCTGAGAATGTGAATCATGTAACCATTGAGAATGAGAATACCTCTTCGTTTATGAATGTAAGTAAAAAGCGGAAGATAAATCATGATGTATCGTCGAAATTATGGCATTGTCGTTTAGGCCATATTTCGAGGGGGAGAATAGAACGATTGATTAAGAAAACACTTCTTCCGCCATTAGAATTTTCAGATTTAGAACAATGTATTGATTGCATAAAAGGAAAATATGTTAAGAAAATAAAGAAAGACGCCAAACGAAGCGCAGGAAATTTAGAAATAATTCACACAGATATCTGTGGTCCATTTCCTGTGAAAAGTGTGGATGGTTATGATTCATTTATAACATTCACAGATGACTATTCGCGTTATGGCTATATTTATCCAATTAAAGAAAGAACAGAAGCATTGGATAAATTTAAGATATTTAAGGCTGAAGTAGAAAATCAGCACAATTTAAAGATTAAGATAGTAAGATCCGACCGTGGGGGGAGTACTACGGTCGGCACACCCCGTATGGCCAAGTTCCTGGACCTTTTGCAAGGTTCTTACAGGAAAATGGCATAGTTGCCCAGTACTCTACACCGGGCGAACCTCAGCAGAATGGAGTGGCTGAAAGACGCAACCGTACCTTAATGGATATGGTGAGAAGTATGATAAGTTACTCCACGCTACCGATAAGTTTATGGATGGAGGCGTTAAAAACCGCCATTCATATTCTTAATCGAGTACCAAGTAAGTCGGTACCCAAAACACCGTATGAGTTGTGGACAGGAAGAGAACCCTCACTTAACTATTTACGTGTGTGGGGTTGTCCTACTGAGGCTAAAGTTTTTAACCCAACATAGGGAAGCTAGATCCCAAGACAGTCAGCTGCCATTTTATTGGCTATCCAGAAAAATCGAAGGGTTATCGCTTCTATTGTCCTGACAGACATACGAAGTTTGTAGAAACAAGACATGCTGTCTTCTTGGAGGAAGAGATGATCAGGGGGAGCAGAGTAGCGCGAGAAATTAACCTAGAGCAAAAGCGGGTACATGTGCCCATTCCGATGGTTCAGGAACCATTTTTCACGCTACCTGTTGTTGCTACACCAACAGTGTCAGACACTGTAGTGACAGCACCTGTTGTTAGTTCTCCTGTGGAAACGATGAATGAACATGAGGAACCTGTCCTTCAGGATCCCATAGAACCCATTGTAACCCAAGAGGAAGAGCAACAACAGCCTCACACAGAACAAGCATCAAATAGTGAGGGACTCAGAAGGTCTCAAAGAGTCAGAAGATCAGCTATCCCTAATGATTACGAAGTCTATGAAACTGAGGATTTTCAAATGGAGGGTGATCCCACCTCTTTTGAAGAAGCCATGAGAAGCGCTCATTCATCCAAGTGGCTTGAAGCTATGCAGGATGAAATGAAGTCAATGAGCACCAACGGTGTTTGGGACTTAGAAACTATTCCTAAAGGAGCCAAGACAGTAGGCTGTAAATGGGTCTACAAAACCAAACATGACTCTAGAGGGAATATTGAAAGATTTAAAGCGCGACTTGTGGCAAAGGGCTTTACGCAAAGAGAAGGCATAGATTACAATGAGACATTTTCTCCAGTCTCGTGTAAAGATTCTTTTAGAATAATAATGGCGCTTGTAGCTCATTATGATTTAGAATTGCATCAGATGGATGTAAAGACGGCATTCCTAAATGGGGATTTGGAGGAAAATGTCTACATGGCACAACCGAAAGGTTTTGTTGTGGAAGGAAAAGAACGTATGGGATGCCGGTTGAAGAAATCCATTTACGGATTGAAACAAGCATCAAGGCAGTGGTACTTGAAGTTTGATAGTACAATAAGAAGTTTTGGGTTCAAGGAGAATGTAGAGGACAATTGCGTTTATGCAAAGTTTAAGAATGGGAAATACATTTTCCTAATCTTGTATGTGGATGACATCTTACTTGCTAGTAGTGATGTTAGCCTATTACTGGAGACAAAGAAGTTCTTATCCTCGAATTTTGATATGAAGGATCTTGGTGAAGCTTCGTTCGTACTGGGAATAGAGATTCACCGAGATAGAACTAAGGGGGTTTTAGGTTTATCTCAAAAGGCATACTTAGAAAAAGTTCTAAAGAAATATAGTATGCAAAATTGTAAACCTTCATCTGCTCCTATAGTCAAGGGCGACAGGTATGGGGAATTTCAATGCCCCAGGAACCAATATGAGATCGATCAAATGAAAGCGGTTCCATATGCTTCAGCTGTCGGAAGCTTGCAGTATGCTCAAGTGTGTACGCGCCCTGACTTAGCGTTTGTTACCGGGTTACTTGGCAGATTCCAGAGCAATCCTGGAATAGAACATTGGAAATTAGTAAAGAAAGTCTTGCGTTATTTGCAAGGAACAAAAGGCCTCATGATGACATACAGAAGATCAGATTCACTCCATATAGTGGGGTATACAGATTCTGATTATGCGGGAGATGATAGAAAGTCGACATCCGGATATGTATTCACTCTCGCAGGAGGAGCTATATCGTGGAAAAGCTCAAAACAAACCGTCACTACATCATCCACAATGTATGCCGAGTTTGTAGCATGTTATGAGGCCACGGGGCAGGTGAATTAGCTAAAGAAATTCATACCCGGGTTGAAAGTGGTAGATGACATACATAAGCCACTAAAGTTATACTGCGATAATGAACCAGCAGTATGTTATGCTCACAACAATAAGTCAAGTGGTGCTGCCAAACACATTGACATAAAGTATTATGTTGTGAAAGATAAAGTCCGGGATCATATAATCAGTCTTGAGCATATAAGGACAGAAAAGATGCTCGCGGATCCGCTCACAAAAGGCTTACCGCCCAGTGTGTTCAAAGAACACTTAGCCGGCATGGGTTTACGGGAAAGCCTATGATTCCTGGACAATAAGGGCCCAGTTGAGAGTACATTTCAAAACAAAGAAGTGCATTGTGGCTGTTCAATCTAATGGCATAAGACCGTGACGATGAGGCACGCTCTATGCACTGATCTGTGATGGAATGAGAAAAGCAATGAGTGACAAGTATAGAGTTTAAGTATAAGTTGAGATCAAGGGGGAGAATGTTAGGATGATCTCCAATCTAGTTTGGCCCAACGGCCAACTGGGCCTTGAGCTCGCGCCCTGATCGGGGGCGCCCAACCCTAATGGTTGGTGGGCCCCTGTCACACTGCGCTATAAATACAGGTGGGGGCCGGCGGCTCAGATCACGAGGTTCGACTGAGCCGTACACCCCACCGACAAAACCCTAACCCGATCTCGAGGGGGAGCGCAGCCAGTGACGGGAAGCGCCACTGCCACGCCGCTCCTGGACGGCGCCGCCACCGGACTTCACCACCGACGTCTCCCGACTCCACCGACTCCCTGGCGGACGCCTCTGCACCAGCAACCAAGACCACGGATGGTCGGTAACCCTAAAACCCCTCTCTTTACTCTCTGTTCCTTTAGATCTAAACGCATTACTATTTGTTCACGCTAAATAGATAGTCTACCCTACCAGATCTACTTCTAGTGATCCTAAAATAGACACCAACACTCAGCACTCACGCAGGAAGACCCGTTGATCCAGCGAGGAGGAGGTTTTGCTGTGGGCATATGCAGCTGAGATCCGGCAGTCCCCTCCGAGCACGCAGCGAAGAAGCTGCAGGTCTGGATGGGTGCAGCTGCGCTGGTGCAGTCTCCTTCAGGAGCGCTGCAGCGTGGACATGCCGGCATGGTGCCATCGAGAAGTGCACGTCATCAGCAGGGCGTGACAATGGCCATCGGTAGAGGTGTGAAATAGTAAAAGATAATCCGTTTTATCCGATATTTGTATATAAAAAAACGTAAATATGGTAAATAAAATTCGTATTTGTATTTGAGAATATTCGTATTCGTATTTGCATTTGTATTTGAGATTATTCGATTCGTATTCGATCTGTTTTCGAAACCTAGGAAAAATCCAGACGAATTTTGTAATTCGAAATTTGAATTTGGAAGATATAAAATCGGTAGCTGTTCCGATAACTGATCAAAAACCCGTGAAAAATCGGCAAAACCATTAGGAATTTGTTGTACCGAAATTTGTTATAGAAGTTATAGGAGGATATTTGTATTCGACCGAATCTAGTACATATTCGATTCGAATTCGCATATGTTACGACATTCGATTCGTATTCGTATTTAAAATATTTAAATTCATATTTATTTTAAAAATATAAATTTATATTTATATTTAAGACTATTTAATCATATCAGATCTGTTTTCCGTCGGGCGCTTGCGGTGGTGGCAAGCGGGCTCCTGCGCCTGCTGGCACGTCCACGGGCGCGCAATGCAGCTCCATGATGATCAGGCAAGACCGCTGGATCAACACGGGCATGGGCGGCGCACCAGGCACGGACGGGGTCAGAACGGGCGGCACGCACGGCGGCGGCGGTGGCGGCATCAGCGCCCGCGGCACGCCAGGCGACCGCAAGATCAGCGCGGGCGTGGGAACGGCAGGCGGCGCTGGGCACCGCCGAGCGACCAACCCAGGCTTGGCATGTAGGAAGTTTCTTTTTTTTTTTCTGCTGTACCAGTAGTGGATCCATGCATGCCGGATGTCAAATTGGCAGTAGCTAGCTGTACTGTCTTGTCTTTTGCTCTCTTGTTGGGAGACTTTTGGACACGTCCAACAAATGAGGAGGCACTTAGCGGCATATTATATATGTCGCGGATTTAGGGTTTTCAAAATCGGTTTTCAAACTTTACTAGGGCCCCGAAATATCCGATTTTTGGAAATTTTTGGCCAATTTCAGCCAAAAATTACAAATCAAAATTTGAATTTTATTTGAAGTTCAAACGAAAAATGAAAAATGCAGGTTCAAGGGCTCAAGAACCCACAACTTGCTGGTCCGAGGCACACAGACCTCACCACCAATCTATACATACACATATGATTGGAAATGGTTAGAATTTCTTTTATACCTGACAAAAGAAATGCAAAACCGAAAGTTTTTAATAGAAACCAAATTTTACTGGAGGGGACCGTTATTTCAAATTTTTAAGAAAACTGGACAATTTTTGGCCGATTTGGGAAACGGGATTTAGATAATCACTTCATGCGTACGCTATATGAGTACCATCATAGGATTTACTTGGAATACGGGGAATTTTGCAGAATTCACGCAAGAACAGCCCCGTTTTCTGCAAGATTCATGAAACAATCACGGGAATTCCCTACGTTCCAAGGAGACCCTCGCTCATCTGTCAAATAACACCAACAGGAGAATTTAGCCATTGATCGATGTGATTCTTGTGAAAATTGCCGACGACAACCCACTCTGGATCTAAGCACATGCTGCCCTTTGTGTTATGGTATGGTATTGCTCTTAATTTGTGCATGCCCAACACGTTTAAACCAATAAAAACCTTCCAAAAGTGGAGCGAAGAAAGAAGGAATGGAATGGAATGGAATGGTAGATCGACCTTAATTAATTTGTACAAAAATGGCCATCGCCAACTACACCGTCGATCGTCCAACGGCCGGACGTCTAGCTCCGGCGACCGGCCAGTCATGCATGCACACACAGGAACAGCTTTTTGCACGCGCGGCGAAGTGCATTCCATTCCATAGGCCGAGGTCCACAGCACGCCTGCCACGCCACCTCCTCCAGGTGATCGGTCGCCACCAAGTTCCGACGTACGGCCGTGATCAACACATCACATCGATCCCATCCATGTGTAGACCAGTTCCACGGGGTCAGCCGCTACGCCAGGCGCCACAGCGAGCAGAACGACACCGGCTGCCCCTTCCACCGCAGCGCCACCGCGCCGCCGCCTCCTGCCGCCGTCGACATCTCCCACCCGCCGTCGTACTTCCTTAGCAGCGACTTTGCCGACTCCACCGCCTCGTCCCCGAACTCCGCCTCCTCGAACCCCGCCTCCTCCATGCGCTCACGCCACCCTTCCCTCCTCTCCCCGGCAGAATCTGCCGCGACGGCCGTACCTGCCTCGGCCTCCAGCAGCCTCCTCTCCTCCCCGTCCCTCCCCTTGAACGCCGCGGACGTCGACTCCAGGAACCGCCACAGCAGCTCTAGCCTCGCCGCGAACTGACCCGCGGCGCTGCCGTCGCCACCGACGTCCAGCTCTGAGAGAACCACCAGCTCCGGGTTGAGGCCTCTGACCTTCCGGAGGATGTCTGTTCGCTCCTCGGCGGCGATGTGGCCGAGCCGGAACTGGAGGCAGACGACGAGCACCTCGCCAGGAGTGCAGAAGCCATGCACGGAGTCTAGGGAGGCCGTGGGGCCGATGTCGAGCTCGAGGTTGATGGACTTGGCGTACCGGAGGAGGTGCGGCGAGAAGTCGTACCCCGGAGGCGACGCCGAGAAGGGCGCCGTCGGGGTGACCGTGGGGCCCGCGACGGTGAGCCGGACGGAGGGCGGGGCGCGCCCGCCGGGCAGGCGGGTGAGGGACTCCAGCAGCGTCGGCCACTGCACGCCGTGCGAGACGCCGAGATCGACGACGTGGAGAGTCCGGGGCGCCGCGGCGCCCCCGCGCGTCGAGGCCTGGGCGATGGCGGCGTTGGCTAGCGCGTTGGGGAGCGCGAACCACGGGCTGACCTCGTGGAACTTGATGAGGGACGCGCGGAACAGCCGCGCCTCAGCGCTCGCGAACGCCGGCGTCGGGCACTCGCAGGCCGGCACCCGCACGGCAGTGGCGGCGGCGGGTCCCACCGCGGCAGGGAGTCTACGGCCGAGCGCGCTCAGCCCGTGCGCTGCCAGGCGGTGGTTGGCGTCGCCGGAGAAGGACGCGAGCTCGCCGAGCACGTAGAACAGGTGCTGCACGCGCGACAGGTTGCCCGCCTCGACGGCGACGGCGCACGGGTTCAGCAGCTGCTCCGCCCACCTCGTGTCACGGTCGGAGCCTGCTCCGCCGCCCTTGGTGCCGCCCTTCTTGCCGCCACCACCTACCCTGTCCTGCTCGGCGCGGCGGCGCTGGTTGCTGCTGCTATGGCCGCCGGACGCCCTGTGAGCCGGGGACTTGCGCTTCTTGCACGACGGCTCCGACGGCGACGACACCGCCGGCGACGCAATGCTGGAGGAGGCGTGAGCAAGGGGCGAACGGGTCGCCGGTGGTGCCGGAGGCGACAGCGTCTGCGCCACGACGCTCCCAATGTCATCTTGCTGCGCCGGCCCGGACGGAGTAGACCACCAGCCATAGCTGCCGCCGAGATCCACGTCGGTTGAGAGGAAGGAGATGGAGTCCTCGAGCCAGTCCAGGCCGTTGTTGCTCGTGGTGGGGGTGAGCTCCTGGTGCTCCTGCTCATGGTAATTCATGGCCTTCAAGTTCATGCATGCAAGCTCGCAAGAATTGCTCAGAGTGCAAGCATATGAATGGGATGCAAAGGCAGAGCTGTACTTGTGGGAGCTTGTGTTCTTGGCACTGGATTGACTTGATTTTAATTGCTTCTTAATTTTGCCTTGGGTTATTGGTGACTAATTTAGGGTTTGATGGATGGATTGGAGGAGGGGCAGGACCAGGCATCAAGGTGGATTTTGTTTATGTCTTAGGGTTATTTTAGCGTTCTGCCCTCGTGGAACTGACATATTCCCTGCATCTTCGGTTGCATACGGCTCCCACACAAATTCATTAGTGTATTTCTAGAGATTATACCTTTTTTTAGGATTAACAAAGGGACCATGGAATTCTTTTCTTAACATAGGGTGGGTTCTTTTGGGCTTTTATCTTATAGTTTTGAATTCTAACTGTTCGCAAGAGACAGTACGTAAAGCGAGACAATTGCACAAGATTTTTGTTGATATAGCTAAACTCGGTACAGTGTCTACTACAATCTACCTGTAGACTATGCCTTGAAAGGACACACCGTGTAAAAGGTAATTACTGTAGCAGCAAGTGATAAGGAAAAGCCAAAAAGAACCCAGCCATACTAAAACTGAGCTAGCCTAGATGAATTGAAGTAGTTTTTTATATATCTTTTTGAAAATAGATGAATTGAAATAGTTAAACTCAAACTTCATATGCTTCTGAATTATTCTGGCCAAGCCTTGCTCCGATGATAAAGAGCGAATCATAATGTAACAATATATAGAGGACCATGGGTGAAATTTCTTGAATATATATTTTAACAATTCATTTGAGAGACTATGTGCAAGGTCTAATACATATTTGTGATGAACAATTAGTATTTTGGTTAAGTTGAATTTGAATTTTGTAATTGTTGTGGTTACAGACCAAACAGAGAGAGAGTGTGGTGGTGGAGAGTTGAGTAAGTGAATGGCTCCGGGGTCCTCCCCATGGCCTATGTCATATATATATATATATATATATATATATATATATATATATATATATATATATATATATATATATATATATATATATATATATATATATATATATATATATATATATATATATATATACACAAATGGTGAATGCTTTTACAATTATACCCCTTACACGTGAGTATTCCCATCAGGAGTACTCATGTCATTACACATGTCCCATTTTGGACCTTACATCCTTCTAACAGGCCTACTGGGCTTAAAGTGGGGGCCACCCCTACAACAGGAGCCTCTCATGGTGAAGGGCTTCACGGGCCGAAGCCATACCGCTGAGCCTTTTGGCCCCCTCCGTCCCATCGGCCTGTGATCCTCGATGACCTAGATACACATTTGCGTTCGCACGTCCACTTGTGCTTATGCGAGGGCTGTCTTCCGCTCCCGGAGTTGGCGCGGCCTCGAGGCCGAAGGCACCGGGCAGGCCGAAGGCTTCGACGTGGCCGAGGTCGTGCTTGTGCGAGGGCTGTCTTCCGCTCCCGGGGCTGGCGCGGCCTCGAGGCCGAAGGCACCGGGCAGGCCGAAGGCTTCGACGGGGCCGAGGTCCGGGCGTGCCCTACTTCGCGCTCTGGATATTTGTGGGCGCGAGGTGAACTTGGTCGGCTGCCCCGGGCAGCCGAGTCTCGGGAAATGCTCCGCATGATGTAGCGCCAGCGCGGGGAGACGGTTGCGTGGCCCGGGAGTGCGCTTTAATGACGCCTGGAATTGCGCCGGCCTTTGTCAGAGGCCGGCTGCCGCGGCTGCTCCGTCTGCCCTGCACTGGATGTGGGCACGCGGCCGGCTGTAATTGGAGCGTCGTGGGATGCCAGCGTTCCCACGACCACGACCGTTCGCCTCTTCCCCAGGGAAAGTGGCCACGCGGCAGGAGCGTGTCGGCGCATTGCGCGCTGATCGCCCACCTACCGCCGCCTGTCGCGGTTGCCAGCGGTTGCACTGCCCGATCGTGGGTAGCCGAACCGCTGCAATTCTGTCATTCGACCTTCTACCTGCGGGGGGATGGGGGGCTTTATAAGTCGCCACTGTGGGCATGCAATCGTCCCCCTTGGCTGATTGCTTGCTTGTACGTTCCTTCCCCTTTTGTCTTGTGCATCCTGCTGCTACTCTCGCCTCCGTGCCTACCCGCCGCCGTGGGGAGAGAGGGATGGCTGCGCGCGACGACCTCCCAGCTAACAGGGGTGCCACCCTTGACGATCCTGCGCATCGCCTTAGCGAGAGCGCCTCGTCGAGCCAGCGTTGCCTGACGCCACCACCGGCGGAGTACCGCCTGGTTCCGCGCGACAGGAAGCAAACCACCCATCGCTGGGATGCCCTGAAGAGGTCCAAGGGTCGCTGCTCCCGTGTGCTGGGGCGGAGCCGCGTCACGGAGGAGACCCTCCAAACCCTTCTGCGGGAGAAGAAACTGGAGGAACGCGCCGGGGCTCGTTTGCCCGGGCCCGACGAAACATAGCCGAACCCGGGAGAGTCGGAGGCGATTGTCTTCGTGGCGTTCTTCGACGCCGGGCTCCGAATCCCAGCGACATACTTTGTTCGCGAAGTGTTGCGAGCGTATGGGTTGGAGCTGGCGCAGCTGACTCCGGCCGCGATCGTTCGGTTGGCCGTCTTTACTTGGGCGATGCGGACGGAGGGTACCCGTCCTAGCGTCGAGTTGTTCGCCATCCTTCATGACGCACGGTGCCAACCTAAGAGAGTGGAAGGGGGGGCTTACTTAAACTTCGGCAGTGTAGACTTCGTGTTGAGGCCAGAGTGCTCGCACTTGTTTCCCGCGTTGGCTACGCGGGAAAAGTGGGAGGCCGGTTGGACACGGCGGTGGTTCTACTACCTTGTGATGAGCGCGAGCGGCCTCCGAAGCCGGGGAGAGCTGATATCATTCGACCGCTGTCCGGATGTGACGCCTCGGCCCAGCCACGAGCAACAGGCGTGGAGACTCGCTGGGGTCGCACTCCGGTTCAGCATGCGTGACCTCGCCGAGGAGTTCACCATGTACGGGATATCCCCGCTTTCTTGTAACTAGAAGTACGAGCGGCGGGGGCTCGACCGGAAGGACGGCATTCACCCAGGGGTGTCTTCGCTCCATAGGTTCCCGCGCCCTGTAAGTATCCCTGCGATGTGCCAAGTACCACCTGGGTGGCTGCAAACCCTTAAGTATGATACTCCGCTAGTGCGTGCAGTATGCCGGTTAGAAGATGCGGAGCGCGTCGTGGTTGCAGTTCTTGGGCCGTACACGGCAGAGGAGCACAAGGCCCGTGAGTCCACAACTTCCTTGGCAAAGCAAGGGCAGATTAATCGGGTATGCGAGGTTTTGGAAATTCCCATTCCGGAGCGGCCGGTGCCTGCGGAATCGCCTAGCGGCGCGACGGCGGTGGCGCCATCCTCTCGATGCGAGGTCCAATCGGAGACCATTGCCTTTAGCTCGCCGGTCGTGCCGCCGATCGAGAGCGTGAGGACGGGGGCGAGACAGGCGCTGGGCTCGGATCGACCGGTTCGGGGGGGGCACGCAACTCCCGACGAGGCCGTATACGGTGGCGAGGCGACGGGCGCACGCCTCGTCATTCTTGAAGATGATGCCTCGTCACCTCCCGCGGCAGCCGCCACGCTGTCGCTGACGACGGCTTCCGCGTCTGCCAAGGTAACCTCGGAGGCTTCACCTACGACTCCGAAGGTGAAGCGGCCTCGGGTGCAGTCGCCACCATCTTCGAGGGGCCGGTTCAGCGTGGCAGGCCCAGTGACTGAGGTCCTGACAGCTAGCGGGGATGCTCCTAAAGCCGGGAGGGTTGTCGCTCCTCAGGCCAGCGAGGTGCTCATGACCCAGGTGGAGGCCGCGGTAGAGGGTGCTGGAGGTAGGTGTAGTTTGTTTTCCTCCCGCGACTTCGCGAAACTCTCCCCGATTTGCTCGCTTATTCCGTCGACACCAGGCGAGACGAGGTCTCCTAGACGAGGACAAGAGTCAAGCACTGGGGGGGCCCACGATGTCGCCGGTCTGATTGAGCAGGGGACTGTGTGTGCCCCAACTGCTGCCGAAGGCGCTGAGGCAGGGTCTCCGACTTCGTCCCTCGGTGGGAGACGCTTCGCGCCTGGAGCGAGGTGGACGAGTATGCTGGCAGCCACCTAGATCGATAGGCGCTGCAGTCTTGCGGGGGCGACCTCTTGGCACTCGCGCTGGGTGCCTCGAAGATGAGGGTAACGGTCTCTGTTCTTGCTGCGTATTCTTTGCTTATCTGATGGATAACCTTTGTTGTTACTCTCGTGTAGACGCTTGCAATTAGCAAAGCCCTCGAGGAGACTTGCGCGTGCGAGCGGAGGGCGCTGGAGGACCAGCTGCGCGTCGCGGACGACGCCAACACCGCCAAGGACGAGCACATTCGGGTGCTGATGGCGGAGCGGGACGAGGCTATCGACGACGCGCAGTTGGTGGGGACGAACGCGAAGAGCGCGGCACTGGCCGCACAACGCGTGATGGAGGAGGCTCAGCGCGTTGCGACGGAGGAGCGGACCGCCCTCCTTCAGCGAATCTCCGCGCTAGAGGTAGAGAAAGAACAGCTTACTGCCTCCGTTGCTGAGAAGGCGTTGTCCTGGGAGAATGCATGTGCCTCCGCGTGGAGTGCGATGGAGTCTTTGGAGCGGGCCCTCCTGGGGCTTTCCGTGCTCTTGGAGGACGCCACTCATAGCCGCCAGGACCTGATGGAAACGCTTGGGTGAATCGAGGAGGGCTCGAGCGTCGCCCTCCACGGCGCCAAGGCTTTCGGCACCCACTGCGGCTACATGAGTGCTGGCCTTGCCCTCGCCTTGCTGCACGCCGGTGGGTGTGAGCATGTCAATGAGCTGGCGAACCCTCAGCTTGACTTGCCTACCCAGCCCGGGGCGATATCTGATGCCTTTTGCGCCGCCCAGCCCGCCACCCGAAACTTCTATGACCGGATTTGGTATTACATCGGGGAGGGCGCCGCCACGGTTGCTTTACGGCGGACGCTACAGAACGAGGGGGATGTGCTCCGCTGGCTCGAAGAGGTCCCTCGGCACAGCGAAGGCGGTGCGGGCACTCGTCGCGGCGAAGATGGCATGGACTCGTAGGAATAATTCCAGGTTTTGGCGCGTTTCGCGCCGTGCGTATGTCTGCTTCTGTAATGTAACTGTCTTGGGCTAAGCGACAACTCTCCCGTGCTCTTTCTGTTATGTAATATGCTGTGGGCTGGGGGGTCATGTAAAGCACGGGTATCCAGGCTAGATGTCGCCCCTCGCTCGGATAGTAGCAAACAATCTTGCGAACGGTTTTGCGCCTCGGACCCCCGGCTTTGAAGTGGTGGCAGCGGAGCTGACGCCTAGTCGAAGTAGACGCGCGAGCGCTCCGTCCCCTACCCTTCGAAGTGGTGGCAGCGGAGCTGGCGCCTAGTCGAGGTAGACGCGCGAGCGCTCCGTCCCCTACCCTTCGAAGTGGTGGCAGTGGAGCTGGCGCCTAGTCGAGGTAGACGCGCGAGCGCTCTGTCCCCTACCCTTCGAAGTGGTGGCATCGGAGCTGGCGCCTAGTCGAGTTAGACGCGCGAGCGCTCCGTCCCCTACACTTCGAAGTGGTGGCAGCGGAGCTGGTGCCTAGTCGAGGTAGACGCGCGAGCGCTCCGTCCCCTACCCTTCGAAGTGGCGGCAGCGGAGCTGGCGCCTAGTCGAGGTAGACGCGCGAGCGCTCCGTCCCCTACCCTTCGAAGTGGTGGCAGCGGAGTTGGCGCCTAGTCGAGGTAGACGCGCGAGCGCTCCGTCCCCTACCCTACGTACTGGGGCAATGCCCATGCATGCGCGGGGTTCGCGTCTTGTTTATACTCCGTAGAGTGCGCGGGGATAGTATCAGCGTCTTTTTATACTCCGGAGAGCGCATGGGATCGACGTCCACATCTTATTTATACTCCGAAGAGTACGCACTGGGGCAACGCCCATGCGTGCGCGGGGTTCGCGTCTTGTTTATACTCCGTAGAGTGCGCAGGGATAGCGTCCGCGTCTTTTTTATACTCCGGAGAGCGCGTGGGATCGACATCCACGTCTTATTTATACTCCGAAGAGTACGCACTGGGGCAACGCCCATGCGTGCACGGGTTCGCGTCTTGTTTATACTCCATAGAGTGCGCAGGGATAGCGTCCACGTCTTTTTTATACTCCGGAGAGTGCGTGCGGAGGCGGACTTCGATGCTACGTCTTATTTAGAGTCCGTGGACTGTGCGCGGAGGCGTACCTCCGCGCGTTGCGGGCGGTGAAATTGCGTGCGGAGGCGGACCTCGTCGCGACGTCTTATTTATACTCCGTAGAGTGCGTGCGGAGGTGGACCTCGATGCTACGTCTTATTTAGAGTCCGTAGACTGCGCGCGGAGGCGAACCTCTGCGCGTTGCGGGCAGTGAAATTGCGTGCGGAGGCGGACCTCGTCGCGACGTCTTATTTATACTCCATAGAGTGCGTGCGGAGGCGGACCTCGACGCTACGTCTTATTTATACTCCGTAGAGTGCGTGCGGAGGCGGACCTCGACGCTACGTCTTATTTAGAGTCCGTAGACTGCGCGCGGAGGCGTCCCCCCACGCGTCTTTATTTATGCTCATGCATAGTGCAGACAAAGGTGATCCTTCGCGCGCTTTTGGTATGAAAACGAGAGAACTTGCATGAATTATGCACTTTATTAAATCCTCGTTTGCGTGGGTGAGCGGTTACACGGGTTAAGGTACTAACCGCTAGCCGCTCGCGTCCACCGAAGCCGTGGAAGGCCCTTGCCCTCGTGAGCTCGACTTAGGCGTAATACCGCCGCAGCCTGTCCGCATTCCACGTGTGGCGGAGCGTGTGCCCCTCCAAGGTGGCTAGGCGACACGCCCCCTTCTGTAGGGCCTCCGCGACGATGTACGGGCCCTCCCCTTTGGACTCGAGCTTGCTTACCGTCTCCGCGTGGAGTGCCATCTTAAGGACGAGGTCTCCTGGGCTGAATCCGCGCGGGTACAGCGAACGATTGCGACCGCGCACCATCTGTCGCGCGTATTTCATGACGTGCTGTGTTGCGCTTGCCCGGTCTCCGTCAAGGAGATCCACGGACAATTGGCGTTCCTCATCTGGTGCTTGGACGAGGACCCGCCGCGAGCCAGCCTTTATTTCTTCAAGTGTGACCGCCTCATCACCGAAGAGGAGCTTGAATGGCGTGAACCCCGTCGGGCGTGTGACCGTTGTGCGAAGGGACCAGAGGACGCTGTGGAGCTCGCCCGGCCACTTCCCCTTTGGTAGCCCGACGAGGCGCTTCTTAATTGCGGCGGAGATAGCGCCGTTTGCCCGCTCCACCGCCCCGTTGGACTGTGGGTGTCCGACCGAAGCGAACCGGAGGGTGATGCCCACGCTGCCGCAGAATTCTTTGAATGGGGCTGCATCAAATTGCAGACCGTTGTTAACGGTGATCTCCCTAGGCACGCCGAATCGACATATGATGTTCTGCCAAAGGAAGCGCTGCAGAGCCGCCGAGGTGATCTTGGCCAGAGCTACCGCCTCCTGACACCTGGAGAAGTACTCCAGAGAGACCGCGATGAATCGCAGGTCTCCTGGGGCCCTGGGAAGTGGTCCCACAACGTCAATTCCCCACTGCGCCAGCGGCCATACCGGGGGTATGGGATGGAGGCTTGTCGGGGGCCTGTGGATAGCCTTTCCCATCCACTGGCAACCTTGACAACAGCGCACGAGATCCTAGGCATCCACGACAGCTGTTGGCCAATAAAACCCCTGCCTGAATGCCTTGCCCATCAGAGACCTTGGCTGGAGGTGCGAGCCGCAGAGACCCGCATGAATTTCTGCGAGGAGATGCTTTTTTTCCTCGCGCGGGAGGCATCGCAGGAGCGGTGCGCAGACCCCCTTCTTGTAGAGCGCCACGTCGAACACCTGGAAGGACCTAGCGCGGTGTTGCAAGCGCCGGAGCTCGGAGGGGTCATCTGGTTCCGCGATGCCCTGCAGAAAAGCGAAAAGGGGTTCCCGCCAGTCACCCTGCTGGGTGATCCAGTGGACGAGGGCCGCATCCCGATTATCCTGCGCTATGGCCGCCGTTGGCAGGACTTCGTAAAATGCCCCTTCGGGAGTTGGGAGCTGCTGACTGGCAGCCTTGGCCAGGACGTCAGCTTGCTCGTTGTCTGCTCGAGGGATGGCCTTCACCGTGACACCCAAAAAGTGCCGTTCCTTCGCTCGTACGGCTGCTAGGTACTTGGCTACCTCCGGGTCCTTGGCCTGGTATGACTTGTCCACATGGCCCACTACTAACCGGGAATCAGTGCGGACGAGGACTCACCTCGCTCCCATCGCTTTGAGCTTCCCGAGGCCGAAGAGTAATGCCTCGTATTTGGCCGTGTTGTTCGTAGCCGGAAACGCTAGGCGCGCCGAGTACGACAGGTGCTGCCCCTCTGGTGTGGTGATAACGGCACCCACCCCTGCGCCCGCAACACCGTACGCTCCGTCGGTGTTAAGTGTCCACACCGGGTCTTCGATCTGGAGGGTGGGCTGAGCTGGAGGGGTCCATTCCGTGAGGAAGTCCGCCAGAACTTGAGATTTGATCGCCGTTCGAGAGGTGTATGTTAGGGAGAATGGGGCCAGCTCTGCCGCCCATTTACCGATTTGCCCCGTGGACTCCTTGTTGTGCAGCATTTCTACCAGAGGGAACGAGGATGGCACCGTTATCGGGTGCGCCAGGAAGTAATGCCGGAGTTTTTTTGAGGCCATGACCAGCGCGTAAGCGAGCTTCTCGAGCTCGGTATATCGCGTCTTGGCGCCCTGGAGGGCTTCGGAGACAAAGTACACTGGCCGCTGGAGCGCGCCCTCTTCAAGGACGAGGACGGCGTTGACCGCCGTTGCTGAGGCGGCGAGGTAGAGTAGAAGGGGAGCCTCTGGTGCTGGGGCCACCAGAGTGGGAAGGGTTGTGAGGTGTTTCTTGAGGTCGTCGAAGGCCTTTGCGCAGTCGTCGTCCCAATGAAACCCATCGCAACCGCGGAGAGTCTTGAAAAATGGTAGGCCCCGCTCCGCCGCTCTGGAGAGGAAACGGCTCAAGGCTGCCATGCGGCCTGCCAGCCTCTAGACCTCCCGCGTCGTCTTGGGAGGTTCCATGCCCAGGATAGCGTCGACCTTGTCGGGGTTCGCTTGAATGCCTCGCCCGGATACGAGGAAGCCCAAGAGCTTGCCCGCCTGTACACCGAAGACACATTTGTCCGGATTGAGCTTAATGCCCGCCCTCCGGAGGTTGTCAAAAGTTTCTTGAAGATCTCAGCCGTGGGAGGCGAGCTGCCTTGTTTTTACTACCATGTCGTCCACGTAGGCCTCCATATTCCTCCCTAGCTGGACGGCCAGGGCCAGCGCAACGAGGCGGGTGAAGGTTGCGCCCGCGTTCTTCAAGCCGAAGGGCATCATTACGAAGCAAAAGGTCCCCACTGGCGTAATGAAGCTGGTTTTATCCTCGTCATCTTTGGCCATGTAGACCTGATGGTAGCCAGAGTAGGCGTCCAAGAAGCTCATGAGCTCGCATCCGGCGGTAGCATCGACCAGTTGATCTATGCGCGGTAGAGGGTAATCGTCCTTCGGGCATGCCTTGTTGAGGGCGGTAAAGTCGATGCACATGCGCCAGGCGCCGCTGGCCTTTTTGACCAACACCGGATTGGCGAGCCAGTCCGGATGTTGAACCTCGCGGATAACCCCCGCTCGAAGGAGCTTCGCCACCTCCACCTTGGCCGCTTGCTGTCGGTCCATGGACATACGACGAAGTTTCTGCTTGACGGGCTTGGAGCCAGGGCGGATCGTGAGGTTATGTTCGATGAGGGCGCGATCCACTCCTTTGATATCTTCCGGGGACCATGCGAAGACATCTATGTTGGCCTAGAGGACTCGGAGCAAGTCTTGCTCTACTTCCGGAGGGAGGCCCTCGCCTATGGACACGAACTGCCCCTCCGCCTGGAGTGGCACCCTCTTCACCCCGCCCTTCGGGTGGGGCTTAGGTGTCCATCCCGGAGCGGATGGCGTGTCCGCCTGGTTTTTGTCGGTGAGGGTGTGCACCTTGCGGTGCAAGCGTCCAACTTCGGTTTCGATGCTCTGAGCCATATCCTGATCGCCGAAGAGGGTGATAACGCCCCGCCGTCCTGGGAGTTTCATGCATAGGAATGCGTAGTGTGGGACGGTTTCGAAGGAGTTGATGGCAGGCCGGCCCAGTATGGCATTGTACGGATACGAGATGTCCACGACGTCGAAGACGACGTCTTCGGTCCTGGCGTTGTCGACCTGGCACAAGGAGACTTGGAGGCGAACCTGACCCAGAGCCTTCAGAGGCTGCCCTCCGAGGCCCTGAAGGGGGGCTTCCGAAGCTTTTAATAGGCTCCAAGGTATTCCCATACGATCAAGGGCCTCCGCGAACAAAATGTTTGCGGAGCTCCCTCCATCAACGAGGATGCGCCTGACGTCGCAACCTGCAATGTTGGCCTGGATGACCAAGGGATCTTGATGGGGGAATTCTACACCCTGGGCATCGGCTGACGTGAAGGTGATGCTGCAATGGGACGCCCGCCGAGGTAGTTGTGCCGGGGAAGTGCTCGACGAAGAGCCTCCCTCGATGACATTAATGTCATGGCATTGGGTCTCTCCGGGGTACTCAGCACGCGAGGGACCGCGTGTCTTCGAGGCCCGTACATGGGCCACCGCCTGTCGTAATGCGGCAACTTTGGTGCATGCCCGCGTGAAATGGCCCCCGTAGCCGTGTACCTCGCACCATCTACCGTAGTCTAGGATTTCCTGCTCCGCACGCGGCTTTGCATCGCCGCCTTCTTCGCGTCCCGCTCCAACGCGCGAGGTTGACGCGGCCTCCTGGGGAACGCCTTGCGCAGCGAGGATACGGCGGGCCTTTTGGGGTCTCCGTCGGTTACGCCGGGGCTTACGCCTGTCGGCTGGTGGGGTTTGGTGCACCCCATCATTGACGGGCTCACGAGTGTCGCCTGAGGACACTTGCTTGTGTTCCGTCCTCGGGTTGTCTCTCGTGCTGCTCCTTTGTGACAAGTCCTCCGCTTGCCCGGCGTCGGAGCCGTTGCCGCTGCATCTCCGCGCGTCATCCTCGGCTCGGGCGTACGCGTCCGCTTTGTCGAAGAGCTCTGCCTCCGACTTGAGTGGCTTCCGTGCGTTATATTCGGCGAGTGGTCCCGGGCGGAGACCTTGTATTACTGCGTTGATGACGGCTGTTTCGTTGACGTCCTTGACCTGGCAGCGCACTTTCGCGAAGCGCTTGAAGTAATCCTAGAGCCCTTCATCAGGTTTTTGCTTGACTGCGAAGAGCTGGTCCGCATCAACACGCTCGACGTAGTTTCCCTGAAAGTTGTTGCAGAGTTGGTCGCGGATCTGTTCCCACGCGTGGATGGACTGTGGTTCAATGGTGAAGAACCAGGACAGCGCCACGCCTTGTAACGTGAGAGGGAGTCCTTTTGCCTTTGTGGTGTCGTCTCCGCCAGCGGCTTCGATGGCGGTCTCGTACACGCGCGCGAAGTCTCGCGGGTCGGAGTCGCCCTTGTAGGCTTCGATGACGCCCGGGAACTTGAAGTCTTCGGGCCAAGCCGCCTGCTGTAGGCTCGCGAAGAGCGGGGACTCCGGATCTATTCGCCGTGATGGGACGCGATTAGACGTAGGGGGTTCGGATGCCACCGCCGGGGGGGTGTTGGCTCCGAGCCTCTTGCATATCCCGTATAGCTCCGCAGAGGTCTGTTAGCTCCCGCTGAAACGCGCTGAGGGCCGCCAGCAGGGCAGTCTCCGCCGTCGGCGTGGCTGGGGCCGTCGGTGCGCTCGGCGGTGCTACCGGCACGGCGGTAACCACGGCCTGCGCGCCCAGGCTGCCCGCCGCGTTGTCCCGGAGGACCCTGGAGCCGGTGACGAGGTTCGCATCGCCGCTGGGGCCGTTCACCGCTTCTGCGCCGGGTGGAAAAACGGATGCGCCTACGTTGCCATCGCCGGGGTTGGTCGTCGGGGCAGTGCTGGTGGGGCCAGGCGTTGTGTCGCTGGCGGGGTTGGTCGTCGCGCCGGTGGCGGGGTTGGGCGTTGCGTCGGTGGTGGGGTCCACGGTCACACCTGCACCACCACTCGTACCTACGGCTGCTAAAGCCAAAGCCCTAGTGCTGACGCGAGACTTCGCCGCTTCCGCCTTCCTCTTCTTCGCCGCCGACAGTGAAGCTTTCTTTGGTGCCATCCTCCTTCAGGCTTGGAGGCTTGTTCTTGTTCTCCCCACGGACGGCGCCAACTGTTGTGGTTACAGACCAAACATAGAGAGAGTGTGGTGGTGGAGAGTTGAGTAAGTGAATGGCTCCGGGGTCCTCCCCATGGCCTATGTCATATATATATACAAATGGTGAGTGCTTTTACAATTATACCCTTACACGTGAGTATTCCCATCAGGGCTACTCATGTCATTACACATGTCCCATTTTGGACCTTACATCCTTCTAACAGGCCTACTGGGCTTAGGTGGGGGCCACCCCTACAACAGTAATAGTTTTAGAAAATTCAGATTTCAAATTGTGCTAGCATGGTTCAAGCGGTCTGACTGACATAGGACGGGCGATCAGATCAACCATGGGTCTTTGGAAAATTGAACACCCACTGCTACATATAGCCCTATCACAGACGGCTCGGAACCGTCATCACAGACGGTTCCTGAACCGTCAGTGTTTAGGTGTCAGTGATAGTTGGTGGTTATCACAGACGGTTCCCGAGCCGTCTGTGATAACTCACATTACAGACGGTCTTTATTACTAACCGTCTGTGATAGACGAGTATCACAGACGGTTGTTTATAAAAAATCGTCTGTGGTAGTCTCGTATCACAGACGGTTAGTAATAAAGACCGTCTGTGATATTTTCATAGATGGTTATTAACAGAAACCGTCTGTGATAATTTTAGACATCACAGACGGTTCGTGTTAATAACCGTATGTGAACTTTCACAGACATTTAGTAATACGAACCGTCTGTGATGTCTCATTTATCACAGACCGTTCGTGTTAATAACCATATGTGAAAATATCACTGACAGTTGCCAGTATAAACCGTCTGTGACAGTTTAATCATAGACGGTTCCGTATGAACCGTCGTGATGTAGCCGTCCAGTATAGCCTCTTCTGTAGTAGTGACCAAACACTTGTATAGTCTTATTGGAGGATGAGTTTACATTTAGTGCCACTAGAATTGAAAACTGAAGTTGAAATTATATAGAGTTTAACCGAAATTCCAAATATGATCGTTCTAGTGTAGTTAAGTGGCCAGATCGACTAGTGGCTAGCAATCTGACCAACAAAGTGTTGACGGTCAAACCGGCACTAGCAATCAAACCGGCCTGGTTATGAAGGTCAGACTAGCTATTGGCGAATTGGTTGGGTCAATCAATGGTGATTGAGTGTGTGCATGACATGAGTGCCATGAGTTTGTTATGTTGCATTGCATCATGCATGGTTTTGACTAACATGAGTAAGTGCATGGAACTTATGCCTGAGATTGTTGCTAAGTCTTTGGATGTGTAGATGACTTGGAGAACGTTAGTGGTCGATGGCAATAGACTAGGACTAGGTCGAGGAGCTAAGGTCCGAGTGGTCGTATAAGTCCAAGTGAGGCTTCATCGATGCAAATCCAAAGGGTGGGGGATAGATAGAGCACGCGCTTCAAGATGTTCGTCCCACCGCTGGCTGCACTACCTCTGGCTTCTTCACTGAAGACTTCACACGGACTCTACCGTGCAGTCTTCACACGATCTCCACGAGTCTCTACTAGACCTCGTGTTGCCTCCAACGAGCTCCGCACGCTCTTCGCTGGACTTTCGAAGGGTGCGGGATGGAGCGTGTGCTTCATGGACTCCGTCTAGCCGCTGGCTTCATCAACAACCATCTGATCACCACATGGTCATGACTTCATTCGACCACGTTTGTGGTCGCAACTTCATGCAACTGCCTCACGGTCGTCCCCTTGTCCGACCACCCACAATCGTTGCTTCGTCTGACCATGTCATGGTCGTACGTTCGGCCGACCGCGGTGCGGTCGAGACTTCGTCCGACCACATAGTGGTCGTCGACACCTCGTCCGACCACCTTGTCATCGTTGATGTTTTGTCCAACTACCTTGCGGTCATTACTTGTTCGACCGCCCACGGCCATCATTTCATCTGATCACATCGTGGTCGTAGACGCTTTGTCTGACTGTCGCGCGGTCAAGATTTCGTCTGACCATATAGCAGTCGTGGACGCCTTGTCCAACCACCTCGTGGTCGTTGACGTTTTGTCCAACCGTCTCGCGGTCGTTAACTTGTCCAACCACCCATAGTCGTAGCTTCATCCAACTACGTCGTTGTCATATAGGCTTCGTCCGATTGCCGCGCGGTCGACACTTCGTCCGACCTCATCGTGGTCGTAGACACTTCGTCCGCCCGCCACGCGGTCGAGACTTCGTCCGCCCGCCACGCGGTCGAGACTTCGTCCGACCACATTGTGATTGTAGATGCTTCGTCTGACTACCGCACAGTCAAGCCTTCATCTGACCATATAGCAGTCGTAGACGCTTCGTCCGACCCCCACGCAGTTGAGACTTTGTCCGACCATATGACAGTTGTCGATGCCTCATCCGACCACCTCATGGTCGTCAATGCTTTGTTCGACTATCGCGTGGTCGAGACTTCATCCGACCACTTCATGGTCATACACGCGTCGTCCGACCACCGTGCGGTCGAGACTTCGTCCGACCTCATCACGGTCGTAGACGCGTCTTCAAATAGCTACACGGTCGAGACTTTGTTCAACCACATAGTGGTCATCGATGCCTCGCCTGATCACCTCGTGGTCATCAACAATTTATCTGATCACCTCGTGGTTGTTACCTTGTCCAACCGCCCATGGCCGTTGTTTTGTTCGACAATGTTGTGGTCGTGAACGCCTCGTCCGACCACCTCGTGGTCGTTAATGTTTTGTTCGATCACCTCACGGTTGTTCCCTTATCTAACCGCCCATGGTCGTTGCTTTGACTGACCACTTCGTGGTCATACACGCTTTGTCCGACTGCCTCGTGGTCAAGAATTCGTCCGACCACATCGTTGGCGTACACGTTTTGTTCGACCACGTCGTGGTCGTAGACGCTTCGTCCGACCGCCTCACGGTCGACATTTCGTCCGACTACCTCATGGTGGTAGATACTTCATCATACCGCTGCGTAGTCGAGACTTCGTCAGACCACCTCGTGGTCATAGATGCTTCGTACGACTCCCCAACGGTCGAGACTTCGCCCAACCGCATCATGGTTGTACATGATTCATCCAACCGCCTTGCAGTCAAAACTTCGCCCATCTGCCACGTAGTCATAGACGCTTCGTCTAACCTCGTGGTCATAGACACTTGTGTGTATAAGTCTTTAGCTCATCGCCAGCTTCATCGATGCTAATCCGAAGGGGGGACGGAGCGCACGCTTCAAAACTTCATCCCGTTGCCAGCTTCATCGACACCAGTTCGAAAGGTGGGGGACGGAGCTCCTACTTCATGGACTTCGTTTCGTCGCTGGCTTCGTCGATGCTAGTCCAAAGTGTGAACTCAATGCCACACAACCAGCTTCCATGCCTACGCTTTCTGCCTTCGCTAAGTCTTCCCTCGCGCACCCCTTCGCTTTGCTCAGCTTCGGACTGATCTTGTTGGCCTTCGCTCAGCTCCGAAATGACTTCGTCCGCCTTCATGCCTCGGGCTCCACGCACACCTCCACTGGCCTTCGCTCAACTTCGGATGGACCTCACTGGCCTTCACGCCGTAGGCTCTGCGCATCCCTCTTCTGGCCTTCGCTCTCCCCGTCGGCCTGTATGTGTGCCCTCACAGACCTCTGCATGGACACGCCAGTGGCCTCGCCGAAGTCCTCACATGCCACTACGTAGATAGGTCGGCGGCCTCACCGAAGTCCCACCTTCACTTTGGACTGGCCATTTGCTGAAGTCTTTGGGCCTTGGCACTACACTCGTGAGCTATTCGCGGGACTTTGTACCGACTCCACTGAGCCCCACGCGGATGCCGTATCCAACGGTCTTCGCACGGCCTCTGTGGAGCTCCGCACAGTCTTCAGTGGACTTCATGCGATCTCCGACCGTTTTGTGGTCGCGACTTCGTCCGACCACATCATGGTCAACACCTCATCTGACCGCCTCGCGATCGTGGAGAGTGCGCACGATGGAGCACTCGCCTCCGTCTTCCCCACCGAAGACTTCGCACGGTCTCCACCAAAGTCTTTGCATGATCTTCGCATGGAGACCACGCATGACCTTCGTGGGGTTGCTTTGTCGATGCCAGTCCGGAGGGTAAGGGATGGAGTCCAGTCGCTACCTTCGTCAACAACCGTCCGCCACCTCGTAGTCGTGACTTCGTCCAACCACGTCTGTGGTCGTCATTTCATCTGACTGTCTCGTGGCTGTGATTTCTTCTGACCACATCATGGTCATGACTTGGCCTGACCTCTGGGTGGTCATCCCTTAGTTTGACCACCTCGTGGCTGACATTTTGTCCGGCTACCTCGCGGTCATAGCTTCGTCCGACCACATCATGGTCAGGATCTCATCCGACCGCCTTGCGGTCATCACTTCGTCCAGTCACCTCATGGTCGTAGACGTTTCGTTCGACCGGCTCATGGTCGAAACATCGTCGCTCGGCTTGGATGCATCGCTTCGATGGGGCGACATGACTTCACTGCCCGCTTCGTATGCATCGCCTTAATGGGACGGGCTGGCTTCGGCATGGGAATTCACTGACCTCCTCGTAGGCGTCGTCTTGGAGGGACGGCACCACCCTTGCTCTGCTTCCATGATCCGTTGGTGGACTCTACAGTTTAAGTATGATTAGTGAACCCTCTTCCAGGGGTTGCGAGCTACCAGTTGCATTAGCTCACCAGTCGGCACCCTCGCACTTGCTGTCGGTGGACAGAGGGTTGGGATAGGTTGTCACGTCAACTCGTCCATCGGGACCTCCGCACTTGCTGTCGAGGGAGTCCTATCGTAGGGGTGGCCTAACCCTCCATGACTGACCCTTACAACTGGCCCAATATATAATATGTCCAATAGTATAAAGGAATATATCAATGTATCTCTACCTTGTGTAATTATTATGGGAGTATGATGATAATTTTTCATCATACTCCACTCATGTATATAAACCCTTAAGAGGGGCGTGAGGGGGGAACACTCATTTTACCACATATGGTCTCTCTGTTGGCTCTCCTTTCCTAGTCCCCATCTCTACTGTTTGGTCTGTAGCCACAACAATACCTTATTAATACTTTGTAAAATCCTAAATTGAGAAATAAACACTTGTAAACACTTGTTTGAATTATGTGATACACATATTGTACATTTATTGTGGTGAATTCATGCAATTTTTATTGATCCAATTGTCATTATTGTTTATTGTAATTATTTGTATAGAGTTTAGGGTCACTTATTATCGGGGAATGGGGCCCTATCGAGGCTCCGCTCCCCACCAGGAATAGGGAACGGGAGGAATTCTTCCCTGGGCACGTAATCAGGGGCGGGGACGAGGAACGGGGAAGAATCGGGAATGGAGATGTTCCACCACTCTCCGACGGGGAATTCTCTGTTGCCATCCCTAGTATTAACTAATGCATGGAACTCAATACAAATGCTGGAACCAAGAGGGTTAGGTGATATCTTTACCTGAGATTGCTCTGAAATATTCAGACCGCAAGGAACAGAAATGCTGCCATTGCCCCCAATGGATGAGAAGTGCGGTTGTCACAGCATTTTGGTACAGAAATCAACACTTTTGTTGGAAGGCGACAGGGAAGACTGCTAGTTGTTAGTTGGTATGACTGTGTTACCTTGTTTTTTTGGATCCACACTCAAATGATTGGGATCCAAATGACGCCATCCAAGTGCATGTGGGGTGTTGTGGGGACAACAGCCATTCCCTGCATATTTAGTGCATGCTTGCATACTACTTGCATTGCTGCTGCCTTCAGAAATTTCTCTTTTCTTTAGTTCTTGATGACAGGCAGGCTGAGCTCAACTCGGGCTATCAGCTGTCGACAAATGTTCGACCGGAAAACGTGTATTCCCACTGTATTCTTGTTAATCAGTGATATATAGAACCAGAATAAAAGAATAATGCACTTTTCAGCACTGTGATCAGTAAGCTAAAAATCGCTTTCTTCTGAATTATTATGCAAATAAAAGGTACATTTGAAGACTGAGAATTGCAATTTCTTCTAATTGTTATTCAAGTGCAAACGAGTTTGAACTTCTCAAATAACTCTAGTGCATCAGGAGAAGTCACAGCTTGACTCTTTCAGTGTTTGCAAAAGGTATGGGATTCTTGTAAGAAGCACAAATATCAGTAAGTGGACAAACACTTGCTTTCTTCCACACAACTCCACTGCTTATTTATTCAGGTGTGATTGTGCAGATGGTGACGGTAAAATTGTCATCAGAGATATACACAAGCAGTACTGCAATACTATTTAGACGGCAGTATGTCTTTTATATTGCTGCATCCTAGACACATCTTACTTCAATCCAACAGTCCTGTATTTTTAAGACATTGGATACTATACTGTAAGACAGCACTTTCTTTGCTGTATTTTGATAGATACAATGATGCCTATTACTCTTAAGCCAGCTGTTTTATCCTTAGGCATCAATCCAATTCCCCTCTTATCATGAACACAAATTTCTTCACTGATGTTATCCTCTCCAACTTAATATGCTTGCAGATGCCATCTCCAAATATGTCACCAGATAAAGTCATGTCTAGCGACTAGTGAGGAAAAGAAATATTGCTTTGTAATTAAGTTCTGATGATAAGAATTAACCATTGAGAGAACTGTGCTGAAACAAGTTGTTAATTCTTTTTTTAGCTTTCAGTGACTTCACTTTTACCTTTATCTTTTTTTTACTTCCACTTGGGGGGTTGCTGCCCTATCAATACTCGTTTCATCATGACGTGATTAAATAGGCACTCGACTATGCTAGTTAATGACCTGTTTTGTATTTCGAGCGGCTTCTTCTCTGATTCTAGTTTTTTGTGATATACTTGTTTTCTGAATAAATAAATGAATGTCTTGGCGTGTTCTTTTATGATTCGAAGAAGGTTGTATGTATAATTCAGATTCTGGCTATTGTATTCCCTCTAATTCCAAATATAATTCGTTTTCGATATTGCTAGTCTTTTATGTAATATTTGACCATCGATTTTTACGAAAATGTGCTGCTTCAAATAAAAATAAGAGTAAAATACATTGTGGGTCTTTAAACATGTCACTTGGATCACTTAGTTTCCCAAATTTTGAAACTGCAGATTCATATACCTAAACTTGTTTAAGTAGACCACTGCAGGCCCTAATGATGATTTACTACGTTGACCATGGACGTGTAGTCTTGATCGATGCTAAGGTGACGTGGGGGTCACATGTGTCTCCACCACTCGCTCTCTCCGTCTCCTCCTCCGCCACCATGCCCGCCTCCCCAGAGCTTCCTTCCCTACCACGGCCTCTGCCTCCCACCTCCTAGCTGCTCCACCTTCGCTATGATTTCGAGCCACTACTCGCCTAGCTCTCCTCCCCCTCCACCGCCGCATCCCTCACGTCATCGTTTTCGCTGGCCTACATGCTGGCCCCAGAGTGCTGGCGATGATGACCAGATCCAGTAGATCTCCTCACTCGTTGGCAGTCGCATGCGAGAAAGATGACTGGTTCTAGTCAGTGGCAACGACGAGTTCCATATCTGACAGTTGGAGGTGTGGGATCCAGCGGTTGCACTTCCACCACACAGCTCAGATCCAGTCGACCGCCGAGGAGGAGAAAGATGGTGGCGGAGGGGTTAGGGATGGGCGGATCTAGTGACAGCGGCATGGGGATTCTGGCGTGGACGAAGACGACCGCCGTTGAGGAGGAGGAGGAAGACGGTGACAGAGGGATCAAGGACAGCCAGATCTGGCGATAGTGGCAACAGAGATGCCGACATGAAGGAACACGAGGTAAGGGAGTGCAAAGGATCACAACTACAAGGGATTAAATACAATTTTATCGCCCACTCGGCTGGTCACGTGAGCCGCACGTGACCCCCACGCCACGCTGGCATTGATCAAGGCTACACGTTAGTGGTCAAGTTAGTGGATCATTCTTGGGACCTACAGTGACCTACTTAAACAAGTTTAGGTACATGAATCTGTAGTTTCAAAGTTTGAGGGACTAAGTGATCCAACTTGACAAATTTAGGAACCCATAGTGTATTTTACTCAAAATAATTATGCATTATGAAAGTATATTTCATGGTGGATCTAGTAATACCAATTTCATGTTGCCAATCTTGATAACTCTTATTGCATATTGATGGTCAAAACTTAAAATGTTTGACCGACATATATTCTAAAACAACTTACATTTAAAATCGAAGGTAGTGTATCATAGTAGCACATTTAACATGGTAATACTTCTTTTTCCAAACTAGTTGGCAATTGAGTATATTTTATATTGCAATTCCCAAAGTGGCAAACACTTGCCACTTGCAGTTAACTTGCTAAGTGACAGTGATATCATTGATAATTGAATCTTGAATGATCATTTCAGTAACATTCTAAAGTTACTCAATCTTTCATGCAGCCATTTGGCCAATCTTTCAGTATGCAGGCTAGCTTGTCTTAGCTTACACACTGTACTTTATGCTGATCTGTCTTTATCACATCTTCTGTTTCTATCAAATCTTTTTGCTACTTCGTTATGTTCAGATTGAGATGAGTTCTTGCGCTATTCAAATGCGAAAAAAAAAGAAGCTGTGGTAAGAACACAAGCCATCAAGAAAGGTGCATAAAGAAATTTGCTTACAGCACACAACTGTGATATGGTTTCTTTATATCCAACTTGAATCAACGAATTTAGACGCAATTATGGCTCTATGGTTAAAAAATCATAATCCTGTCCATATCTGAAGTAATAAGACAACGCCACAGGATTAAATTTATGCCAGAGACAGTTACTACTTTGCATTTGCTTGCACTCTGAACAATCATTCATCTCATTTGAGACTTGGCAGGAAGGGAACTCCACATGATAGGACCACATCTATGAATTCTAAAACCAACACAAAACCAAGTGTAGGACTGATGGCGGAGATCCGAGGGGGTGAATAATATTTACCTCTTTTTCAACTTTAACAACATTAATCCCTTTCAGCTTCTTCACTGAATTAGCTATGAGAAACTAATAAGTTCAGATGTACAGTAGAAATAAACACAAAATAAAAGCCAACAAGCCAAGGGAATAAAATAAGCAACAAATGGGCCAAAGCATCAAGTGACCGATTTGACCATAGGCAACACACCGGTCTGACGGGGCTTGTGTTGTCTAACCGCTCGCTATTCCAGAATAGAAAAATAGCCCCCACCAAGAACTCAAAAGGGCCTAGCATCTAATTTACTCAATCAAATAACTTGGAACTTAAAATGTAGCTTCCTCAAGTTCCTATGAACCTATTCCATCAATAGATCGACAAGATGCTCAACAAAGTTTTAACCTTGTCCAAAATAAGATAGGTTACACCAAAACCGGGTCAAAGAGGAAGATGATAATTGGAAGGAGCTCGTAGGATAAATCAAGTCAAGATGACTAAATATAGTTTTTTTACACTCCTAGCATCCTCAATCATAACAAGAATCAAGTCAAAAAGCCCTCAAGTGCAAAACTTCGAAAACCACCCTTTTTTCACCAAAACGGGGCAAAACCAAGAACTGTCAAAGAACAAATGACTAGATAGATATGATCTAGTCTCCAAGAGATATCTCCATCACTTACATGACCTTAACATAAAGCAAGATCAAGAGAGAATAAAGCAACACCAAAAACCAAGCCAAATGAAGATTCCAACACTTAAGCAAAGAGTAGAAAGATTTGGATGAATTTAGATATCTATTGATACTTGAAGATTAATGTTTATAGCCATTCCTTAGTCACTCACAAAGCCTAAAAATGATAAAAAGCCTAAGCACAAGCGCTACAACTCATCTCTCAAGAGTTCTATCTAAGAACCTTAACCTCTCGCAAAGATTTAGCCAAAAACCTCCAAAGCTTAGCACCTAAGTCAACACCTCCCTTCTTATATAGGCTAACCCGTTAATCTAACACATACCGAGTTTTACACACACGCACACACGCCTTTTAAAGCGACTCATCCAAGGGCTCCGTTAGTCCGAAACGCCAATCCAATTCATCAAAGCATCCCCGCATATTTTGACACGTAACCCATAGTGTCCAATGACTAGCCGTCACATCTTCACACATTCAGACTCCTCTGAACTATCTCTACATGCATCGGTCTCGTCACTTGGTGTACCACATGCACCAACTTGTCTTATCGCAATCCTCATCTCTTCCGTGCTCCCCGCTTGACCCACGTAGCCTCACCCAGACTTACCCGACCATACGGACCTCAGCTCTCCCACCTAGTCCCATTCCATTACCGTTGACAGCCATCACACTCTAAGCAACCCTGCACATCCAAGACAAAAGCGGTCCGATTCCAAGCATAAGTTCTATGCACTTGACACATGTTAGCTAAATCATGTATCATGCAACACAATATAACTAACGAACGACACCCATATCGTGCACATTTAAACCAACTTAGCTCAACCCAAATCTCACTCTGAACCTATAGTGCCGGTCTTGCCACTAACCACAAGCTGGTGAGACCGCCCCAACAGCCCTCAAACTCACCCTGGTAACATGGCGGTTTGACTGTTGGCCCAATGCTAGTCAGACCGTCAACCATAAGCCGATCAGACCACTTAAGAATACCAGAAAACACTTTCTGAAATTTTGATTAAACTCTATCTAATTTCAGCTAAGAGCTCTAAATTGAATGACACCTAGTACAAACACATCCTTAAACACATTTACACAAGTATTTGATGTACAATTTCTAAAAGCATATGACCGGTCTGATCGGTCCATAGCCCCTGGTTAGACCGCTCTTCACAAAGTCTAAAGAAATGCCCAGGGCTGGTCTGACGCAATTGTCAAGCCGGTGAGACAAGTTAAACCTAACATCAACTCTAAAACTGAAATTTTTTAAAACTAATCTCAAACATTAATAAAATATAGAAATTAAAATTAAATACTTATCACACACCATAGAATGAAGTACACATGGTGTCACACCAAGCCTCATATTCTAGCGCTGACGCTGCGTTGGACTAACGCGAGGTTGGCACATAAGACATGAGCTCAAAATACGCATCAAACTAAAGTATTAGAGATTCTCGCGGTGACGTAGCGGCGCAGGAATATACCCCCAATCAAATCCCTTGTGCCCGCGTATTAAGATTGGGATTTGGTTTCAGACCAGCAAATCTTGTATTTTGACGTTGGCGATGCGGATGTGTGCATTGTTTATTGAGTCCACTCCACAAGTATCTGGAAGAGGAAAGAGCTAGTACTTTCCCTGCATGTTACTTGATCAAACTTGTTTTCAGAACCTGCAAATTGCAGCATTTGTCGCAATCGGTGACATGTAGCTAGTTCAAGCCAATGGTAGTACAGAGAGTAGGTCTGTACTGATGGAACAAGAACAAAATTACAGGCCTAATGAACATGCTTCTAAGGTAGGAAGTAACTAAAAGAGTGTAATTTTCTCACTAAACATAATATTTGTTGGAACTATTCAACATGGGGAGGAACTGAGGGATCGACATCACCCTGTAGCGAACGAAAGTACGGAGTTTGCGAGTAGCTGTCATCACAATTCACATTATATTGCCTCACTGCATCCACATCAGTTTGCACAGATCAGCAACACCAGTTTCTTTATTGCTATTATTATTTTTCTTGGTGGATGAGAAACATCAGTTGACATCAGAAGGTTAGCTCAGGTCGGCGGCCCATGAAACCGACGGAAATCATAACTCATGAGGGCTGACGACACGCTTGTGAGGAAGGTCAGACTAGTTCTGAATGGGTGAAAGCAAAGTTGGTCGGCATTGTTCCCACACAAAGTGGCCTGACCATCATCGCATCAGATGTAAACATTTCTGTGGTTCTTCCTGCAGCGCTCTTGACAGTTCATAAGCTAGCATCTTGCCCCTCTGCCTTTGTTAAACAATCAATGAACCAATCCTGTTTCTTGGACGATCCTTGTGTAACCTCTCGTTTTGATCAGTACTGTGGAGGGGTTAGCTATTGATGCACGGGCATAAACATCAAGACATGTCATTTTCGGCAAGGCATCTTTGCGAGTCGTTGTCTAAACAAAAGTGGCTCTGAATAGCCTAATCATATACACTTGCAGGTGTGTGCAAGCAATTAAGCATGGCCAGCGTTGTAGTAAACTCAAACCAAATTGTTACGCAACGCACTAACGTCGAACGCTCCCTTCTTTCACGAATTCCTGTTTCACTCCAAACAATTCAGCTAGCAATAATTAAGAATAGATTCACCGCATGGTGGTGATCTTTTGAGATATTAATCTCAAGTACTCAAAACAATTCAAGGGGCAAGATTAAGATTCAGGAGCAACAGACATCTGAGCATTCAGGATAGCCTTGGAATGCTACACATGTTTTTATGTGGCAGGTAGTGTGTATAGGAAAAATACATTCTTACTCTCAGTATAGTTACTCTCACGTATAATATACCACATAAACTAATTTAATATACTCTTTTATCACCTTAGATATACTCATATACTAATTCTAAGATATTCCAATGCCAGCCACATGAAAAATTACAAGGGAGAACATGGTTTTTAGCATATTTTGCTAATACCTTCATATTCGTACATAAATATGAGTATGTTCAAAAAAATTGTATATATCACTTTTAAAAATATACATACAACTTATATATATATGTGTGTGTACACTAATCATCGCCTATGCGCAGAATAAGCGTGTGCTCCTAACTGATCCAATCAGCCAACCACTTTACCATCCCACTCCATACTCAGTTAATAGCGTTTGTTAATTATGGCAAAGTTACTATTGTATGTATTTCAAGTTATTATCCATAATTCATAAAGTTACTGCCATGTTGTGAAGTTATTATCATCCTCATGTGAACTTTCGGTAATAGACCATATCTAGTTGGGATAGTAACTGATGTTTAGTCTAACTGGTGGCAATAACTTTATGTTTGTCTGATGATAACTTTCACATTGCAATACAACATAAAGTTACTGTTAAATCATTACTCATGCACTAGAAAACCATGCAGCAAGATCTGCGCGTAGCGCAGATGCTGAATCTCTCTCTCTCTCTATATATACACACACCCGGGAGTAATTAGTATTTTTCCTATATATATATATATATATATATATATATATATATATATATATATATATATATATATATATATATATATATATATATATATATATATATATATATATGAGTTGGTAGTCGTTGGTCCGTTCTCCCTTTTCTCTTCTCAGCTGTCCAGATCTGCATGTCGGTAGTTCTTCTGCTCCTCGTAGAAAAGGTCAGGCCAACGCGTGGGCCGCGCTCCTCCTCTTATCTTCCCCCGCATTCTCCGCCTCCCACAACCACTCCACCTCCTGCAACCGCTGCCTCCTTCTCTCCCCCGAACCCTCGTGTCGCGCCTCCTCCTCCTCCTCAGTGCTGCCACCAATTCCTTCCCCGTACGGCAGCGTCTGGTCGCATTCCCCAAACTTCCCCCCAGCAGCGTCGCACCCCCTTGTTGCCGCCTCCCCAACGCATTTTCCTGCCGCCTCCTCTCCCTATCTGCCCATTGCCGCCTCCCCACCTCCAGCTCCCGCAACTGCTGCCTCCTTCTCCCCCGAACCCTCGTGTCGCGCCTCCTCCTCCTCCTCAGCACCGCCACCAATTCCTTCCCCACGCGGCAATATCTGGTCGCAGTCCCCCAACTTTCCCCAGGGTGTCACCACCAATTCCATATCCAATCGCCCCTCCAACCAGTGGCACGACGCTCGGCGATAGTGGCCTGTGGATCGGAAAGAATGACGTTTAGCGATAGTGGCTGGTGGATCAAAGAGAAGGGCACTCGGCGATGGCGGTGGTTTTCTCTTGCTACGCCTACCCACGGGGCTCTCCCCAGCTGCCGCCGCCCAGCGGTCGCTCGCCCGGTGAGCCTCTCTACCTCCTACTCTTTGCTTGGAGCTTGTCACGCTGTCTGACGATTTTGTTCTCCCAAGCTGGCCGTTGAAGTCGGTGCCATGGTCGAATGGGGCCGTGGTCGAGGGGCCATGGCCGAAGTCGAGGGGCCATGGTCGAAGTCGAACCCATGGTTGAAGGGGGCCGTGGCCAAAGTCAAAGATCTGTGGTCGAAGTCAAAGTCGTGGTCAAAGTCGAACGGCTGTGGACGAAGTCTGTTCGCGGTCGAAGTCGAAGGGCTGTGGTTGAAGTCGGGCTGTAGTCGGAGTCGAAGGGTCATGGTCGAAGTTCAAACTGTGGTCGAAGGGGCAGTGGTCGAATTCGAAGGGCTGTGGATGATGTCAATCCGCAGTCGAAGTTGAAGGGCCATAATCGAAGTCAAAGGGTTGTGGTCGAAGTCTAAGCCGTGGTCGAAGTCGGGGCCAAGCAGCCTGGCGTCGATAGTCGGGCGATAGGGCACAAGCGCACCGGAGGCCTACCAACGTACGACCACCAACGATGGTCGACGGCTTCTAACTTACGACCACGAGGTGTGATTGACGGCTTCTAATTTATGACCATGAGCATGGTCGATGTGTTTCGACTTACAACCACGAGGTGTGGTCGATGTCTTTCGATTTACGACTACGAGCGCTGGTCAATGTGTTCCGACTTACAACCACGAGGTATCCTCGATGGCTTCTAACTTACAACCACGAACGATGGTCGTTAGCTTTCGATGCATGACCATGAGCCATTGTCGAAGGCTCCCGATTTAGGACTACGATCAATCGTCGATCGCTGCCAACTTATGACCACCAGTGATGGTCGATCGCTTGCGACCTACGATCACGTGCGATGGTCGATGGCTTCCGACTTCCGACGATGAGGTGTGCTCAAGGGCTCCCAACCTACGACCACAAGGTGTGGTCGATGTCTTCTGACTTATGACCACGAAGTGTGATCACGGATTTCGACTTACTTGACGGATTTAAAAACTTTTAGAACATGTTTGTATGCATATTCAAAAAAAGTTTACCATCTATGAGTTTTAAAACGTGTAATATGATAAAATTTAAAAATCCATAACAACGCACGAGCATTCAGCTTATATATATAAGAAGCAGGCAGTGGTGATATGCCCATCCTCAATGGACAAGGCAGGGAAGGCACAGTACTGAGTACTGACTGGCCCATGCCTGGCACTCGTAGTCTCAGGAGAGAGGATGATCCGGCTAAAAAGTAAAAATGCTAAATCTGATTCGGTTCAGAAAAAATAGCAAATCTCTTTGAAGGCTTAGTTTACACAACATGTCAATCTCAACCAGTGATGATGATACATCTATCTGCATTGGGAGCGGAAATAAACGCCCGAGTGGCCCATGGCCCATCCGACTTCGGTGGGGAATTTAGAGGGGAAAAAGTGTTCGCAGCGTGGCCGTCATAGCGGCTGCAGTCCGTGTCAAACGGCAGGCCCATGTCCTGCCAGGCATGCGTCCGTCCGCAAACAATTAGGTCATGTCTCTCGTGACCCTCTGGCTGACGTAGTGGTAGAAATCCTCTGAGACCTTGCGTTGGATGGCCCGGGGTTATCTACTTATAATATAATTGATCTTTTTGCTATCTGTAAACCACGTTTTTCAACCCCTTGGATCAAGATTTAGGGCGCATTTTTCAGCTGTCGCTAATGGCTTATGACTATGATTGATAGCTTTTGATCTTAGCGTAGGCGTTAGTACAAACGAACCAAATGCTGATAAGTTGATAAGCTGTTTCGAAAAGACTGTCCCAATAAGCTGCTTTGAAACGGTGACGAATAAGCCATTCTATTTGTTTGTTTGCGATAAACCATATGCCATAAACCTTAAGTTGTAAAGAACGGAGCCTTAGCCATCCTCATCACTCCTCTCAGTTTGTATATAAACACGCCTCCTCACTCCTAACCCTAATGGCCTAATCACCACCCCATCCAAGCCACTGCCTCCCTCACCTCTTCCTCCGTATCACCTCTACCACCACCTGTGGCGGTTGCCAGAGCCAGTGTCGCATGCCTCCTCATGCTCAGCCTAAACTTCAACTTTCCGTCGCCGCCCTCCTTCCTCATCTTAGCAGAGGTGCCACCGAATCTGCCACTACTGAAGGAATTAAGAGCGAAACCATAGACAAAAGTTGGTTGGTATTGATAAAATACATCATTCAACCACAATAGCCCATTAAAAGAGAACAAAATTACTTAAAATTTTCAAGTAAAAAATAGTAGAATGATCAAATATAAGCTAATACACTATCTTTTATTATTTACGTTCTTTCAAGTTTATAAAGTGCCGAACCATAACATCATTAGTAATTTTCGTCAATTATTATTTCTCCATATAGTAAATAAGTATATCATTTATAAAATTATCACTAATTAATTGAAAAGTCAGTTAGATATTTATATGTTCAATAGTTTAAAAATAATATAATAGAAAATATGTTGAGTGGCTTACTTACTTGACATTACAGTCAAATAATACAATTTTGCCCCCGATTTGCAACGAGCTAGGCTGGTATTCCAAAAATTAAAAATTAAAACCCAAGTCTTAACCCCGCAATTCAACAAAAATCAATCAATAATCATCATATTGAAACCCTAACTCACAAATTTAAATAATTGAGAGAAATTTAGAGCAAAGTACATATTGATCGGGTGGACTTAAACTTCCTTCGATCGACGTGGGCGTGAGGCAATAGAGACCAGGCGATGCCACAATGAGATGGTGGGTAAGGGCGGCCCATTTCACCTATTCTCCAGTGACTAGTCGCTGCCTAGTTGGGTGCGGCTGTGTGACGAACGCGGTGCACATCTCCTGATCGACCATGAGAGGCGAACAAGCGTCGAGGGTTACTGCGAGGTGACATGCTTGGGATCATCAAATGGATACCATGGATTATTGTAGTCCTACCACTTACGCTGGCTCAAGGGTTGGCTCAGCCTGCTGTAGTTGCCTCATGGACTGACGGAAGCTGATGCTTTTCGTGGACTACTACTAGTTACTAGAAATTTGGGCTGCTAGTGCCACCTTCATTGGTTTTCAAGGAAAGAACCGGGTGCACTGAGTTTAACCTAGGAGGTTCACACATAGGATGAAAATGCTAATCCCTACTAAAAAATTTTTGGACCCGGTGTCCTGTGACACTAGGACCCAATATGTGGTTTCGCCTCTACCTCTCCTTCCTCTTGTTGAGATTTTCTCAGTTGTCACCATGCCGCCCACTGCTGCTTTCTTGCGACGAGAGATTTTCTCAATTGTCACCATGCTGCCCACTGTCGCTTTCCTGGAAATCCTATGGCCAACAACACCAGCACCGCTCATCGCTGAGCTAGTTGGGGCCGGTGAACTTGATCCCAAACCATAAGCACTCCCGCCTATGAGGATGTCACCATTGGAAATGAGGAAGGATCACAAATCATGAGGAGGATCGGATCACTACTACAGGAAGGCTCATCACAGACGGTTCGAAACAGTCATCACAAACGGTTTCTAAACCATCTGAAATTATGTGTCTATGATAATATGTGGTTATCACACACAGATCTCAAACCGTCTATGATAATTACAACACAAACGGGTTTTTTTGAAAAAACTGTCTGTGATATATCAAATATCACAGATGGTTCTTTAATATTGCTATATGTGATATATTAAGTATCACAGATGGTTTTTTAAAAAAATTATCTGTGATATATCAAGTATCACAGATGGCTAATACCAAAAACCGTCTGTGATATGTCATATATCACAAACGGTTCTCGAACATAGCCGTTTGTGATATCTTAGATATCAAGATGGATAATACTAAAAATCGTCTATGATAGCTATTTAAATACCTATATTATTTCCTGTTTTTCAGCTAGCCTCAGGAAATGCTAGCCATGCTATCTGAAAACATGAACATATGTAGCACACGATAATCATTACACATATCTCAACTAAATGATGTACATTTGAATGAATTATTTGATTAAGCATACTTGAGTGATTATAATTGTATCAAATGTTTCAACATCTAATCATCATCGAGGTAGAACTCTTCAGTCTAGTTCATGACCTCCACTATCAAGAATTGGGAGAGCTTTCCTCAAATTTCGATGAGTTTGTCAAGATCAATTGCACTTTCATTGAATTCCACATGTTGTCGCTAGGAATAGTGTTAAGTCATTAGCGCATATATATATATATATATATATATATATATATATATATATATATATATATATATATATATATATATATATATATATATATATATATATATATATATTGATAATCACAAAATAATTATTGACAAGTTGGCAAACCTCTGGATTATTCGTCTTAGCATCTATGATTTCCTCCATATGGCGGCAAACGTAAAATCCACATATGTTGCCCTGTAGCTGCTGGTGGCACTGCAAAAATAAAATTACATACATAGGTATTGTCAGTTCTAGAGACATTATAACAAAGTGTGATATAGGATTGCTGTACTGTAGCGGGTATCAGAAATCGCATCCTGTGTTACATTGTGACGCTGGATTCCTTGTTTCTCCCTCCCTGGGCAACGTAAGCTCTGAACGATCTACGTGATTCCAAAAAGTTAGCCTCGATCATTGCAAATAAAGAAAAGACTACAATAGAGTTATATGCGGAGGAAATGAGTTTACCTGTTAATTATTTGTTGCATACGGGTGACGTCATTGTTGCTCCTAAGTAGGGAATCAAGGTATATTATGTTGCTCCACTTTGATACAATCACAATCAGAATTCAGTGGCCCCTAGTCATGTATATCGCTATAGTGATTAATCCTAAGTTCATATTACATATAAAGTACAAATAAAACTTGTTTGGAAACTAGTGAAACACTTACCCCTGGTTGAAGGGTACCATGATGTAGTCCTTGTCACTATAAGTAAGCAATCCTCTCAGTATGTAATATTGGACGAAGGATCGGTTATCGTTGATGGATTGCTTAGAGACCAAGTGTGGATCGAGGAAACCCACCTGTTCTCACCATTGTCGGACTTGTTAGATCATGGATCTATACATAAGTAATGAGTTATGACATTTATCGGTATTACGTGAATGTAGAAATTGATTATACAGTACACTTATAGTGTCCAGCATTGTAGAAGTGATGTGTTGAGTGCATCGAGGTTGAATAGTAAAAATAAATCTTCGAAGGTCACGACGAAGTAGCCCGAGTCATAGAGCAAACGTGCCTCCGTGTATCTTACGGTGAATCCACTGTGCTAGTTTGGCTTCATATTGGACCTTTGCATGTATCAGGTACACACAGTCCTGCAAACCAGTTCAAAACTAGGTAATTGTGACCCGGGGACCAACGACACTCTGAGCATAAACTTCTATTCCCTGGGAGTTGCCTTAATCTTCTTCGATTCGGCCTTGGCGCCTCACTTGTGATATATTTTCGGCGTCGCCTTCATGGGAGCTGATGCGCTGGCCTTCTAAAGAGGAGCTTGAGGTAGAGTCACGGAGTGTTCTGTTTGATATGCATGGTCATGTGGAGATCGCAGCACGGAAGGGTCCAGGGTGATGTCCCTCTTGAGACATTGGACGAATGTGTGGACGGCATCTGCTAGTGTCATCATTTCTCTATTGGGGGCCTCTCTAGCGGGACGGCCCTGAAAACGTCATTAATCTAGTCCACATGGACCTTTGTGAAACCGGTCCCAGCTGGGCACCATGCACCAATGCTTCTGGCGGGCATGGATACGCCAACCCCCGCTCAGCGTCAATGAGAATGGAGCCAACAATCCTGATTTTGAGGATGCACAGCATGGCCTCTTACATAACGATACATGATGAGCTAAGGTATCCACCAGATCTATTCATGTAGCATTCTAAAGATGTACATTATCTGGATGTCATCGATAGGTAAGTGGGCGTTGCTATGTTCAGAAAATGGCACGGACGCGCAGCAACTCCAACGTTGAGGGGGACTGGGTACTGTAATAACATGGGTGGCTTGCGACTGGTTGCGGACTTCTCTTAGTTTATTCCTCAATGCATCTATTTCTCGTAGAAGTAAGGCAGTTATGTCCTCAAGTTTTGCATCAAAGTCCTATTTCATACATTTCTCGCGCTCGGCCTTAGATCTCTTTCTACTCCTATACACCTCGAAGTCATTTGGGAATCTGTGCCTTCAAGATACGTAAACCCCTAGGCCTCGCATGTGACCTAGGTGCTCCTTATTTCCCAGAGTCGTGGACAGTATATCCCTCTCGCTGACTGCTTGGAAGGAGCCTTCGGAAGATTCGATAGTCAAATTTGCTGCAGAAGGCAATTATGTTATTTTAGACCCCATGAAGTTATGAACCTATTAACATTTAGGTAGTTTAATATATTTTACCAGGCGTTGGGATACTTCCTTATCTGTAGGGTTTTTGAAAAGGGTGATGCCCGAAGACGTAGTTGATGACCTCCCTCTTAACTAGTTTCGGGTGTGTTTATTTGTGATCCCGGCAAATGGTGGGGAGGCCTCCGATCAGATTGCGACCTCATCCTCTATCCTCCATTGCAGGATTTTACCCGCATACCCAGTGGTGCTGAGTTTGTGGGGGGTGAGTGTATCGTGCCTAGAGAGCCTTGTGCACTGCACTTTCCTGTAGAAATTCGGTTGTCGGCTTTATACGCACAAAGGTCTCCCATATTTCCAGCGACACGAAAGGATACCTCGTAAAGGGCGTGCAATCCTTGGTCATGTACTGCATGACAAGCGTGCTCTTGAAGGTCTTCCATGTTTTTCCCATCATGAGGAGCGCATGCCGTTGCATGAGTTCCTGGACTTCTGCTGGGATCTCGAACGAGTTTGAAATTTCCATCCAAAATACTTCTCTCATCTTCTATCAAACCTTTCCAGTTTGTTATGGTGATGGGGACCCGTTGCCTTCCAATTATCTCGCAACAGCCCAAAGGTTCTTTTATACCTAAGACAGCAACTAAGCCTAACACACAGCGTGATGAGGAGGAAGAAACAACAGCTATAACTTACTCTATAGAATCTGACACATTGAAATGTGTGATTTGCCATTCCAAATAGATCTTGTGGCAATAACAAAGTGAATCACAGAGGACACTAGAGTGTGTGATTTGCTTCATGCCCTTTGAAAGTCTCTTTGGCATATATTATTGCTACAAGGTCTCTTTGGAACACATTAATGTGCCATTTTAAATAGATCTTGCATCAATAACACGACCGTCCAATTCACTTAGAAACAATAGCCCTAACAATTTATTTCTAAATTTATTCCTTAGCTATTCCCTAGTTACAACTACCACTCCGATTCGGAGGAGGGGACATGTAAGAACATTCGGCGATGTATATCATTGCTACAAGACAATAGAAACAATAGCTCCAATAACTTATCTCCAAATTTATTCCCTAGCTATTTCATCTCTATGCATGTATTTCTAACAAAAATATGTTCCAATTAACAGAAAAAACAATATCTAGATAGATCTAACAAAAATATGTTCTACTTAATAAAAAAACACTATCTCAAATTATTTCTACAATGATTGCTAGTGCGACAGAAAAGATAACGAATCAAAAAGATGAAACAAATCCATACCTTCGGCTGGAGCTAAGGCGATAGGGAGGAGAGGCATTCAAACTAGGTGGGGGCGATGGTCGATCCGGCTGGAGTGATGGCGAACTAGCGAGGACGACGACGGATCCAGTTGGAGACGACAATGGATCCGGCGGGGGCGATGACATATAAGGCTGCGGGCGATGGCGAGGTTTTCGATCTGGCTGGGGGCGACAGCAAGCTAAGGCGATAGGGAGGAGAGGTGAGGAGGCGAAAGGATGTGGCCAAGTAAGTGAATGAGGGCGCAAACCCTAGCAGGGCACTACTTATAAGAGGAATTATCATAGATGATTATTTAAAAGAACTGTTTGTGATATTAGTATCACAGATGGTTCTCTTATAAAACCATCTATGATATGAAACACATCACAAATGTTTTCATAATAGAACCATCTGTGATGTTGTAGTATCACAGACGGTTATATTATGGAACCGTTTGTGATAGTCTTATTTTCGTTAGGAAGTGCTACCCATGCCCTATGAAAAAAGCAAGCTTCAGCTACTTAAAAATTAACTTCTACAACCACAACCACTTTGACCATGGTCACAACTACTGTTTTGACCATGTCTTCGACTGTAGCTTCGACCACGCCTTCGACTGTGACTTCGACCATGCCTTCGATTGCAACTTCAACCACGCCTCAATGCAATTAGCATAGTCAAGATTAGTTCCAACAGCACATACAATCATAGATGTAATTATTTCTTAATTATTAAATCAATTACAATAGAATAATTCCTTAATTACATGCTGAGTTTCTTATAATTACATTGGAATAATTTTGAAATAGGTGTTCCCGTGTGGGATCATTACACTTGGCTATTTCCTTTTAAATAAAGCCCGTCATGATGGTCCACACCCATATACCTTGCTTCATTGCTTGGTTCTTCCTCGAGCCTGATGCTGTCTTCGAATAGAGGCAACTCGTCAAATTGATTATACTCTTCCTCATCCACGACATTCTCAACTCCGACTATCCTTCTTTTTCTATTAAGAACTACGTGGCGCTTCTTATTTGCCGGGTCAGTTATATAAAAAACTTGAACAACTTGCATCACGAGTACGAATGGTTCATCTTTATATCATGCGCGTTCGAGGTACACAGTAGTGACGCTGTACTTACCGACCTCTACACCCTGTGGGAGTTAGACCCAACGGCACTGAAATAGAAGGATCTTGAAAATCACGTAGTCGTCTTCCAAATCTTCTCTATAAGCATGTAGTAGGAGCTTGGGCCAGCTATACTGAACTGCTCATCATGAAATGTATCTATGCGGACACCTGAGTTCTAGACTATACTCTTTCTATCCTGATTTGTTGCATAAAATGTGTACCTATTAATGTCATATCCTTGCCATGTCACAATTGTAAAATTTGGCCCTTTTGCCAGCCATTGCAGCATTTCATTTGATGACCTCCTAGTGAATCGCACCCTCAACCATTCGTTAAACCGACGGTTATGCTGCCTCATAATCCAAACCTCGGACCAACTTGGATTCTCTTGGCGTAGCATATCCTTGTGCTCTTCAATATACGGGGACACTTCAGTCATGTGTTGCAAGACCGTGAAATGGACTTGAGTGTATGTATCCAGATCGAGAGTTATTGCTTTCCTTCCGATGGTCTCGATATTGTCTAGCCTCCCCTCGTGATGAGATACAGGCACACCTATCGATTCAACCTGACCCATGTAATCGACGCAGAATTTAATTACCTCTTCAGTTGCATAATCTTTGATGATGCTGCCCTCTGGCCAAGATCGATTGCATACATAGAACTTGAGAATTCCCATGTACCTCTCAAATGGATACATATGATGTAGAAATATGGAGCCACATATCTTTATCTCTTTCATAAGGTGGACAATGAGATGGACCATGATATCGAAAAATGACGGAGGGAAATACATCTCAAGATGACATAGAGTCATCACCACCTCGGTCTGCAGAGCATCTAGTCTATCGGGATCGATGATCTTCTGAGCAATTGCATTAAAGAAATAACACAACCTCATAATTGTCACTCGAATCTTGTTCGGCAAAATACTTTTAATTGCAACAGGAACCAATTGTGTCATTAGCATATGACAATCATGAGACTTCATGCCAATTAATTTTAAATCTTCCATGTAACAAATTTCTTTATGCTGGTGGAGTGACCAGGTGGAACTTTCACACCATGCAAGCACTAATACAGTTTCTCTCAGACTTAGACAGAATGTAGCAAGCTGGGGGAAGGTACGTCTGGTCTTTATTGGTCTATATCGGTGCTAATTCTATCCTGATATTCATAGCGACCAAGTCACACCATACATTGACACCATTTTTTGTTTTATCATGGATATTCGGTAAGAGATCAATCAAGTTATCACATATATTCTTCTCTACATACATGACATCAATGCAATTGTGAACTTCTAAGTGCTCCCAATAAAGCGAGTCACAAAATACTGACATCTTCTTCTTCATGTTCTTCTGACGGGTCCTCAACTTACGTTCCTTTTTAAGCACAACATCAATATTCTTGACCATATCACAGACCTCTTTCCTGCTAAAAATCTTTGATGCCGAGTCATCATCTTTTTTCCATCAAATTATTTCTTCATCTTTTGGTATGGATGATACCGTGGAAGGAACCTACAGTGACGCATGTACATAGTTTGGCGTGAGTTGTTCAATATACACTCTTGGTATGATCTAAGTAGTGCGGATAGGCTTTGACCCCCCCCCCCCCAACAAGTTACCAAGGGTAGAGTGAAGTTCTCTCATTTGTGTGCATCCCATACCTGTACTCGTTTGTTCCATAGTATCACAAGATCTTCTATCAATGGTGCTAGGTACACATCAATATCGTTCACAGGTTGCTTTGGCTCTTGGATAAGTAGTGACATCAAAATATACTTCCGCTTCATACACAGCTAAGGAGGAAGGTTGTACATGTATACATTCACGGGCCAGGTGCTATGTCGGCTGCTTATATTATCGAAGGGATTTATTCTATCTGTACCCAACCCAAACCTTATATTCCTCAGTTCTGCACCAAAGTCTACAAACATCCTATCGATATTCCTCCACTGGGTAGAATCAACAATGTGTTTTATCATTCCATCTTTCTTACGCTCCTCCGAGCACCAACGCAGCAATCTTACATCCTTTCGGTTTGCAAATAAATACTTTAAATGGGGAATTATAGGTAGATGTCACAACATCTTAATAGGAGGTCCTTACTTCATCTCGATGCTCTCGCTATCATCAGAGTCATTCTTACACTTGTATCGCAATGCTTTGCACACTAGACAAATATGTAATTTTGCATACTCTTTATAGTAGAAGATACAATCATTTGGACATGCATGTATTCTTTCTACTTCCATTGCCAATGGACAAAAAACCCTCTTAGCTTGATAGGTGGTTCTCAGCAATATATTTTCCTTTGGAAGCATGTCCGCTAGGCAACCTAACAACGCCGTGAAACTCCCGTGAAACTCTTGTCGGATCAACCATTGCTTGCCTTCAATTTTAGCAGTTCAAGAACAGATGAAAACTATGTATATTACGGCTTGCAGTCAGGGAACAAAGGCTTCTCCAGGTCCTCCAGCAAGCCCTCGAATTTACCAAACTCTCTCTCACTATAGTTTCCTTCTACATTATGTAACATCTGATCCAAATTGTCATCATACGACCTATCCTCATTGAAAGTACAGTCCACAATAGGCATATTATTGTCTCCCTCGACGATGTTATAACTACCTTCCTATATAATCTTCTCTTCACCGTGACTGGTCTAACATGTATACCCCTTTTTGAAACGCCTTTGAATCAAGTGAGTTTCGATCTATGCTGAGTTGGTAAATATCTTCATATTATAGTAATCAATGCATTGATAGTATATATATATTCCATCCCTTTCTTCAACATATCATACTCGGCCACTCTTCTAAAAGCAGATACGCCATTAATGTACTCTTTATTTATACGGTTCTCAACGTATATCCAGCTTCGGTCTATTTACACTACGCATGTAACAAATTAGTGTCAAATTGAATTATTAATGCTACTATAGCTAATTAACCAGCCTGCCTACTTGCACACATAATTGTTATTCACCTATAATAAATTATCCATATTTAAATTAAGTAGCTAGCCACATATTCATGAAGGAACATGCATGTGTGTGTGCACGTATCAAGTAAGAATATATTGATGCAAACTAGGAGTACTGACCCAGTTTTAAATTGGAGCAAACTACCATCTCTCTAAACCTAACTATCATCTCTCTCTATTACAAGGCATATAAGTTATTAGAAGCAAATACTAACCTCTAATCACCAAGAACAAATCGATTTACAAGCTAGATCTACAAGCAGTATGCTTTCACCAAACTCCCCAAAGCTGGCCACCTCCTTCAATATAGCGCAATAAAGACATATCTATCGAGACCATGCTAGCTATATAATAACGTGACGTATCCCAGACGGTTTCAACCATAAACCGTCTGTGATATGAAACGTTCACAAACGGTTTGTATTAATAACCGTCTGTGAAAATTCACAGACGGTTATTAATACGAACTATCGGTGATGTCTGATATTATCACAGATGGTTTATATCAATAACCGTTTGTGAATTATCACAAAAGGTTATTGATACAAATCGTTTGTGATGTTTTGCATTATTACAGATGGTTCGTATTAATAACCGCTGTAAAAATATCATAGACGGTTATTCGTATGAACCGTCTATCATAGTTGCGTATCACAGACGGTACACGGTCATGCTTGTAAAAAAAAGTGAACCGTACGTAATGTAGCCGTTTAATATAGCCTCTTTTGTAGCAGTGGATGGTGAGCAAAAGCGACTTAACCATAAGAAATTTTCACATGACTGAAGAATAGCAAATCTGATAAGTACAATACCCTTCCCCTTCTTCCAAGCTAACCGAAGCAATAACCTACACCGGAGCGGGGCGGACCTAGGATAAAATTTGAGTGGAGGTATAAATGACTTTTAGTTTAAATTTCTGTTTTTTTGGACTAATTTTGCTTTTATTAAGATTAGTAGAAACACAAATGATAAAATTTTAACTAATATAAATATAGACTAAAAATTAAGTAGGACCCGTGGCCCCGCTGGGCCTATACTGGCTCCACCCCTGCACCGGTGGCATGAAGGAGCTGTAGCGGCTTTTACCTCTATGAGCGTCCATCACATCACCATATACATGCAAGCAACCATGAGTGCGCCACTTGGACGGAAACACGAAACAATGTGAAAAATACAGAAATAAATAGGGTTGAGGGGGCAAACTTAACCCTGAAAAACATTGTAGAGGGACATTAAACGAAAATGAGTTGCTGGAGGGGAAAAAAGTGAGAATGAGGGTGGCTTTAAGTTGGACTCTCGGTGTTTCATTTTTTTTTGTTACCAATACACATGGCTTCAAAAATTACTCTAGAAAACGTGCACTTTCCTTTCTAAAAGAAACAAAGCAAACGCTCACTGGCTGTGGTTGATGTTAGGAAACCTGGACTCTATCCAGAGTCCTGATCTAATTGGGCACCCCACCGTAGCCTATAAATAGGGACCTAGACCCCCCTCATTATGCACCCCGATGCAATCTAAAGCAATAAAGAAAGACCAGGAGTTCTCTCTACCTCTATGTGTTCAATCTATTATTCTGTGATTCTGTGATTGATTCGTTCTTGTTCTAAGCAGAGGAATCGCTCGGACTGGTCTCCAACGTCGGTTCCTCAACACGTTATCAGCACGACTTCGCTCCGGTGAACGAGGTAATCATCGAAGCACAGATTGAATTTTCTAGATCGCTTTTGAATCTGTATTTTCTTTTCGCGTTCTAGATTGGAATTCTACGGTGCAAATCCGCCCTAATCCACCGCAAGCAGACTTGAAGTCGCCGGCACAATGCCGATCGGTAGATTGTGAAATGGGGTAGATGTTGATTGCACTGTAGATTAGAACGATGCAAATCCGCCCCACATCTACCGCGAGCAGATCTGAAATCGCCGGCACAATGTCGATCGGTAGATTGCGAAACGGGGTAGATGTTGATTGCATCGCAGATTGGAAACGAAAATTATTATGCATAGTTTTCTTTCTGTTCGGATCTTGCATAACCTCTGCATGAAAAGAAAAAAAAGGGAAAATCATACACATCGGCTCTGCACGGCCGTAGTGCACAGGGAGACCGCCGGCCTGCCACCGGTCGCCGGCCAGAAACCTGCGCCACCGCCTGAAGCGGCCATGGGCCGCCGGACGCTCGGGTTACCACCAGCGTTGCAAGGCAGGAATCTCGGCCTCCGCTTGAAGCACCGCCACTGGCCGATGTCGCGCTCGAAGGGCCAGTTGCCGCCCCTGCACGGACGGCCGCCCCGCTTGGCCGCGCCACGTGGAGGCCCCGCACAGCCGCCACTACGCTCGAGGCACCGCCGCCGGCCCATAACCACCTCATGAAGCGTCGGCTCCGCCAGCCGCCTCGGCCTCCCAACCCGGTCGGACGCGAGCATGAAGAGCCACCCGAAGCAGCTCGGCCGCCGCGCCCTGCACGGCGCCCCCGCCGTCCTCGGCCTCCTCGCCCGGCCTGAAGCTGAAGTCGCCGAGCACACGCCCCGCTTGGCCGCTCACCGGTCCGGACTCGGCCCGAAGCCGCCTCACCTTCTGAGAGACCAGGTGGTCGTGACTCCATGTGAATGATGAGTAATTGACAAAGGTTTAGGATAGTCGAGTTTGGTTTGAGTGGTTCGGAGTCGAGCCGTTGCGTGGCGCAATCGGGCTCGGTCGGACTTTGGTCAAACCTGGTCATTTGGGCTTAGGATGCATATTCTAATGTTTCGACAGGTTTGGACTTCATATGTGGTAAGTGTGATGGTATTTACGCTTTCATGTGTCGAGCGGTGCTATGTGATGTGTTTCTTGTCTGTGTGACTGCAGGACTTCGGAGCTAGGTCATGGTGACGCGTGGAAGGACCGGGACTAGGCACAGGAGGTGTTGAGGTCCAGACGGTCGGGTACACCGAGGATGATCGAGGCTGGTGAGGTGGTTGTGAGTCGGGAGACGAGGGATCGGAGCTGGTGCTACCGATGGTGGACACGACGGGCAATGGCGATGACTGCAGGACGTCGGGTGGAGTCGTGGCGAGACACGGTGGACCGGACTAGGCGCAGGTGGCGCTGAGGTCAGAACGGTCGGGATGTGTCGAAGACGACGTGGACTCGAGGTGGTTGCGAGGCGTGCGAGGCAAGGAGCGCGGAAGCTTCCCGGAAGGTGCACGAGGGGCGAATCGGGAAATTCGCATGGCTGCACAAGCGGGAGCGGGCTCCGTTGGACTTAGCGGGCGTAACGGGGCGGAGACCCGTTAGCCATGAGGCTATAAATAGGTGGAGAGGGCTGCATGCCCACTTGAGCATTTTGGAGGGAATTAGGGTTAGCTCTAGTCAAAAGAGGCTTTAGAAGTTGTTTTTCCTTTAGTCTTTAGTGGTTGGAGAGGCAGAGTCTGGTGCTCCCTCTGTCCCCTACGATGTGTTCTAGGTGATAGAACAGAGGTGTGTTCTTCCTCCCTCATGTGTTCTTGAGTGGTGTTCTTGAGTAGAGAGGGAGAGGATGGATTGAGGAGTTTGTAATCTTTCCTTTTGTATCAAGTCGGGGTATCGGAACTCCTCTGTATTCCCTGTGATTCAAGAAATGAAATCTGAAGTTTGGTTTTCCCTGTTCGTTGCTTCTGTTCTTCAGTTTCCTCTTTGCAAGATTTCTTGATTTTCGTGGTTCTGAGTTCTTGCTTGCTGGAGAGTGCCAAAATGGGTTGCTATGACATGGGTGATGCTCAAAAGCCATTTGGCTATTTAATCCCAAGAGCAAACCGAGTTTGATTCTCGTATTTCAGTTTTGGCCTCCTCTGTTCTTGTTCTTCGTTTCTTGGTTTTGGTCCAGATTTTGATTCCCTTGTTAAGATGGCTTGAAATTTGGTATGAAGAGTCCAGAGGCTATTAATTAGCTTCCCTCAAAATTTCATAGCCAAAGGATCAACGGTTGGGAAGTTATTTGGTTTTTGGCTCGGTTCTTGCAAGATTTCAGATCTTTACCCAAATCTGAAATTCTTGATTCTTGGAGTGGATTTCTTGTTATTGGCTCTTGGCTTAGTCTTCTGGGAGTGTTCCCTAGCTTCCCTCAAAGTTTCCCAAGCCAAGAATCCAAGAATCTTGCGATTTTCTCAGTTTTTCTGAAATTTCAGTTTGCTGTTTTTTCTCGAGAGGTACTACCGCTCAGAGGTACTACCGCTCGTCCTAGCGGTACTACCGGTTTTGTTCGGACCAGTCCGATTGGCAGCGAAGAAACGTTCGGACAAGTCCGATCGTCGTGCGGTACTACCGCTCCGTGAGAGGTACTACCGCTCAGAGGTACTACCGCTCCTCGAGAGGTACTACCGCTCGTCTCAGCGGTACTACCGCTTGCAGTCAGACTGGCCCTGAATTTATTTTTCTTGGCTGCTTCTTTTTGGATCTGGTTTTTCCTTGTCTCTGTGATTTCCAGTGAGGGCTTATTTTCCTTCTTCATAGCTCCCATAGCTATTGGAGAAGAAGCTTAAGTGAGGATACTTGTTGGGGGCGTTTTTTAAAGATCGACATTCACCCCCCCTCTGTCGCCATTTCGGTCCTACAATTGGTATCAGAGCCGGTTAGCTCTTTCCCATAGATCTTAACCGGTCTCTAAGAGCCATGGCGACAGACAAGTACTCCACTATGCCCCTTTCTTCAATGAGAAGGATGGTGACGACTTCATCGGCACATGCTCCATGGCCCTTGAGGGCGACTTCAGCGACGACGACCTCTGCTCTGACTCCGATGAGGTACATCTCTCATATGACCAGCTCAGTGTTGCATTTCTGAAGTTAGAAAATCTTTATGCTAGGTCTAGAGCTAGGGTCGTTAATCTTGAGAAGGAAGTAGAATGTTTGTCACGGGAGCTTACTTCACTTAAATCTGCTCCCTCCCGTGATGATTGTGATGTATGCGTTGCTTTGTTGGAGATATGGAGAAACTAAGGACTTCTCATGATAGTGTGACTTTTGAGCTAGATATGCTTAAGGTGGAGAATGATAGTCTGCTTGCTGAACTAGAGGTGACTAGGATTGTTGCTCCTTCATCTTCTTCTATTGAGACTATTTCTTGCACCTCATATGAGGATAATGACAATGCTTTTAGAGGTCTTTTCACTATGTTTCTTGATCTGCCTGAACCATGTGAAAATTGCAATAATTTGAAAATGAACCTAAAGAAGGTAGATCATAAAATTGCTAAGTTACGAGCTTTTCTACTTGAGCCTATTGCTTCATGTGTGATTTGTCCCAAGCTTACTGATGAGCTTGAATCTGTTTCCAAGCAGTTTCAAGAATTAGTCGATGACAATAACATTTTGGCTCAATCTGCTTCTAAGGACCCTGTTAGCTCACCATGCATTAATTGTAACAAACTAAAATCTGACTTGATTGCATTAGATGAAAAATGTGTGAAGCTAATTAAGGACTTTCTAGAGAAGCCACCTTCTGCTTGTAAAGTGATTGCTGGTGTGGGGGAGAAGCCCCATGGTAAGGTAGAGACGCCTAGAGTCGTGAACCAACTTGCTAGCAGTAGGACTGTCCTTTCTGAGTCGGCTGAGCGTGCTCAAGCCATTTGTACCTCTGCTGTTGGTTCTTCTTCTGCTCCCTTACATTCTGCTGTCTCCTCTTCCCCCTGCTCTTCTTGCACCTCTTTCTTTCGGGAGTGTCAGTATCTTATGAACACTCTCGAGAGATTTGTAGGCGGCAAGAAGAAGCTTAATCTTATTCTAGACCAGTCCAAGAATTGCAAATTTAATCGAGGTCTAGGATACGATTTTTCTAAGGAAGCATCCACCTATTGTGCTCAGACCCATAGCACCAGGTGTGATCGAGACTGAGCCCAGGACCGAGAAAGTCCAATTTAAGTCAGCGGGTTTTTGTTCAGGGGATTTCTGTCAGTAAGGTGATCTCACCTGCTGCTTCGGCCTCTCAGAAGGCGAAGCCTCCCCGTGCTACTTCTACCTCTCAGAAGGTGAAGTATCACTGCACCTTCTGTCAAAAGGATGGACACTTGATCGGACAATGCTTCAAGCGCGCCAAGATCGCGCGTAGAGACCGTATTGAGTGTCTTAGGCGTATTCAGGGTCAGCCCCAGACCTTGAGTGCACCTAAGACCAACACGAGGTCTAGGTTTGCTCCTGTTGAGGGATTTGGGCAGCATTGAGGACTTGGTTTTTCCGAGTTTTCTGGTTTTCGTCCTCATGCTCCCTTTGGTCGTGATTTCCGCCGTTCTGAGGATAGATCTCGTTTTCCCCGTCGAGATGGCTACCCGCGGCGAGATCAGCATGTTGCCGGTGCTCCGACTTGCTCTTCCGTAGCAGTCAGACCCAGCAACAACTTCAGGTCTACTCGTAGACATTCTGGCTTTCTGAGCACAGAAAGCGTAGAGTAGGTAGAGGTCAGTCTTGTGTGACTACTTCTTCTGCTCGACGTGTGACTCAGTATTGGGTTCCAAAATCTCTTTTGATTTACCCCAGTACTGAGTCTTCACTTTCTCGTTGACTCAGGTTCGCTGGGCTAGGAAGGGAAAGGAATGGCTTGTGGACTCCGGGTGTTCTCGACACATGACCGGAGATTCTTGTTGGTTCTCTTCCCTAGCTTGAGCTGCAGGTGATGAGACGATCACCTTTAGAGATGTCTCTTCTGGTCGCATCATCTTTGGCTGCTCTTCTCTTTCTCTTGTTGATCAAATTTGTTTGCATTTCCCTCCATAGTTTTTATCGTGGTTCTCTTAGGGATGGTGTAAATGCTTGAGGAGAGAGCACGATGATATGAGTGCTGCATCTTGAGACATAGTCTCTTCTGTTCTTCAAGTTTAGGAGCCGTTTGTAGTGAGCATGAATCTTTCTGGTTCATTTCCTTTGCTCCTTTTTAGCGAGTGCATTTCTTGTTGACTATTCTCGTAAGGTCCAAGGGACTTCTCTGTAAGCAAGAATGGTGCTTTGTTCTTCTGGATCTTGTCTCGTAGTAGACGCTTGCATCATTGCTCTTTTTTATGAGAAGGATGGACATCATTGGCTTATTGGCATCGTGGACTTGTTTCGTGTGTTTTAGTTTTTGTCCACGTGCTGTCTCGAGGAGATTTTCCCGCCGTTTCTCAGATGATAGACCTCGTTCATCCAAACGAGGTGTGCATCTACGGCAAGGAGAAGTTGTGAGTTTCTTTGGTGTTTTTGTTGGTTCTCTTCTTGGTGCTTTCTTGTTAGGTCTTCACCGCTTTTTCAGAGTTGGGACTCGAGTTGTCCTTTTGCGGTGTGCCTATTGGATCTAGTTTCGTGCATGGACCATCAACTGCATCATGTAGACTTGCATACTTCGAGTATGAGTGACTGTGTGTCAAGTCTTGAATTCCCATGTACTTGTCTACTAACCCTTCGGGATCCAAGACTTGGGCACTTTGGTCTTGTCATTTGTAGGTATCCAGACGCTGGTTGGAGAACATGGGATTGATTGGGTTTTAGTCTTCTGCTTCATCACGTGACTAGAACATTCATTGGTTCTCCACTTCATGGCCTCCAAGAGGCATATGATTTCACCGGTTGCGTCTCCACCTACTTTGTGAGCAATTCTATACCCTCATGCCCTTATATTCAAGTGTTAGTCATAATTGGCATGTTGTGCGTGTTCTTGTGCTCATTTGTACCATGTTGGCATGATTTACTCTTGATGTCTTCTTGACATGTTTATGTGTGTATGCTGCTTAGGTATCTTTGTATCATGATATATATGTTAATTGATTGGATGCTTAAGTTTTGACTTGACTTCATGAGCTGAGTAGTTTATGCGTATTAGAAGTCAAGTATTGTCATGACCTTGTGCTTTGTAGTATCTATCATGGTTTAATGTTCACATCTTGCTCCTTATGTCCATTCATCATTATTTAGACATGTTAGCATATTTTTCATGATTTTGGTTTGTCATGACGTATGCCTACATGATGTATGTTTGTGTATGGACATTTTTGAGCTTGATCATATCCTGGATAGTTCCTCCATGTCATGATGATATGTTTATTCATGCCTTCTTGCTTCTCATATTTATGTATACATGCTTCTATCCATGCTAGCATACGCTTTTGTGACTTTCACTTGTCACCTGCTATGTGTATGGTTGTAATTCATTGAGAAGCATGTATACCTTGGTCTTATTCATTTGTGGCATGAGATAAACTGTATGACATCTTGGTAGCTTTAGATGGTACTTTTACTTAGATTTCATGAGAACTGTGGATAGGTCACAAGCTTCTTCTAGTATTGGGTGGCTCTAGGCTTGGTGTTCTAGATGCTTTTGATGAGGGCTAGATTGAGCTTGTGTGGGTGTATATTCTCATGTGTTCTGTGTCATTAGTACTTGTGTTGCTACTATTGTTGTCATTTGTCACAGTACTGGTTCCATGTTGTATATCATTTACCCCAGTACTAGGACATCGGTCGTCCATGTGCTTAACCTGCAGGCTGTGAATGCAAAGGAGACTGGTACAACCTTTTTGACCACTCGACCGAGGTCTGGACTCATCAACGACCACGTCCTGGACTCGTACTCAACCTCGGCCAAAGCAACATTCATACTTGATCAGGTCTGCAATCATGATTCCTCACCGAGCGACCGTGAGAGAGGTATGCTACTTTGTGATCTTTAGCATTTTGCTTCCCGCCACTTGGCGTTGCATAGTACTTTTGTTTAGTGGTAGGAAGGGTCCGATTGGTTAGATAGGAGCCAACTCTAGGTGATGATGTCTCTTTCACACATCTCTTCCAAATGGTTCTCTAGGATTATTTACTACCTAGTTTGAGCTGTGGTTCTCTAGGATTCTCTTCTTCCTAGTTTGAACTTTCTTCTTGGCCACTAGAGTCTTGTGCATTGACATAGTGTGCTTTTGCTCCATGGTATGAGGTTACAGACTAGAGACCATGTGGATAGGGTGTGTTTGGGAATCACCTCCTTAAGTTAGAACCTTCTTTTTCTGGACTGTAGTGAGGGGGAGCTTTGTGCTTTACTGCTTTACTAATTTGATTATGCTTCTGTCTCATTTCTGTTGCATTGCATTTGCGGGTGCTTGGGTTTAGTCCTTCCAGCATAGGTTAGAGTGGTCTTCTCATCTAGCTGTTTAGACTTCTTGCTCTTATCTTGTGACCTAGGATTCTGCTCTATTAGCCGCTTCTCTTCTCTCACTAGGTTGAGCCCACTCAATGCTTCTAGGTTCTAGCAAGGGTCGGGCCACCCTTGGGTAGACAGGGTACGTGTTTGCTCCCTAGTGAGGTAGATTACCGGTCTAATAGTCCTAGAGTCATTGGGGTAGATGAGAGTCAGTCTGAGCCATAATTGCCTCTATATCTTTTCTATGCTTTAAGGACTGCCTGGTTGCTGTTTTCTTTCCCAGCTTCTCGATCTTACTGCTTTGGTTCAGGGGGAGTTCAATTGGGAGCTTCTGGAGCTTAATTGTGATGTAACTCAACTTGAACTAAGAGTTGCATCTAATGTTGAGGGGGAGCTGGTCTTTCTTGCATTTTCAGCATTCTAGCATTATAATCAATCTGCATTGAGCCTTGATTATTATCCTGTTATGACATGCTTCAGTGCTTTACACCTTGCCATGACTTGTGCTTAGCTTGCTAAATTTATCATGACTTCATATGTGTAGACTAGCGTTTGCTATGATAAGTTAAGTAAAATTGATCAACTTAAATTAAACTTGTCATGCTAGCATTTGAGTTTAGTCCTTCTTGAGCTATCCCTTTATGATTCATGCCATGTCAAATAGGCTGAGTAGAGCGTTGAATCTATATTGAGCCTTAGATTGAGCTGTTTAGTCTCTTGATGATGCATGAGTTAGTACAATATGTTAAAAGGCAAAAAGATCTGTTTTGTGCGAAAAAACTGATCTCACCAATTCTCTCCTATGAGACGGCTTGCCATTGCACTTGACATGAACTTAGGGGGAGTTTTGGATGACCTAGACTATCTTCTTAAGCTCATGGCTTGGAGTAGTCGCATAAGGCTTGAGACCTAGCACATGATAAAACAAAAATCTGGTTGGCAACATGTAGGAGCCCAGATATTAACATCCGGAATCCTCTGTGATTTACTTTGCACTATTCCCTGGATCAGTAGATAGTGCTCACAGTTACAGAAATGAATATCAAAATACATATCATACGGAAGCGTAAATATAATAGTAGACTTACTCATAGGCCGATTAGGCCGAAATCATGAAATTGCAGCAGCGGAAGAACGAAGCACGCAAGTGGGACCTTCAAGACGTGCCCACAGGCAGCCAACTGGAGGTTCGCGACCTAGCCCTTGACATCGTCATCTTCTCGGCCAGCTTGTCCAATCTTGTTGCTGAGGTGAGGTGATTTGATTCCTGATTCTGAATTTTGTCGCAAAAGCGAGCATGAGCACTCCGACCCCGTGCTCCCCGAGCCAATACACAGAATGCAATTAAATAGTATGCATGGCTTATCAAAGGAAGGCTCGGGTTATTTTATTTTTGCGTAGAGTGCTTTTGAATACAATTACTTAAAAATCCCTAAGACCTAGCAATTCGAACCAAATCATAATATACAAGGAAATGCATTATTAATATCGATTCAGATTCCATCCACCGTTACATGGCATCTGCACCATATAGCAATTTCTTCAGCGTTATAGCCGCTTAACTTACCACTGGGACGACACCCAGGACAATTCCAAACCAGGGCAGTCCTTCGCCCTTCAAGTTTCCATTCCCAGTTTCCAATGTTTTTAAAACAGAACTATATCCAGTTAAGTTCCCATGTCCGCCCTTGACCGTGGGCACGGCTATTCGAATAGTTTTGACTCTGCAGAGTTTGTACACTTTCACCACAAGAGACAATCAACTCGTTGCCCCACATGATTCCTTAGACGTGTGGTTGAGCAGACCATCACAGTGACTTTTCAAAGTATCTAGTCCTTTCTCCCAACTCACATTATGGGTAACCTCCCATTTGCGATGGGCCCCATCTGTTTGCACGGGATGTTTCTCACTACTACTAGCGTACGGGCTTCCCTCCCCTCTGCGCTAGCACGACTGAGAAACTTCACCCATCACTGGTGTCCCTTCAGGCCCCCTTGCCATAGCATAACCCCATCAATCCACTACCAGTGAGATGAGTCCGGGATTTCGATAAGTCTACTTAGCCAAGTTGTATTTTACAGACTTGTGGTTGTACTGTTTTACACGGGTTGGCATGACAAGATTCAGTCCTTAGTGGTATCTGGGCGGTTCTACCACAAACCACACTCTCGTGCACCACTGCACCATACCCCCAAACCATCCGCCCAGATAAATAAGCAATTCGAGGTTTTGGGGAATATAAAATAACCATATCCAACATACACCAGTCATTACCACCATGACTGCCCAACCAATTTTTCTCAGGATTAAAAGTGATGCTTGGGCGCTCTCGCGCCCATGAATATCTAAACAATACTACGCATGGCATATAATTACGGACTTATTTCCGAAAGGTTACTATTATAATTTGTGCTAGGGCGACAATGTTCACATATTCAAATATTCCAAAGGAGGGGTAATATTAACCAAGTTCACAATGGGATATAACTAGAATCTTAAATTAACATGTATTTGCGTATAACATAACAGCATGCAATTTGATAATTTAAACAAAAGTAATTTGCAGAAAATGTAGGTTCAACATGATCAAAGTATTGACTCGCCTGGCGCGGTTTACCGCTGTCTTGAGCTCACACAATGCTTTCTCTTGAGCTTTTGGTCTCTATCTTCACTTCGAGCTTGATCTCGCTTGATCCATTGAATCTTCACGACTCCCGATTTCTAATTACGTGACAAATGACTGAATCCAAATAAAGCAAATAACTCAAAAAGATCCAAATAAATCCGAATAAACTCAATTTAGTTTTATTACGAGTTAATGGGTGATTTGATGAGTTGAGGCAAGGTTGGTAATAGCATACGATAACTTGATCTTTCTATTAATAATCTCTTTGTATTATTTTGTTATTTATCAAGGAAGTTCCAGACTGGTGCAGGAGTTTAGTGTACAAATTCTATCTTTAGGGTATGCATTCCTTGCAACTCAGGTTATGGTAAGGCAAACTGGACTGATGGATGAGATCTGTACTTATTCTATAAATCTTTTAGTCAAAGGTATTATAATATTTGGATATCTTTATTAAGTTTTTAGACTAATCTTTGATATAGGCTTTTACTATTAATTAGATTAAGATAAATAACAAGGGCTCAATATTTATTCTTATATGGTAATTAATTAGAATTTAAATCTATAACAATCCCATTATCATATTTTATGTATCTTCATTCATAGCTAGGCTAAATTTGAGTTGAATTAGGATCCACTCATATGGGTCCTATCTTGTTATATATACAATTATGCTTAATACTATTATGTACTAAAGCTAGCGTCAAGATTTAATTAGTGGTACCATTATTATTTTATTTGCACCTTTGTTATTATTAAGCTGAGCTTTATTTTTAATTTTTATTTACCTAGCAAAACTTGTCATACAGGGTTATATTTACCAAGTATTCAAGGTGTATACCTAATGGTTAATTTTAACGATTCGGAGCCGCACGTGCATATTTTAATTATCTCATTGATGTTTAATAGAACCATTAGTATATTCTTATTTGCTACTCATCTGCAGCCATTGGTCACACTATTATAGGTTTCTTCGGGTGGTTGGTTAGTGAGATTATCTCAACGTCCGATGACCTAGGGCTACTATACCTTAGCATCTATACATTGACACGACTTTTCATTTGGAGATACTTTGAGGACCAACGGTCATTGGTACTTTATCCCTTGCATTAGCATCTTGCCTGTTTTAGTTAAACTTCTATTTACATGGACCGAGCTCGCTATACCCAGATGTTGTTCCACTAAATTTATCATTAAGATTTATTTATTGGTGACGTGCTAATGGCGGGGATTTCGTTAGGGCCTTCTAATTTAAATATATATTTCATTTTAAATGTTTTTGACATAACGTCTAATAAATTTTATGAAACTGCTTGATTTGTCATTTGATTATATCTACCACTAGATTTATTTTATGGCTACCTATTAAATGTTATGGCATGTATCTAATTTATAGCTAAGGGAAACCTTTAATTTAAAGCCCTTCGGTTTAGGTATCAGAGATATTTTACATACATTTTAGTTACTATTATAGTGTTGTGTTATTATTATTATTGGTATTTAAACTTATTCTTTTGGGACTGAGCATGCGGTACCAGGCTATACTTTAACAGCAATATTCGATTAAACCTACAGTTGAGATTTATTTTTTTGATGACATGCCAGTGATGACTACCATTTACCTAGCTACCTTAGATAGGTTACTCTTAATTATCCGCTAACCTAGAGGTTGCTTTATTATAATTGTGTCATATATATATATATATATATATATATATATATATATATATATATATATATATATATATATATATATATATATATATATATATATATATATTTCTAACATGTCATTTCTACTAAAGACACCCTTCTGATTAATGATTGTTATTAAGTTATGTACCTGTAGTTGCTATATAGTGCAAATTAAGCCTTAAAGACAAAGGTTGTATATAGGCTTATAAGGGTACCCTCCCCACACATTTTGTTTTGTATTTCAATTTGAGTTACCTATGCATGTTGACCACTTATTTTGGTATGAGCTTAATTGCTAATTGAGGTTCTTGTGATATTTGACTAAAAACCATCTTCTACTAATATTCCTTTAGAAGTTTCAGATTGGAATAATAAAGGTACATTTATATGATCACTAATCCCACATTTAAACCTTACATAATCTCCTTTACACTCTAGCTAAATTTTATTGACCTCTCTAAATTATTGTTAAACTTTCCTTGATTTTTACTACTTAAAAGGTGTTACAAAAATTGAAATACAAATGGGGAATGCGGCCGGCTGGAATCGATCTCATGACTTGAGGGCTTACGGTTGTTAACACGCACTGAGCTAGCCAAGTGTGCCCTCGGTGTTTTGTGACTTAACATAGGGTTTAATGGAGATGAAGCAAGCGGTTACCAGGGATCAAAACAGAGGAGCTAGCAGCCGGAGACAGGTTGGGGCGGCGCCGGCGAGGGGCGGCCGGGGAGGGGAGGGTGACCAGTGGAATGGATTGCGCAGAGGCCGGGAAAGCTAGTAGTGGCGACTAATTGCCTAGGGTGGCGGCGAGGTGGACGGGCTACTACGTGGGGCGGCCGGCGGTGGAGGTGAACCGGGGCACCGGCGACTGGGAAGAAGGGAAGGACATTGGGCGGGCGCGGAAGCACACTGGAGTTAAGGGGATGCTCACCATAGGTCTGGTTGAGCCGGGGAAGCACCGAGGCGAGCCGGCACCGGGAGCCTACGGCGGCGCGGGGGTGTCATCGTCGCCGGCGAGCTGGGGTGGGCGGCAGCTCCGGCCGGTGGCGGGGGTGACTTCGGGGCGTCGAGAAGGTGCTCCACCGGCGTGGAATCGACAGGAGGTTGACCGAGGAGGTGGCGACGGTAGGAATGGCGGCGGCGACCGGTTTCGGAGAAGAGGGCCGTGCGACGAGCCTGAGGCACGGGGATTCGATTAGGTGAGAGGGGAGGTGTAGGGCCCCAGGAGGCACGCCGGGACGCGCTCGGTGAGGCGGGGCATCGCTGGAGGGCCGAGCGCGGCGTGGAGGCGCTGTGGCCGGCGCACGGGCGGGGATAGAAGAAGAGACAAGGAAGGAAGAGGAGTGGCGTGGGAGCTTCTTATGACCACGGGGAGGCTATGGAAACGGTGGGTGACGCGGGAGAAACCGTGGGCGAGGGATGGTGCATGGCTGCCACGGGGCGGAGGGATGCTGCGCATGGCAGAGCACGCGCGCGCTCACGGGGGAGGAAAGGGGAAGAAGAAGTGCAGGCGAGGGCAGGCCCGCCGGTCAGGTGGAGAGGACTGGAGCGCGGGGCTCGCGCGACAGTGGGACGCGCGGGGTGGAGGCGGGGCCACGCGCTAAAGGGAAGGGAGCGCGGGCAGGCTGGCCCGCCGGTGGAAAAAGGGAGGCGCGCTCGCACGGGGAAAAAAAAGAGCGGGGGAAGGCGCAGAGAGGGAGGGAGAAGGAGGGCCCGCTGGCCAGAGAAACCATCGGGAGGGAAGAAGAAAAAAAAGGGAGAAAAGAAAAGAGGAGTGGAGTGGAGCCTACCTATAAGTGAGAGAGGAAAAATAGGGAAAGAAAAAGGAAGAGAGGCCCAAGCATTTTTCTGGATTTTGGATTTTTGTTTTTAAATTTTAGTTCGCATTAGGTCCTATTGATTTTTTTTTTGGAGTTTGCATGTTTGGCTCAATTATCTTGATACAAAATATAATAGTCCTCTATTTTGATTTTATTAAATTTTTGCTATAATTGTATATATATAAATTTTTGAATGCCCAAATTTGGGTTTTGTATGCTTTTTATGCTAGTCTTTCCAAAATGAGGTTTTATATTTCCGCTCGGGTTTCTCTCTCTTCATGCTGGATCATCTTTTCAGATTCTTATTTTAAATTTCAATTCTCTATTATCTAAACATGTTTGTTTTCTTCTTGATCCTTTTGTTCTCTGGAACTTTCACCCAAATTCTCAGAGGAATACCGTAAACTCCAAATTCAAACAAAACATATTGCAAAATAATTCAAAAGCTTCACATTTTCAAATTTCAAAATTTTGGGATGTTACACAACAACCATGAATTTCAAAAGAAAATATGTCATTTGTGCTCCATTTGCTTAAGCTTCAAAAAGAACCAAGTACTTTAACCAAAGTTTCAATCTTGAGCTTATACCACTCTATTTGGACTCAATGTTAGCTTCCTTGTTCCGCTTAGCTTATTGACATGGCCTGCATCATCCTTGGATATCTCTAGTTAGACTTTGCTCATTGATGACTTGACTTGCTCACTAAAATGCATTACATTTCAGATTGTCATCTATGTGCTCTAGCTGGCTTACATATATGTTGTCATGATCTAGATAGCGTTTTATTGAGTTATGGCTTGGTGTATTACATTATGGTCATTATGGATAATTCTCATGGCTCTAAATGCTTAAATAAACAAACTTCAGCCATATTCATCCATCATATCATATTCTCTCTATTGCATCTTGATGTGTTTATTGCCAAAAGGGGGAGAATAGAGAAGAAAAAGTCTGTTGGGAACAGTTTAGAGCTTTGGAGATCATTTTGATCTTTCTTGTTGCTCTAGTGTTCCTTCTGTCGACATGGTCATTAGCTTCTTTCCCTTCTTTGGACCATGTTGGATTCTTCAAAATCAAACTCAACTTCATGCTTTTTCTGAGTTTGTCAATATACTCATCAAGGGGGAGATTGAGAGACCAGGTGGTCGTGACTCCATGTGAATGATGAGTAATTGACAAAGGTTTAGGATAGTCGAGTTTGGTTTGAGTGGTTCGGAGTCGAGCCGTTGCGTGGCGCAATCGGGCTCGGTCGGACTTTGGTCAAACCTGGTCATTTGGGCTTAGGATGCATATTCTAATGTTTCGACAGGTTTGGACTTCATATGTGGTAAGTGTGATGGTATTTACGCTTTCATGTGTCGAGCGGTGCTATGTGATGTGTTTCTTGTCTGTGTGACTGCAGGACTTCGGAGCTAGGTCATGGTGACGCGTGGAAGGACCGGGACTAGGCACAGGAGGTGTTGAGGTCCAGACGGTCGGGTACACCGAGGATGATCGAGGCTGGTGAGGTGGTTGTGAGTCGGGAGACGAGGGACCGGAGCTGGTGCTACCGATGGTGGACACGACGGGGCAATGGCGATGACTGCAGGACGTCGGGTGGAGTCATGGCGAGACACGGTGGACCGGACTAGGCGCAGGTGGCGCTGAGGTCAGAACGGTCGGGATGTGTCGAAGACGACGTGGACTCGAGGTGGTTGCGAGGCGTGCGAGGCAAGGAGTGCGGAAGCTTCCCGGAAGGTGCACGAGGGGCGAATCGGGAAATTCGCATGGCTGCACAAGCGGGAGCGGGCTCCGTTGGACTTAGCGGGCGTAACGGGGCGGAGACCCGTTAGCCATGAGGCTATAAATAGGTGGAGAGGGCTGCATGCCCACTTGAGCATTTTGGAGGGAATTAGGGTTAGCTCTAGTCAAAAGAGGCTTTAGGAGTTATTTTTCCTTTAGTCTTTAGTGGTTGGAGAGGCAGAGTCTGGTGCTCCCTCTGTCCCCTACGATGTGTTCTAGGTGATAGAACAGAGGTGTGTTCTTCCTCCCTCATGTGTTCTTGAGTGGTGTTCTTGAGTAGAGAGGGAGAGGATGGATTGAGGAGTTTGTAATCTTTCCTTTTGTATCAAGTCGGGGTATCGGAACTCCTCTGTATTCCCTGTGATTCAAGAAATGAAATCTGAAGTTTGGTTTTCCCTGTTCGTTGCTTCTGTTCTTCAGTTTCCTCTTTGCAAGATTTCTTGATTTTCGTGGTTCTGAGTTCTTGCTTGCTGGAGAGTGCCAAAATGGGTTGCTATGACATGGGTGATGCTCAAAAGCCATTTGGCTATTTAATCCCAAGAGCAAACCGAGTTTGATTCTCGTATTTCAGTTTTGGCCTCCTCTGTTCTTGTTCTTCGTTTCTTGGTTTTGGTCCAGATTTTGATTCCCTTGTTAAGATGGCTTGAAATTTGGTATGAAGAGTCCAGAGGCTATTAATTAGCTTCCCTCAAAATTTCATAGCCAAAGGATCAACGGTTGGGAAGTTATTTGGTTTTTGGCTCGGTTCTTGCAAGATTTCAGATCTTTACCCAAATCTGAAATTCTTGATTCTTGGAGTGGATTTCTTGTTATTGGCTCTTGGCTTAGTCTTCTGGGAGTGTTCCCTAGCTTCCCTCAAAGTTTCCCAAGCCAAGAATCCAAGAATCTTGCGATTTTCTCAGTTTTTCTGAAATTTCAGTTTGCTGTTTTTTCTCGAGAGGTACTACCGCTCCCCGAGAGGTACTACCGCTCAGAGGTACTACCGCTCGTCCTAGCGGTACTACCGGTTTTGTTCGGACCAGTCCGATTGGCAGCGAAGAAACGTTCGGACAAGTCCGATCGTCGTGCGGTACTACCGCTTCGTGAGAGGTACTACCGCTCAGAGGTACTACCGCTCCTCGAGAGGTACTACCGCTCAGAGGTACTACCGCTCATCTCAGCGGTACTACCGCTTGCAGTCAGACTGGCCCTGAATTTATTTTTTTGGCTGCTTCTTTTTGGATCTGGTTTTTCCTTGTCTCTGTGATTTCCAGTGAGGGCTTATTTTCCTTCTTCATAGCTCCCATAGCTATTGGAGAAGAAGCTTAAGTGAGGATACTTGTTGGGGGCGTTTTTTAAAGATCGACATTCACCCCCCCCCTCTGTCGCCATTTCGGTCCTACACCTTCCCAGCCTTCGAGCTCCGCTGCACGAATTCGGTGCCACCGCTCGAGGCTTGCGCTCAGAAGCCGTCGCCCGCGCCCGCACGCGCGTGCTACCTAGAGCTCCCCGCCCGGTCTGGCCCCGTGCTCGAGGTCGCTGGCCTCAGCTCGGCTCCCGTGCCTGAGCACAGCCTTGGGCCACGCGCGCACTTGAAGAGAAGCCCGCCTCCACGCTTGGCTGCCACGGACGGTGCTCCGCCCTCCCGCATGAATGCGCCGGCCCGCAGACCGCGCCGCCTCACCTCTCCATAAGCACGACCGCCGTGGCCCACGCCGCCGCTGCCGCGTTGACTCGCTGCGCCGGAGCCGCCCGGTCCCGCAGACCACTCCGACACCACGAGCCGGACACTTGGGCCGCTGCCGACGCGTGCCCCCGCACGGGCCACCACCCCGCCGTCTTTCGCGCCGGCCCCTCCGCCAAATGCGCCGCCTCGCTGCTCTCACCCGAGCCACAGCCCAGGCTTCCGCCGCCGCCATGAAGAAAACCGGTAGGGGAAACCCTACCGGTCGTTGTATATGTGGGCGATGGGCCACGGGCCTTTTTGGGCCAATCGGCCGAAGGTGGGATGGGCCACTTGGGCCGGGAGAGGAGGAATAAGATCCTGACCGGGGAGGATGGCGAAATTCCGGAAAAGCCACTGAAATCAAAATATTACCGAAAAGGCCCCTTAAATTTTAATTTAAGTCCCGAATTCTTGCAGAAAAGGCTTCGTAATTCAGAAAATTACGTATAAGCCCTCAAATTTACGAGCGGGTCCAGAATTTTCAGAAAACCCCTCTGTAAATCAGAAAATTGCGCGAACTTTTCCCTGAACTGGAAATTTGCGTAGAAACCCCCAGAAATTACAGAATTTGCTGAAATTTTATATTTTAGCATAAAAGGGCCTCGGGAATCCGAATTTTGCATTATTTTTTTAGCATTTGAAGCTTATTTATTTATGCCATTATTATTCTCTGTATTTTCTGTGTTTATTTACTGTTTTGATTAATTGTAATTGTTTTAATTTCTTTTAATCACTGAAAATAGCGGTAAAATTTATAGAAAATGCATAGAAAAATTCTGAAACATTGTGAGAACCTTTTGTACCATTTATTTACCCGTAGTGAATTATTCCGTGCATGTCTACCAGCAGTAGACTTATACACATTTAGATGACTAGCATCACGAACTGGAAGATTCGAGGAGCTGGCCCAACATGGCCAAAACTATCTGATGTAGGCATCCGATGTCGAGATTGTGCTTGGAGCCAGGAAGCTCCGCGCGACTATTGGGATTGGCGGACTGAATGACGCCTAACCCACGCCTAAAGAGAATGATCAGGCACTTCATTTTCTCAGGCACCACTTCTGCCTCACTCTCAAGAATGAGTACATGGTAGAGAATAGTGCGCTAGCACTCTGGACCGCACCCAAGAAGCAGGTTTGAGAGGCTAAAGTACACCATTCTTACTCAAGCAGAGTAGGAGTGGATCAGACTAAGGTTTGCCGACTTTAAGACGGTCAGGGAATACAATTCTGCCTTGCACAGGATTTGTACCCCAATACATAAAATTGAGAAAATCCTTCCACCCAAATGAAGTACAATCCGCACGTAATTATCGTCAAGATGGCTATGAGGAATACATCGAATTGACCGATATGATGCAATTTGCGGAGGCTCGGGACAAAGTTCTCTGTAAGAACTACGTCACTCAGCCACCTGGGAGCTCCGTTGGTCGTGAAGCCAACACTAGGAGCAACAAGGTGCGAAAGCCCTTGATAGAGAAAAGGGGAAAGAAGGGTAAGACCGCAGCCCAGAAAGGCAAATCAGATGCTCCGTGTGAGAATAAAGCTAGCAAGCCAAAAACGGGATGGCAAAGGGCACATGAAGCCCACTCTGCATCGGTTGAGGGGGAGCGTTCTGAGCAGCTGCCTGCGCTGATGGTGTTTGAGACCATTACGACAGCAGCACCTCTCTCGACCTAGAAGCAGGCACCGTCTGATTTCTCTTGAAGAGAATGTCAACCCCGAGAAAATAGCAGAAGAAGTCTTGTGCACTGAATGCATTTAGACTTTAATTGTCATTTATTTTGTGTGGAAGAATATGTTAGAATTTGCATGGATGGTACTTAAGAATTGTTTGTTTTCTCGTGATGGTTGGATGATATTTGATGAATTCATTCATTTATTCAGTTATGATGGCATGATATGTTCTGATATTGGAGTATCTTATTTATGTGTTGATTGCCTTCTCATGCATATTAACAAAATACCCTATATTAGAACACGTGTAGCGCCCTATAAAGGAAGTGTGCTTAGCCAGCAGCGGCACAACGCATACCATCTTAAGAGAGATTAAGTATTTTTAGTCGATTTGTAAGAGCACTAGCAGCCTTACGACAATCGCCGGAAGCGATGCATGGTTCAGGAAGAGCCACAAATGGGCACAACTTTGGTCATTGAAGAAGCCTTATTGTACCCAGAATCGACTAGAACTCTCCTAAGTTTTAAGAATATTCGCGCCAATGGTTTTCACGTTGAGACTAAAGAAGAGTACGGTAAGGAATACCTGCTCATCACAAAGCGCGAAGGAATGGCAAAAGAATATTAGAAAAGCTTCCTTAACTTGAAACATGGCTATATTATACCACAATTAAAGCGCCTGCAGCGTACACTGTTCTGAAAACAGTGTTTAGAAGCTCTGAACTCTTCTGTCTCTGGCATGACAGATTAGGCCACCCAAGGCTTAGGATGATGAGAAACATAATAACTCGCATGGGCATAATATTAATGTGAAGAATTTCCCGAATCATGAAGATTTTGTGTGCCCTGCATGTGCCACCGGGAAACTAATTACTAGACCCTCCACTCTGTAAGTGAAGGATGAAGTCCCTGCATTTCTGGAACGTATCCAGAGAGATATTTGCGGTCCCATTCAGCCCATCTTAGGGTTATTTAAGAATTTTATGGTGCTCATTGACGCTTCCTCGAAGTTGTCATATGTGGGTTTTGTTGTCCACAAGGAACCTCGCCTTTAAAAAAATTGATCTCGCAGATCATTCGCATCAGAAATGTGTTTCCAGATCATCATATCAAGTCCATCCGAATGGACAATGCCGGAAAATTTACTTCAAAGGCATTTGATGACTAATGCATGGCGATGGGAATTGCAGTTGAGCATTTGGTACCGCATGTCCATACCCAGAACGGTTTGGCAGAGGCTTTAATCAAAAGAATTAAATTTATTGCCCGACCCCTTTTGCATAAAAGTAATTTGCCAGCTACATGTTGGGGACACGCAGTCCTTCATGCAGCGAATCTCATCAACCTTAGACCTTCGGCCTACAACATCCACTCACCTATGCAACTAGCGCAAGTGTCACCACCGAAAATTTCCCAACATTAGGGGGAGGAAATCAACCCCTTGATGATGAATGTCGGGAAATTACGTGGCAAGCCTAGGGAATCCATGCAGATGACCCGCGCACTAGAGAAGTCTAGAAGACATTAGAAGTCCAGAAGACAAAATAGATTTGCAAGCATTAGCAAATCAGCTGCCCGATCACTTTAGTGATTTGAAGAGCGTGACTAAGTCGCATGTGCATGCACGCACTGCACCGGAGAGGGTTGAAATACCAAAGAAAGTAGAAGGTATCCCTAATCTCGTCCAGAGGCCTCAGAAAAAAATGAGGACGAGAACTCCGGTTCCTCAAATCCTTAGTAACTGGGGACGCCTGACGAAAAAGGATAAGAGAGATTTATCACAGCCGATCATTGAAGTCCCCCAGAATGAGAAGGGGAGCCAGTTGAGACCTAGCACAAGTATGACACCTTCAGAAAAGGGCATACCGGATCTGAATATCCCCATCAGCATGTATGTGTGCGCACACATCGGAGCCGAAAAACTAAAGGGACATGCCACCGCAATTGAAAGAAGCGATGTGCAAGGTAAAGCTCTAGCAGAAGCAATCGCTCCAGAAGAAGCAACTCATGAAGAAATAGCTATAAATTATGTGCACACGGGAGAGTCCCTGAATAGGACAACAGCTAATATCGATATCTACTTCGCAAAGAAAATTGCCACCATCATCGATCTTGATCCCGAGCCTGCATCGCTCGCTGAATGTAAGAAAAGATCAGATTGGGAAGATTGGAAGAAGGCAATAGCAACTGAATTGCTATCTCTGAATAAAAGAGAGGTGTTTGGGCCCGTATGCCGCACACCTCCCCACATACACCCCGTTGGGCACAAGTGGGTATTTGTTCGAAAGAGAAATGAAAGAAATGAAGTAGTGAGATACAAAGCAAGGCTGGTAGCCCAAGGTTTCACTCAACGTCCTGGAGTTGATTATGAAGAAATCTACTCCCCAGTCATGAGTGGAATTACCTTTAGATACTTGATCTCAATGGCAGTGAACTTGAATTTAAAAATGAAATTGATAGATGTTGTGACTACATACCTTTACGGTAACTTGGATTCGGAGATTTACATGAAAGTCCCTGAAGGAATTCCTCTCCCGAACCAAGACAGAGCAAATAGAAATCTGTACAGTGTGAAACTCAGAAAGTCACTGTATGGACTGAAACAATCTGGAAGAATGTGGTATAATCGCTTGAGCGACTTTCTCTGCAAGAAAGGCTATACGAACAATGAAGACTATCCTTGTGTATTTATACGGCGATCCCAGAATGGATTCTGTATAATCTCTGTGTATGTAGATGATCTGAATATCATCGGGACAGCCGAAGACATAAAAGAAGCAAGCTCCTACTTGGAGTCAGAATTTGAAATGAAAGATTTGGGCAAAACCAAGTTTTGCTTAGGCTTGCAGCTTGAGCATGTCCCTGAAGGAGTCTTGGTACATCAGTCGACCTACACCCAGAAGGTGCTCGAAAGGTTTGGCTTTGAGAAGGCATTTCCCTCGAAAGTACCGATGATCGGTAGGTCTTTACAGCAAGAAAAGATCCTTTCCGACCAAGGGAAGAGGGGGAGGAAGTCCTGGGACCGGAATTCCCATACTTGAATGCAGTAGGAGCACTCATGTATTTAGCAAACTGCACTAGACCGGACATTGCATTTGTCGTGAACCTGTTTGCAAGGTACAGTGCAGAGCCCACCAAAAGGCATTGGCAGGGCATAAAGGACATTTTCCGATACCTCCAAGGTAGCAAGGACCTTGGATTGTTTTACAGAAAGAATCAAGATCTGAACTTGATTGGCTATGCAGATGCTGGGTATCTGTCAGACCCGCATACCGCTAAGTCACAAACAGGCTATGTATTCATGTGTGGTGGAACTGCAATTTCATGGAAATCATCTAAGCAAAGCCTGGTAGCTACTTCGATGAACCACTCAGAAATTATAGCACTGTATGAAGCCGCACGAGAGTGCGCTTGGCTCCGCCGAATGATTCACTACATCCAGCAGTCATGTGGGATGAACATTGTGCAAACCCCCACAATTATCTATGAAGATAATGCAGCTTGCGTTGCACAAGTGCAAACGGGCTATGTGAAGAGTCATCTCACAAAGCATATCAACCCCAAGTTCTTCTATGCACATGAATTGCAAAAGATGGACAAGATTAAAATACTGCATACTAAGTCATGTGAAAATCTCGCAGATTTATTCACTAAGTCACTCCCCGCATCTAGCTTTGAAAGGTGTGTGCGTGGAATTGGAATGATGAGACTTAGAGAAGTGCAGAATTCAGGGGGAGAATTCTCACAAGCCCGCTAATAAATCTTGATCATGAAGATTAAGTACCCAAAAATAAAGTCTTGCAGACCAAATGAATTTGGGTGAATTGTACTCTTTTTCCCTTGACGAGTTTTCCTTGAAGTTTCTCGACCAAGGTTTTTAACGAGGCAATTCGTGCATCGCAGCATCACATGTATCATGTACTCTTTCTCCAAATTTTTTCCACTGGGTTTTTATGGAGTTTTGACGAGACATGATCATGTCGGGTGAGTGCCCAAGGGGGAGTGTTAGGAAACCTGGACTCTATCCAGAGTCCTAATCTAATTGGGCACCCCACCGTAGCCTATAAATAGGGACCTAGACCCCCCTCATTATGTACCCCGATGCAATCTAAAGCAATAAAGAAAGACCAGGAGTTCTCTCTACCTCTATGTGTTCAATCTATTATTCTGTGATTCTGTGATTGATTCGTTCTTGTTCTAAGCAGAGGAATCGCTCGGACTGGTCTCCAGCGTCGGTTCCTCAACAGTTGACATGTTCTTGAACAGTAGCTGTATACTCTTAATAGTCTAAATATCTTGCAGATACTACATCTGTACATGAGTGAGTACATGTACAAAATTGCAAAGTTTCACCACAAAAAGGACATCCAATAATGTACAATATACACATCAGAGGCAGAAGCAAAACCAAAAGCTCCATATCTATGGCTATGGCTACGATAGTCTGACCAGTGACCGCTTATTACTCTCTGCCAATATCTCCATATCTAGTAGTAGTAGTAGTATTAGTAGTAATAGTAGTTCAGCTCCAGTGCACTAAAGTCTACTTCTCATTGCAGGACAGGTGCTCAAGGGCGGCCTTGATCGCTGCTATGGCCGCTAGGTACTTGCTCCTGTGCTCTAGGTACCGCCCCTCTTGCGCCAATCGCTGCGCGGTGTCGTCCAAACGAAGCAATTGTTGCTGCTCTGAGTGATCGTCGACGAAGGATCTCGCGACGATGAAGGAGAACGAAGCTGGAGAATGCATCCTGCAGAGTTGCCCAGCCTGGTGATCTCCCCTTAGTCTCCAGTTGAGTTTGTCCGAGAGCCTGGTCACATTCTTCAGGTGCTCTTCCACTTGCTGCATCAGGCACCCCAGTTTATCCTGCTGCTCTGAATTGGGTAAGTCACTCAGAACCTGGATTCTTGCAATCACGTAGGGCTTCGTTCTGACGACCTCGATGACCCGGAAGCGGTCACCGCCGACGCAGGTCAGGAAGAACCGGCCGTCGACGAGCCTCTCGCACTCGACGACATGAACAATGCATCCTACATCGGCCATCCTGCCGTTCTCTTTGCCAGAGTAGATGATCCCAAACCTGAGGCCTTCCTGAAGTAGAGTGTGCATCATGATGCGGTATCTGAACTCAAACGTCTGCAGCTGAAGCGTCGCGCCGGGGAAAACAACTGATGGGTGCAGAACAACGGGGATCTCGGTTATCTGATCCTGCTGGGACTGAACAACCTCATCAACGCAATCGTGCAGATTGGCTCTGCATCTCAGGACAGGTGAGCTGTTCCGGTGCTTCTTTGCAGCGATTCTCACTTCCGGTTTTGATGGAAGTTTTGGCTGACAAGAAGACTGGGATGAACTGAAACCGTAGCTGTTCGGCCTTGCTAAATTAGATGAAACTTGCAGAGTCTTGAGGGCCATATGTTTGAACTTCTCTTTCAGTGTGACGAGCCTGTTTAAAGACATCAAAATACAAAAGAACAGATATATTGAGTAAAATTTTGACCCTTGTATGCAATTTTTTGATTACTGAGCAATCTTGAGACATCAATGAGTACTAAAAGTTAATTTCGGATATCAAGCTCCTGTGACAACTGTAAAAAGATTAAATTAATAGGTCTAAAAAACAACAACATTAAAACTTGCACAATTGTGGTGAACACACATATGAGAGCTGGATGCCTTTGTCGTCTCCACCTCAGGCTTCTCCTTGCCGATGTTGATGAAGACAAGCAATCGCACGCAAAGAAAACTCGATGAGTTTCAGATTTTTGGTGCTGCTCGGATGCAGCTTTTCTCATGATTCTATTGCTCTTATATAGATACAAGTATGATTACAAAAACAGAATACCAAAACCAAAATAGAAACGGATTACAAAACCGTGTCCGTGACCTCCACGACACGCATGCGCTCTGGACGCTGTGAACTATTCAGAAACCTGAACCAAAACAGAAAGTTTTGTACAGAAAACAGAGACCTGAACCGAGTTAGATTATGCAACAGCCTTGCCTTACCGGTTGCTAGAGTACAAGGCAAGTGTCAACATTACTAATCATCTGAATCAAGATTGAGCTTATCATCCTAACAGTTGTAGCTAGAGTAGCTTGTAAGTGAAGCAGGTTCAAAATTCTAGTTAGGTGGGGTTGGATGTGCACTTCGTCCTTTGATGATTGAGATGGGGCGGCGACTGTGTGCATTAACTAGCAGCTTTTTTACCAGGACAATTTTTTCCCAGCTAATTAAGTAAATCGAAGTAGTTCCTACTCTTTTCCTTGAGGTGAACAAAATATTATTTTTTTTTAAAAAAAATAAACCCTTGCTTCCAGAGACGCAAATTGTCACCAGTCTCAGAAGATTGGAGAAGATCGTCTTCAGAGACGACTCAAGAACAGATAATAAAAGGAAATCCAGATCATCACAAGTCACAAAGGCACAATGAAAAAAAGAAAGCAAGAAAGAAAGCATCGTGATTAACATATACGGTTTCAGGGAGGGGTGCAGCAGCGGTGTTACCTCGCTCCTCTTTCAGCAACACAGGCGGCGGCAGATGGGAGAGACAGAAGAGACCAGAGAGAGAGAGAGAGAGAGCAAAAAGCAAGAGAGGAGGGGACAGAGCGTGGAAGGAAGAAGGCAAAGCAAAAGGGAAAGCAGAGCAGAGATAGGTGGATGGATAGAGGCTACCACTTATAATTGCAAGCCGGTCACTGGCGGTGGTCCCCGTACCTGCTGCTCAGCTCCATTGATTGAATAGAATAGAATTGATCGGTTGTCGTGATGGATACCACCTTCTCCTGGTGCTGCACGTATCACCATCTTACTATCTAGTATCTACACTTTACCTATGGATAACAGCAACGAAGCCGGAGCAAGCGGCAAACAGACAAGAGGAAAACGAAGTCTTCAAAAAAAAAAAAAAAGGAGAGCAAAACGGGAACAGGGTGAGCGGTTTTTCGCCGTATCTGTTGGCGCGGCGCTGGCCTATGGCAACCCGGCACCTTGTTTACATCATACCGTACTACGCAGCACGCCCCTCTTCTTGTGGATAAGGACGACGAAGAGAAGCACCACACAACAACAAGGCTTTGGTTGGATCTAATCGAAAAATCGAAACCACTTGTACATGCAATTGTATGCTCTAAAATTTATGCTCTGTTTTTACCCCAAAAAAAACTTTTCTTCCTCACTATGTAGAAGTACATAAAGTCCTATGTGCATGTGAAAAACCGCATCCTAGCTCTAATAGTAGTTTGTTGGAGATATTTTGAAACCAGGCTCTAATAGTTGTTCTGAGATATTTTGAAACCACTTTTCTTGGAGATATCACAGTCCAACGTTGCATGTGAAAAACCGCATCCTAGCTCTAATAGTAGTTTGTTGGAGATATTTTGAAACCAAGCTCTAACAGTAGTTTTGAGATATTTTGAAACCACTTTTCTGGGAGATATCACAGTCCAGCGTAGCAGCAGCAGCAGCCTGGTAACGCCACGAATTTCTTCGTGTGACGCTGACACGTCGCGCTCTCCCTCCCTCTCTCGAGTCGTGTCTTTTGCTACTCTGCAGGCTACTTTTCTCCTCGAGATGACTCAGATAAGATGGCCATCACTTATCACAAACACATTATAACCTAGCTGACGCTGGGCACCTTAAAAGTGTCCATTGGATTGCAAGCAACCTACTCATCCGTCCCTGTGAGTAGCAGTTCCAACTCTTCATGTCTGTCCTCTTCTCTCGCTTCAGATTGTATACTTTAGTGGCGGTACAGTGCAGTACATAAATATAATGACCCTCGCGACAACCGTATTGTACCAATAAAACAACGGGGATTACAATAGTACGAAAGAAGAAGTTTCAGGGTTGTTACTGCAGTGAAGTGGCAGACAGAACGGCACTTCCTAGGCGTGGACGGGCAGTGTTCCTCTCCTCCCCTCGATGAGTCAAACCCAATCCTTAGGCTTTTGCATGGTATTACGGTAGATCATTGTAGGTGGTTTTTTTCTGCCTTTATGATTTTTAGTTTAAATTTTAATTGCTCGTAAAAGAGTATAGAAAGAGGGTATAATTTTGATCGACACGTTTCGATATAATGTCTAATACAAATCGGTACAGTGCCTATTATAATTAACTTGAAGACACGTTTCGAAAAAAACACACCATTTAAAAGCAAGTTACTGTAGCATAAGCCATCAGCAAAAAGCCAACATGAACAAAACTAATAAAGAGAAGGCCATAATGATACATCACTCTCTTGTGCCAATTGTTTGCATCTTAATTTTCTCTGTGATTGATCTGTGTGTCTGTGATTGCGATGTTGTTGATATTTAGTGAGCAAGCAAACTTTAGATATATTGTAACGATGTGATTACCTATATTTTTCATAAAATAATCCTTTGTTACCTTATTTTTTTAAAATATACCTCTCTTTTCCCTCACCAAAAAGAACCAAAAAGCTTTTTTCAATTTATTTTAAGAGAAAATTAGGCTGTTGCCATCATAAACATCGGTATTATGCAAAAATACCATTGCAAACGGATCGAGTTGGCCAGCACCATCGCAAATACAGGAAATTTTAGAAAATATCGTTGCCGTCACCGAGTTAAGGATGTAAAATTACCATTTTGACTTATCTGTCATCCTTTTTTTTCCTTCCCTTCGTTCGCTGACTTGCGGACCTAACACCTCTATCAGCAATTGACCCACTACTGCATTCCATCATGGCGCCCACCTTCTACCAATTAGGAGACGGCCATGGATGTGGGTACAATAGGTCTCAGTCCCCCTCTTGTGCATCATTCGCCCACTCCTATTAGGGGGCATTCTTTTGAGTTGTAGTTTATTAGTATAATGAATAGTGATTGCTGAAAAAAGTCAAAGCTAAAAACCGTCTGAAAAGCTGAAAAGAATGTGGCCTTAGGGAAACCAAGATAAATCATCCAACTAACCGCGATACTCGTCATCTAGTACCACCATTAGGAATCTAGCCAAGCACCATTAACCTCTAATGATTAACTCGATTAATTCTAATTCACAGCAGACATCATTGGCCCTGTTCTTTTTTGTTGTGGCTGATAGCTTTTGTTTGAGCTTTTCAAGACATCGGTGGATGACGGAGAGGCCGACGTGGATGGTGCACACAGTTTTAGGCTTAGGAAGCCGTTTGGAGAAGCGGCTTTGATAAGACGCTTGGAGTAGTCGCTCCGTTTATTTTGGCTTCTCCAAAATCCGAAGCCAAAAGCCATAAAAAGTAAAAAAAAAAACAGACCCAGTCCCAAGATATTTGGAGAAGAAGGACGCCCATACCCTTCAGTGGACGTCGCTATCAAGGCCAACTTACGAAGGGCAATAACATCCTTCTATGTATACAGTAAGTCTATAAACACTGTTGTACCATCCCTTGTAAAGGACAAGAAAAGATGAATATGAAAAAAAATGAAAGATGCTATTTAAGTCTCCACTTCCCTCTTAGGGCCACGTGCCCCTCCAAAATCATCTTGTCTAGTCTTTTATTATATGACAATGGCCTCACGACAGCGTGCGCCTTGGCTCGACCTCGTCGTCACAGCATGCAAGAACTGAGGCCACTGTTGTAAGCACCACTTGGGGTCGAATCATGGGAGGCATCTATTGTATGAGAGGGCATTTTGGGCATTTTTCAATTTATTTTATTAAAAAATAGAAAAGGAGATAAGGCCTTTGGCCTGGACGGTTGGCCACCCGCGCGAATGGGGATTGTGTTGATCCACACCCTGGCGTCTCTGATGATTTGGCCGTGGCCATTGGTGGCGATGTCCTTGTCTCTTTCCTCTTATATCTAATCAGCCTCTTCTCTCTTTGGTAGATGTAATCCCCATCTTCCTTCTCTACCTTCCATCTCCATCGATTGCTTTTCCTGATTAAATCTGGTTGCTGCTGAGCTCTTTTTCTTGAGTTGCGGCGGTGCTGGTGTCCTTTGTCTGGTCCTCTCCTCCTGCAACTTCGAGCCCTGTCATCTTTGTCGTCCTCTCAGGTGGGCACCGATAGTGCTCTATAGAAGGCGGAGCCATGAAGGGCTGGGCCTAGGTGGTTGTTGTGCTAACGAATCATCAGCCATCTAGGGCTCCTCCCATGAGGTGGAGGTGCTATCGTGGTGGTGTGAGGAGGTGTTGTGATTTTTAGCCTCTATTGGTTATGTTTGGGTGTTGGCTTTGATTCATCCAAGTGCTTGTAGGCAATCGGTTGGTATTGTGTCTTGTGCGGCATTCTTTAAGCCTCGACTTCGCATACTTGGTGAATCCTAGTACATGAAGTCGACTTTGTATCTCCGATAACCACGTCGGTTACTGTGGTTCAAGCGGTAGCGATAGGTTTTCTGGGTCGGCGTCATCCTCGATGTGCCTAGCTGAGTTCCTTCTAAATAGCTTTGAATGCTATCTCAGTTGTGAGTACTTCTGTTGGCTTTAACAACTATTCTCAATGTGTCATGTGTGCTATATTAGTGAATATCTTCATTTGTTTATCCCTGATTTATTTCATCACTAGTATTGGGTGACTTGACATGATTAAATGTAGGATAAACAATACTCAATGAGGATATTGAGGTCTGATTAAAATAACAATGAAAATTTGATCAAAATAACAATGACAATTTAGAAGCAATATGCTAGTTTTGAGTATTAGTGATTATATTACCTGCTGTTTTGACACTTGTCATAGTATTAACTTGTCTTCAGTTCATTCTATTATTGCAATTCAATTGATACTATAATAGTTGAGCTGATGTTAAGAGTTGAGGTAAAGTATACAAGTGAAAACTAGCAGATTATTTGGAACTGTCACTCTATTTCTTGAAGTAATGTGACCCATTTAGGGGTGTTAATCAGATCCAAATTATCTATTTTATTCGATATCCATATCCAAACTATTTGATTCGTATTCGATACAATGAGGCTCAAATAGTGTCAATCATATTTTTATTATTCATTTTATCTGGCATCTATATTCGAACTATTTTATTTGTATTCGATCCGTCGACACCCCTAGACCCATTGTGTCGAGGGGGCCTTATTTAATAACAAGTGCAGTCGACATCTAAGAGAACCAATTTATTAATTAAAAATGAATATATTGTAGATTGTTTATCACTTATCTCTACAATGATCAGTATAATATCATGTTTACATGACTTGAGGAAATTTCATGTTTTAATAAACATTTTAATAGAGCTCTTGTCTATGCTTCTGGAATTATCTATTAAATTCAATTATAATTATGGAATTATTGGTAAATTATTGCTAAAATTGTGTATTATACAACAGCGTCAACTAGGTGGAACAAGGCATCTGCTCCAAGTGTCGTCACTGTCTCTCGCCTTTGCTCTGCTCAAGCACCACATCCCACTTTGCTTCCATTGTGCCAAACGGCTGGTGCCTTAGTTGGGGTGTGGTGCGGAGGCCTGCATCCAAACAGTGATATGGCTTGACGCCAATGGTGGTGCAGCTCAAGAGGCTAGCAAGCAGGGGCAGCATGGCGTCGACTATGGCCGCCCACCCACCGACGAGGACGGTGGTTGTAGAGACCCAGATTTAGCAATCTGAAACTTTTGTGTATTCTGAGTTAGTTCCTAGATCAATAGCTGGCTCACACAATATAATAATGACGAATATCACATCCATACATGTGTATAAATAAAAAAAGTACTTAATATTACATGGACAATCATAGATAGATCTTATGATCATGTTTTATAGGATGGGTCGACAGGCCAAATGAGTTTGTTCATATAAACCACTAGGAAGTAAATAAACCAAAAAGAGCTCCGTGATTTGCCGTAGGAAAATGATTGGAGCGAAACCTAGTCCTAGCCATCATCTTCAGCATCATAGCCAAAGGCATGGAAGTATCCATACACCAGGTCATCGCTTCCGTCATCTAAATCTACATATTAAGCAACCATAGGTGCCCGTTCAAAAAAAATCATAGGTACAAAAGTACTGAGCAAGTCCTTATAACAGAATACAAGCGTATATGTATATATCTACATGCAAGGCTTAACTAAGGGAAAACCTTATATTTCTTTTAGCATGAAGCTAGTTTGCCAAATATCATACTATAGCTAATTTTCAAACCTATGACTTAACCATTTTTAACTAAAACCAAAATATCTAGCTTCAATTAAATTTGTGAGAGTGAACGCTCTTCACAGTTATCCACCATGTATATTCCATAAGCACCTTTCCATATCCCTTTCTATACCAAGATACCATATCCATTCCATAACCACCAAATGAATTACACATTCATACCAAGATATCGTAACCATTTCCTCATACCTTCATCCATAACCACCATTAACTAGTAACCATTATTTTATGAAAACTACACAACTGTGGTATTTCTACATTTTGCCTATGACTATGGGCATGACTATTCGAATAGATTTTTAACTCATAATATTGGCCACAAGATATCGGCCACTATACACTTCCATAAGCGTACGACTAAGAAAATCATAACAAGCCTTTTACAATATTTAGTCCAGATGCTTCCTCCCACTCCGGAGCTAAGACACCTCAACATTAGGACAGTGACTATTATAGGTCACCCCTAGACGCAATCATTATGGGCAACATTTTCAATAAGAGACCACTATTGTTAGGGAGTCTACGGCTCTTCACGTAAAGAAATTCATATAGGGGCAGTGACTAGCGTGGGTCACGCCCCAAATAATCACAATAGAAATCTAGAAACCAACCTACCAATCTAATGTGCAGGAGCTCACACCAAAACTAAGCAAATTAGTTAACTAGGTCAATCTCATACTTGACTTGTAGTTACACGATTTGGGTGTAGAAAAAGAGAGGCACAAGATTTGATCATTAATTGACCCAGGTGAGATAAATCAACAAACCCATATCTTGTGTGTTACGACTGGTCTTATTCCAACCACTCGCCCGAGTCTCCACTAATTTATAAAATATCTTCCTGTTTCCAGTGGTAACCCGTGTTACCATTCCAATTGTTATACAGTGTGTCCAATTTTTGTTGGCAATCTTTGTGGCGTATTCCAATATACCACTAATGCACTTTTAAGCATAACCATTATTCATTAAAGATTAAAAGTGTGGAGTATTAGAGTACTGTAGTAATTATCCTAGGACGACATGCTAAGGATAACATCGACAATCAAGGAAGGGGATAATACATAACAAATACATGGAATCACTAAGCATCAGCATTTCACATAACCTTTAATTGAATAATAATACTAAGCATGCAATTTGTAATTTGAAAGCAAAGTAATTGCATTTGAAAATTGGGTTCAACATGATCAAACACAAGGACTTGCCTTGGTCAAGTATGGATAGCACAGGATTTTGTTCGTTTGCAATGGGAGTGTCCGAAGTATCAAATTCTATAAATATGCAAGTAACCACATTCAACACAATCTCAAATAAAATTCAAATGAACTCCAAATGTTCTCTAAAAATTATGATTTTCATTCTACTGGAAAGATCTTGAATTTAGATGAATTTTGAAATAAAAACTAAGTCATTTAGATTTAAAATGAGGGAGAACAAGTTCTCTAAAGTTTGAACCAAGAAGAAATTCGAGAAAATGTGAAAGTTCTGACAAGTGGGATCAGGCAAGAATTTCTTTTATTTTTAAATTATTTTCTTAAGGAAAAGCTTGGTGGCAGACAGGTGGGGTCCAATAGGGTTTTAATTTCTTTTTCATTCCTTTTATTTAAGGAAACCACTAGACAATGGCAGGTGGGGCCATGGTCCATGTGGACTAAGTCCACGCGATGATCTAGGGCAATGGGACCCACGTGTAAGAGATAGTAGTCCACGAACTAGGTCTACATAATGGTTTTAAGGGCGTGGGGTCCAAATGTCAGCGACTCACATTCTAAGCTGGGGCAATGGACATTATTATGCGCACAAAATAATTTGAATACTCCCTACAATTTTAAGGCAAATTCAATACAATTCTACATCCATTTATACCAATGCTAAACTGGGAATTACAATCACACATTAATACAGAATGAAACATTTCTCAGTACCAAATCGGAAATATCGCACTGGAGGGAGATGGTGATGACATGGTCATCGATTATTACCTCCATCGGTCCGAAGATGCAAGCGGGGAGGAGGCCGGTGCAAGCGGAGGCTGCTACATGCACGAAGGAGGCTGCTGGGATTAGAGGCAGGTGGCAGGGCCGCCGGGACTGCATTCGGTCAGTGAAGGAGGGAATGGCGGTAGGCAGCAGGGCTAGAGGCAGGGGTGGTGGGGTTGGAGGCCGTCGGCGGTGAGGGAGGTGAGTGGCGAGGCTAGAGGTGGGCGGTCGGGCTGGAGGTAGGGGGTGGCGATGGAGGCGGGCAGTGGAGCGGGAGGCGGGCGACAGCGATGGAGGTGGGCGCCGGGGCAGGAGGTGGGCGGCGTGGCTGGAGGTGAGCGCCGGCGATGGAGGCGGGCGGTAGCGACGGAGGCGGGAGGTGGCAATGCAGGCGGGCGGCGGGGCTAGAGGCGGTGGTAATAGATTTCGAGATGAAGAAAACGTAAGTCACCCCTATTACACCAAATCTCGTGACGTGACAGTACAAGATTATAGTGCCATGAAGTACGGCGTGACAAATGCCACACAACCCAGTCACGCTGGCACAACGCGTGGCCTAGGGCTTGCGTGGCAGCTTTGCCCACGCCTCTATGGGTGGCGTGACAGAACGTTCTGGCCACACTACAGTGGTATAGCCAAAAGGGTCAGAATTAGAAATAAAGTTGGCGAGAGATTAACTTTAAAATATTTATACAAAGGATTAAATAATAAAAAAAATCATTTTAGGGTTCCTTTTTCGCTTTTGAGACGGCGGTGGGTTAAATGGCACTGTACTAGTGGTTGAGCTATACTCTTATTGGGCTATCATTCTTCTTTTTTGGGCCCAATGGAACCCAGGTTATATGTTGGGACAGCTCCATATTGGTGGATGCATGGGTATTTGTTCTTGTAACCAGACTTGGGGCCAGTTAAGCACACTGGCAACTTAAATTTCGTTTGATCAGATCAAGAAACAGAGCGTTTGTGATCCATGTCCTGAACCTGCATATAGAGGTGAAAATAGATCAAATATGGATCAGATAGTATTTAAATCATATTTATATCTATATTTTTTTCTCGGATTCGAATACAAATTGAACAAACATCAAATACGAATATAGACTAGACAAATGTCAAATACGAATTTGAATCGAATATCTACTCAATTTGATCGGATCCAGTTATCCTTATAACTTATAACTTATGTAGTATAAAGATATTAATGATATTTTATCCTCGTACAATAACACTTAATCATTTTAATTCATTTACTTCAACTAAACAAACACGAATTCATGCTCAAATAAAAAACTTGTCTAACTAATTTGCCGTATTGTAATAAAATAGGCATATTGCTTCGTCGAATACGAATACAATTACGAATACGGATAGTCCGTATAAAATAATATTTCAGATGGTAAAAGGTCATGCTATATTCGCATCCATATTGTTTATGCGAATTTCAATTCGAATACGAATAAGATAGAAATTGTTAATCGGATGAAAAAATCTATACCATATTCGTATGCTATCGAATACAATAACCAGGTAATACGAATAATTCGTATCCACTTTTTCACCCCCTATCTGTATAAAACTGCCTAATGTGCCTCCTAAATATTGGTAGAGAAAAGGGTAGCAGCTAGCTAAGGCACTGTGCAGAGGGCACTCTAGCTTTTGCTTCTCAAAAGTCAAAATAAACGGGACGGTTTATTGAAACAGATTCTCTAAATAATTTTTCGAGTCCAAAATCGTGTATACCATTCTCGTCAAGACGTTGTCTGCAGTCTTAGAAAGCACATACAAAGGTCATCAATCGCAGCCAAAACCTATGGGTCCCAGCCTAAACAAACAGATCATAAGCTAGCCTCAGGCCAGTTTGCATTTGTTGCGCCGTGATATTCCAATACTTCTGTTTTGGCTCAAAAATAGGGGTTTCTATGTAGTAAAAGATCAAACTATGATTGCTTCGGAACCTATGTAGTGCCTTTTTTTTAAAAAAAATGGAACCTATGTAGTGCCTTACAGTAACACGTTCGTTGATACAAATTTGGGACAGTATTCTCTTCTAGTGTCCATACTGTTCTAAGTTTTTTCATATTGTTACATATAAAAGTTTCAAGAAGCCCGTCTAGCTCAGTCGGTAGAGCGCAAGGCTCTTACCCTTGTGGTCGTGGGTTCGAGCCCCACGGTGGGCGCTGCCCTTTTGGGCCATGGCCACTTTTTTCCCTTCTTCCCCACTTTCAGTTTCCTTTTTGAGATCTTCGGTTCTGTGCAAAAAAATTCCACTCAAATCACCGCCATTAGCTAGTTAGTTTGAAACCGGAGAAAAAAGATTAATTAGCACCTACGTTCAAATGCTCCATATAATCTGTGACTTGTACACAGGGGATGAACTGAACCAGGACACTAGCTAGTTGAGTTATATTCACCTCATTGAGCATCGATCAGGTGGGCTATGGCTTATGTCTTTTGGCCACGACTTATTAGTCTAATGAACAGTGATTGCCAAGAGAAGTCAAAAGTTGCAGAAAAGGTAAAAACTATGTTCTTTTCAGTTATAGCTTATAACATCCATCGAACAAATAAATAATACAATTTCTCCATCGCCATTTCGAAGTGATTTATCGGAATAGCTTTGTTTAAATGCTCCGACATCTACGTTCAAATGCTTCATATAATATGTGACTTGTACTCCGCCTTGTAGCCCTCCTCTAGTGCCTCACGGTCGCCTGCGCTCCCGACGGCCGACGCCACGGTCCCGAGTCCCGACGCCGACGATGGCGTGGTGGAGGTGGACCTGAGGGACTCGGACCTTGCCTTCTTGTGGCCGTGTTCGCGCCTCCGTGACCGCAAGGTACTAGGGGAGGGTTGCAAGGCGGAGTTGGAGGCGCCAAGGCCATGCTCCCCAGCTAGCCGTCATCACCAAGTCTTGGAGCAACACGAGATCCCCGAGGCCAAGATTTGGATCTCTGCCGGTCTCTCTGCCTTCCTTTTCCTCAGGTCGACTATCGACTAGGCGACTGGCCAAGCCACCAAGCTAAGGCAATAATCTTTGATAGTTTGATAGTTCTCTACTTTGCATCTACTATCTTTCATGCCGACTAGGAATGATCTTTTATGTTTGAATTTATTATCTTTGATAGTTTGCTACTTTGCATGATATTTAGTAATTAGTAGGAATTATCTTTTATGTTTCGAATTAGTATGAATGATCAGATGAATGACATATATTCAATTTTTTTTACATTTGCTATTTAGGAACTAATTATTAAGGTTTAAGGATACAAATTATAAAATGAAGAGAGCATTAAGCAAAATTTTCATATTAATGATGCATTTGTGACATGTTTTTTTTATTATATCATAATATAGATCTTTATGGGTTGTGTTTAATGTATCTTTATTATGCTACATTTTTTATGGTTTGATATTATTTCTTTATTGTGATTTGTGTTGAAGACTTGAACTCTTGAAGTATCGAGTATTAAGCAAAATGTTCATATCAATGATGCATTTGTGATGTATTTTTTGTTATACCATAAAATAGTTTTAGACTTCTAGTATGTTAGACCCTCCTGTACTAACGCTACAGCCCAGTCTTCCCTGAGCCTGTCGCTGCCTCCCCAGACTCCAGCGACCCTCCTCCCCCGCACCCGGTGCCCTCCCCCCGAGCACGCTGCCTCCATCGAGCCTGACGCTGCCTCCCCCGAGCCCGGCTACCCTACTCCCTCGCACATGGTGCTCTCCTCCTCCCCCGAGCACGCCGCCTCCCTCGAGCATGCCGCCGCCCCCAAGCACATCTCCTCCCCTGAGCTCGCGCATCCCCCGAGCCACCGTGATCGAAAATCAGAAAAATGAGATTGTGACAGAAGTTTTTATTCATTCGAGATCCCGGAAGAACACAAGCCTCCATGAAATGACATGTGTTGCTAGTGGCATGCAAAGCTTGGAAGAACTTCAAGAACTTGCTTGTCAAACAATATATGGAGAATGACCTGACGTCTTTCCACAAGTATCCATTCTTGGAACCGTAATGGCAAGAGTTTGTAGCGATGAAGATGACAGATAATTTTAGAAGTGAAAGTGCGGTGCACAGGGCCCTCCAGGCAAAAAATACTCACCTCCATATACTCGGCACCGCTAGGTATGCAGGTAAAATCCCGCAATAGAGGAAGGAGGATGAACAGACAATTCTATGGAAGATCTCCCCGACATTTGCCGGGATCCCTGATGAGCGCGCCAAACTGGATAAGAGCGAGGTCATCTACCTTGTCGGGGGCCATCTCCTTTCAAAACCCCACTGGCGAGAAAGTGTCCCACCGCCTGCAAGCGCTGAGTGTAGAATCTTTCCAATGTTCATTCCATGCAGTTAGGGAGCAAGATTTACTCTCCACGGCCTTGGAAAACAAGGAGCACCCGTGTAACATCCTGAAAAATCAGAATTTGAAAATATGAATTTCTTGAATTATTTTTGCAATATATTCTATTGGAATTTGGATTCTATGGTGTTTTCCCGAATTTGGTTGAGCTTCCAAAAATTGAAGAAATTCATAAAAGACAAAGACAAACATTAGTAATACCAAAAAGGGAATATACAAATAATAGAAAACTAAAATTTTAAATACGAATATGAAAATATGATCCAGTATAAGGAGAGAGAAATTTGAATTAAAATACAAAGTCTTACTTTGGAAATAATAGCATAATTAGTAATGTAGGGAAATATAGATCCTAATGAATATTTATATGGATGTATTTAGATATACATAAAAATAATTCTGCAAAATTGTGCACCTACAAGGGTTAATTCAGTAATAAGGAGATATGAATATGGAAATTATTTGAGCTAGCAAAAATGAATAAAACCACCCCCAAACATACATAAAAAGAATTAAATATATATACATGTATGCAAAATATGCATATGCTAGAAAAAGGGACTGGTAATATAGGAAATAGAAATATAAAAAAATTCAGAGAGCAAGCAAAATAAGCAACCAATAAAAATATATAAGTGCAACCTTGCATATCAAAAAAAAATAAAAATAAAAAGGGGGATGAAGCCAGGCCGGCCGAAACGGCCTGGCCCAACTCCACCCCGCGCACCTGCCCGCATTTCTCCTCCCTCCCATTGCCCGCTGGGCCCCGCGCCGCCCCCTTTTTCTCATCTTCTTCCCCAGACGGCCGCGCCTTCTTTCTTTTTTCCCCCTGCTTCCTTCTCCCGTGACCGTGAGCTCTCCACGTCGCCCTCTCCCCTTTTCCCCCTGCTCCATGTCTTGTCCCGACAGCCGGCCTCTGTCACCTCGAGCCGCACGCCGTGCCCATCTCCTGCCCCGCCATTCCCCACCCCCCCCCCGCGCAGCCCTCCTCTTTCCCCTGTTTCTGCCGTGCGCAGGCTGCCGCCGAGAGATCCGTCGCCACCGGCGACCCCTTATCGATTACTTGCCGGGGGAGCGCCGCCCCGGTGCCCTGAACCTGCCCCACCCGCCGATTAAGGCTCCCGCCACCCGAGCTCCATCCCCGCCCGCGCCGCCGCCCATGCATGGTGCCGGCAAACCTCAGTTCTTCTCCGGCTCGGGTAGCTCGTCGGTAAGCCTCCCCTACCCTCCCTCATACTCATGCGCCGCCGCCCTCTTGCCTATCCTTCCCGGCCACCGGCGCCTCCTTTCCACCCCCCGCCGGCCGCCTAGCTCCACCGCCCACCCACCTCGTCGCCGCTCCGGCCAACGCGTCCCCGCCCAAAGATCCCCTACCCCCTGAGGTACCCATTTTAGCAGTCACCGGCCCACCCCGTTCGCCACCCGTCGGCGATGCCGTCGGCCGAGCTCCGCCCGATGTCTCCTCTGTTCTTCCTCTGCTTGGCCACACCAAACTTTCACTTCTTTTAAATTGATCCCACCCCAAAATCACTAAATGGCCGCAGCCCACTTGGTCACTAGCGCCTGTTGCCTACCATTCGCACTGTGAGGTCCTGGGATCGATCCCACCGACCACCCCATTCTCCATTTTGTTTTATTACAATTTTGAACCTCATTCTAGTTAGTAAAGACCATGGAAAAATTGGGAAATAATCTAGGGAATATAATAAATTTAGTTAGGATGTAAAATAAGGTTACTCAACATTTTGTATCTGATTATTTACAGCATGAGCAACTAGTGTGGTTTAAATCTTTAATTGGAATCTAATTAGCAATTAAAGGCATTAATAAAGATGGCTTTACTTAAATGTCTAAATTTAATAGGAAGCCTAATTAAAATATATATGGTATATATATGTATATACATATGTCCAAGTTGAATTTAAGAAGAATAAAATTTATAACTTTAAAAGCAAGGTTTAAAAAAAATATTACCCTGGATTATAATCAAATACATACCCTAACATTTAACATGTCGTTATTAAAGAAATCTACACGGTAGATTTAATTAAGGTAGCTATGTTAATATATAAACCCGTATGACAAGCCTAGACAAATAAAATTGACTAAAGATAACGCTAAGCTTAATAGTAACGAAGGTGTACACAAGATGATAATGGTGCCAGTGATTAAGTCATAACATTGGATTTAGTAAATAATGATGTTGAGCATGAATAAATGTAGCCAGCTAGGACCCGAACCAATGGATCCTAATTCAAAATAAGTTGTGTCTAGAAATAACTAAGTGTACATAAAATGTCGCACCACAAAATGCTATCAACCCGGATTCTACAATTAATTTGGTAAGCTAAAAATTGTATACATCACATATAGCATATGCCCTGAATATTAGTGCTTGACAAAATAATGCTCCACTAGTCTCGTGCACCTAAATCGACTCAAGGAACTTCCTTGATAAATACAAGAATACTAAAAGAGGTTAGTAATAAAAAGATCGAGTCATCTTAATCTACCACCGACCTTGCCTCAGATCACTCGAATCAAACATTAACTTATAATAAATCTAAAATAAATTTGTTCGGATTTATTTGGGTCTCTTGAGTTATTTGCTTTTATTTGAATTCAGTTGTTTATCTCGTAATTAGAAATTGGGAGTCGTGAAGAATCAGTGGATCAAGCGAGATCAAGCCCGAAGTGAAGATAGAGACCCAAAAGCTCTAGAGAAAGTATTGTGTGAGCTCAAGACCGCGGTAGACCGCGTCAGGCGAGTCAATACTTTGATCATGTTGAACCTACATTTTCTGCAAATTACCTTGGTTTAAATTATCAAATTGCATGCTGTTATTTTATATGCAAATACATGTTTAATTTAAGATTCTAGTTATATGCCCATTGTTGCCTTGAATAATATTACACCTCCTTTGGAATACTTGAATATGTGAACACTTGTCACCCTAGAAAATTATAATGGTAACTTTTCAAAAGTAAGTCTGTAATTATACGCCATGCTTAGTACTGCTTAGATACTCAGGGGCGCTGAAATGCCCCAAGCATCATTAACATTTACAATCATGAGAAACTGGTTTAAGCAGTCATGGTGGTAATGACTGGTATATGTTGGTATGATTATTTTATGCTCCCAAAACTCCAACTTGCTTAAATATCTGGGCGGATGGTTCAAGGGTGTGTGTGTGTGGTGCAGTGGAAGCACAAAGTGGGTAGTGGTAGAACCGCCCAGATACTACTAAGGACTGAATCTTGTCATGACCTCCTGTGTAAAACAATACAACCACAAGTCTGTAAAGTACAACTTGGATAAGTAAATTTATCGAAACCCTCGGACTCATCTCACCGGTAGTGGATGGAAGTGGATACGCAAGGGCAATGGGAGGCCTAAAGGGACACCAAGTGGAGGGTGAAGTTTCCCAGCTGTTCTAAGCGTTGCGGGAAGTGGAGCCCGGCTGCGTTAGTAACTGTGGGGAACATCCCGTGTATAGATGGGACCCACCGCAAGTGGGAGAAGCCCATAAAGTGAGATGACAAAAGGGACTAGATATTTTGAAAAGTCACTGTGATGGTCTTCTCAACCACATGACTAAGGAATCGTGTGGGGCAACGAGTTGATTGTCTCTTGTGGGGAAAGTGTACAAACTCTGCAGAGTCAAAACTATTCGAATAGCAGTGCCCACGGTCAAGGGCGGACATGGGAACTTAACCAGATGTAGTTCTATTTTAAAAACTTTGTGGGTGGGAATGGAAAAGTGGAAGGGCAGTGAAAAGCCCTGATTTGTGTTGCCCTGGGTGTCGTCCCAGTGATAATGTAAGCGGCTATAACGCTGAAGGTCTAGCATATGGTGCAGAGACCATGTAACGGTGGATGGAATCTGGATCACTATTACTATTGCATTCTCTTACACATTATGTCTTTGGTCAAAACTTCTAGGTCTCAGGAAATTTTTATGTATTATATTTCAAATAATGACACTTCTGTTCTTCCAAATTAAAATATAGGGAGGAATAAATAGAGTCGTGTGTAAAGAAGATGGATGTTTGTGGTAAACACATAAAGATATTAGTGGACTCATGTCGATCATAAAAAGGAAATGATAATGTGGATTCTGGGAGAAATAAATTGGTGGAGCTTAAATAGATATATAGGCTAGATAGATGATTTACATGATTTTTGGAGAATAGGGAAGTGCAAAGGTAATGGTTGGATTATAACACTAATATTTAATATAAATTCTTGGAAGATATTGGCGATAATGAGATTAATAGGATTTGATTAAATACTAGATGGATGAATTAAATTTTTGGAAATTGGGATGAATAATAACAATTATTGGAGTATAATCTTGATCAATGATATTCTTGGTGGATGTATACTAGTGAATCGTAGACTTGATTGCTGATATACTTGGTGGAGTAGTTAGAGGTGGATAATGGAAAATAAGATTGATTATTGGAAGAGCAATTCATGGTTTTGGATCAATACCCAAAAGGATTGAATGGTTAGGGAGTCCTGCTACAAATGATATCGGTGGATTTGAAAGTAATTATGTTAGAGAATCATTAGAATTTAGAAGAGAGGAGCTGATGAATAGCAATTACAAGATTGGATTATTAGGAATTTTAAATACAAAGTATGATCGGTGGATTAAATAAATGATGACACTTGCTGTTTGGAGTTTTAGACAGCACTCGATATAGAAAGAGAATGATTGGTGGACAAATTAAATGATGTCACTCGCTGTATGGAGTCTTAGACAGCAATCAATAAAGAAAGTGTATTTTTGGTGGGTTAAGTCAGTTATGGCAATCGTTATGTGGAGTTTAGGTAGCAACAATAACACTATGATTAAATAATAATAATGCTACTAAAAGTGATTTTTGGCAAATAAAATAACCTGAGCCTCTCCTTTGATAAGCCATGCATACTATATATTTGCATCCTGTGTATTGGCTCGCGGAGCACGGTGGTTTGTGCTCACACTCGCTTTCACAATAAATCCAGAATCAGGAATCAGATCACTACGCTTCAGCAACACTATTGGTCATGGTGGCAAAGAAGATGAAGATGTCAAGGGCTAGGTCGCAAACCTCCAGTTGGCTGCCTGTGGGCATGTCCTGAAGGTCCCACCTGTGTTCTTCGTTCTTTCGCTGCTGCAATTTAATGATTTCGGCCTAATCGGCCCATGAGTAAGTCTAATATTATATTTACCCTTCCGCATGATATGTACTTTGATATCCAGAACTATAAACTGTGAGCACTATCTACTGATCCAGGGAATAGTGCAGTGGAATCACAGAAGAATCCGGATTGTAAAATCTGGGTCCTTACAACCCAGGTGGCACGAAAGACTTTGGTCTATACATTCCTTGGAAATATGGTTTCGCAGAGGACTCTGAAGCATACCGGAGTAGGAAGAGAGCCAAAGCCGAGCGCGAGGCACAGCTACGAGAGGACATTATGGCACAAATCAGAGATGAGATGCAAAGGAATAGAAAAAATCAGTAGGAAGCCCCTACCACTCCTGTGCTAGGTAGCCCCTCCACCGTCAGAGTAGTTGTGCGTCTAACCCTACCTCGGAAAGCGATTACTGATTTTCTGTCGATGACATACTGGTAATAATTATTATCTCTGAAATGCTCGATCCATTGATAGACCTATTGGAGTAACTAATTTTAGATCGTTATGTAGGTGGCTATGAAGTGCAAGCTCCAAGTGAGATACACCTCCGTTGCCCTGTGTGCTACTTAGGGTCAGGCGTATCTACCCAGGCTCGGGGGCTTGGTGCACGGTGTATCTCTAGCATCAGGTTTCACAAAAGTGAATGTGGACGGTGTTCATGCCAATTTTGAGGTCATCCCACTGCAAATGCGTCCCATGATGAGGTCATGACTCTAGAGCAAGCTATTGAAACATTCATCTAGTGCCCCAAGAGAGATATCTGTCTGGAGGCTCCTGCACCGGTACTAGGTCCACGAGAGTGAGATATCTGCTTGGAGGCTCCTACACTGGTGCTAGGTTTACGATAGCTATCTGCACCGGTGCCAAGTCCACTCGAGCTATTTGCACCGGTGCCAAGTCCACAGGAGCCATCTGCACCGGTGCCAAGTCCACTCAAACTATCTGCACCCGTGCCAAGCCCACAAGAGCCATCTGCACTGGTGCCAAGTTCACGGGGGCTATCCACACCAAAGCTACCTATAAAGACGTAGCAAAGTCACAGTGCATTTATACCTTGTGCCCGGTCGACTACCGTGATGTTGACCTACAGCCGAGGTGGCAAGGGAAAACTGAAGAATACCAATGATGAGATCCCCTACGTGTCGTTAGCCTAGAAATTCATGCTAGACGAGCCATTGGTCACTCTGCAAGAGCACCTCCTAACCATAGGATTGTCTTGTTAGAGATTGCATATATATTACATGGAACAGGCCAATAAGCCGGAGGAACAACATCGCTCGGGTGTCATCATCAAGTTTAGGCCGTATCATCTACAGCTTGATATTCGTGACTGTGTCTTCACGGTGACCTTTAAGGACTTATTCTTTCTCTTCGCACTTGACACCCTCGACGCCTCACTCATTCGATGTTGGACACAGTAAGTGTGTACAATAACAGTCTACATTTATATAATACCGATAAATATCATATATATAACTCATTACTATTGTGTGTGTATATAGATACATGGTAACTGAAGCCAAATTAAAAAAATCACTGGTTGGTTTCTTTGACTCACACTTGGTCTCTATGGATACCATCAAGGAGGATGCATCCTTCGTCCAGAATTACATGACGATGGCATTGGTGGCTCATCGCAACAAGGAATTATACTTATGCCCCACAACCAGGAGTAAGTGCTGCACTAGTGGCTATACTTGTTGATTCTGGATCCTAATTGTAATTATACCAAAATGTAACAAGATAATATACTTTGATTCCCTTAGGAGGAACAGAATCGACTACACAGTTGTTCAACAATTAATCAATAGATAAACACATTTCCTCTATAGATAACTCCATTGTAATTTTTTCTTCCTTCCCAATGACTAATGCTAACTTTTTAGAATCATGTTGGTCATTCGCCACGTACGTTGTAGAGGTACAGAAATCCAAGGGTGGGATCGACGCACTGCGACACGATGTAGATTTCTCGGTATTCACTAGTACATATTAATCCTATATAACACTTCAGAGTAATGCCTCTCGAACTAACAAATTTGGTAGTGCCACCAGCACCCGCCGGGCAATACTGTGGATTCTATGTTTGCCACAATATGCAACTACTCGTCGATTCTGGGAAGAAATATGATACTTAGGTTTGCCAATCTTGCGATAATTATTTTATATTTATCAATTTATATATGTATGCACGACATTGATCTTTCTACTGATAGGTTGCGTCCATCCCTATAACTCCGTTAAAATAAGCTGACCTCAAACATATTCGAGGATAAGCTGACCTCAAACATATTCGAGGATAGTGTGCGTACTTCTTGATGTCTAGAGTCGTAAAAGAAAATGGAGAGTTCCACAATGTAGAATGAATTTCACTAGGATAAGATTAAACTTAATTATTCATGTATGTATTTGTTCAAAACTAGATAATTCATTTTAGTTAATTGATTTGTGAAATGGTTGTCCTTGTTTCTAAAATGAATGGATGTGAATTGAATGTATATATATTATGTTGATCTGTTTGTTTCAGAGGACATAGGTAGCATTTCCTGATGTTAGCCAATAAACAGAAATAGCCTTAGAAGTAGAAAGGAATGTCATAGACAATTATTAACTTATAAGCGTCTATGATAATTGACAATCACATATGGTTTTTAGTGCAAACCGTCTGTGATATAGATATATCACAGACGATTTCAACTACAAACCATCTATGATAGTTTAATATCACAGACAGTTTGTAATTGAAACCGTCTGTGATATGTCATATATCACAGATGGTTTATACTAAAAATCGTCAGTGATTGTCAACTATCACAGATGATTTTTAGTAGAAACCGTCTAAGATAGTCTGTGTCACAGATGGTTCGAAAACTGTTTATGATAACCTCATATTATTACTGACCCATAAACTCATATGGTTCACAAAACTGTCTGTGATGACATTTTTGAACTATCTGTGATAACCTTTTCTGCAGTAGTGTTAGGTGGTCAAAACCTTGCCAGAACCCTAGGATGGATGGTAGGATACAATGATATAGTGTAAACCTTGGTTGAAACTAGAGCATGCAAGCTCGCCAAGTTGCCAGTGAATTGAGGTAGAGAGCCAGCAGCCAGGCCTATGTACGGTTCCATAGTAGTTGGTCTCGTTCTTTCGGGTTTTTAACTTTCGGTTTTTAGCTTCTTTAAAAATCAAAATAGACAAAGAAATTTTTGAAGCCGATTTTTCAAATGATTTTTCGAGTCTAAAATCATGTCTGTCGTCTACGTCAGTATCTCCGTTATCAACTGCTATCTTAAAATAAAACCATCAGCTACAATCAAAACCCATCAATCATGGCCAAAAAATGCGATCGAGCGTTTATTCAGGTGGCTCGGCTCACCAGTGGGCAGCCAAGCCGCTCGGCTTCGAAGCGCACGCATTTTTGGAGGGCACTGTTTACGTGAACATTATCCCTCAGGCACTGTTTATGTGAATAGTGCCTTCTGAGTACACGCACACGTGGGCGTATTCAGTGGTCAAAACGCGTACCCACGCTTCGGAGACTCTTGAGTCTCCGTCTCGTCTGAGACGTGTGCATTGGACATACTCACATAGATATATGTGGATGTATGATGTTATATGTATATGTGCATATATGAGTGTGTTCTTGTTGTATTCACGTTTTAAAAAAAGCATGGCCAAAATACATATATGATATTCTCATGATTTGATCAAACCTGACCAGCACCAGAAAGATACCGCGTCGGGCCGTTGATTGACCGACTTGGGCGAGCAAGTCAAGTCTCCCGGCCGTCTTCCACGCTGCTTCGGTCCCGTCGCGCACGCACACCGCACGTTCGTGGCGCCGCGTGAAGCCTGTGGCGCGTGAATCCTTAGCGCGCGGCCGCTTTACTCCTCTCGAGCCCACCCCAACGACGAGATGCGGACGTGGACCTCTGCGGTGCGGCCGTGAGCGAGGGAAGCCGTCCGATGAGCGATCCAAGGGCCAGGATCGTACATCGTCAAGTCTTTTCAGTCTTCGCCCCCTCGCCGGCAAGTAGTAGTGTATATATATAAGTGAAGATCAGCAGCGGCTAGCTCAGCCCGATCTCGTCGCAAACAGCTACGGTCCAGCCAGCAGCGCAGCCAAACCGCGTGCGTGTCCAAGGCAATGGAGACGGAGGCCAAGATCGCGGCGCTGCTCTCCCTCCTAGCCGTCCTCCTCCTCCTCCTCCACACGCTCCTCCTCCAACCGCCGCGCCTCCGGGGGCCCGCCGCCACCCTCATCACCGACCTCTTCACTCTCGAGTTCGACGGCCGCCGCCTCGTCGAGCTAGTCACCCGGAGGAACATGATCCTCCTTTGCCACGCCATCCTCTTCATAATCCTCAAGGACGCCGGCCTCCTCGCCACTCCAGCTCGGCGCTGCGCCGCAACAACCAGCACCGGCTCTAGTACCGCCTCTGCCGCCGCCGGTGGGGGTGCCTCCTCCATGGCTCAGCCTCAGGCAAGGATGAGTGTCGTTGTGTGGCAGAACAAGGCTGCCAAGAACGCGATCATCGCCGACTGCCGCCGGCTCGAGCGTCAACCGCGAGGCCCTCAGCTGGCCAAGGCGACGGCGCGGCGCGCACTGCCATGGACAGAAGCAGCAGCAACCGAGAGGGACGAGGCCGTGGTCCAAGAGCTTCCTCTCGTGGAAATATCACACAGCTCTGATTGCTTCCACTTCGATCAAGCTGCTGTCAGGGAGATTGTTCCAGTGGAGGACAAGCACATTGATCAAGCTGCTGTCAGGGAGATTGTTCCAGTGGAGGACAAGCACATTGATCAAGCTGCTGTCTGGGAGATTGTTCCAGTGGAGGACAAGAGCTCTTGTTTCTACTCTGAACAGATTGCTGATCACGAGGAGAGAAAGAGAGGAGAGGAGGACATGGCACGAGAGGAAACAGAGGTCGAGTGCAGCGACGATGTGGACGAGATGAACAAGAGGTTTGAGGACTTCATCGCCAACATGAGGAGGAAGATGCAAAGGGAGAGTACCTGCTGCTCGTGATGTACAAAACTGACGATCTTAATAGTACTAGTCTAAATTTCTCATTAAAAACCTTGACGGAGAAACCTCGAAAAAACTCGTCAAGAGAAAAAGAGTACAATCCATCCAATTTCATTTAATCTTCAGCATTTATTCTTTAGGTACTTGATCTTCGTGATCAAGTTTTAATAATGAGCTTGGGAAATCTCCCTCTGAATTCTATATTTCTCTAAGTCTTATCATTCCAATTCCTCGTGTGCATCTTTCAAAACTAGATGTTGGGAATGACTTAGTGAATAAATCTGTAATATTTTCCCATGACTTAGTATCCAGTATCTTAATTTCGTCCATCTTTTGCAATTCATGAGCATAAAAAAACTTAGGGTTGATATGTTTTGTGAGATGACTCTTCATGTAGCACGTCTACACTTACAAGCTGCATTATCTTCATAGATAATTGTGGGAGCTTGCATGATATTCATCCCACATGACTGCTGGATGTGGTGAACCATTCGTCAGAGCCAAATACATTCTCATGTGGTTTCATACAGCGCTATGATTTCTTAGTGGTTCATCGAAGTCGTTATAACACTTTGCTTAGACGATTTACATGAAATTGCAATTCCATCACATAGGAATATATACCCTGTTTGTGACCTTGCGGCATGTGAGTCCGACAAGTACCCAACATCTGCATAGCTAGTTATATTCAAATCTTAGTTCTTTCTGTAGAACAACCCAAGATCTTTACTTCCTTGTAGGTATCGGAAGATGTCCTTTATTCTCTGCTAATACCTTTTGGTAGGTTCTACACTATGCCTTATTAATAGGTTTACGACAAATGCAATGTCTAGTCTAGTACAGTTCGCTAAATACATAAGTGCTCTTACTGCACTTAAGTATGGGAATTTCGGTCCTAGGACTTTCTCCCTGTCTTCCCTAGGTCAGTACAGATTCTTTTCTTGTTGTAAAGATCTCCCGATCATCGGTACTTTTGATGGGTATGCCTTCTCAAAGCCGAACATTTCTAACACCTTCTGGGCGTAGACTAACTGATGTACTAATATTTCTTCAAGGACGTGCTCGAGCTGCAGGCTTAAGCAATATTTGGTTTTACCTAAATCTTTCGTTTTAAATTGACTCCAGGTAAGAACTTGCTTCTTTTATGTTTTCCAAGGTCCCGATGATATTTAGATATCTACATGTACTGAGATTATACAAAATCCATTCTGGGATCGTTGTATAAATACATAGGGACAATCTTCATTGTTCGTGTAGCCTTTCTTGCATAGAAAGTCGCTTACGCGATTATACCATATCCTGCCTGATTGCTTAAGTCCGTACAGTGATTTCTTGAGCTTCACACTGACACACTATACATACTTCTATTTGCTCTGTCTTGGTTCGGTTCAGGGCAGGGATACCTTCAGGTACCTTCATATAAATTTTTTATGTGCATGGATTTCCGTGGCTTACCATGTAATTTTCCGACAATTTTCATCAAGGGGTTGATTTCCTCCCTTTAATCTCCTATCATGGGTTCCAAATACCTGATTATGGATGTTGTCTCATAACCAACGTATATCCCAGTTTTTTGAAGAGGACCCATTGCAGTATACTATGAAGGGGGTGTAAATACATAAACCTTGCATCCAAACCTCTGGATATGAGAAATTTTCGGTGCTGACCCTTACGCTAGCTGCATAGGTGAATGAATGTTGTACGCATACTCATTACAATAAGTTGATAGAGCAGTGCGTGGTTATGGTTTAATTAGCTAGCTAGGAGTAGTTTCTAGGACTTGTGCCTCAAATTGCAGTCATCTAAAGAATGCGATTAGAAAATGCCTAGCACAACAAAACACTAACGTCATAAGTGTGTGCTTGAGATAAATCGAAATTATTAGGAGAAATCAAAACTACCTAGCTGTGGCCTCACCGGTTCAGCTTGACCCTTGACGGCCCATCAATGGATGCGAATTGTGTTGAGGGGTGGCCGGGGTGGGAGCCTAGGATTGGGAGGTGACCGCAACGACGTGGCCTGCACCTCCTTCAGCAAGCCACCTGGCGATCGGGTCAGGAGTCGAAGCGGCATCCAAAGCCCAAAAGAAAAGGCAAGAAGCGAAGGAAGGAAGCGACTTGGGCATTCACACTTGGTGATGCAAACTTGATCATGCTTCCTTTGCAATTTTTCCTCACAAAGTCACCAATTCACAATGCAGCTTGCCATTGCCAACCTAGGCCTCACTTGGCCATACTTGGCTGCACCCACGATACGGATCTCGCGCTTGACGGGGCTACATGCTAGGTTGGCTAGCTGAATAGGGTTGAGGTCATGGCTCCGGTATCTCTAATGTTGGGCTGAGGATGTCACACACTATACTACACTAGTTAAATACCCGTGCGTTGCTACAAATTTTTAAAATTTATTATACTACATGTTTTAAAACTCACTGATTGTAAAAATTTTTAGAATACGCATACAAACATGTTCTAAAAGTTTTTAAATCCATTAAATCAAAAGCTGTCGATCACACCTCGTGATCATAAGTCAGAAGACATCGACCACACCTCGCGGTCATAGGTCGAGAGCCCTCGAGCACACCTCATCGTTGTAAGTCAAAAACTGTCGACCATAGCGTGTGATCGTAGGTCGAGAGCAGTCGACCATCATTGGTATCGGACGACTGAGAAGAGAGGAGGAAGAACAGACCGACGACCACTAACTCACATTTTTTATAATAGTAAAGATATCCTTGTTGCAACACCAAAGCAAAAGGACAAAAAAAACTCAAATGGAAAATTTTGTACCATTTACTTGTTCCATCAAAGCAGGAGGAATTTGGCACTCTAAATTTTAAGCACAGGAAAAATACATGGAGTAATTACGACATGCTCACCGCCACAAAGTACCATCAAACAGGCATAAATCCTAATGGCCTTTTTGACTGAAACCTTTTTATGATCACTCATACAAAAAGCTCATCAGTTCAGAACCTTGTCATAGAAGCAACGATTCAAATGAAAGATGGCTGATCATATAACTCTTTTCGACATAAATAGGGTGCAAGCTACTATCATCAGGCAACAAGGAGGATAATGTATACAAAGCTCAAGCAAACAGGAGAGTTCGGTTACATAGCAAACACAGGCCCTACCCAGGAGGGCTTATTTTGCGTGGCTTTTGGCTGAAAAACACTGTAGCTGACTGAAAAACACTGCAGCTGACGAATACTTATTTAGCATAATTAAATTTAAAAAATTTATTAATAGTGCAAAATAAGTCAGAAGCCAGAAGCTTAAGTCGAAACGAGTGGGACCACAGACGATCAGTAATGTAACTATCTGAATTGTTGTAACTGATGATGCTACCAAAAAATAGTGAAGCTGATTACAAACAGTGACTGGATAACAATGTGCTATACATCAATGAACAGCTTGGGGTCAACCATAACGCTAACAAAGAAAGGCACCCATAAAATAATTGTTCACCTGCTAAAAATACAAAGAATATATACAACTCAACTGAACATACTCGAATGATCTTTGTGGTTGAAGAGAATACATCAAGACAAGAGTAAAATCCCTGCATAGTATTAGGCATTGAAATTTATGAGCATTTGCTTTACCTACAAATAGCATCGCAAGCAATTGGCAGAGGAGTTAAAAATATGTTGCCTAGGTTGACTGGAAGCATGAAATGAATAATAGATCCAAAAAGGCAAGAGAGGCAACATAACGTATTCTGTACAAAAGTAATTGAACGAACTGTTCTTTAAGATGCTAAATTCTGCTGCCGCAGTTGTGCCAAGAAGAAACTAAATGAGGCTACTTCATGTCTAGGCTATTTTGTAGGTAGTTCTGTCAATAGATATATTAATTGAAATCAGCTAGATGGTCAGGGGACAATACAATCCCATGAATAGTAAGACAAAAGATCACATCTCTGTGAATTGCTGCATGCCAGAAAAGAAGCTGTACATCTACTGGTCAGATAATCACCCAAACCACGCATTTATCAAATGTGTTAAGTCTAATGATCACACCTGCAAGTAAATGATCGTAGAGGAAAAATTAAAAAACTGAGAAAATAACATTTTAAAATAATAAGAGTATAGTTACCATGGATACCATGTTAGTGCTTTAAAGATAGACAAAGCAGCGTGCTAAGTGCTAACCAAAGCAGATTGTATAGCACAAACAAGGATGAAATCCCCCGAAATTCATAACCAAAAAGAAAAATGTTTTCACTCTAACAAGAATGTCATTGATCTCAAAGCGAGGTAAGTGCAAATCACTTCAAAAAAAGCATTAAAGCACCTCCCAAAAAGGTAACACTTGCACTCTTGTGCATCCTAAAATGAACACACGAAAAATGTAACACTCGCACTCTTGTGCATCCTAAAATGAAGTCTATCAGTTTCATCAACATTTTTCGTAGAGCTAAGGAGATAGAGATTCTTCCAGTGAGAAATGGCATGAATTTACCCTGTTTACCCTCTGCGTTTGAACTGCATAGGAAGCTGAACAATTGAGGGGATCTTAAAAAATGCAGGTAGAAAAACAGAATCAAAAGAACAAAGACAAAAAACAGACAGAGCACACCATAATTCTCAGTTTATCAAAGAAACTATACATGGATCTCCTGGACGAACAGGCCCAAACCTTGTCAGGGTACTTCATCTTATACGCAAGGAGAAGGCATATTGTTTCTATACTCTGCTTGCCACGATCAACATAATCCCCAAGAAACAAATAGTTCGCCTCCGGTGGGAAGCCACCATACTCAAATAATCGAAGAAGATCAGAATACTGGCCATGTATATCCCCTGTCAGTGAGTAAAGAGGCAGTTAAATGCTGAGCATGATTTCAAATCATTATATCGTGTACATTACAAATTGCTTACAATGACAAGTTTAGGCAACATATTTGGGATCAGTGTTTAGCATCTTAATCTTGAGGTGAAATTATGAGTCTATTCACAAGAGAAAAGAAGGATAATGCACTTAATATAGCACACTAACAGGGTACTGTATTCATTGTAAAGTTATCTAACCTTTAGATGACAACATTAATACCATCATATATTAGATTAAGCTAATTCCGAATATTACAGCAAAGAATGTCCAGTCAACACTGAGTATTCTTTGAAATGCAGACCTCAGCTGCAAATTCTCAAACAGACAAACCAAATCTGGCTTTTGCAGTTTGGAGCAAACAGATTGTCTAATCCCTACTTGTAATCTGCAAACTCCAGTACTCCACCCACTGCAGCAGTGGTTTCACAATATGGAATTGCTACATATGGTTGACAAATATTACAACACCATTGTGATTAGGTGGTGAAACCTTACCATTTTAATACATGTCTGTCTAATTTATGTCACTCTAAAGTAAGGGCAAGCGAGTTAATGTGATTTCTCATTCACCCATTGACCAACCAAACAATCCACAACAGTAATTTCCTAAATAGTTTAATGAGTTTTGAACACATTTTCTTTACTAAGACAATAAAGCAAGTTTGAAGTTTGACATTCCGAATCAACCTTCAGAAATTCTGCAGTATTATCCTCAAAAGTTAAAACTGAGAAATCTGTGCTAACCTCCCAAAAGAGAACATTTGTGCAATCCAACTGTTAATATGAACTGCAAAAAATGCCTAAACATAGCAACGTGTGGCTCATCACTCACGCAGGCATGTGCACACAACACAAGACAGAACAGCCTAAAGAGAACAACGCTTTCTAACACCATCTGCTAGCAACAAATGTAAGAGGCCTCGAGCTCGAGCAGGTTGGGCTGGGATCTCCTACCATCCACTTCCATTGTGCAAAAGCCTTCAACTTTAACTTCTACTGTAAACACCGTTCTCGGATCAATCCTATTCACAAAGGCATATATCAAATTTCCCATGATTTATCCAGCTAGAATAGTTTTTGCCTACTAAAAAAATTTAGTCTTAAGGCTACAAATCATAAGGATTTGTTAGAGCTGGCACATGATACATGATAGATAGATTTGCAAAACACCTGTAGTTTGAGCTATAAGCAATTGGGGGCAGACAATTATTGTATACGGAATGCCCATCTTGTGTAATTTCCAACAGCAAATGTATACGAAATCGGGTTCAACGCACTTACGAGAGAGGGGATCCAGGGGGAAGGGACTCCATACTGCCTCCACACAACGATCCTCGCTACCCAGGTCGCCGCCTCGCCCCTTGCCTCCTAACGCCGCCTCATGGTCTAGGGCTCGAGGAAGAGGAGCCGCCGTGGTCTAGGGCTCGAGGAAGGGAGCCGATTTAGCTGCTACCGTGATTTAGGGGAGGTGCAGGTGGACAACGGGGATGGGGGTTGCAGGCGCTCATGCCGCCATGGCCGCCTGCTCAGGAGAAGATGGGGATGAGAGGAAATGGCTCGGGTGAGATGGAAGAACTGAACAGGTTCAGACTGGGGACTAAAGGGGAGAGGCCAGGGTAGATTGGTTCATACGAATGGGAGGGGGAGACGAATTCGAGAGGCGACATGGCGTGGAGTGGCGGCAGGGGAGAGGAATCGTGGGGAGGAGGCGCGGTTCGAGATGGAGGAGCAGTGGCGCCGATCGGATTGGGAAGATGAGTGGAGTGTCGGCGCGAAGAACGGGTGGAGAACGTGGGAGAGAATCGGTGGGGAGAACGTGGGTGGAGAATCGGGCGGAGAACGGGCCCACACGTCGGCGCAGAGCGTCTGTGAGGAGACATAGTGTGTACGTGAGGAGGGACTGTGGAGAACGGACGGACTGCCACCAACTCCAATTTTTAAGTAGTAAAGATATGCTATATCTAGAAAAAATAATTTTAGACCTGATGTCCTGTGCTCCTGGGTGAGCTTGAGTGTATCCACCCCTAGCTCAGCCCCTCCTTGGAGTAGCACGGCCTTCTCATCTCTCTCCTCTCTCTCTCTTGTTGGTGTGTGCGAGAGAGATGTACATCAACTCTGTAATTATTTTACGTAGAATTTGTAAGAACACCAATTACACAAGGCATTCATAGATGTGGCCCATTCGAAGGTTAGATGGGGTTATGTGCTGGAAACTGAAGGGGGTTAATTAAATAGAATAATCAACAGATCAGTCAATACACCATCTCTCAACCGTCTGATCGCGCAATGCAAGCACCTGATGTACAAATCGCTTTGTGCCACGTGGATGGCATATTCCGTCCTGTCTATTTGACCCTCCCGCATTTCAATTAGCAGAGAGCAATGCGACATAAGAAGATGTTTTGCACACTAGTGTAGCCATGGAGGCGTGAACCCGTCTCTGTATTATTAGATATAAGTTAATTAAATTTAGGTAAAAATAAAATAAAAAATCAAATATTGCAAACGCAATACTTCTAGAATTAATACATTTATATAAGAATATATTAATTACATTTCTTGTCAGAAACCCCTGGTTAAGAATTCTATCATAAAAGCAACAAATTACAACATACGATGGCTACAAAATATGAAAGAAAAAGTGCTCTTAACGTCGCTGATGGATGCTTGTTCAGAGAAGTTTTAATTTGATATAAATAGCGTGGCATAGTATTTATTTTTACAGAATCTATGTACACACGCATCCACATGATTAATGCACTTTTTTTTGCTCTGCCAGTAGTATTACTAACATTGCATAGTGCTCACAAATATTGAGCGCTTGCATATAGCGTAACCAAAGCGAATGCTTTTTTTTTTTGTCTATATCACTACTAACGTGACATAGAATGTATGTACGTAGCGTAACTGAGATAAAAAAATGATTTATTTTGTTAAGTCTGCATTACTACTTGGTATTCACGAATAAAGAGCCCACGTACAAAGTGTAATGAGATAAAAAAAATCATCTATTTCTCCATTTCATTTCTACCAGGATTACTACTCATGACATGGTGCTTAGTATGGAGCCCATGTGCAGAATATAATCAAGGTGAAATTTATTAATTTGTTTATTTTAATTATGTCGGTATTACTACTCATGACATGGTATTCACAAGTATGAAACTCATATGCGGAGTGTAACCAGAGCATAATATTTGGTTGATTTCCCTGGCATATTATTTTTTTGCAACATGTATCCGCTCATTATCCGTATCCACTTAAAGGAACCGAACCTAAGAAACGGGGTCTTCATCCTTCTCATTCTTAATTTGTATCCATTATAGAGGGCTGAACCTAATAATGAGGGCTTCATACATCCCATTCTTCGTTTGTGTCCATTATCGAGGACCGAAACTAAGAAATTAGGGCTTCTTGTCTACCTTTGATTTATATTCATGCATAGTAACCGAACCTAAGAAACAAGGTAGGAACACTTATTCTTGGTTTGTATTCGTTAATGGGACTGAACCAAAAGAGGCAAGAATGGCAAAAAGGAAGAGGGTAGGAAGAAGGAAGCTCCTTAATTTGTAGCATCATGACCGAACCTAAGAGCGAAGGGAGGAAGCGAGTGTCTCCCCTTTTCTTCAAAACACTAGCCTACTATCCCTTTATCTTTCTGTCTACTTCGTTCTCCTGATCTCAAGTGTTTGCCGAAGCCTTCTCCGAAATTTTCACAAAGAGAATTCTGAGAAGGGATTGCATGTTTGTGTGTGGCTAAATGAGTGGGTATGCTACCTATTTATTGAAAAAATAAGATTTTTTTGTATTTTTTAAACTTCCAAACAGCTCTAAAACGACTGAAAATTTGAAAATCGGACCTTTTTTTAAGGCTAAACAAGCCACATTCGTGCCAAACAAGTCGTGCCCACCATGCCATGCTAGGCTAACCGTGACTAATGGTTGAATTTTCATGCCTAACAGGCTAACCGTGCTACCGAGCTTAACGTATCTAATGAGCTGCCCTGCCTCTTGGATCGGGTCGTGCCAATCGCGCTCGTACTAGATCGGCACGCTGGGCTGTGGTGGCGATCTAGACATGATCTATTTGTTTGTACCGTGCTAACCCGACACAATATAAACTCGGTACGGCCGCCTCCACCGGCAATGTGAACTTAAAAGAAGCACTCGTGAATGTTTTGCTTAATCGACAGAAAAAGGAAAGCACCAGCGTTTTGGAAACTATTGGACCGAGGTGACTCGGCTGAAAGTTCATGGGGCTTGTCTTATCAATAGTTGTCAAACTTTAGTATTGGGCCCGTACATGTCGTGGTAGCTTATTTTAGTTTAGCATTTTTTTTGGGAAAAAAAACTTCAACGGCTGACCTATACCAAACGCACATCTCATCGAACACAGACGCACGCTTTTCATCAAGACTCAATATGTGTAAGGGAATTCGGATTCTCTGACCTTACAGAGGTAAGTCACAAACGGTCCGAGTCACAGCTCATGAGAAATTGAATATCTCACGATAAATTGGCAATTTATGGTTCATCAGATCTCAGCCGTCCGTTGATTTATCCGACAGCTCCGTACGCCCGTATGGTCAGGGGCGAAGTCAAGGGGGAGGCTTAGTAAGGCTCGAGCCTCACCTCCCCCCGGCGGCGGACCCCCCCCCCCCCCGGCGGCGAGCCGCCGGCGACAAACTTCCCTTCCCCACAAGCCCCGGCGACGACTTTAAGCCCAACAAGCAACAAAAAAAACGTAGACTTCAAGTGGCAGCCCGTAAAGAGGCCTAGCAAACTATCTTATTGGCCCACCAAGGCACCAAAACATCCACTTCACAAACATTTCCCAGGCGGCGGCAGACCCAGAGCCCAGACGAGACACACAAATTCACAAGACACAGTCACAAATCCAGATTTGGCGGCGCCGCGGCCACCCGGCGGAAGGAGTCGGAGCCGGGCGACGAGGGGGCCGAGCCGGGGCAGGGGGAGCCGGACCGGGGCATCGAGGGTCGAGGCGCCGCCGGCGAGTAAGGCGAGGAGCGGAGGAGCCGAGGAGAGGAGCGAGGCGAGGCGGACTCCGAGCAAGGCGAGGCGGCGGAGGAGCCGAGGAGAGGCGGACTCCAAGCGAGGCGAGGAGGCGGAGCCGTGGAGGAGCGAGCCAGCGAGGCGAGGCGGCGGCCGACGAGCGACATCTGAGAAGCAGTGGCGAAGAGAGCCGAGCCGAGCTGCGGGGGAAATGGGGAATAAAGGAGCTGCGCTGGCGCTGCTGCGGGCGAACCGAAGTTAATAAGGGAGTCGGGCCTCGGGTAAGTGCGGCCGGTCGGGGCGTCGGGCGGACGAATTGATTGCCGACGAGTGTCCACGCAGCAGCACTGTCCAGTACTCGATTGTGCATTTGTGTGAACAGAGAATTGAGACATTGGGTATTTGAGGATAGGGCCGGCCGACTCACTGCTTTAAGGTAAATTTCTGTACTTTTTTTTATCAATTTAGTATTTTAGAGTTTAGATTTTAGACTAACAATTTTCTATTATATAACTAATTTTTATATGTTTTATACACAGGTGATTTATTTCTACTCCGTACTCATAGTAGAATAATTATATATTATTGGGTATGCGCTTTCTATTATCGAGGTACGTACTTTGTATTTCTCTGTTTTTCGTTGTTTGTCTTTAAAACTCCAACTGTATAATTTCTGTATGAATTTGAAATTCTATAAGAGTATAAGACTATATTTGTGTCAACTTAGTTTAATCCGATAAATACTTCAGCCCCCCTCAATTTTAATCCTGGCTTCGCCACTGCGTATGGTAGACTTGCCTCTCTGAAGCCAAGAGGATCCGCATACCGTGCGTACCACGGACTGATCCAGGGTTTAGTTGCCGTTTCTGGTTTCTGAAACACGTGGGTTTTTTTGTTTTTGAGATTTTTTTTCTTATTTTTCTCTTTATTTCTTTATATTATTTAAGATGATATAACTTTTTTAAATTGTTTTCAATTTAATTATTTAGAAAAAATTAACAGTCGTTATAGTATATTTTGGCCGCTTAGTGTATTTTTAACTAGAAGTCAGAAGCTTAACTGATACCTTGTCTTAAATGAACTGATGTAATATGTAAAGTTTTAGCCAAAAGTTAGGATATGTGGTTTTGTTGTAGGGTCGGGAAAGCTTCAAAATTGTAGTATAGGTTGTCTATTGGAAAACCGGGTAGGAAATTGACTGAACTAAAATAGGCTGGTTTGGCAAATCGATAAACAAAACAAGTCAACCAGTTAGGCTTTCAATCAGGACTCAGGAGTGGCCTCCGACACTTCTTTGCAATTGGAATCCCGAATCGTGCCATCACTGCATAATTAAAAATTAAGGCTTTATGCTTGATCGTTTCATTAATCTATGTACGGGAACCTCAGTGTGGCTGTGTGAGGGGTCGAAGGAGTCCAAAACTTTGCACTAGATCAGCATCAACTAAATGAGGTCTTGTCACTCCAAAACATCCAATCTTTGCAGATGGTGAGGATGCCATCTAATCTTCTACCATTAAACAAGAAGACCGCACCATGTGAAGCTCCAACAACAATGAGAAAAAGCTTTAAGATTCGTGAGGGGCCGGATGGCAATAATCACATGGAGTTTAAGAGTCAACAATCCTATCATCCACTGGATCACCACAACTTCATTTCTGAAGGGGGGGGGGGGGGGGGGGATCGTGTGTACTCCCATATCTTTATTCTTCCCAGCATCTGTTCTCTGCAATGCTGTACTTGTGTTAGGCACTTGGGATAGCCAGTTTGGTTCAGGTTGAAGATTAAAGTTTGGTGTTTGTTAAGCTTGCAAAGTTTAGTTTGGAATTGTTTTCCATTTCAACTTTGTGGGATGGGTTAATGGAAATTCAGGGCATGTTTGGAAACAAGAAAAGACTGGAATGAACAGCAGTGTTGAGTGAAAAACTACGGGATTATAAAACAGAGATTGTATATATATAATAAAAAAAAGTGATCTGTTTTCACCCCTATGGATACGAAGTTAAAATTGTAATATACAGAAGGATTAAAAAGACATATAGGGCCTATTTGGAATGCATCATTTCACAGAAATCTTATGGGGAACAATACAGTTCTTCAAAATTCTTACTAGAGCCCTCCATACCAGTGAGGCCAAAATTTTGTACCGCTTGCTATTCTGTACTGGTGCGTGGGAAAACTTGTTTCTTCAAAATTCATATAATTGAGGGGAATTGCTGCGGGATATTCCCCCCTCTATCAATGGTTCAAGAAACATTCCTTGGGATTCTAATTTTATCTACTTTTCTAAGTCTTCAATTTCAGACTATACATGTCTATTTCATTTTTTTTGCAACAAAAGTGCAGAACTTTCTTGTTGGTCATTCTATTATTTTGATACAAAAGTCACCTATTACAAACACTAGTCTTTCCCCTGAGGAGAGAACATATCCTATAGTACAACAGGAAATTTCAGGTGTAGTGCCTGTGTACAGGAACATGAGATAGATGCATGTGGATGTGGACTTTGAGCTTTTTTACTGAATATTGGGCAAGAAGATCTAAGCAAGAACCATTCTAAAAAGCATCATTCTTTTGAACCCAGTTGTAATAAGGAACCATTCTGCAAGTGAATGAGATACTGTTTCCTATCAAATCAACAGATAATAGAATAGGATGTGAGCAAGCGACAGCTGCATAAAAAGGAAACTGAAAGGGTCATCCTATTCACCACTAATCCTAAACAAGGTGTAGATTGCTTTGTGTACTGTCAAGTAATGTTAACTATTGAGATATCTTTGTTTCGAAGCTTCAAAATTAAATAATGTGCCATGTCAGAATTCTGGGAAATTTCAACTCTTTTGCCAACATGTTGTAGTTAGGCAAGTTGGAATCTTAGACTTTTTTTTTCTAAAATACCAGTTGATGCGTTCCCTTGTTCCCACTGGCCACCACATCACTTACAATAATTTTAGAGTTAAGAATTCCATAAACAATGAGACAGGTTGTTCGCTTTCTGGTGAAGGTAAATATGCATTTCTTTAGGGAAAACTCTGCGTGCCCCAAAGATCATTCACAAATTTTATGAGAAGTAAACTGTGGAAATCATGTTTTTTTCCATTATAAACTGATGTAAATTATAAAGCTAATGTAGACAACGATCACATCAATATCTACAAACGCAAATGTACTTCTTTTTTGGACTTCAACACATATATACTTCCAAGCATAGGCAAATATTCGAGAAACTGATTTTTACATTGTTGCGACTTTGAGACCCCCATCACCACCAATGTGTTAGCAGAATGGAAAATTACCACGCTATTGTTTACAAATTTAGAGCATAACAAGTATATCATCCGAACAAATATACCATTTCACATTATTGAAATATGTTTACAAATCAACAATAGTTTTTCCCCCAATGTGTTAGCAGAATGAAAAAGTGCCACACTACTTTTGTTTTACAAATTTAGAGCATAACAAGTACATGCAAGACCAATAAATAAGCACCTTATTTTTAGCAGTGACCATAATATATCTCTAGATTCCAATTATTGTAAGCTTTAGTTCCGTCTCAAAAATTAAACGACTTCTTTAATTCTTCTCTACAGTAACATCACGTATTGTCAAGCAACAAAATTTTGGGTACACCCTCGCAACAATATTTAACTTCTTTTGTTTATAACTTCAATATCCTGAGTACACCCTCGCAAAAAAAAGGTTCCTGAGTACACTACTACAGAAAAGGTCATCACAGACGGTTCGAAATCGTCATCACAGACGGTTTTGTGAACCGTCTGTATTTATGGGTCAGTGATAATCGAAGGTCATCACAGACGGTATAGACGGTTTTTGAACCGTCTGTGATTATCAGCTATCACAGACGGTTTAAGTTAAAAACCGTCTGTGATAGCTGATAATCACAGACGGTTTGGAGTTAAAAACCGTCTGTGATAGCTGATAATCACAGACAGTTTGGAGTTAAAAACCGTCTGTGATTATCAGCTATCACAGATGGTTTTTAACTCAAAATCGTCTGTGATTATCAGCTATCACAGACGGTTTTTAACTCCAAACCGTCTGTGATTATCAGCTATCACAGACGGTTTTTAACTCAAAACCGTCTGTGATATTCCCTTCAACCCCTAAATATATTTCTGTTTATTGGCTAGCCTCAGGAAATGCTAGCCATGCCCTCTGAAACAAGCAGATAATTACAGACATAAAACATATACAATTCACACATCTCATTTCATTTCAGATACATTTCACATCACAATTCATTTCACAGACATAAAACATCCAATTGACAACGCACTTCATTTCACAAACATAAAGCATCCATTTCGCAAATCAATTCATTGAATTGAAATAAAATATCCATTAACAAATACACAATTGTAAAAAGATCTACACTGTATTTGCACTTAGAATTACAATAAAAAATCATTCTGGGCAGTGGAACTCTCCATCTGATCTTACGACTTTTGTCCACAAAAACCAAATGAGCTCTCCTCGAATTTTTGCAAAATCCGGCTGTTTAAATGCAGATGTAGAGATGGACGCAGCCTGTCGATAGGAATATGAACGCGCGCATATATAAAACTTGACATGTATGAAATAAATGTGGGAAGATTGACAAACCTTAGAATTAGTGATCTTGGTGGAATCGAGGAGTAGTCTCATATGGTGGCACACGTATTGCCCGGCTGCTGCTGGTGGCACTGCAAAAAATATAATGTGTTAAATCAAGTGGCATTACTACTATAGTATGTCACTTGCTTCATTTGCTATTTTTTGTCTACATACATGGAGCATTTGGGTGGAAAGATCAACTGTTTCGTCAGGCGCATGACTGCCAATTCGAAGCATAGTATAGCATCCGAGGCCTGCTGCTGTGTCTTGAGGAATGCCAAGAGCTGGTATTCAGATGGGTTATGAGAATAAGATTCATAATTTATAGTTTGAGGAATGCCACATCTGAAGACCAGCTCTTGGCATTCTTCAAGACACAGCTGCAGGCCTCAGATGTGCCTCGGATGCTATGCTATGCTTCAAATTGGCAGTCATGAGCCTGACGACACAATGTATTTCTTTCCACCCAAATGGTCAATGTATCTTTTGCAATAATCGCAAGATTTCTTTATCCGGATACACTAGAATGTGTTACTTGCTTCATGCCCTTTGATCATATACTCTTCCTTGATTGGTTAATTTGTGCTCTCAAATTGTAGGGTTGCACATGATAAGATGAGGAAGCAAGAAAAGTGATACATGATGCTCAATGTTAGGAAGAGAGGAGAGGAGTAGAGGGAAGGGGGAGAAGGGAGGGGGTGATGTGGACAGAGAGGGGTTATGTGCCTATACTATATACTATATATTATATACTATATACTAACACAACAAGCAATGTAATATGTACCAATGTAAACTAAGCAACTGCAGTAAATAATGTACCAATGTAGTATGTACCAAATAGCAAACTAACTAAGCTACTGCAGTAAACAATGTACCAATGTAATATGTACCAAATAGAAAACTAATTAAGCTACTGTAGTAAACAATGTACCAATATAATATGTATCAAGCATCAAGCATCAACCCTAAACACTAATAGTAAGCATGAAGTATCAACTCTAAATATGTACTAAGCAACTAACCATAACAGTATGAAGCATCAAGCATCAACCCTAAACACTAACAGTAAGCATGAAGCTCGGGGAGGGATTTGATGACCTTAGGGTTTTGGTGACCTTAGGGACGCAGGAGGAGGAGGCGACGGCGACGGAGGAGGAGGCGGCAACGACGACGGAGGAGGAGGAGGCGACGTGCTCGGGGAGGCGGCGACGGAGGAGGAGGAGGCTGCGGCGACGTCTTCGTCCGGGGAGGCGGCGGCGACGGAGGAGGAGGAGGAGGAGGCGACGGGCTCGGGGAGGCGGCGACGGAGGAGGCGACGGGCTCGGGGAGGCGGCGACGGAGGAGGAGGAGGCTACGGCGACGTCTTCGTCTGGGGAGGCGGCCGGCGAGGGCTGGGGGAGGCAGCCGGCGAGGGCTCGGGGAGGCGGCGGCGACGACGGGCTCGGGATTTAGATCTAATCGAATAACTGCAGCGCACACGGAAAACCCTAGCGAGAGGGTATATGTAGGGAGATTATCACAGACGGTTCTAAACTTAGAACCGTCTGTGATAAGCCTTTGCCGGCTGTTGCAATTAAGACAACACCAATAACTACACAGCTGCATTCATATCAACCACCAAACAGCTGCATTCATATACAACACCAACCAGCTGCATTCACACAGTGTATTTCTTGATACATTTTGTCATTCTCAAATACATCACACATACACATCACATATACATAAATGCCAATACATTTTGTCATTCTCAAATACATCACACATATACATTTTCACATATACATCTCAGAATTGACTACATCACACATTTTCACATATACATCTCAAAATTGACTACATCACAAATTTTCACATATACATCTCAAAATTGTCACACATTTTCACATATACATTCTTATTGTACTTGCTTATTTCCTTTAAGAATTAGCCCTTCATCATGATCAATGCGTACGTAACTAGTTTCGTCACGTTGTTCATCGTCGACCCTTATGCCATTTCCAAAAGGAGGTAACTCGTCAAATTGATTGTATTCCTTCTCGTCCACTACATTCTCCACTCCGACAATTCTCCTTTTTCCATGAAGAACTACATGGCGTTTCTTATTTGCCGGGTCGGTTACATAGAAAACTTGAACAACTTGATTGGCGAGTACGAATGGTTCGTCTTTGTACCCGACACGTTGGAGGTCCACGGTCGTGACACCGTACTTGTCAACCTTCACCTGTGGGAGATGCACCCAACGGCAGCGAAATAAGGGGATCTTGAAAACCACATAGTCAATCTCCCAAATCTCTTCTATGAAGCCATAGTACGAGTTTCTCGACCCATCGGTACTGAATGCATCTATGCGGACACCGCTGTTCTGGTTAGTGCTTTTGACATCCTGAGACTGCGTATAGAATGTGTACCCATTTATGTCATATCCTTGCCATGTCACAACTGTAAATGTCGCCCCTTTTGCCAACCATGTCAGCGTCTCACTCGGCGAGCTCCTAGCGATTTGCTCCTTCAACCATTGGTTGAACCGACGGTTGTGTTGCCTCATGATCCAAACATCCGGCCGCTCCGGATTCTGTTGCCGAAGCACACCCTTGTGCTGGTCCACATAAGGCGCCACTTCAGTCATGTGTTGCAACACCGTGAAATGGGCTTGAGTATACATGTCCATATCTGGAGTGATTGCTTTCCTTCCGATAGTTCCGAGACCCTTCAGCCTCCCCTCATGACGAGATTGAGGGACACCTATCGGTTGAATCTGAGCCATATAATCGACACAAAACTCAATGACCTCTTCGCTTGCATAACCTTCGACGATGCTGCCCTCCGGCCGAGAACGATTCCGTACGTAGGACTTGAGAATTCCCATGAACCTCTCAAATGGGTACATGCTACGTAGTAATACGGGCCCGCACATTTTTATCTCCCACACAACGTGAACAATGAGATGGACCATGATATCGAAAAATGAAGGAGGGAAATACATTTCAAGGTGACATAGAGTCATCACCACCTCGTCCTGCAGAGCATCTAGTCCTTCGGGATCGATGACCTTCTGAGCAATTGTGTTAAAGAAATAACATAGCCTCATGATCTCATGATTGTCTCTCGGACTTTGATCGGCAAAATATTTCTAATTGCAATAGGGAGCATCTGTGTCATCAGCACATGACAATCATGAGACTTCATGCCATTTAACTTCAAATCTTGCATCGAAACAAGTTTCTTCACGTTGCCGGAGTAACCAGACGGAACTTTGACACCATGCAAGCACTGGCACAGTTCTGTTTTCTCAGTCTTGGACAGAGTGTAACACGCAGGGGGAAGGTACGTTCATGCATTATCAGTGCATGTCGGTGCTAACTCAGGCCTGATGTCCATATCAGCCAAGTCAAGCCGTGCGTTGACGCCGTCCTTTGTTTTATCACGGATGTTCAGTAAGAGACCAATCAAGCTGTCGCACACATTCTTTTCTACGTGCATGACGTCGATGCAGTGCCGAACATCTAGGTACTCCCAATAAGGTAAGTCCCAAAATATTGATCTCTTCTTCCAGGTGTTCTTCTCATGAGCCCTCAATTTACGTCCCTTTCCGAGGACAATATCTAAATCCTTAACCATATCATAAACCTCGTGTCCCCTTAAATACCTTGGAGCTGAACCGTCTTCCTTCTCTCCGTCAAATTGTTTCTTCATCTTGCGGTATGGGTGAGCCCTCCGAAGGAACCGGCGGTGACGCATGTAGACGGTTTTGCGTGAGTGTCTCAGTTACACACTCTCGGTACCATCTAAATAGTGAGTAAAAGCTTTGGCACCTTTTATACTATGGCCCGATAGGTTACCAAGGGCAGGATAATCATTTATGGTGCAGAACAATAAGGAGCGCAGAGTGAAGTTCTCTCGTTTGTATGCATCCCATACCTGTACCCCTTCGTTCCACAGTACTTTTAGATCTTCCACCAACGGTGCTAGGAACACATCAATATCATTCCCAGGTTGTTTTGGCCCTTGGATAAGTATCGACAGCAAAATATACTTTCGCTTCATACACAACCAAGGAGGAAGGTTATAGATGCAGAGAGTCACGGGCCATGTGCTATGTCGGCTGCTCATGCTACTGAAAGGATTCATTCCATCTATACTCAGTCCAAACCTTATATTCCTTGGTTCTGCACCGAACTCTGCAAAACTCCTATCGATGTTTCTCCACTGCGCGGAATCAGCAAGGTGTCTTAGCATTCCATCCTTCTTACGCTCCTCCGAGTGCCAACGCAACAGTTTTGCCTCCTTTGGATTTGCATAAAACCTTTTCAAACGGGGAATTATAGGAAAATACCATGCCACCTTAGCAGGAGGTCCTTTCTTCGCCTCTATTCCCTCGTCATCATCTGATTGATTGTTACGTTTGTATCGGGATGTGTTGCACACCGGACATACATGCATGTTTGCATACTCTTTACGGTAGAGGATACAGTCGTTCGGGCATGCATGCATTCTTTCTACTTCCATTCCCAACGAACAAAGAACCTTCTTGGCTTTATATGTGGTTTTAGGCAACTCATTTCCCTCCGGAAGCATGTCCGCTAAAAGACCTAGCAGCGCCGTGAAACTCTTGTCGGACCAACCGTTGTTTGCCTTCAATTTCAACAGTTCAAGCACGGCCGACAACCTCGTGTACTTGCAGCCCGTGTACAAAGGTTTCTCTGAGTCCTCCATCAATCCACGGAATTTAACATACTCTCTCTCATCATAGTTCTCTTCTACATCGCGAAGCATCTGATCCAGATTATCATCGTGCAACCTATCCGAATCCGAGCCACAATCGACATCAGCCGGCGGCATGTCATTCACTTCACCTGCGATGTCATCCGGGGGCATATCATTCACTTCACCGGCGATGTCATCCGGCGGCATATGATCATTCACTTCGCCATGACTGGTCCAATACGTATAATCCTTTTTGAAACCCCTCCGAATCAAGTGCGCTTCAATTTGCCCTCGGTTCTTAAACATCTTCAAATTCTCGCAGTCAGTGCATGGACAACACATATATTCCACCCCCTTATTCAACATATCCTCCTCGGCGGCTCTTATAAAAGCAGAAACGCCATTAATGTACTCTTCACTCACACGGCTCGCGGCATACATCCAGCTTCGGTCCTACGTTACGTACATATATAACAACTTAGTATTAAAATCTAGAATAACTAATTATAACTACATATATACCGGCCACATTTATTATATTGAGACTTAATTTCCTAGCTCAATTCATATTACAAACACAATAGCTATTATATAACCAACAATTTTGCAAATTAACCATTTCAATAACCACTCATGGATTACTTACACCTAAATTGTAATGCAATTAAAAAAATAAATTTCATTACTAACCATATCTACAGCAACCAGGAAAGTCTGAATCTTAATTCAAAGCTCAATCTCTGCCTCTTCCCACCAAATTAACTGGTCTGAAATCGCCTAGCTTCCTCCCGAGTGAAAAAGTGCGCAGCAGTGGCTAGATCTGGATCGAATGAAGACAGATGCGGTCCGAGCAGCGCAATAAATGCCTTAGTCATTATCACAGACGGTTTTTTATAAAAAAATCGTCTGTGATAAGCTTCATACCAGAACGCTTCACGCGTGTTTCGATGCCAGAACGCTTCGTGTTTCGATCGTCTAATTAACGTCTCTCGATCGTTATACGAAGCGTCTATATCATTAATGTTTGGGTATACGAACCGTTTGTGCTAAAGGTTAAATATGCGCTTCTAATCCAGGTCTCTTCTACGTACGTACAATACAATATACAATACAACATGGCTTCTACTACTGTTCTTGTGATCATCTCCTTCCTCTCATCTGTTCATCACGAATTGTTCGGCCGGAACCTTACACAGGCGGCCAGCAATTTGCATCTGGAGCAGCTTCTCCGCACCCGCCCTGCTCTCCTTCCCCGACTTTCTTGCATCCGTCAGCTTGACCTGATCCTCTGCCGTCGACGGAGGCGTCTCGCTGCCGCTCAAGAAAGGGAAACAACCCTCACCCTAGTTCTTCTCCACAATGTGCGCAATGCGGAAGAAGCTCTACATGCATTGCAGAGACTGATGGATAGCTTTGCCGATCAAGTAGAAACGGCAGATTCTGAGGAATCTTTTCATGCTATCCTCTACGACATTATGGATGCTGCTGATCATTTGCCCAGGCTGCAGGAGGAAGTGCTGAGGACAAGGGCAATCTTAACGGCGTTCGAGAATTTAGCGGCTGATCCTCCAAGTCCCCAAGTTGAAGAAGAAGCTTACGAAGCCCAAAAGAATACAATCTGGGAAACTCTTTACCTGTGCGACTTTTGTAATAAATTTGCCTCTAATTGAAATTAATAAATTTGCCTTTAATTTGTGATCTCTTGTCTCAGTAGTTCTGTAGTTAAGTTATTAGAAGCAATGTGTACTTATATATTAACCTCTGATCTAGAATATGACAGACAAAGGGACATCACAGCCGGTTCTTGTGAAAAACCGTCTGTGAACATTCCCAGACGGTTCTTAACAACAACCGGCTGTGATAGTCGACACAACACAGACGGTTTTTAATAAAAACCGTCTGTGATATTCCAGTATCACAGACGGTTCAGCAGTAAGAACCGTCTGTGATACTCCTTTTTCCCGTCACAAATACCACAGATGGCCTTCAAATTAAAACCGTCTGTAATAGTGTACATTACAGACGGTTTCACAAAACCGTCTGTGATTTGGTGTCTACTATTAGCCTTTCTGTAGTAGTGGTAGCCCGTGACTTAGCATATGTGAATGTGATAAACAAAAGCTAAGCGATTCAGAAGGTAAAATAAGACCTTTAAGCTTTGATAAGATGGTGTGGTGACAGCGCAGGGAAATTAAACAAATTAAACCTGTCCTGTTGCTATTAGAGCATGCATTGCGTCATGGGGTAATGCTGGATGTGGGCTGTATTACTCACACCAGTTGATCATAAACAATATTAGGATTTCCTTTTTCAAAAGTGTCCTTAAAAAGTTGAAAGTTACAATGAAAATTGCGAGCATAACTCTGTAATGGCAAACTAATAGATATTCTTTTTTTTTTTTTGAAGAGGGAGCAGGAGAACTGCTTCCATTTCTTTAAGATTTTTCACATACTAGAACAGGAAGAGAGTATAATGGTCACGTTCTTTTGAGCTGTAGATTATAGTTTTTGGCTGTTCACGAGAGAGTACGGAGAGATAGAGACTCGCGTGCAATTTTAGCCGATATAAGTGAAGTTGCTGTAGTGCATACTACAATCGACTTATCAACTTGTAGATTCTGTCTTAAAAAAATTACATTTAAAAGTTAATTACTGTAGAAAAACGAATTTTAAAAACTAAAAAGAAGAGACCCAATATGGTATCACCCAAATGATAACATCAGTCCTCTTCCAATACCCTATCCCCTAGGTAAAGTGTGTGAACAAACCACAACCATGCAAAAGAAATATTATTTAGGAATAAACATTATGATACGGCTCTATTAAAAGGAAAAATGGAATATGCATGTATTTTTTTCAATGAAAACAACAATTTTTACAACTAGGCATTTTTCTTGGGAAATGATTTGCTACCGTCTAAGGAATACAACACGTGTTTCGCGCTTTTCGGATGGTGCATTCAATGATCGATTTTGCTAAAACGCGGACGTCTGCTAGAATATTATCTAGTGGATGTCATCTTAGACCATTGGATCCAGTGGATGTCATCTTAGACCATTGGATTAGATTTGGGCCCACCATCTCAACCCCAAAGGTGTCTCCTAATTGGGAGGCGTCAGGGGCTAGGTCGTCGAACCAACACAACTAGAGATGGAAACGTGTTTTGTAAACCAATATAAATTCAAATATTTTTAAATATGAATACGAATCAAATATTATAATGAAAACAAATTCGAATAGAATATATACTCAATTCGGTCGGATCTGGATATTATCATAACTTATATAGTATAAAGATATTAATTACATATTATCCTCGTACAGTCACATTTAATCATTCTAATCTATTTACTTTACGTAAAGAAACACAAATTCATATTAAATTAAAAACTTATTCTACTAATTAATCATATTGTAATAGAATATGTATATGGCTTCATCGAATACGAATACGGATATGAATAGTCCAGATAAAATAACATTTCAAATGGTAAAAGTCTATACCATATTCATATCCATATTTTTTATGCAAATTCAAATATGAATACAAATACGAATATGAGAGAAATTATTAATCGAAAGAAAAATCTATACCATATTTATATCATATCGAATACGGTGACAGAATAAAACGGATAATCTGTATCCATTTCCCACCCCTAGACACAACTGCACACGTCTCCTCTCATGGCTCCCCCATTTTCCTTGTGCCATCGACAAGGCCATGCACTTTCGCCCCTGAAGCCTCTCCATTCCCCTTAAAACCTAGGTGACCAACGCTCAACCCACCATGCACGTCATCTATTAGCTTCCTTGACAACGAGGCTCAGTGGCTTCCTCTTCGTCCCCCAATTATAAGTTACGAAATTTTCCAAGTGAAAGTCGAAAAATCCTCATTTGATATTTTACAATCCGAGTTGAAGTTTTTTAAAATTTCAAAGTTGATAGATGGATTTCTTGAATTGAAAGTTGAAATTTCTAAGAGTTGAAAGTTCGAACTCCAGAATTGGAAGTTTTCACCATTGGGCAACGTGACATCGGTGTCTATGTGGGAGGGTCGGCCTGCAATGGGGGAGGCATGCCGTCAAGACGACTATAGCAGATGACAGTGTATTAGCCACCCTCTTCAACAATTTAGGTAAGGATCTGGTTGAAAGAAAATCTTCTTCTTGTTTTTTCCACCGTCTCAACTCGAATCCTTCACTGAAATTTTTCTTTCATCGAATGGGTCTTATAGCTTGTGGACTGTCCTCAAATACAACAGATTCATTCATAGCTGAGAGGAATAACCATCGCACCGCAATTTCCATAACTAGTCACTCATTGTTTTCAGATTTATATCGTTAGCGACTGTGAGAAACCTAGGTATTTCATAGAAATTCTATAATGAAAAAACAGAGCAAGTGCTTTAAAATTCTTGTGCAAATGTTTGTGGGTTCCATGGAAAGGGTCCTAAATTGTTCTTGCAGTTGCAGAGGATGCCTTTGCTCCTGAAGGTATATTACCCTGCGGGTAATATCTTGCAGTAGCCTATGGTTAATTGCATCTCCCAAGGATGTTGCCACTCATGACACGCCGGCAGAACGAAAGACTGATCAATAAAGCTGGGCCTGCCTCCTCCTTTTGGCTATCAGATTCTGGTCAAGTGCTGCATGATTGGAACCAGGGAGGCCTGCCAGGTAAAAGATTTCTTTCCCCGGTGATTTTAACTGTTGTAATATGTATTTTAACTTTCGCACAGAATTCTGCATTTTCTTGAAATTATGAGAAGTTTCTTAAAATCATCACTAAATTAACAATGGTGCGCTGAAGTTGCAGGCTTTTCTATTGTTAAATCACCCGATACCTGCCAACATTTTAGGCATCTCTGCATGAGGTGCTTAATGTCTGTCTCCATGGTTTGCAATTCGGACAAATACCACGACAACAAAGTTTTGCAATTTGAAAGATGACATTGCATGTCTTGCTTACATGCCAACCTCATAGCCGATGGCCATCTTCAAAACTACAGCATTTGCAATGGTATTTATTCGATTTCCCATAATAATTCACTTTTGGGCTCCTTGTATTTTAATTATCTTCTCGGTTTGGCCATATGTGCGTAGATAATTGGAAAGAGCCCCTCAATGATCGTTTGGAATATGGGTACATCAACACAGTTAATAATATATACATTTGATCAGTAGTTTTTCTAGGCATATGTTTGTAAAAAAATTATGTAAAATATTTTGATGACAAAATTACTATCAATACTATTTTCATGTGACTAATCCGAATATCGGCAGTCAAAATTTAAAATTTTGACTATAGATTTTCCAAAACAACATCAATTTGGTACTATATATATAAGCGAATATAAAAGCTAGATAAGTCCACATTCCATAACCTGTTCGCAATTTCACAAGAATCGACGGCCGTATGGAAAAGAAGAAAAATCCAATCATTAACGGATCCTACTTTTTTATATACTAGATCAAATGCCCTAGGGGAATCTCATGGAGAACCCCACATCGGCTTTAACAACAGTCGCGCTCTGTCCAAAAAGGACTGATGCCATTGGGGAGAAAAAGGAACTTTCTCATTTTCATGTCTAGAATGGCTGATGATAAAGCCGTAGTGTTTCTTTCGGCGGCTAGTTTTTTTTTTTGTATTTTTACTGATTTAGCTGACGTGTGATTGTTGACTGCATCGAGAGCATAAAAATTAACACGCATAATTACATACGAATTGCAAAGTACCAGGAGATCATGTACAGTGTACAAACAAACATAGGCACAGGCTATGGCATGTGCCTGCGTTCATTACATGTATACATACGCAAATATAAACATACATGTATATATACGGTCGTACATACTACATGTGGTCGTAGAAGTTTTCGTTACATGCCACTCGACGAGAGCATATATGCGGTCGTACATACTACTATGGCTTCGAAGGAGTGTGGGTGCAACCTTGGATCCCTCAATCCTCGTGCATAGTACTAAAGATGGATTCGTTGGCTTTGCATTGTTTGTGGACATGGCGTAACCTATTTACATAACAAATCATATGGTAGGTCACAAATTGGGGGAATTCGTGCCTACTCGGCATCTCACGAGTTATGAAAGTGCAAGAAAAGATACTAAATCTCGTTGTATAAGCAATCTAGGACATGATGAAATGTCAGGCTAACGGTTGACCCTGGGTATGCAAACCTATTGTGAACTTGGGTGTTGGATTGTGGCGCACCTACCATCCATAAGAACATCGTCAATGCTTCCCTAGAGGTCATGCCTGGGGATGACTGCAACCCATAATGTTTGACTAGTGTATTGTGCAACATCTGGAAACATCTCCTCCCCATCATGAACATGTCGTGGCATAATTGAGATGAGGCAAGCTGCTCGTCAACCCACTTAAGTCCAGTCTGCATAAGCTCTCTGTGAGGCCACCTGGATGACGATGGCCCAACTCCAAAAAAACTCCTAATAATAGCCATTTCAAGCACTGGGGGTGGGATGTTGTCGTTACTACCACCCCCTTCGTGGCCCGACATGGTCACTCTGCAAGCAGCATGTCAACCAGTCAACATGACAGTTACAAACAAAGCAATGACACTAGTAAATTAGAGTAACAATGTGCATAACATTAGTACATATAAACAAGCTAAAGAGCGATAACCACCTTGAAAATAACAGTGCAACATACGGATGATGAACTGTCCACGAACAAATGGCTACACGAGAAGAAATATGTAAACATGCACACCAAAGAACTCAACAAATATGAAATCAATGAAACACTAGCATACCGTTATGAACTCAACATGCACACATAGTCCATTACGTGGACAGAACACTATGCACACATACGAATTCAATATGAACACGTAGGCACGATCATAGGCCACCTCTTGCACCGCGTGTCTGGTAGATCGGCCACATCTGATGGAGTCAACCACCCGCCCCTTGGGTGTTCACAGTGTCAGAAACACATCCCTATATTTTCTCTAAGTGAGCAACGCACACGAGTAGAAGTGATGTCCTACCTCCTTTCACATCGCTTCCTGCTCGGCAATTGTAGAGGCAGTGCAACTAGTTATCGATCTCTCATACACGTCACACATGCACACCATGCATTCATCGGCCGTGCTGCCGCAGGACTTCTTCGACTCAGGGCCAGAAGTGGTGGCAACCTGCTTGCCCGCCCACTTCCACGATGAGCTTGTTGAGCCAAACTACTACGGGCCTAAGTCGCCATTCGAGCTAGAGTCCACATTGAGCCTACTCACTTGAGGAACTGACACTTGCCCATCTGTGCAAAGTGCATCATGGAATATCACCTCCATCAAGTCCTCGTGAAGCAATGGTGAATTTTTGAACTTGATGCAACCCATCATTGCCTACAATGGAAAAGCCATTCCATCAGCTAAACCTAAGGTGAAAAATGAAACCAACACAAACTAACAATTCACACATAGTTCCATACCAAGTTTTGCTGCTCCCACCAGTCGTTGCCAACATCGATCAACCCAGTACAGGGTCACTTCCCAACCCTTATGCATTGAGTTTGTGTTTTCCACTAAATGTAATCGCATTTCAGTGCATCCTAGTGGTTCTTGAACTATTTCTTTCTTGGACTTTCTAGCAGTGCGATGTTTGAATTTCCTAATTAGATTGTTGTAGCCACATCTATTTAAACAACCCATGGGACAGTTGTTGGCCTCCACTTCCTCGTGACAGATTTCAAACATGGTGATGTGGACGACATCATCCCAAACGACAGCGGGAGAACGTGAACTGTCCATCTGTTGCAATTAGGAAGACTAGAGAGCAAAGACTGACGACCATGAGACTGCAATGAAGGAACCACATGAGCAGCGTTGTGACAATGCATCGAGCAAGAACGGAAAAGAAAGTCTATAGAGAATAGAAGTAGGCGGTTACCTTGGGCAGTACAGGGAGTACGTCGATGGCGAGAGAGGAGGCAATCGGCAGCTTCGGCTAGATGGCACCGGCAGTGAGGGTGGTGGCAAGAGTGTCATCCTCGGCGATGCCTCCTTGCGAGGTCGGTCGAACAAGAGGACGCACCACACCGGGGCTTGGGATGTTTGATGACAATGGCATGTTGGATGCTGACTCCGATGTAGAGACAGATGAGGCGTCCGAGGAGTAGGCAGAGGTCAAGGACTTGTTGTGCGACGAGGGAAGCCTAGATGTCAACACCAACTCTGAGGGGGACGCTAGCATGGTGAGAGAGGGTGCCCGACATAGATCTGGGTGAAGGCAGCAAGCCGCATAGGGGCCCGGTAGGTGACGGTGAGGATGTGGTGGGGCAGGGGTCGATAGAGTGGGGGTCAGGCGGGGGGCCCAGCGGAGGCAGTGGTTGACCTGTGACGGCGCCATGCGGGGGTTAGCCCCCGCGAAAACCCTAGCGGGGATGTGAAAAGAGGAATGCACGATGGGGATTGGGGAATCAAGTGTGGAGGTAACAAGCGACTTGTATAAACCATTGGGGAAGCCATGCCATTCGATCCAGAGCCGATCTCAAAAGTTGGATCGAATAGGCCTACAGATTTTTAGGGGCATAAAAGAATGCAATCATCCAGTGCTAAATGGCCGGCCTTAATAGATTTGTAACGCCCCCATTTCTAGGAACAGGGTCATCGTACGTCCTGCAACAGCCTAGGAGTTCAGTTGCGGGCAGAAAGAGTATTATGCCTGCTTACAAACATTTAAAAAGGGTTCATTGGATTAAAATATGACCTAGCGGTCAACTTTAACAATTATAAGGGCGTCCATGCCCAAAACTTTAACTTACATTTAGAAGAATCGAAGAAACTCCCACAGGAACGCTTGAGTGCGGTCGTAACCTTAACACAAAAAATTGTAACATCTTTTCTTCACCTGACCTCTGTGTTGGTGGAAAATAAAGTAAGACTGAATACAACCAACTGTACTCAATAAGGCCCCGTTTGGCAGAGCTCTAGCTCTAGGAAATCTGTAGATTTCCTAGAGCTGGTCATCTGTAGCTCTAGGAAATCCTGGATCTAGAGTTGCAGGCATGTTAAGTGCATTTACATGACTCATTTCATTTATATTATATATTAAATAAAAATATTTAAATCACTTTAATTTAGTCAACAAACTACAGATCCAGCATAGATCTCGGAGCTAGAGCTGTGCCAAACGGGGCCTAAGTCACATAGAAAATGCTATATAACTACTTGCCAGTATTTTCAAGAGATGTGGATATATGTATTTTTATCATTGTCTGTAGATACAATTTTTGTTTTACAAACATTTTTAGTATAAAATAAAAAAACATAAACTTCTTAAGGAATTGGGGTTTCAACATCTTGATTACCACACTTCAACATTTCTAAATCATTTTCAAATATACTTATGCCTCACGGTTGGAATCACCCATTAAACACAGCTTCATTTACCAGAAGCATGGCATATTCAAATATCATTTATAAATGACTTTGCAGAGTTGTCTAACTTTACCCACAAAATCTCTTAATTCTCATGACTAAGTTAAGAAAATAAGGTTGTTTCACTGCTCATTTCTTTATATAGCTTTTACCCAGTAGGTCTTGATCCCAACAAACTCAAGTGGCCCATGGCCTCGCCCGATTTGAAGTAGCCCTGCTATTGTTCAGTATGGTTATACCCCCTCCCATAACAACTATTCTTTACCTTCATTCAGTATGGTTGTACCCCCTCCCATACCAACTCTTCTTTACCTTCGTTCAGTATGGTTGTACCCCCTCCCATACCAACTTTTCTTATATAGCCTCTACCTAGTAGGTCTTGATCCCAACAAAATCGAGTGGCCCGTGGCCTCACCCGATTTGAAGCGGCCCTACTGTTGTTCAATATGCTTATACCCCCTCCCATATCAACTCTTCTTTTACCTTGTAGAGATTTATCGATTTGAGTAGCTATTAGTCCAGTTTTAACAAGTCAAAACTTGTTGTTGAACGATTACTATATTCTTCACTTAGCATAAGGTTCTAGTCCTTACTTTTCATCAACTAGGTAACCATTCACAAATCAATAACCTAGTGAACTGTGGCACTATCACTATTAGTGTAAAACAGTTGAATTTCCTAAATTACCATAGTATATTTTATAGTAATTTATTATTACTAGAGCTTGCCAAGGTGAATATGGCCGTCAATTAAAACATGGCTTTTTTGGTGGTAGGATATAACTAAATATCATGCCATTCTAAGCATTTATTGTACATAAAATAACAGTGCGCAAATAACATAATGAAAATACTGATAAATAAATAATTAAAGGAATGTAGGTTCAATATCATCAAAAACATGTGACTTGCCTCTTTGTCCATAGTCTCTGATTATTTTATTGTAGTCTTCAGGTTGAACACTGACTTCTATAATTGCTCTTGTAGCTCTTATGTTGACCAATTCGCTGGGTTCGAATACTAGCGTGGAAGACGAATACAAATAAGTTCCTGCTTTGCAGAATGCAAACTGGGAACAAAATATAATAAAAATAATCAAAAAGATATAAATAAAATGGGTTAGGGTGGTTAGGGTTTAGACAATGCTTGATTTGGTTGAACAGAGTTGGAAATGGGCTAAGTAGACTTGAGACGGTTGAAAAAGAATGAATGTATTGTATGGATTTCTGTGAAGGACGACGGGTATGATCGGCATTGGGTTTGGAGTCAGAATATCATCTGGGTGGTTATGAGCTTTATCAAAGTCCAGAGTGGTGAAATAGGGCTAGGAATGGTGTAGACAAGCTCAAGATGATCAAAACGGGTACATTAGTGTTTTTAGGATTTTGGTGAATAATAATGGCGTCGTAGTGTTGGACATGGATTCGGAATATATAGCATATAGCTGGCTAGGGTTTGTCAAAGCATATTCGGGTTAAATAGAATTGAAAATAGACTTCACGGCTTAAAATGACTAGGACGGATATATAGGTTTCAACAAACAATAAAAGTTTGAATCATATTGGGTTTAGGGTTTAAAGTAGTGTTTTGGTGGTTTTGAGTTTTATCGGTTTGTGATATGGGAAAACAAAGCTGGAAAATGAGTAGACGGACTCAAGACGGAATAAATGGACATATCTTGTGTTTTTTTGGGTATGGATGAACAGTAACATGTATTTTGCTTTCATCATGGATTTTCACTATTTGAACCGGGTCTGCTACTGTTTACGACGGGTAGGGTTGCTACATTACCGAGTCGGCGTTGTTCATCTTCCTTCTCCTGTGCAGTTACTGTAGCGACCGAACAGGTGATTTTTGCGACGGCAATTCCCATTGCTACGGTTAACTCCGGTGAAAACCGAGGATATGGGTGGACTTAGGGGACTGAGAAGAACCCATTTTGGGGATGCTACAGACACGAGTAATTGAAATGAAATTGACTCTACCAGAGGAATTGAATTTGAGGCTTACTTGGAGAATTCTGGCGATCGACAGTGATGCGACGACCGACGAGGTGTGTGTGGGTGTCTAAGGCTAACCTGGGTACCAATGCTACTCAATGGAGGGGTCGGGCGTTTTATAGGCGAGCTAGGGCGGTTCGGAACAGGGGAGGTGTCCGCTCGAGTTTCAGCGCGTGGCTAGGGCGGGAGAGCTTGGGAGGTTTCGGGGAGGCTCGTCATTGGCGGCGGGGAGGTCAGCAGGTTGAGTTGTGTCTCGATCCAGGTGTTTCCTTGGGTGGGGAGTTACGGCGGCCAAGTTGGCCTAGGCGCCTATCGACCGTGAGAGGGAAGGGTGTGGTGGCGACGAATTTGGTCTTGGCTTCTTTGACACGTGGACAGGGATGCAATTAAGAGTTGTCAGGGGGCTCGGCAGACAAGGTGTATGGTCGCTAACTCGGGTGCAGAGGCGTGGCAACGTCGGCAAGGTGGAAGGTGATATTTTTGGACTGTGAACAGTGAGGTCGGCCAAGACATGGCTCAAATGGTCAGGAAGGATGGCAAATTTAGGGAATGGGAATGCTAATGAGTGAAGAAGGTCGTGAATTAGGCAGGGATTGAAATGAAATTGAAATTCAAAGCAGTTCAAATCCAATTCAAAATCCGAGCTGTTTCAAGATTTTTGCAGAAAGTGATGATGTTGCGAGAGAAAGACTTCGGGTAAAGAGAACGCTAGAAAAGGAGCGACAGTCACAAGCCTAAAAGAAAGGGAGAATAGCATGGAAAACAAGGGACCAAAACATTTCAGGCAGTGGCGGATCCAGGAAAAATTTTTGGAGTGGCTGAAGTACCTTCAGCTCGACCTCAGCCCCTTCTACATTATACATCTATGGCTAAAAATTTAGGGGGGGCTCCAGGGGGCTCCAAGGGTCCGGTAGCGGTAGGGGGGGCTCGAGCCCCCCCCCCGCCCCACCGCTGGATCCGCCGCTGATTTCAGGCAAAACGGCTCAATCATGGAAAGTGCCAACAGATTCTAGGCTCACAGAAGCTATTGCTATCTCTGACAATGCAAACCAGAAATGAAATCATGAAAAAAAATGTTAGTATAATTTTGAGCAAATCAGGTTTCATTTTAAAAGAATTTGGAGCCCATCATGGCATCATATTTGGTCATCTATCCCAAACGGAAACCAAATTGTTTTCTTCTGGCATTTCGAGTGAAAGATGTAGGGTAAAAAAAGTAGTTTTGACCTGGGAAAAGGTTTCCTCATCTCAAGTAGAACTTTTAGAGCAAGCAAACAAATGAAGTGGTGTAAATGCACCGTTGCAGATAGCTACTGCCCCAGCACATGAGAAGGAGATCAGAAAAAATCAAGCATGATAATTTCAGATTGGGTGGAAATTCAGAGAACTGCTCACTCTCTGTATTGCATCATCCTTGCAGTGTTGCATCAAATCCATACCTCATACTAGCTACTAACAGCAACAAGAAGATTAACAATAGCTACAAGAAGAAGATAATAGAGGCATTGCTCTTCTCATATGTAGAGTAGGATGAGGACTAAATTTATAGATGGATACAAGAAGAGCACAGCAGCAGCTAGCAAAGAGCTCCCTGGTTAATCCAGGCCGGATCTGACCCTCTTGTGGCTGGCCTGCCGGACGGTGCCGACCGATCCCCCCTCTGACGCGGCGCGGCCGCCGCCCGAGGAGGTGGCGAAGAGTGAGGAGAGGTCGGCGTAGAGGTCGACGGCGCGGCGGATGTTGTTGTTGAGCTCCCTGATGAGGCCGACGTTGCGGGAGAGGTCGCCGGGCACCTTGGACTCGTGATTCTGGTTGATCTCGTTGATGAGGACGCGGTTCTGGTCGAGCAGGCTCTGCACCTGCACGAAGCTCGTCTGGAACGCGTGCAGCACCTGGGTGTCCACGCCGGCCGCCGCCGCGGCGCCTCCGAACCCCGACAACGTGTCGCCCTCTATTGACTCCCTTTCCTGGCTGCTCGCTTGCTTCTGCCCCTAGTTCTTGCCTTCTTCTTGGTGTGCAGCCAGTAGCAGCAGCTAGTAGCTACTGCTGCTCTCGAGTGGGTGGTGTTGCAGCCACTGGCTTTCCTTGCTTCAACGGTTCAACCCTGCAAAATGTGCAAATGGACCAAATGTGAGATGGATGAAGCTGAATTGAGTTCTTGGAAGGGATGGCTATGTTCTACATATAAAAAGATTGCTATTTTATTTGGTTGTTGCTGCTTGGGTCATCAAGATTTGGCTTTTACTGCTGGGCTGAGCGAAAATTGCAAATGGGAGCAACTGTTGTGGGAAAATTTCACTGTTGGGACATGGGACGACAAAGTACTGTGGAACAAGATCAGATGTACTTGACGAATCTTTCTTGCTTGGACCTAAAAAAATGATTAAAATCATGAAATCAACGCAATGTTTTATTAAAAAAAAGATAGAGAACTCCATCCAAACAAGAATTCCAAGAAATACAAAGCACATCAGATTTTGGGGGAGAAGGAAGAGTATAATAAAGGGGAGGAAGGTTTGTGCTTCAGTGCTTGTGTAAGAAGGGACGGTTAGGGGAATTGTTGAGATCCGGCGTTTGCTATGGAATTCTCTCGGGAGCAACTCGAGATGAAAGATCGCGAGGAGGGCGTGGAATGGAAGCTGCAGAGAAAAAAAATCCCATTTTTCTGATATGAGATAGGGTTTTCAACCAAAATCCGCTCAACTGGCAACCGAATTTGCAGAAGGAATATGTCCGAATTGGCCAGAGAAACGGGGAAGCTGCTGAACTGAAAAATTCAGCAACGCACGGATCAAAAATTATGAACTTGCGACAAGAATTTGCACGTGAAATGGAATGAAAATCCATGCAGGGGGAACGAGATTTTTTTTCTGTTTCTCTTTCGGTCCTTCAAGAGACCAAGAAACAGCAAGAAAATCCTACTCCAGCAAACCCAACCTAGGAACAAAACTAGAACAAGAATTAAAACAACTTTGTCCAAGAAACAAAAAAGAGGGGGGAGAGAGATCCTAATACCACAAGAAATCAAGAGCAAACCAGGAAGTGCACCCAAGAACACCAGACTCTTGCAAGAGAAACAGGAGATCCCATGCCAGAAAACCAAACAGGCTCTTCTCGAACAAGTCCAATTCCCGATACTTCTTTTCGTATCTATCGGGAGAGGAACATGTTGAATAATCCACCTCATTCGTCATTTTAGTTTTGGAGTCTGAGCGTGGCCATATTTTTTTTGGTCACATGCGTCTTTTGTGAGTCGATCAAAGTGAGCCTGATGGATGTGGTCGTGATTAAAGTGACCATGTTCATAGTAATCATGATCAAAAAGTCAGTCGTAGCGGTCATGGTTAAAGTAGTCGTAGACGACATGGTCGAAGAGTTACTACAGTAGTCGAAAACACTCCGCGTGCTTAGTCTATGCGAGAGCACGTTTTCTGTTTTATTAGCATCGTATGGGTCATGGCCTGAGTTCGTCGAATCGTGCGGTGGTGGCGCATAATAAAGGTGGCCTAACCACCAGAGTAAGGCTAGGATTTCCTTTAAATAGCAGGCTAATACAACCAAAAAAATGCTGCCTAGTTTTTCAACAGCGCAAAACTCTTGTGTTCTTGCTCTGTTTTCCAAATGCGTGTGTGTTCGTGTGTGTGCTCAGGTGTGTTGAACGGCCGGAGTTCCTAACATTTGGTATCAGAGTCAGGGAACGTTGATCCGTGATGCAGTCGATTGATTCCGTGTCACCCCGACGCTCCCAGTCTTCAAGGCCCCCGTCCATGGGTTGTAGGCCGAGGACCACTAAGGAGTCGGAGGCGTGTTTTTGCCAATGCCTTTGTTGCCCTTGCCCTTGCCTTTGTTCTTCCAGGTGCCGCGAGTAGTGTTGTTAGCGATGGTGCTGCCAGTACGTGGTGGCTGAATAGCAGGTGTGTCAGTGACCAAGGCTGTGGCCTGGGCGATCTTGTCGCTGTGAACCTCTTTGAGTTCCTCTAGAAGAAGAAGGGAGCGAGCCTAGATGAACTCTAGGAACGGAGTCATCATAGGTAGAAGAGTCGCCAAGTTCTTCATCCCCTTGATCATTATCAACACCAGTGTCTGATTGCTGACAGTTTGCCCGACGTTGCGAAGAGCGTCAGACAAAGTTTTGAGCTTGGGGCAATAATCCGTAGTAGATAAATAACCTTGGGTCAGGCCAGAGAACTCAGCTTGGAGGTAGATGGCGTGAGTGGTCTTGTTGTCACGAAAGAGATTTTCAATAGTCAACCAAACTTTCGTGGCCGTAGTAGCAGGAACCATGATGATGTCCAAGATCTCTGGAGAAACAGGTCCGTAGATCCAAGAAAGAACGGTGTAGTCGACATCAGTCGAGGCAGTAGAAGAGCTTGCCGCCAGGAGATGATCTTCAAGGGCAAACTTGCCGACGGCGACCTTGAAGAGAGTACGCCATTTGGAGTAGTTGGATTGCGAGAGTTTGAGGGTGACAGGAACAACGGTTTTGATGTTGGCACTGATGGCTTGTGCCCAGAGCTGGGCTTTAGCAACCGCGATGGCCGTAGCGGCGTCAGCGCCTTCAGTTCCAACACCCATGAAGGAAGGTGGCACGTACAGTCAAAGAGACGAGTACACGAAGGCTGGAGGTTGGTGGTGGAAGGATGGCAGAATCAGGGGAACGAAACTGCGTCTGATACCATGTAAGACTAACAGAGAGGTGTTTGGAAGAAGCCACACAACATGGGCTGTCATTCATTCATTACTTATACACTGTACAACGTGAGTTAACTAAATACAAGAGATAAACACAAAACAATGGTTATCTGAATACAAGAGATAAACATGACAACCGCTAGAAAAAATATAGGCAGGTTGGTTAGAGTTGGTTAGCGAACGCCTGCATGGCATGCATGCGTCTAACAATCGCCATGTCCCAAAGACCGCGTCGACGGCAGCGGCTGTGCTCTGGTGGTACAAAGGGTGGTGAAGGAGGTCGAGGGATCGTCGGCGTATGCAACACTCACGAAGACAAACTATGGTGATTGGGCCTTGATGATTTCTCCAGGAGCGCGGGCTCTAGGATGCCGTCAACGCTGGCAACCCTGACTTCCAGGAGGACAAGATGACGCTGGAGGCCATCCTGCGTGCTGTTCCACCATAGATGATTTCCATGCTTTCCGTCAAGGCAACCGCCAAGAAGGCACGGGATACCCTGAAGACCATGCGTGTCGGTGTTGATCGAGTGTGCAAGACCAATGCTCAGAAGCTCCACAAGTAGTTCGAGAGTATTGCATTCTATGATGGGAGTCTGTCAACAACTTTGCGATATGGATCACCGAGCTGGTAAACCAGCTTAACACTCTCGGTGACCCGGAGCCACCGCACAAGGTCGTCGAGAAGTACCTGCGTGTCGTCCCCTCCAGGTTCTCTCAAATCGCTCTTTCAATTGAAACTCTGCTTGATCTCTCGATGCTCTTGGTGGAGAAGGTGACCAGGAGACTCAAGGCAACGGAAGATTGGCTAGACCCAGTGCCCATCGTCGACACGAGTGGGAAGCTGCTACTCACAGAGGAGTGGTATGCTCGGCTAAGGGAGCGACAGCAAAGGGAGGGATCCTCTGGTAGCTCTAAGTCTGGCCACAGGCGTCGCAAGCCGCCATGACGATGGGCTGATAACGGCGATGCAGACAAAATCAAGGATAGGCAAAGATCTGGTGGTGGACGCGAATTCTCGAAAGACAAATGTCGCAACTGTGGCAAAATGGGCCATTGGGTTAAGGGTTGCCACAGCCGGTAGATGTGGGCCAAGGCTCACCTGACGCAGGGGGACCACGACGAGCCCACACTCTTGATGGCTAGGGTTGTCACCATCCCTAAGTCATCGACACCGCAAGCCGCTATCCCCAATTCCCCATCACCGTGATGCAATCTCCTCTGACTGGTCGAGGTGAAGGTGTTCGCGCAGTTGGATAGGGAGGAAGCGCGCGACGATGAGCTTTGGTACCTCGATACCGGTGCTACCAACCACATGACTGGCTCGCGCGAGGTCTTCTCTGAGCTCAGCTCTGAGGTGGTCGACAGAGTGAAGTTCGACAACAGCTCCATCATCAACATCGAGGGGCGTGGGCTGATCCTCTTCACGTGCAAGACCAGGGAGCATCGCGCCCTTACGAGGGCTCACCACCAACCTCATCATTATTGGGCGGCTTGATGAGACGGGTTGCCGAGTGCTGATTGATGTCAGGATCCTAAGGATATGCGATGGGTAGCAGCATCTGCTGGCGAGAGTCAGACGCTACCTCAACTGGCTATACTCACTCCAACTCAACATCATGTAACCGGTGTGCTTATCGGCAAGGAGCTCGGAGGAGGCATGGCAATGGCATGCACGGTACGGTCATCTAAATTTCTAGGCCTTGCGCAAGCTCGCACAACGCGACATGGTGCGAGAGCTGCTGCGAATTGATCAGGTGGATCAAGTCTATGATGGCTGCCTCATCGGGAAGCAACGACGAGCCTCTTTCCCAAAGTAGGGAAAATGTCGAGTGCAGGATGTCCTCGCCCTTGTCCACAACGATCTCTGTGGACCGATCACGCCAATGACACCAAGCAGCAACAGCTACTTCTTGCTGCTTATGGACAACCTGAGCCACTACATGTGGCTCAGACTCCTTGCAAGCAAGGACCAAGCTCTATCATCGATCAAGCACTTTCAAGCCATGGTAGAGGTGGAGTCAGGGCGCAAGCTTAAGGTGCTTTGAATTGACTGTGGCAAGGAATTCACATTGGTGGAATTCGGCGAGTATTGCGCTAAGTATAGTGTACAGTGACAGCTCATGGCCCCTTATTACTTGTAGCAAAATGGGGTCATTGAGTGCTGCAACCAGACTGTGGTCATCATGGCGCATAGCATGATGAAGGCGAAGGGGCTTCTCGGGAGGTTCTGGGGCAAAGTCGTCTCCACTGCTGTCTTCATCCTCAATTGTTCGCTGACATGAAGCATCAACAGGAAGATGCCGTATGAGGCTTGGCATCGCTAGTGACCAACGGTACACTTCCTCTGCACCTTCGACTGTTTAGCACATGTCAGGAACTCAAAGCTGCACCTGAAGAAGCTGGACGACCGGAGCATGTTGATGATCTTTGTCCGGTACAAGTCTGGGTCCAAAGCGTACTGTGTGCACGACCCAGTCACCCAACGCATGCATGTGACGCGCAATGTCGTCTTCGATGAAACAGTCAGTGGTCTGGAGAGCTCATGGTGAGGGAAGGTATGGTGAGTGGACAAGAACCTTTCACCATGGAGTACACTGTAGTGTATGAACCAAGGACAGCGGGGATCAGTGGCGCAGACATAGACTAATGTTCACCACGCATGCCTGCTAGTGCGTGCTCTGGCATCACAACGATGCCAGGGACAGACGCGGTGACCCCCGTGATGCTGGGCACAATAGAGTTTGCCTCACCGCCAATAAACCTGGGAGAGGCACTTGACGCCGACCACAACGACACACCGCTTTAGTATCGCACCATCGACAATGTCATTAGGCCGGCTTTACCTCGCATTTCACACCACGCGATCTCGACTCTGCTACGCTGTTCTTCACCACAGCCGATGAACCAACATTCTTTGGTGAAGTAGAGCAACACGAGTGCTGGCGTAAGGCGATACTCAAGGAGATGAAGTCGATCGAGGACAACGGTATTTGGGAGCTCTTAGATCTCCCCACTAGCCACCGGCCCATTAAATTCAAGTGGGTTGACAAGGTAAGTTATGATGAACACGGTGCCATCACCAAGTACAAGGTGTGACTGGTCACAAAGGGCTACGTACAGCGGGCTGGTATCAACTTCAAGGAAGTGTTCGCCCCCATGGCACGCATGGAGTCAGTTCGGTTGTTGCATACTGTGGCGGTGCACGAGGGGTGGCAAGTCCATCACATGGACGTCAAGTCTACGTTCCTCAATGATGACTTGACGGAGGAGGTGTATGTGGCTTAGCCACTTGGGATTCGTCATCGACAATAGTGAGCGCAAGGTACTCCAGCTCTGAAACCAAGCACCCAAAGCATGGAACACCAAGCTCGACACCAGCCTATCAACATTGGGGTTTCACAAGAGGGCCTCCGAGCATGTTGTGTACACACGTGGTGATAGGGCACGTCAGCTAATCAGCAGAGTGTACATCAACGACCTGATCATCTCCGGTACTGAAGTCACTGACATTTGTGCGTTCAATGCCGATATGAAGAAAATGTTTTGGATGAACAACTTAGGGTTGCTTCCCTATCACATTGGCATCGAAGTGAGTCAATGGCCAAGCGACATCTCACTGTGCCAATTGACCTATGCGCTTAAGGGGCTTGAGAAGAGCGCATGGAAGATTGCAATAGTTGTCAAGTGCCGATGGAAACTCGCCCTGAAGCTGAGCAAATCAAGCTCCAGCTCACTGGTAAATGCCACCCAGTACCGAAGTATCATCGGCAGCCTTTGGTATTAGTGAACACATGGCCGGACATAGCCTATGCGGTGGGCTACACAAACTGGCTCGTGGAGGAACCGCGTGAATATCACCTGGCCGCGGTCAAGCACATACTTCGCTACATCACCGGAACGAGCAACCATGGCATCTGCTATGCAAGGAAGAGAGGCAATCGGTCACTGCTGTTAGGATTCAGTGACAGCAACATGGCCGGCAACGTTGACAATCGTAGAAGCACCACAGGAGTGTTGTTCTTCCTTGGAAGCAACCCCATCACCTGGCAGTCACAAAAGCAGGGGTGGTGGCGCTATCGTCCTGCAAGGTATAGTACATTGCCACATCGGCTGTGGCATGTCAAGGCATCTAGCTATCTCTGCTGATGGGCGAACTTTTCTGCATAGAGCCCAGTGTGCCAGTGCTTAAGCTGAACAACAAGTCCACCATTGCGTTAACCAAGAATCCTGTCTTCCATGACCAAAGCAAGTACATTGACACTTGTTTTCACTTCATTTGGGAGTGTGTTGATAGAGGGAAGATCAGTCTCGAGCATACTCACACAGAGGAGCAGGTCACGGATATTCTCATGAAGTCACTCGGGCACGTCAAGTTCCAGGACCAGCGTGCAAGGATTGGCGTCGTCGAGATCACCGGTTAACGCGGCAAGGATTAGGGGTGAATGTTGAATAATCTAGCACATTCATCATGGTAGTTTAGAGTCTGAGCGCGGCCAAGTTTTCCCTGGTCACGTGCATCTGTGTGAGTCGGTCGAAGTGACCGTGGTCGAAATAACCATGATCGAAGAGTCAGTCGTAGTGGTCGAAGTAGTTGTAGCTGCCATGGTAGAAGAGTTACTATAGCAGTTGAAAACACTCATCGCGTGCTCAGTCCACGCGAGAGCACGTTTTCCGTTTTATTAGCATCATGTGCGTCATGGCCTGGGTCCGTGGCATCATGTGGGTGGTGGCGCATAATAAGGGTGACTTAACCACCAGAGTAAGACTAGAATTTTCTTTAAATAGCAGGCAATACAATAGAAAATGCAACCCAATTTTTTAGCACCGCAAAATTCTTGTGTTCTTGCTCTGTTTTCCAAATTCATGTGTGTTCGTGTGTGTGTGTGCTCAGGTGTGTTGATCAGCTGGACTTCCTAACAGGGGAGAGAGAGAGAGAGCAGGTGGTGCTTACCTCAAGGACTCCGCACCATTTTTGGGAGTTGATCAGATCATACGAGCAAGAGAGACAGAGAGAGCAATAAACACACGCGGGGGGGGTGCTAACTAAGGATAGATAGAAAGGAAGGAAGGAGATCAGGACATCCTCAAACACACGACAGGGCTCTATGCCCCTATGTCCCTCTCTCTTCTTTCTCTTGTTATTCCTCGTAGATAGAATCTTTTCCTAGAGAGAGATATGTGGCACATTCGGGCATGTTTCGCCTCCTCCTATCTCCCCCTCCCTCCTCAGCTGGATCATCCGATCATGGAGTGGATGGATGTTTTGCCTGATATTCATTCGGTGGGTTATCTGATCTGGCGATATTTCTAGCGATGTGGTAAATTTCCTAGTACGAACTTCAAATGTTTCTAAAACAACCCAAAAAATTTTAAAATTTGAATTTATTTGAATTTTACTTGAATTTGTGAAACTTGCCAAATTTGGAAATCCTTCGTGATTTTGCACTTTCCTCTTCGGGAAAGCCACTTTCACCATTACCTTGGTGCCCTCCTACCCTAGCGCCACCTCCCTTGTTGCTTCTGCCACTCAGCCGCTCACCGTTCGTATGCTCACTCACCGCATCTGCTCATCGATGCAAGTCCGTCAACCTTCGCATAGCACCGCGCCACCTCATTCATTGAACATTTACTAGCTATCACACTGCTCTTGGCCATGCACCACACCCCTGCCACCATCGACCTCGCCACTGTCACCTCAGTCGCCAGGCACTTGACGTGCATCCTGCACCCAAATTCGCCCTGCCAACTTGTGTGCTTGTGGTAGAAAGATGTCGTGCACCTCGCGTTGCCACCGTAGCTACCAGCACCATCGCCACCTAACTGAAGCTCCTTGAAAATCCATGCCGCCATCTATGCGTTAGCCATGTCTTTGCCATGCCCCTATCACCACCACCTTCATCGGGCTATAAAGCTAAGTAGAGTTGCTCACTGGCTTTCATTCGCACTGAATTACAATTCCAAAGCCCCTCCCTCCCATCTCTGCCAACAATCGCCGTCATCACCAAGCTCATGCAGGTGAGCTCCATAACTTAATTCCTCTGATAGCCTTAACCCCAATCCAATTCATCATGACCATAGCATCCTGGCAGCACTACAATGCTATCCCCGACCTCGTTGACCCATCTCGTTGCCCCTAGCCCACCAGCACCATGCGCCATCGCCAACCATGCACGACCACTGCAGACAACCTCACACAATCCAAACCATGTGAGCCATCACCACCACTAGGATCTCTGTGCACCGTAGATGCTTAAACCACCCTCGGACTAGCCAAAACCACATAGGGCCTGTTTGGCAACGGCTGCGGCTTTTGGCTGAAAATTTTGAATTTTGGCTATTTACGGTACAGATTACAGAGAGACAAACACTCACTTGCGATTTTGTCTGGTACAGATGTTGGGCTTTTAACGTGTAGATCGTTTAACTTGTAGACCTCGTCTTGAGAAAATACTCCGTTTGAAAGTTAGGTACTGTAGCAAAAGCCAAAAGCCGTCAGCTTCGGAGGAAAAGAACAGGCCCATAGTAATGTCACCGTGCCATGGCTCTGCTCCGGCGAGACACCACTACCACTAGCCATCTCTAGCATCCCTTCAATAGTGCGCATACCCAAAATGGGTTGCCTAGGTCCAATTTACCCTCACCGTACCACCACTCGCCGCCAATCACCCTCGCTGTCACTCAGTTGCATTGCCGTCACTCACCTCTACTTAGGTAGTCATGAGCGCGAGTTCAAGCCAAATGGGCTTTGTGCTCTATAGGCCGAGTAGATGTGCTAGGCAAGTCAACCCAAATCAATGCACAATGCAACAAGCCAAATAGGCCAAGGACATTAGTTAAAGCCTGGCATTGTTCACATCTAGCCCAATACTGTTTCATGGCCCAAACTCATTACTGTTCAACACATCAAAATTAGCCTAAAACCATTACTATTCACCAAACCCAATCCGTGAGGAATTGTGTGAACCTAGGTACTATTTACCTAACCTATTACTATTTACCCAAAACCGTTAAGCCTATTTATACTCATTTCGATCATTTCGAGCCTGTCTAACCCATTTTTAACTCCATTCAATCCAACCAAGCTTAGTTTAAACCCTATCCACTCAAGTCCATCTTCTTTTATATCTTATTCGGATATTTTATTGTATTTTGTTTCTAGCTTGTATTATATAAAGTAGGAACTTATTTTTATTTGTTCTTTTGTGCTAACATCCAGATTGCACTAGGCATGAACTCAAAAAGAGTTTGGATGACCATGATTATTCTTTTAAGCTTATCGTTTGGGATGGTCGACAAAAGCCTTGAGATCTAATGCATGATAATTGTGCTCAATTCCAAGAGCATGAACAGAATGATTCAATATTGAATTGTAGCACTTTAATCGATTCAATTTGAGTTTCTTAGTTTTATTTAACCTTCTTGATATGGTTTAATTCATATTTGGATACTCTTAGATAAATTTATCAAATTTAAAGTCTTGCTTATCTTGGAATTAATTTGAATGCTTTAAATTATGCTATCTTGTCTAGATTGGTTATATCTACATTATCATGATTTAGATAGCTTTGTATATATTATATGGCTTCAAGTGGTATCATTTTAACTTGAACCTCACTTTAACTAATTTTTAAAGCTCTTTAGATTTTGTACTTTTATGCATGCATTCCTGCTCTCTCTTGTACTTGTGCTCCTAATAGTGTCATGCACATTTTGAGCGGAATCTTTAGCCATTGATGTCTCTATTGCCAAAAGGGAGAGAATGATTAAGAAAAAGCATTGAGGGGTAAAAATTTGCATAAGGGGGAGAATATGTATTTTTGTGAATAAGTAGTATAGTTGCAAAACTTGCCCAATTGAAATCTAAAAATACTAGAATGAGATATATGAGTGAGGGAGGGCTTCATTGCATATCATTTGCTCTGAAAATACTAGAATGAGATATGTCATTCTTGATTCCTTTTCTTGATATGAAAGTGTCACAGTGAGCAATTGCTCTTTTCTTTGGACCATGAGTAAGATTGATTTTTTGTGAGATTTTAGGTGTGATTTGGAGATTTTGTAGAAAACTTATTTTTTTCTTGATGTTTGCACTATTTCGTACTTTGCCAACATGATTATGAGATTTTCTTTCTCTTTTAAATGGATCATGTGTGACTCTTGCAACTTCTTACTTTTCTTTTCAAAAAACAAACTCCATTCTTACCTTTTTGGTATTTGTCAATGTACTCATGAAGAGGAAGATTGTGAGATTATATAGAGGTCACTCTGTGGTTGTGATGAGTAATCGACTTTTGGTTCAGAAAGTTTGTAGAGTTTGAATTTGGTTTTTAAGAGTTTCTAATAGAATCAGCCCAATCTTAGTAGCTGACGTCAACACATGAAGATGCACAAACGCTCAGGAACGACCTCGATATAGTCGAGAATGTAGTCAGTGAAGCTGGCTCATCCTTGTTGGACCGGACGACCATGAGAAGTGTCAGCCTCCTTATTGGCGAGAGGAAGTGGTGATTAGGCTTTGTGCGTGTTGACACGAATGGGCAAATTGGATGATGAGGAGGAGAGTGGTGTGGAGGGCGCGGTGGAGGGGCACAGGAACAATGGAGGCACAGACATCTGGAGACACGTCGGTGGCTGGTTTTGCATGCTCTCTCACGGCAACCAGGAGGAGGAGGATAAGGTGATTCTGCCTCGCCGGTCATGTGCCACTCCACCTTTTGGTTATCAAATTCGGTTTTGAATTTTTATCGGATCTGGTAAGACGTTAATACCGATTTTTTTGGGAAAATTTCAGTAATTTCTGGACCAAAAATTTCAAATAAAAATAAACCAAAATCGGTGTAATCGAAGAAACACAGGAGTAATTAAATGATCTCGGAGTAACTCGAAGTAAATGAAATATTTAAGATCCATTTATACTCTAGGCCAAGGGTGACTGATTTTCGGCCTACTTTGGTAACCTGCCCTCAATTCCCAACCTCGTGCGGGCCAATTCGGTTCGCTTATGGGCCGTCGTCCATTCCAGCACTGCTTACAACACGTCTGCTGTGCATGACAAGTGGTCCCCGCTTCTCGGGCGTTTTAGGGTTTTGAGACGGCGGCGGCGGCTCCGTCCCACTCCCATCTCCTCTCCGCTCCCCGTCTCTTTAAAACCGGCGCATCAGCTCGGGTCTAACTGGTCGTTAGGGTTTTGTCGCGCAGAGAAGAGAAGGCAGAAAGGCTTCGAGATCTCCTCCTCTCGCCGCATCTCTCCTTCAGGCCGCCGCCATGAGCCGGTCGGGGCAGCCTCCGGATCTCAAGAAGTAAGCATCCGTCCGTCTCCTTCCTCCGTGCTAGATCCCGATTTCTTTCTTTACGCGCGCGGTGAGGTTTCTCGCCCAGATTTGATGGGGTACTAATTTGGATTTACCTTTCTTTGGTGCGTCGCAGGTATATGGACAAGAAGCTCCAGAGTAAGTGAAAATCCCTTGACTCCAAATCTTCCTATCTCTGTTTCGTAGTTGTATTACTGGTGGATTTCTTGTATGTATGCATCTTTAATTGTCAACTACAGTTTGGTTCTTCTCAGATCAATAGCTCAGATTTTGTTTAGAAGGTTCATTCACTAGTAGTATTATTTGAGAAGTTTGGACTGTTTCCCGTCATTTACTTGATGCATCTCAACCAATTGAGCAGAAAAAAAAAGTGAGCTCAAATTAAACCACAAATTTTAAATCAGTTAGTCTTTCTGCGGTTTTTGTTAGGCATTTTGGTTTCCATGTGCATATATTAGTTGTTCCAGTTGGTTCTGACCACTTAGAGATATACACATGTGCTTTTTTAGTTTTTTGATATTTATATTCCCAATGCCCTACATGATGAACACAATTTTAAAGCTACGGATTTATCTCCAAATGAAGCTTTTTGTCATAGTTACTCTGATAGGGCATTTACTGTTATTTTTCATTTCTTATGTACCATGTAGACCAAAGTAAGTATTCTCGTATTTACTGTCATAGGGATAGTTTTTGTGTGTTCTCTTAAATCGGCAATTCTGTTTGTCATGATGAGCTGCTCTATGTGATGATGATATCAGAAAAGCTATGGATTAATTTCCAAGTGAGCCATTTTGTCATAGTTACTCTGATAGGCTGCCACATTAACCTTTTGAACTTTCGATCTTTAAAAAACTTTTGAACTTTCTGGCTTGCAAACCAGCCCTACTTACACCCATGAGTCCAAAATCAGCTACCCAGTTGTTTTTTCATGGAAACCTGTCTGTTACACCACACTATGTATTGTCCGAATAGTGTTGTCTTCTCCAGCTTGGTTTCCTGGCCAGAAAAAAATGTGGCTTGTTTGAACATGTATGGAGAATTTTTAAAATTTAGCTTGTCTTTATAAAATTGACAATCAAATTTCCCCCACTTGAAAACTCAAGATTAAAACAATACCTGTATGTTCTTTAAAAGCTTTATTATCAAATATGATGGGAGTTTTGCACAGTGACCATTGTGATAAGCTGATATTCACTTGTTAAATAATAAAGTGATGTGTGCCTACAGCCCACTTTGTGTTTAGTATTACTGGTCAATTCAATTCGTTTGAACTCTATTATTGATTGTTAGGCGTTAATATCTTGTGCACTGCCTTGGTGGTACCTACATAATTGTTTCTGAAACTTCTTTCTACTAGCTTAAGGCTTCAAGGTATTATGAAGGTGTGGTCCTCTGATATTTGAATATGTTAACTATACATTCAGAGCCTCAGTTTTTTTGTATTAAAAAAGCACTCCCTACACATTTGGACAGGGCTCATAACCAAGCACTTACTGTATGAGATTTTGAAGTTCTTTTTTTGGGTCACAAGGGCATGCTTTGGACGTTGAGAGTAGTATTCATATATCTAATAATACTGATTTGCAGTTATGAACCCCTGTAACTGCTGTGTCCTTAGACAGTAACTCGAGTAAATTTATGACTGAAATGTTCCGTAGTGTGATTATATATGTGACATGCACATTATAAGGCTTCTTCGTCTTCTTGACCTTAGAGGACAGGGGAGCATTCATATTTGCTTCACTGTGAGTTAATTTTGTTAAAAGCAAAGTCTATAGCTAGAAAAGGTCTTTGCACTTCAACCCAATTCTGTTTTGCCATTTTGTTGTTGCTACTCATGATCTCAATGAGGTGGTGGCGGTTCAACTTTAATTTTTTATGCCATTGGTGGGCATCTTTAGTGGACTATTTATTCACTGTTAGATTTTTTCCCCAGTCAAGCTGAATGCAAACCGTGTTGTTATTGGCACCCTCCGAGGATTTGATCAATTCATGAACTTGGTGGTGGACAACACCGTGGAGGTCAATGGAAATGAGAAGAGTGATATTGGAATGGTGGTAAGTATTCTGCCATCTATGGTTGTTTAGTTTATATCGGTGGTACTTATTATGAATGAAGCAGTTATTTTTCGATATGCACAATATTCTGACAACCTAAAATCATCTGCAGGTTGTCAGGGGAAACAGTGTTGTCATGATCGAGGCACTGGAGCCAGTTGCCAAATCGCAGTGAATTCCCAGCAATCTTTCTGATTTAGTTACAGAGCTGGTAGTGTGAAAACTGATGTATATGCAATTGATGTTCCTGTTGTACCTTGACTAATGTTTTTCGAAGCACTATGAATTGAATGTGGAAGGTTGTCACTCTTATAAGTTGTTTGCGAGCCATATTTCATTTGTTTTGATGTTATGCATGCATTGCTATTGCATTATAACTTGTGTTGTCTTGCACTTATTTTAGTGATGCTTATTACTACTAGGTTGTCATCTTCACAGCAGGTCTGGCTCCCTCATGCCAGCTCCTGGTTTAACGGTGACTATACACATTGCTTTTTATGCAGCCCTTACACGCATACTGCGGGCGATGAGTGTATTTGTTACTGTTACTACATCGCTTGTTGCCTTTGGAGGGACATGTGCCAGGTGATCTAATACTACTAGCAGAGTAAGGTCTGATGGATCTGAGGTGTGCTACTGTATTATCTGTTGCAACGGAGTTAGGTGTTTTGTTGTTTTAGTTTTTTGGGATCCCTGTTGGGTAAGTCATCTATAAAGCAAACAGGTTACTTGCTGCCAAATTTGTGTCGGAAGATGACTTAGGTTAATCATTAGCTGCGCCGATCAGATTTTCTTGTAGGAGGCATTGGCAATGGCCTTCAAATGTTTAACGGGTTGGCGGACACTGGCTTTTACATGTTAGGTTCCTGGATTTTTTTTGTTGTTTGGTTTGTTGATCGGTCTTAAATTCTTCAGGATCTCTCTGATCAACTCGGCTTCGGCTTCTGGCTTATTTTTCACTATTTATAAGTTTCGTTTTTTTCTGAATTTTTGGTTTTTTGTTGAGTTTTTTTGCCGGTTCTTTTTTCCCGTATTTGTTTGTATTATACGTAATGGGCTAACATATTTTTTTATTTTTAAATTTTTTTAAATTTAATTATGCTAAATAAGCCTCTGTCAGCTACAGTGTTTTTTTCAGCCAGTTACAGTGTTTTCAGCCATAAGCCACGAGCTTTTCAGCCGAACCGATCACCATATTCTTGAATTTTTTGATGCGCTCGTTTATGCATTTTTCTTTGATTTATCATAAATTAGAAAATTGCTACCTCCTAGTATTATAGCTATGGCCACTATACTTGTACCGTGCAAACGTAAATTTGTTCATGTTTATCAGAGGTGCGTATGACGGTAGGAGCAATGCTACTCTGCTGTCATTGGCATGATAAGGTGTTGTCATGGTCAGTGGCTATGCTAAGGTGTTATGGAGAGGGGTGCTGAGGTATTTTATTCTGCAGGATTGTGTGTATCGGCTTTACGCTTTTAAGCTGTGCGTTTCTTGCCGAAAGTATTTCCTGCTATATCAATTCGAGGAAAGTGGGCAGTTGGGTTAAGCTTGCTAATCTGTTTCCCCTAACAATCATTTTCCTTTCATGCAACCTCAAACGATAAACACTCCCTTACTCCTTGATTTTGCACTCCCGACCAATGAATATGGAGCTACCTTGCCTAGTTTCATTTCCCTGGACTAGAACGCCTATGCATGCATCTGCAATTATTGTGTCAAAACTGCCTTTATGAATCAAGAAGGGTGAAATAATTCGGGAAAAGATTGAACTTGTGGCAGTCGCAATTCTCAAGTGCGATCGAGGTGCGGCAGAGCGCGTAGAGCTTCCAAAACTGACGCCCCTGAACCCTTCCAGGACACCCGTTTCACGTGGAAGCAGACGTGACGGGGTGCATTCTTCCAACTTGATCTCTCTCGTGCAGCTTCCGACGAATCCCGATCTCACCGGTGGTTGGTGGAGACGTCGCTTTGCCGGAATTGCGATAACCCTATCCACTCCGGCGACAAACCGCAGCCCTCCACGTCGGACTCGTTTGCTGACCTGGGATCTCCCAACTCCAGCAAGTCCCTGTCCACTGTCCCTAGCTAGACTGGACTCCCAGTACTTACCTCTCCCCTTCTAAGCGACCGCCACCTCACTGCATGTCATACCCAGTTCCCTCAGGCAAAGCTTGCCTCGCCGATTCCAACAATGGCGTTCGCCGTCGCTGCCGCCCCTGCCGTCGTGTTGGGCCTTAGGGCGCCGACCGCCAGCCCGAGCGCTCCTTTCCGGCCTAGCCTCGCGAGGACCGGCGCCGCCAGGCTCTCCGTCCGGGCGTCGGCTTCCATGAGGGAGAGGGCAGTCGCGGGAGGCACCGCCGCGGCGATGGCCGCGATGCTAGCTCTGCCTGACGTCGCCGATGCGGCTCCCGGGCTCAGCCCATCGCTGAAGAACTTCCTCCTCAGCATTGTCGCCGGCGGGGTCGTGCTCGTGGTTCTTGCCGGCGCGGTTATCGCCGTCGCCAACTTCGACCCGGTCCGGCGGGGCTAGCTCGTCTCGTCAGTGGGTTGCTGCTGTCGCTACGCGTTGTGTGGTTTTATGTGTATAGCCCGGCCTTAATTGTTGTAGCTATGCCTGTAAAGTGTATGTATTGTGCTGTCTAGTGTGGTTCTGATGCCATGAAAGTTGATGTACGTACGTCGTTCAAATAATGATCATCTAGATCTCTTATGTTGGAATTGTGAATCTTTTTTAGTCGTAATTTTTTTTCCGTTGCCGTGATGTTTCGTCAATATGACATGGTTTACTCGTTTAGCAGAACACGATCTGAATCTATGGGAAATGAGTAGCAGTGAACAAAGATTAGAGAAACTCTTTGAAATCAAATATTAGAGAAACTCTTTGCTAATCGTAAGCATCTTATCACAGAACGTCACTTGAGAATATCGATACTATTATATCTATTTCCTTTCACAAGTAGAATCCATGCAAATTGGGAAGCTGCATGGATTAGTGTTGTTTTCCCATGCATTGATACAGACTGACTAGTCGTTGTCATGAAAATAAATCTGAAATTGGCTCGCATTTTTTTCTGGAACACACGGACGTATCATTGCATTCAAAAGGAGGAGAATAAAAGTTTGAATACAACCCACATAATCCCGTCCGTCTGACCAGCAGCGGTGGATCTAGAATTTTTAAGATAAATATTTGAACATAATACAAAATTGTTTAATAGAAAAAGTAAAACTCTATAGTAACAAAAATTAAAGTACAATTTTCATACAAGAGACAACATCTTAAAATAATTTTGAGTAGAATACATGAAGGGTCACTAAACTTGTTTAGATGTGTCATCTAGGTCACTATATTTTCAAAATATACATATAGGTAACTAACATGACATAAGTGAGTCATTGGTCAGCTGTGCATGTTGGCATATTCATACATGTGGCATATGATATATTGGATTCCGTGTAGTTGACAAAATATTTGTAGAAAACTCATTGTATTCGGCTTCGGTGTAAACGACGCAAGGCGAGGATGATGGCTTCGAGGTTCGAAAACAAGAGGGCTCAACCCCTTTTAAAGCATGAATGCCGAGGTGACCAAGATGACCATGGCGCGGAGTCTAGAGCGATGACGACACGGACATCAAGGGGACTCCGGCTCGGACACGGTGCGGATTTCGTCGGGGAAGATGAATAGTGCTCATGGGTCCCAATGGGTGGCACGTGGCGCAAGGGGGGAGATCGGATGGCCAGCGCACAAAATGATCTACATGGCCGACTAGTGGCACGGGCACAAATCGGGTGGCCACGACAAAACGGGCCGAAGAGGGTATTGGGCCAAAGGAGGGAGAAGAGAGGAAATGGGCCGCATGAAAGAATTCAGCCCACTGAGTTTTAAAGGATTTCCAAGGATTTTCTATTTTAGAAATTGATTTAATACAAATTGAACTTTAGAAAATAGCAAATAAATCTAGTAAAATTTGAAAAAATATTGGAAAAATTTCTTGCATCACAAGGAACCAAAATAAATCTAGTTTTCATTTAATTGATGTTTACTTTATTCATATTAAATCTTTTAAATTACCAAAAAATCAAATTAAGTTTTAATTAATTCTAAAAAATCCAAATGGTTATTTTTATTTTAAAAACCTAAAAAAGACACTAAAAAATAGGATGTTATAGAGGACCTTTGGAAGATGGGTTGCGGCTGTCTTGAGCTTCTTGTCATACGTAGGCTTTGTGGTTGGCTAAGGAGTGCTTGTGAACATTCATCTCCAGGTATTAATATATATCAAAATTTGTCCAAGTTTTTCTCCTCTTTTCTCAAGTGTTGAAATATTGATTTGGCTTGGTTTTTAATGTTTTCTTCTCCCCTCATGATCTTGTTGTGATCTATGACGAGTAAGAGACACTAGAAGATTCTGGTTGATCAATCGTTGCATATCTAGATCACCTCGAGAGCAAGGTTCAAGATCAAGACCGGTTTGGCTTGTTCTTGGCCTAAATTTGGATTTTTGTGGTCAAGATATTTCTATCCCAAATTCATATCTAGATTAGCTTGCTATAATATGTAGGAGTAGATATAGATTATCCTCTTGATTAGAAACTCCTCAAGCAAGAACTAATTTGGATTTTAGAGTTTTGGGTGTTCTTGAAACCTAGATTTGATTTGCTTCTAATTAGTGAACCTGAGCCCAAGAATCTTGTAATTCTTAATTGGTTTAGGTTCATAATATTTTGAACAAGTATCATACAAAACTTGGGAATGTTTAGATAAGATCTGAATAAGTTCTTGAGATCTGAGTTCTAACCCGAGAAGTTTTGAAGTCTAGGAATAGGAGTTCGATCAGGCCGACGTACGGTCTGATTGGTGGAGCGGTCAGACCGGCTTTGTCCCAGTGGTTCAATTGTCCAGACCTGGTCATACCAGTCGTAAGCCTGCGGTCATACTAGCCCAGCGATGACCTGTATCATTCTGTACTTCTGTTGTTTCCTTGATTATTTAGCTTCTATTTGATGGTTGTTTCTATTGTGCATCTGATCTTCTCGTTTTCTCTAGCTATTGAAGTGAAGAGACCTTTGTATTCGAGGGTTGATTTTAATGAAGTTGAAAAGAGGCAAATACCATTCACCTCCTCCTCTGATCTCTACCTCGGTTCCACATAAGTAAATTATAAAAATGCAGAAAATTAGGTCTACGACAGCAAAAGGATAAACTATTAAGGGGACACGAAAAAAGGAACAGATTTCCAAATACATTAATATCCACCAACCAAACTTTCACAATTACCTAACCAATCTAATAGGGGCAAGTATTCAATCAGTATGGTCGACTTGCTAAATTAATTTAACTTCGACATTGATGTAGTATTGTCACTTAAACAGCTATTCAAATTCTACACAAAATTTCCACCGTAGATCTTTCCAGTTTCCACATCAAACACAAAATGCTCTACTAAGTACTGAGTACAGGTAGTTTGACATTTACTAGAGAACTTTCAGAATCAAAATGCATCAAAATTACCAACTACTGGGTAAGATTCAGCAGGACGCACAATGCGATCGAGTTATTTACCCTGATAATAATTTAGTATAGCTATTTATATGCGTATTAATATATTATTATCTTAAGTGACCTTTTGTTCACTTCCAGTTTTAGGAATTGTAGGAACTATCACTTAGACCATGATATAAGGGTCGGTTTTATATGAGTGTTTGACGCAAGAAATTGCTCTAGGATTTTTAGGTGTAGGAATTAAAGGTGTGAGCATACCAGTGTACTAAAGTACATAAATAAATAAACATAAGCAAAGAGAGGAAAACATATATTTCCTTATTTAATTTGAGAATAACAAAATTACATGCTCCGTTTATATGATTGCGCTCCATGGCCTACTTAGCATAGCAGATCTGATATAGACTATGTGGTCTCCTAGTTCATGGGACCTCAGAAGGCTCCTGGTTAATTATATCTGCAAGATAAATCCACAAACCAACTCCGATTAAACTATGCATTGGTCGGCGTCTTCAATCTTCACTTCATGTGTTCTCCAAGCATATGATGAATGATTGATGTAGATGTGGACATTGGCATGATCCATAGTATCATCAGTCTACGGGGCTATTGGTAGCGTAGTCTTTGCATCGGCTACGCTCGTCCTTGTTTTTTGGCCTCGTCAGTTGCGAAAGACAAGTAGATGGTTAGATAGTTGTGAAGCATGCATAGTTTACGCCAAACTTGGTTGACCTGATGTCATGGTGGTAGCATTGGGGTAGGTGTGTTGTAGTTCTATATCACTTCGTTGATACTTAGCTATTAGCATTTTGGCATCATCAGTATCGAACAGGTAAGCTCCTCTGACTTGTCGATGTTCGATGATGCGGGTGTCTAGCGTCGTCAACTCAGAATGGATGATATGGTGGCCTTCACCTCGTCAATATCTAGCCTTGTGAGATATCCACCTTGTTGGTATTGGATAGGATGAATTGCCTTCGCCTCGTCGGTGTCTGGAAATCGGTGGGTTGTTTCACCGAAAATCAAACATGTTAGTGGAGTGGCTTGGCCTTGTTGATGCTGCCAATATTTTTGAGAAATAATTGTTAATGTAGACAGAGTAGAAGACGAAGTAAGGTTAGTGGAGATGCATGACAAGGTGCAGCGACAGCGGGGACGACTCCCATGCAAGGGTGGCACACACAGGCGAACTATTGTGTCATGAAGGCAGACCATCTCATTTTGGTATCGGTATGCAGGTTGTAGGAGATGGTTGGGACGACTCTAGTGCTGCGAGAACACACATGAGTGGATTCTAGCGTCGCGAGGGTAGACCATCCTTGTTTAACTGCGGTGAGGGTGCTGGATGTGAGATCTTTCCTTGTCATGAGATCTGATAGAAAAAAAAGCCAATACATGTGTATGTGTGCGTGCTTTAGTTGCGCATCTGATGGTTATCGCGCTCAGTTGCAACGGCAGCGAATTCGGCCTCGATGATCGGCGCGGCGACCTCCACGCAAACACGGCGGACGAAGAGTTCACGGACACGGCACCTTCGGCAACCAAAGTACGCTCCAGGTTAGACCGGCGACGAACGCTGCAAAGTTTGATGTGGAAGCACTCGCACAGGTGGAGCACGTGGACGGACGTCGAGTGTTGACGACGTCACCGACGACTTAGGAATGGATTGACGTAGCGCCGACTCAGTTGTGGGAATAAACTTCCAGGCCTTACCACGTGGCTGGCCTGATTTAGGTAGTGACCGCGCGGCTCCGCGAGGTCGTCGGCATGGTGCAGGCGCGGTACAAGGACTTCGTCCTGTAGCAGCAACATCGGCGTCCATGCCAAGACCGTGTGATGTAGAGTAGGAATAATTATTGGGTTCCACCACATGAGCTTGAGAGAGTAGTGTACGTGCATTACTCATGCTTGCATGCACGCACGCACGCACGTCCACCTTCTTCCTCCATGGCGGGTTATGCGGACGGGAGTCACGGTGGCTTCGGCAGGTAACGCGCCTGTCCCAGTGATGTTCTCGGTGGCGTGGTCGCAAACGTTCTTGCGGCATCGCTTGAGCAGGGAGGAGGCCGTAGCATGTTGATGATTGCATCACACATTGGTTGATGGTGAGGGATGTACATGCATGCTGCATGCATATACTTGTTTGGGTGTTGATAAAAATCATCCGGATGTTTTCTTTCTAACTATCATCCAAATTTATGACCATTAGATTAGAAATCCAATGACCATGAATTCTCCCTTACCTCTTCAAAAAAAAATCTCCCCCTCCTAAAAAAGAGGCCGTTGGATCTCTAACCCAACGATCTCAAATTTGGATAATTGTTAGGAAGAAAATATACAGGTAATACCTAGATATACTTGTTTTTTTCTTGACGTTGCTTGCTCCTCGCCATGGCCTTGGACCATGGGATGACGGCCTCGACGACGCGGCGGGCTGCGCAGTGATGAGCTCCGATCCGAGACATCTAGTCAGCGGTGTTCCTCGGTGGCGAAGGCAAGCACGGCGACGTCCCCGTCACGATCGTCGTGTCGTGACATCTTCATGGCGGATCATGCATGCATGATGTAAGATTAGTTAATTCTCACCATCATGAACATAGCACTCCCATTGCCTTGTGCCTGTGTACGAATTGCTTCTTGTTCCTTCCTAGTTTCTTGTTTCCCGTCTGCTTCTGATCCAGGTGTCTTCAAGCACCTGCACTCCTTCCTCGCTCCTTGATTTTTTCCGTCCGGCTTCATAGATTTTGAAGCTTTCCGCGCGCCAGCGTCGCCTCCGAGCGAGTGGATTTCTGGAGCTTGGCTCCCCTGCGCGGGTGTTTCTACTTCTGCTCCATCCGCGTGCGTGCACCGTCCGCGTCTCGACCTCGACGACGCGGTGGGCTGCGCAGCGGTGATCTCCGAGATTTCTGCGTCCCTGCCGCCTGCGTGCGTGTCAGTGTGTTCAGTGACGGATTGAGAATCAAAATTTAGGGGATTGATAGAACTTACTGACCAATTTGCCGAATACCGAGTTATTGACCTACGGTAACCTGCTGTATTGCTAGTGAGAGATAGAAAAACACTATTGTGGCTATTACGGACTATTTTGGAAACTATGATATACGTCATATTTTGCCGAATGAGGGTAGCGGTGCTAACTCCACGGTGTGGAGGAGAAAACGGTGGCCGTCACGCTACGTACTTGAAGCTCGTGCTCGACCCTTGCAGAGTTGTAGACTTGTAGACACGAGAGGGAGAGAGGCTCCACTCCAAGAGCGAAGATGCCGTTGTGGCTTGTAATCACCGCTACAAATACAAATTTCTTTATCATACAAAGGTTTTTTAAGCCCAACAAGGTCATTCATATGGCTAGTGTGGAGCTGTGAGGGGTGGGGGAGGTACACATGGCCGACAGACGGTAGGGAGGTTGACGCCCCACCTGACCTACTGCTGGGTCCGCCCATGCGTGTGTTATCTATGTGCGTTCTCCCCTCTCCCCACACGTTGAAATTGGCAAGGCCTTCTATAGGGAGAGGTACTAGGAAGTAAGGAGTGAGCGGCCGTATGGCCTCTCTGACACATCGCTAGACTGCAGCAGATTTGGCCTCTCTGACACATCGCTAGACTGCAGCAGATCTCAGTAATTTCTAACAAGAGTACGTACTAATCTCAAAGTAAATGAAGAGGTAAGTAACATCTATCTACCATTCATTATACTTTAGAAATTGTGCAAATCACTATTGAGAAAAGTATGGAAGCACCTGATCATCATTAAGGTCTTGGTTTTTGGCCTGTTCTTTTTTTTGTTTAAGACTATGGTTTAAGATTTTTAGCTGAAAATTTTGAATTTTTGGCTGTTCGCGATAGAGATTACAGAGAGAGATAGTCACATGCGATTTTGGCTGGTATAGATGTTGAGCTTTTAATGTATACTACAATTAACTTATAGACTCCGTTTAAAAAAATACTCTGTTTAAAAGTTAAATATTATAGCAAAAGTAAAATGTCAGTTTCAAAAGCCAAAAAGAACATACCCTTCGTCTGCATGCACGTATCCATGAAAACTTGGGATAAACGTTAAGAATCAGGTGGCCAAGACCAATAGCTAGTCACTTGAGCATTAGTTTTGTTATTGCGTGGATGAACTATGCATTCCTTCAACTTTGGGATGGTATGCATAAATATTAGAACTTGTACTTTGTACCCATCTACCATCTTCAATTTTATTTTTAATATATATACGTGTGTATAAAATCTCATCAAACAGTGGGATAGCAATCCAAACCATTATTTTAACAGTACAATGGATAAAGCTTTGATAATTTGGCCATAATTTGGCCATTGAGGACACGTGATATGACCAATGGCATGATCAAAATAAACGGTTATTTTATTTGGATGCCCGCGGTCTTGAATTTCTTCGGTGCTGATAAAACTCATGGTCCTAGGTGGTGCTTAGTTGGGTTGAATTTTTACGGTTTGTGGTTTAATTTTTACTGTAGTTAGCTAAAATTACACTGTAGTTGATGGTGGCTTATTTTACATAATTAAATTTAAAAAAATAAAAGTAGAAAATGGGTTAGTCCAGCGCATATAATACAAACGAACATGGGAAAAAAGAGCTGGCAAAAAAGTTTACAAAAAAATCTGAAAAGTCAGAAAAAGACGAAATTTAAAAATAGTAAAAAAATAAGTCGGAAACTAGAAGCCCAAAGCCAAACGAGCAGGGCCCTAATCAACTGCAGCAGCAAATAAAATTCAAGGAAAATAGCATGCGCAAACTTTTCAAAACACTAAAAATATGACTGCATGGACAAAGACCTGGTTCTTCTGGTCTGCAGAGCTTACCTACAGCCATTGCCAGAATTTGAGATAGTACCAGCGACGCGAAATGGCTCCTATGGTTTGGATGTGAGGAAATGTTTCAATAGCTGGTGCAGGAAATTAATGTATACAATAATATGTAGGGTGTATATAGGTATCACCGGGATGTTTTATTCCTAACAATTATTCAAATTTTGGACCGAAAACATCCGGATGATGTTTATCAATACCCTAATCTGTAATAGTGTAAGCCTGTAAGGGGAAAGGGAGGAGGATGGGGGTCTCACTTCCTGAAAGTCCACACACTTTTTGACTGAATAGGTGACACCGTGCCAGCGTTGGGCAGGGAACAACGACACAGCATGATGGCGGCTTTATTGAAAATTTGGAATAATTTAGTCATCAATATGTGAGTTTTGCGGCTTTATTTCTTAATATTGGCTCTCCCACACATCCTGCTTAATGTGTGCCGACCAGTGGAGTTGGGAATATTAGGTACGAACTGGAGCAATTGAACCGAAAAGACGAGCATTGCTTCTTATGGTAGGTTAGTCAATGGATTATTCCAAATAGTATCTTCCCCACTTTCATTGACAGCTCTCCCATTTGAGCCTAAGGATGCACATGAACGTTAAGTGTAACGTTTACATGTCTAATCCTCTCTTCAGAATTTTTGGAGGTATTGAGTTGCTGGGAGGAGAGGTGAGTGGAACAATTTTATATTTTAGAATCTTTTATAATCTGATCTAACCTGTACGACTGAAGATGACAACAGAGGAGGATGAATGGTGTCCCAAATTTTTTTCCTAAATATTCACTAATTCTTCACTTCAATAGTTACAGAGCTATGAAGATTATGATGGAAAATCACCACAAAAACTAACGAACCGAGACCCTGAAATCCCAAGAAAAATCAGCAACAACGGAACTACTGCCATTGTATTGTGGTACTACCGATTGCTATAGTAACCACGGTACATCTGCTACAGTAGCTACGGTACTACCGTTGCTATAGTAAAATTAGGGTGAATAGTATTTTCAGCACGATTTCAAAAACAAAAATCGAATGAGCTTTTGATCCGTTGATCCAAATGGCATGAAATTTTGTAGGGATCTTTTCTAGGGTATTATGAACATATTCTAATAAACGATTATAAAAATCATGAACAAAGTTGAGATCTTTTTCAGTTTGAATGAAGGTTGCATCGAAACTGAGCAAAAACCAAAATCGGTTAATACAATTTGCTCGTGAGTGAATGATGACTAAGATGGGTCTAGATATATTTTCACATATCACAACAAGTTAGAACACCGAAGAAATCAAGTCAAAAATCCTCGGATCATGAAATTGCTTGAAGAGGCCAAAGTCAAGCAAAAAGGGGTTTCCTTATGAACTTGCTATTAAAGTGTCTAGATGGGTGAAAATAGATTCCTAGAGATTAGCTCTATCTCTTACACATACTTAGTATGACAAGATCAAAAGGAGGGAAGAGGGAAGATCAAAACCAACCGAAACAAAAGCATATCAATCAAAACATGAGAGACTTAAGGAGATGCACAATGATTGATATATTGCTTACTTGAAAAGGTAAATTTTACAGCCACTCTACCTTAGAAAACAAAGAGCATACATGACACTCAACTCTTAAACTCTAACTCTAGACATGAGAGCACAAGAGAGATAGCTTGGATGGTAAACCACATATCTCCATCCTAACCCCCTTTTATAGGTGGACTAACCAGCAACCTCTAACTTTTAGTAGATACTATCCACTTAGCACAATGGGGAAAACTCGTTAACCCCCCACACAGGTTTTACTCACATATGTTCACTTATGTACGCTTTTCAAAGTGCATAAGCCCATATCCACTAAATCCTTAGCCTTGATCCGTCTTGATCAAACCAACTCCACTTTAATGTAAACCGCTCTCCCAACATCATTCATGCATTGCGGTTTTGATCCAAGATAGTTTCTAGTATTTTGGCCAAACTATCAAAATACCATTCATTGACCTGGTGTTCATCTCCCATTGCAAGTAATCGCTATGCTTGCCACGTGTAGGTGCACTACTAGCTTTCCACGTGTCACCAAGTCTCTCCTATCCTAGTTCCACGAACCACGGCTCACTTGGACAGTCGAAACCACATGGTGTAATCCCGCTATTTGAACTCACATTTAACATTTCCTGGCTTTCTCGTGCCACGTTTGAGCTCACAATCTCACTTGGCATCCTTGATCATTCTGGGCCTCAGCTCCTCCATGAGCATAGCCTTGATCCTCGCTGTTGACCACAGTTGACTCCAAGCGATCCTGCACATCTAAGGATAAAGAAATTATTTTTAGGCACAAGTTCTTCACAATTTGACCCACATTAGCCAAAACATGCATCATGCAACCTTAATGTAAAGATGTAGCTCACCCCAACTCAATCCATAACTCAATTTCCCAAAAAACCTATTTTTCTACGAAATCCGGTAGTACCGCACACAACATGCTGGTACTACCGCTCCCCAAACCAGTACTACTGCACCTTGCAATCCCGAAATAGACCTCTTTGGAAATAACGTACCGCCATGTAAAATTTGGTGCTACCGCATTGCGGTATAACCACACACGCCCAACGGTACTATCGTCTTGCGGTATAACCTCACCAACACTTGCAGTACTACCGCCATACGGTATGACCACATCAACACCTGTGATACTACCATTAGCACTGTCTAAGTGAGAAATAGCACCATCAACTCAAAATGGTTCCTAGGGTTAGGAGTTGGGCTAGAGCTTCGTTGGTTGGTGCAGGAAATTAATGTTTTTTTGGGTGTGCAATAGGGGAAGGTGACAGAGAAGAGAATAAGGGTCTCATCTCTGCGTATGCCCAGCATGGATCTAGGCCAGCCTTGGGCCTAGGACCAATATCCCATGAAAGCGCCATCGAGAAATTACAACAAAATTCAGAAGTGTAGAAGGCCTAGCCTAGGGTGTGGCCCATTTCTTTCTCTGCCCATGCTCCATCACCAGATGGATGTGCGTGTTGGGTAGAGACAATAATAAAGGCTTGTTTGGGAAGCCAAATCCCTACCGAGATCCTGGCCAATTCCCCTGGGTGGAAACCTGTGTGGGAATAAGCTTGGGCCAGCTAGAAGGTGTATTTCAAAACCCATAGGATAGGGATTTTTAGGTCTGATACGTGCTATTTTCACAGGGAAAAGTCCTTGTCTTCGCTGTTAGAATTTTTATGTTGCTTTCAATATTTATTGTGGTTATTGTCAGTTTAACTTAATATGGAATTATTCATATTACTGATGCAAGTGATAGGGAATAAATTGATACAAAATTTAAGTTGAGGAATTAATACTCGAGGTGCCAAGAACAGCTGTGTTGGAATATGGTAGACATATTTATTGAGATCGGGTTTACTGGAATTTAATATGCATGTATATGTTTGACCCGGGTACAATACATGGCAGAATAGATGGTTTTGTTTTGCAGGATCGGTTTTGCAAGCTATTGACCCACATGATCATATTAGCATTGATCTCATAAACAATCTGATCATTGCGCATGACTCATAAATATGTGCTAGGGACTAATATATTTTAGACTCATAAAACTGGTTTATCTGATCATGGTTGGTGATATGGTTCAGAAATCTCATGGTGTACCGAAAATAGGTGGTCACTTTGTAACACTTAGAAGTGGAGTCTATAAATAGGTCCCTACCCTATAGCCCCATAATGCAATGAGACTGTCTATTGCACATTCAACTGAAAAAAATCCATTTCATTTGATTCTGAGAGCCGTTTGATTCTCATCGTGTGGTGTTTGTTGTTGGTCTATTTTATTGTATCTTTTGAATGGCCAGCCCACCTACAACTTTAACGTGCCCACAGTTTTGACGTTACAACCCGTCATGGCCCAACCCAAAAACTAAAACAGGAGAGATTGACCATGGTGTTGGCCCAACTAAATTGTGAGCCAAAAATTAAGCCTAAAGATGTGTAAACCTAGCCTTACACGTATCCTGTCTCTCCAAGAAAACCAAAAAAAAACATAGAAGAGGACGATTGCAGAGAGGTAGCGGAAGCAAATCTAAGAAAGCCAAAAACAAAACGTAGAAGAGGAGGATTGCAGAGAGGCGGCAGAAACAAAATAGATAGGAATGACAAACTGGCATGTGCAAATGGTTGTAAGACTGTAGAATCCTCATGTTTCTTTTTCCTAGTTGTTCTTCCCGTTTGCTACATGTGTACTCTGATTCTTCTCCCAACTTGCTGTCATCTTGTTTTCTTCTATCAACTATGATTCTTTGGGAATATTGTTTCTTATGGTTGAACCGAAACAAATCAACATAATAATATCCCAGTCATTTTGAGAACCAGTGGTACCTAGTACATCCAATCGCTATAGAAATGTGCTAAAAAGGTGTATAAGCCAGACTAGTTCAATGCAGCACATACATTTGAATTGTGCACTATAGTCATACACAAAGTAGTACAATGCATATGATAGTTCTCCCAACTTGTTGTCATCTTGGTTTCATGAACTATGATTCTCTGGGAATATTGTTTCTTGTAGTTGATCTGAAACAAATCAACACAATAATTTCTCAGTCTTTTGATAACTAGTAGGATCCAGTACATCCAATCACTATAGTCATGTGATAAAAAGTGTATAACCTAGAAAAAAATTAAATAAAGTTTAAAACAGAAAATGTACATTATAGTATTACAGTTTTTTGTAAATCATTACTTCTACTTTACCAATATACATATTAATCGTAAATTTATCAATTTAGGACAATATAACCATGGATCCTGGAGGACAATCGAAACCTAGAAAACCGAGAAATTTGGATGCAAACCTTGATGGTACTAACATCACAGAAGAATACCAGGTAAACTATGATTACCAAAAACACTCCTAACTGTAACAACTAACTACATTGTAGAAGTTGCACTACATGTACTACAAAAATGCACATAAATTATAACTGCAATATTAATGCATGTGGCTTACAAAATGTAGATTCATAAACAATCGTTACCAGATTGGATGCCACAAGAACAAGTAACACAGAAAAGATAGAAAAAAATTGTTAGCATATACATGAACTTGCACATCTCTTGGTACTATAATAATGATATGTCAGGCAATTTATACTCCATAAAAAAAATAAAAAGAAAAAAACATAATGCAACTAACATTAACATATAAACATTTTGCGACAAATGGATCTATCATAGGATAGAAACAACACATATACAAGTTTGCTATAACAGATGGACATATTAGGAAGCCAAAATGCTGAAGATTTAAAGGTATGGCACTGCAATTTTGTGATAATACTTGAAAATCAAATTATATTGTCCTTACACAAATAATAAGAATTTCTTTTGACAATCAGGCCCTAGAAGGAAGTTACACATACCTGCTGACAGCTCCATATGTATTTGAGGTGAGGGTGAACAAGAAAGTTAAAATTGTATTCATTATAAATTGCCAAAAAAAAAAGAATTGACAATATGATTGCCTTTGAACATAGAACCACCTGTATATGACCACTTGCAGGACTTATGAAGTTGGACAAATCAAGGCTGAACATCTACAGAAAAGATGCATAGATCACAATCATCACAAAGAATATACAGTAATCCATGATGCAACAAATATAGGCCATAGTGAAAATGCAGACAATGCAAAAAATAAAAAAATGCTGAAAATGAAGGCTATGGTGTAGAGACTCACATGAGCGGTAGGTTAATTTTCAATGTTAAATTGTTTGCAATTTTGTACATATTCTTTCTGCAATTTTTTATAATGACATGCATGAAAGAAAATATACCTAGTTTTTGCAGCTTATGAAGCAAATCAGACCTCAATAACTGATAAGGACAACCAGATATCAATACCTGATCAAGTCAATGCAAAAACTAATGAAATTGCAGAACATGATGAAGTTGAGGAAAATCAGGCTATTACAGAAGTTGAACACGATCAAACATCAATAATTGGCGAAATCAATTCAGAAAACAATGCAAATGCAGAATGTACAAAAAAATTGAAAACATAACAAAAGAGGACATGGGATATTCCTAAAAAAATGAAAGTATCAAGGCAGCACAGAAAGAGGATATGCAGATAGAAACTCATCATGTTCCACACTTAGACATGACTTTTCAATTTGAAGATGAAGCACAAAAGTTCTACAACAACATGCATTCATAGTTGGTTTCTCTGTGCTCAAAGTTAGAAATTATCACTCTAGGAAGAAATAAGCTAACAATGCTGTCACCAGGGTAACATTCAGATGCAATAAGCGACGAAAACCAAAAGAAGGCGATTAGCTAGCCAAAAGAAAGGGAGACAAGACTGCAAAACCATCAAAGAAAAGTAAGAGAAAATCCGAAGAAGGAACCTCAATAAAACCAGCAATAGGAAAGCAAAAAAGCAACACAGTAATATTAACCGGATGCCCTGCAGCAATGGTTATAAAACTAAAACATGTTGCATGCACTACTACAAAAGGGTCATCACAGATGGTTCGGAACTGTCATCACAGACGATTTTCTGAACCATTTGAAGTCATGTGTTAGTGATAATCGGAAGTTACCACAGATGGTTTGTAAGCCGTCTATGATAAATACAACACAGACAGTTTGTAACTAGAACCGTTTGTGAAGAACACTATGACGGACGGCTCGAATTAAAAATCGTATGTGATACTCATACATCACAGATGATTCTATCTACCAACGTCTGTGATGGGCATGTCACATATGACTCAAAACAAAAATTTTCTATTTTTTGGCTAGTCTCAAGAAATGTTAGCTATGCCCTTTGAAAACAAGCAAATACAGTAGCAACTACAACAGTACATTCTATTTTCATTAAGATTAGAATCCACCATTACAGCATCACAAGATAACGAGCAAATTACCTATCTAATACAGCAAGAACATGGCAAGAACACATCTCCTAATCCTACGAACCCAACTCTTAAACATGGTAAGAACGCATCCCCTAATCCTACGAACTCATGGAAAAAACATAAAAGAAACAGAAATCCTACTAGCGCGCGTAGACTTACGTGTCGTCTATTTTGTGTCAGGGTCGAGGAGGAGGACAGTGAGGGGGATCGGATGGCGGATATCACCGGCAATTAAGGATAGGTGGTGGTAGTGTCACCTTTATAGCACGATAGTAACACTTCACAAGACACTCTTATGATACTTACGACAAGAGTGTCTTGTGCAGTGAACCATGGTGTCACAATCAGAGGCAGAGGAGCTAGCTCACGGCGGTAGTCAGCATCGTCGAGGGGAGGAAGCAGGAATAATCTAGAAGTGGATGAACTCGAGTGGAGGAGTGGGGGAGTAATTAATAAGGGACGAGAGGTGGGAGGAACCGGTGCCTGCCATTCGATGCGGAGAGAATGGACGAGTGAGATCAAAATCCTAGGGGAGATGCCACAGATCGGTGTCGTGGCATTATCACAGATGGTTTGTTATACGAACCATCTGCGATAATGCACATATCAGAGATGATTTATTATACGGATCATCTGTGATAATGGCACATATCAGAGATAGTTTGGTGCACGAACTGTATGTGCTAATGCATATATCAGAGATGGTTTGGTATACGAACCATCTGTGATAACGCTTAAAAATACACGATCTACTCCCGCCTGTTAATATTTCGCCATATGTCCTCTCCCTCATCTTCTTCATCAGATTTCGCAACAATGGCATCTAGTATTCTTTTGATATCCTTCCCATCTATCCATTATGAGTTGTTCGGCCGTAACCTTACACAGGTAACCAACAACTTACGTCTAGAGTAGCTCCTCCACTCATGCCCTGCTCTCCTTCCTCAAATCGCTTCCATCCGTCAGCTGGACCTCATCATCCGCCGTTGTCGGAGGTGTCTCCTTTCCACTCAGGAAAGGGAAATTGTCCTTAGCCTCATTCTTCTCTTTAATGTGCGCAAAGTAGAAGAAGCTCTTACAGCAGTGGAGAGATACATAGATAACCTTACCGATTAAGCAGAAGTAGCCGATTATAGGGAAGCTTATCATGACATTTGTTGCAGGGGGCCCCCACCTAAGCCCAACCGGCCTGTTAGTAGGTTGTAAGGCCCAAAACAGGACATGTATAATGACATAAATGCCCTTGAGAGGGATACCTGAATGTAAGGGTATTATTGTAAAACACTCCCCATGTGAATATATATACCATCCAGGCCATGGGAGAAACCCTAAGCATTGCTCACCTAACTCTCCACTACCATACCACTCTCTCTCTGTTTGGTCTGTAACCACAACAGTTGGCGTTGTCCGTGGGGAGGACAAGAGCAAGCCTCAAGATCTAAAGAAGGATGGCACCGCAGAAAGCTCCATCATCGGTGGCGAAGAAGAAGAAGGGGGGCGCGACGGAGTCCCGCATCAACACCAGAGCTTTGGCGACGGCAATCGCGAGCGTGGACGACGGCGCGGGCGTGGCAGCCACAAACATCGATGCTCATGGCGCAACGATCGACCCCCACCGCTGGCGTGATGGTCGACCTCGCCCCGCACACGACGATCGACCCCACCGCTGGCGTGACGGTCGACACCGGAAGCACTGACCGGGTTGTTGGGAGCAGTAACGCCGACGCCCGTGCTGGCACGGCCACTGTCCCTGCACCGAGTGCGGGAGTAGTGAGCGGTTCCGGCGGCAATGTCGGCCTCGTCACCGACTACGGAGTCTACTGCACCGGCACATCGGACAACCCAGGAGCGCAGGCGGCGGTCGCCACTGCCCCAGCAGTGCGACCAAGTGCGCCGGTCACCCCAGCCGTGGCAACGGTGGAGAGCGCCCTGCTGATGGCCATCGGCACGCTCCAACGAGAGCTAGCAGATCTCCATCCGGTGGTCGCGCCGGAACCCACGCCAGAACGGGCGGACAGCCGCGAGGCCCCCACATCCAGTCACGTCCCGCTGCGATGCGTGGACCCAAAGTCCCCCCTCTCTATGGGCCTGCAGCAGTCGGCATGGCCAGAGGACATCAAGTTCTCCAGCGCCATTGAGCCGTATAAGGGCGACATGGACCCTTGGGAGTTCGTGCGTGTGTACAAGACCGCCATCGAAGCTACAGGCGGAGACGACACCGCAAAAGCGAAGGGGCTCCCCCTTGCGCTACGGGGAGTGGCGCTCTCTTGGTTCTTTACCATAGAGCCGAACTCCATCTACGCATGAGAGCAGATCCGCGATCGCCTCTACAACAACTTCCAAGGAAACTACATCGAGCGCGTTGACACGGATCAGCTCTTCGCCGTCAAACAAAAACCCTCAGAGAAGCTCCGAGAATACTTCAAGCGCTTCGTGAAGGTCCGCTGCTAGGTCAAGGATATCAACGGGACAACCATCATCAACGCAGCGATACAGGGCCTCCGCCCGGGGCCGCTGGTCGAATACAATGCACGGAAGCCAATCAAGACGGTGGCGAAGCTCTTCGACAAGATGGAAGAGTATGCCAGGGCGGAGCAAGACGCGCGACGGCGCCAAGGCGATGACTCCGCCACCAATCAGGCGGAGGGCACAACAAAGAATGTAGACTCGCCGAAAAAAGGCTCCTCGAAGAGCAAGCGCAAGCAGGAACCATCGAAGGACGCCCTCGAGCGCAAGGATGCCCAGCATAAGGATTCGTCGAGCGACAAGCCTAAGCGCGGCCAACACAAGTCTCGGAGAGCCCACTACATCTTCGACATTGAGGGTGGCTCCGAAGACAACGCCCTCGTCAGTCGCGGCGGCCGGGGTTGCTGGGGCCACGATAATAGGCCCCGTGCGGAACAGGAGGACCAACACTACGGCCAGTGGTGCGAGGTGCATGGTCGGGGTGGCCACGACACGCGCGCGTGCACCACTATTGCGGCACTTCGACAGAGCGTCGCCAGGGATAGAAACCCCGAGATACGGCCGCCCGTCGTGGCCCACGTCCAGCAACACCTGGAAGGCCCCATGCGGACCCAAGATCATGGGTTGCAACCCCAGGAGGGCCCCCTGTGGATTCAAGCCCATGTGCAGCAACCTCAGGAAGGCCCCCTGCGGGTTCAAGCCCCGGAGGGAGCCCAGTGTCGGGTTATAAATGTCATCTCCGGGGGCTCCTCGCTAGAGTTTGCCTCAGCGCGGCAGTAGAAGGCCTACGCACGGAGGCTACACCACGTAGCAGCATACCCAGTGCAGGCGCCGCTGGACTGAGTGCAGTACGAAATTACCTTCACGACCGCTGACGCCGAGGGTGTGGAGTTTCCCCACCAAGATCCCCTGGTCATTCAGGTCGCCATCGCGGGATGTGACGTTAAGCGTGTCCTAGTCGATGGAGGAAGCTCCGCGAACATTTTATTCGCAGCAGCCTTCGACCAAATGGGGATCCCTCGAAGCCGCTTGGGCCCCTCGAGAATCCTATTACAGGGCTTCGGAGGTCAGCCCTTGAGGGCGTTGGGCCAGATATGCTTGCAGGTCTCCTTTGGCCGGGACGACAACGTGAGTAGCGAAGACGTCACCTTCGACATCATCGATATCCCGTACCCTTACAACGCCATATTGGGGCGGCTAACCCTCAATTCCTTCGGGGCAGTCCCTCACCACAGTTTTCTATGCGTCAAGCTCCCGGGCCCGCACGGCATCATCACTACCCACAGTGACCAAGATATGGCCCGACACATAGAGCTTGGTACCCGAAGCCCGCACCGCGAGGTCCACCGGAATTCCTAAGGCGGGCACGATGGCGCAAAAGGCCCTTAGCGGCTCCAGGAAGCACCCTGTCGGGCTTCCACGTGGGCCACCCTAGCACCAGAGGCTCCCCACGTGCCCTGCCTCGCTGCCACGGCACCAATAGTCGCTGCTATCCCCACCCTCGAGCGGTTTTTGGTCAGTATCCTGTCTTTTGTAGTCGCTCGCCCGCGCAAATGGGAGATCAATAAAGTCCACCGTTTGCGAAGCTTCATATTTTGTGCAAAGACGCACGGACGCGGTAAAGGCGCGCACCCTCCGTGAGTATAAACAAAGACACGTGGTAAACACGCGCACCCTCCGTGAGTATAAACAAAGATACGCGGTAAACACGCGCACCCTCCGTGAGTATAAACAAAGACACGCGGTAAACACGCGCACTCGCCGTGAGTATAAACAAAGACACGCGGTAAACGTGCGCACTCCCTGTGAGTATAAACAAATACACGCGGTAAACGCGAGCACTCCCCGTGAGTATAAACAAAGACACGCGGTAAACACGCGCACTCCCCGTGAGTATAAACAAAGACACATGGTAAACGCGCGCACTCCCCGTGAGTATAAACAAAGACACGCGGTAAACGCACGCACTCCCCGTGAGTATAAACAAAGACACGCGGTAAACGCGCGCACACTCCGTGAGTATAAACAAAGACACACGGTAAACGCGCGCACTCTTCGTGAGTATAAAATAAGGCACTTCCCTCCACGTGCACTCTCCGAAGTATAGAAAGAAAGATGAAAATGTTGTTCCCGCGCACGCGTGGATGTTGTCCCTACGCGTACACTCCGGAGTATAGAAAGAAAGATGCGGATATTGTTCCTGCGCACGCATGGATGTTGTCCCTACGCGTACACTCCAGAGTATAGAAAGAAAGACGCGGATATTGTTCCCACGCACGCGTGGATGTTGTCCCTACGCGTACTCTCTGGAGTATAGAAAGAAAGACGCGGATGTTGTTCCCGCGCACGCGTGGATGTTGTCCCTACGCGTACTCTCCGCAGTATAGAAAGAAAGACGCGGATGTTGTTCCCACGCACGCGTGGATGTTGTCCCTATGCGTACTCCGAGTATAGAAAGAAAGACGCGGATGTTGTTCCCGCGCACGCGTGGATGTTGTCCCTACGTGTACTCTCCGAAGTATAAAAAGAAAGACACAGATGTTGTTCCCGTGCATGCGTGGATGTTGTCCCTACGCGTACTCTACGGAGTATAAATAAGACGCAGCAGAGGCTTGCCTCCGCGTGCACTCTACGGAGTATAAATAAGATGCAGCAGAGGCTTGCCTCCACGCGCACTCTACAGAGTATAAATAAGACGCAGTAGAGGCTTGCCTCCGCGCGCACTCTACGAAGTACAAATAAGACGCGCGGATGTTGTCCCCGTGCGCGCTCCACGATGGAAAGTACGGAAGTCAGCAGCGCTGGGAAGTAGCTCTGCCTGCGGGTTAGCCTCCGCAGGATGTGCCTGCGGGGCGGGGGCCTGGAGGGCTTCATTTCCTCCAAAAGCCCAATACGAGAGCGGCAGCCGTTGCCATAGCGCCTTCGTATCAGTGGCCGTACGCCATGAGTGCACTTCTTGCCACCACTTCGAAGGGTAGGGATGGAGCGCTCGCGCGTCTACTTCGGCTAGGCGTCGGCTCCGCTGCCACCACTTCAAAGGGTAGGGGACGGAGCACTCGCACGTCTACTTTGACTAGTCGCCAACTCCGTTGCCACCACTTCGAAGGGTAGGGATGGAGCGCTCGCGCGTCTACTTCGGCTAAGCGTCGGCTCCGCTGCCACCACTTCGAAGGGTAGGGGACGGAGCACTCGCGTGTCTACTTTGACTAGGCGCCAGCTCCGCTGTCACCACTTCGAAGGGTAGGGGACGGAGGGCTCGCGCGTCTACTTTGACTAGGCGCCAGCTCCGCTGCCACCACTTCGAAGGGTAGGGACGGAGCGCTCGCGCGTCTACTTCGACTAGGCGCCAGCTCCGCTGCCACCACTTCGAAGGGTAGGGACGGACCGCTCGCGCGTCTACTTTGACTAGGCGCCAGCTCCGCTGCCACCACTTCGAAGGGTAGGGGACGAAGCGCTCGTGCGTCTAGTTCAACTAGGCGCCCGCTCCGCTGCCACCACTTCGAAGGGTAAGGGATGGAGCGCTCGCGCGTATACTTCGACTAGGCGCCAGCTCCGTTGCCACCACTTCGAAGGGTAAGGACGGAGCGCTCGCGCGTCTACTTCAGCTAGATGTCGGCTCCACCTCCACCGCTTCGAAGGAAAGAGGGCGGAGCACTCGCGCTTCTACCTCGGCTACGAAGCACAAGGATGGAATGCCAAGTCCTACGAATAGGTCGGAAGCGAGTACGATCGCGAGAAGTGACGAGGACGCATACACCAACAAAAGTCCTTGCATCTATCAAAGAGTGTTTACAAAGGGGTTCGGTATGGACCTAGTGTACAAGCGTCCCCGGGTGTTCAGAGCCGTTACTCAGCCGGCTCCTCCTTAACACTCGCCCGCATGGGAGTCTTGCCTGCGGGAGCCCGGGCCGCCCAGAAGTTCAGCAAATCCTCGGCCCACCGCCAGTGCTGAAGACGCCGTCGGGTTACAAGGTCAGAGACTAGCAGCTGGTCCCTATCAAGTAGCTGCTCAGAGCACAAGGATACATGCGGTCAGAATACCGGCACAATTTCCATTATTCAGAGAAAAGGGGGGTGCATACATGGTAACGCACGCCTACACACCGGAACCTTGGCATCACACCTGTGGGTTCGCGCCCTTCCCTACGGCGGCGGCGCCGCCTCCACCGCGTCGTGGTACTTCGTCAAGCCATTTGCCGAAGTTCCCCTTGTCGCCCATGGTCCGTCGCAACTCTAGCTTCACCGCGGCCTCCCCGATGTAGTCCTAGATTCGCTCATGGAAGGCCTGGGTGGCCAGACGAACGGAGCGCATGGAGCCTGACATCACCGCGGCTCCGGCAGGCATCTCCAACTTGGGGTCAGCTAGCCCGTCGACATGCCGGCAGCCCCGGTGATGAAGCAGCGCAAAGGCCAGGTGCGAGGTCACAAAGGAGCAATAATTGCCGAAAGATTTGGCGGCGCTGAGAGTGAGGTTGGATGCCTCCGCAATTTGACGGAGCATCCGTGGCAGCTCCTCGGGGCTGAAGGAGCGAGGCGGCACCTCGGCGACAAGGTCTTCGAGCGCGCCCTCCAGAGCCAGCATGGCGTCCCATGCCGCCACCGAGGCATCGCCTAGAGTACGGTCCCGCTCCCCAAGAGACGCTGTGAGGCGGCCTTTCTCCTCCTCCAACGCAGCAATTTGCTGAAGCAGGCCGTCGCGTTCCTCGGCGCCTGCTTGCTGTGCCGCCTCGGCGACCGCTCACCGCGCTAAAGGCGATTCCTCGGCGCCAGAAATCGCCTTTGCATGCTCCGCCTCTAAGAGTCGGATACGTTCGTCTTTAGCGGAGTGGGCCTCCTCGGTCGCGCGAAGGGCCTCTTCGGCAGCACGCAAACGGTCCTCTGACGCCTCCCGCTCACGAGCGTAAGCTGTTTGCAGCGCCTGGCCAAGGGCGTGGGTCTGCACGATGCCGCAGTCAGCAAGATCCTATATGACGACACACTGCTAAAGGTCTAGTACTTACCCTCATTTCCGAGGCCTCCAGTGCGCCTCCTAGGAGCTCCGACCCGCATGTTAGCAGCGTCTGGCGATCCAAGTTCGCGGCCGCATTATCCCTGACCCCCCGCCACGCCCCCCAGCTCCTCCGGTCGAGGGACAAAACCCGCTAAGCTTGGGCGCGCGGCCTCCACGACGACAGTTTCGGGAGCGTCGGGCGTCCCTCCCAAAGGAATGTCCTCGCGGCCCGAAGACTGTCCGCGCCCGGGGGGCCGTGCCACTACGAAGGGACGGAACGGTCAGAGCCCTACGAGCACACCACAGGATTACGCCAAGGAGGGTGAGTTTACCTTTGGCACCAGCCGGTGGACCTCGCCGGGGTGTCCCCTCAGCCTCAAAGGGAATCGCAAGAATGCCAGCGCACCCTGAAGAAGCTGGTTCCCCAGGCTGGGGGGGCCTCTGTGTCGGAGCCTTATTCCAACAGGCTCCTGACCCCCGGTCGCCTCAGCCCAGGAGGGAGCCGCAGGGACGCCAGGCCAGGGGGCCTTTGTGTTGGAGTTGGAATCCCACAGGCCCCTAACCCTGGTCGCCACAGCGAACCCCCTCTTCGGACGAGTGGGTGATCGCGTGCGCGGCCGCTTCGCCTTCGGAGAACTAGGCGGGACTCCGCTCTAGCAACCGCGGCGAGTGACGGCTTCGCCTCAGTGACCGCCATAGGCGAAGAAGCTTCCCCCTCCCGATTGTCCGCACTGCACTCTTCGTCCTTGGCACCGCCCAAGGACCCCTCGCCTTCGTCCTCCGCACCTGCTTCCAATTCCGAATCGGCATACTTCGCCGAGTCGGAGTCGACGTCCGTCGCACTGTCGGCACCGGCAAAGCTGACAGGAGCGGCAGCCGATGCACACCAGGTGTAGCCGCGGAGGACCGAGCCCTCCGATGAGACGGCAGTCCTTTCCCCTTGACATCGTCATCTCGGCGGCAAGGTTGGCTCGGGGCCAGAGTGGCGCGCTCCGGCACGCGAATGCTTAGGGCTTCACACACACGGTTTATCCGCCTAGCTTCGCTTCCGCAGTCGAAGCTACGTGCAGGTCGTGCTCCTTGGCCATATATGGTCCAAAGAACACACCCACCGCACGCTCCGTGTCCCCCAGGAGAGGCCCTATAGGCGAGAAGAGGTGGAGTTAAAAAGGCGGAGCCCGATAGGGGAAGGGGAAAAGCAAGGCTCCACCAAGGCTTACGAGGGCTGGAGGGTCTCGGCAGCGAGGACACGGACGGACGGACATTGTCGCGCCGAAGGCCCCCAGGGGTGATGCGCCACCCATCGGCAAGCGGTGCCACGCCATACATGACGAACTCCTTGGCGAGGTCGCGCATGTTGAAGCGGGCGGTGATCCCCACAAGCCTCCGCGCCCTCCGCCTGTTCTCGTCATCGATCGGCGTGCCGGGCGTGGTATTAAACGACACCGGCTGGCCCATACACTCGAGGCCACTACCACTCGCGACACTGTGGTAAAACCACCGTTTCATCTAGTTCGGCTCTCACTTCGCCCGAGTCGAGTTGGCAAGGAAGATTTTCCCAAACGGCGATCGCAGGACGAAGTTGATGCTGCCGAAGTTGGAAAACGTCCATCTCTCAGCTTCTTCGGCTAACACCGCATGTCATGGAGAAACGCGAACAGCGAGGCGCTGGGCCAGCATGCCTCCGTACGCAGGGCCCAGCTGTACACGGCAAGGCGAGCTATCGCGTTCGGAGTCATCTGCGCCAGCTCAAGCCCGAAGGTTCGCAAGACATCACCGATAATCATGGCGGCCGGGATGCGAAGCCTGGCTTCAAAGTAAGCGACGAAGATGATCACCTCTGACTTCTCAGGGTGCGGTTCTGTCTCGTCACTGGCGGGCAATCGCACCTCACAGCGGTCCGATAGTTTCCCTTCGCGCAGAAGCAGGGCGCGGATCGTCTTCTCCGTCGCGAGCGTCAGGCTCAAGACGTGGGAACACAGACCTTCCATTTTCTCCGCCGCCACCCACCATTTGTCTACTAGCGATGACTCACACCCCTCGAGCGTGTACTCCACCTCGAGCGGCGGTGACCGCCGGGATGAGGTGCTACCGTGGGCCTGTTGAGCGCGTTCCTCGCCGTGAGCCATTGTTCTCCGAGAACTAAGCGGCGGCGGGAGCAGCACGACGGCAAAGAAGGCGAGGGCGCAAGAAAGCAAGGGACCGGAAGGTAGGAGGGCACCGACGCAGTCCCAGAAGGGGTATTTAAAGACCCCTCGGCCTCCCACACCGCCGGTAAGTGTAACCGGCGGAAGACGAACCGCTCACCTCCTCCACGATTGGCAAGCGCAATCAATGGGAGCCGACGTGGCGCAGCTGCCCATGCTCATCGTGCCCTATCAGAAACGGACGCACGACCACGGTTGTGCGCCAGCCTGACAGTGCACGACGCCCCAATCGCATCCTACCACGCGTCTGCTCCCTCGGGAATGAATGCGGGCCGCACGATGCGGCTCACCTTCCGCTCGGCGTCGGTAGCCGGCACGATTCTTGAGGCCATCAATGCAGTGACAACAGGTCATTGACCAGTCACCCCGGATTCAACTTCTGCGTGGACCCCGGCTCCAACTTTGGCTTCGACCCCGCGAAGCGGCACCTCGCTGCACCTCCACAAGTCTATGCAGTGAACCCGAAGACCACCTCCACTTCGAGCTCGTGGGATAACTCCGACGCCAACGCCAACTTAAGTTTGTGGGGTCCAGCCGCGCCTCCGACTCGGTCTCGCACACGGGAAAAGTAACCCCTTCCCTTTATATATGGTTCAGGGGGCAGATTCATACCCCGCCTCTTAACATTCTAAATATTTCGCTTTACACGGTGCATGAAATGTTATCCATAGAGCGAGGTCAGATGCAGGTTCAGCTCCATCACGTTAACTCGCCCCTGGCGGGCGAGGTCCGGAGGCGTGCAAACATCGGTCTAACCCACAACGCCATCAGAGTGACGTCCTCAAGCTGGGGGATACCATGTGGCCCTCCGACCTCCAATCCGCGCGAAGACTCCGGATCCGCTCCGATCGAACCCGCGTAGCAACGCCGAAAGCCACCTCGACTTCGAAGAACGCCCGACAGCCTCACAACCCCAACAAATGGGGATCCAACCGTCTGCGCTACCCACAATCGGGGAGTGCGAATACTGATCTACGACAAGTTTTGACTTGTTCTCCTAAATAGGCCACCTTCAGTCCATCAACATTCTTTGATAGTAGCGCCAATTGGTGAGATCAAAGAACACAGATGAACCAAAGCATGCCTACTTACGAGAACAGGTCAAACCTTGTCGCCACTTGCAGGAACGCGGCCCGCCCAAGCAAAGAGCAACAAAGCGAGCAGCCAGGGATGCGGAAGGGCGATGTGGCGGTAGCGGCATATATATATATATATATATATATATATATATATATCCAACTCCCCCCGCCCGAAAACGGCTAAACCGGCAGAAGTTCAACCGGCAGAAGATCAATCGGCGGAACATCAACCGGTGAGAGGTGAGGCGTCACGGTCGAGTGTGCGCCCAACGCACCTGTCCCGCCATGCCGCGTGTCCCGGATAGACGCATACAGTGCCCGGCGCTCGCCGCCTGGTCGCGTGCGCATGCACGCCTCCCCCAAGGCGGCCCCCAGACAGCGCACAATGCCCTAGTAAAGCTTCGCCACGTGTCCCGACGCCTCGAGAAATGCGGGTCGAAGAGGCCCCATCGGCACGATACGACCCTCGTTGCCATTAAGACACCCTCGTCGGGGCGACGACCATCGGGCTGTACGTCGACTCACCCAGACGACTCCGCGGCATCCCCGACTCCACGACTGAAAGACCCCGAAGCCGAAGACGACCTCGGTAACCAGCTCGACTCCATATCCTCGGTGCGAAGTTAGGCTGCACTAGCAAATAAGAATTCTGCCCAAGGTCACTGAAGGTCACATGCTGCAGGGGGCCAAATGGCTCAACAACATAGTTTCGGCCCGTGAAGCTCTTCACCATGAGAGGCTCCTGTTGTAGGGGTGTCCCCCACCTAAGCCCAGCCGGCCTGTTAGAAGGCTGTAAGGCCCAAAACAGGACATGTATAATGACATACATGCCCTTGAGAGGGATACCTGAATGTAAGGGTATTATTGTAAAACACTTCCCATGTGAATATATATACCATCCAGGCCATGGGGTAAACCCTAAGCATTGCTCACCTAACTCTCCACTACCATACCACTCTCTCTCTCTCTCTCTCTGTTTGGTCTGTAACCACAACAACATCCTCTTTGAGATTATGGGCCATGCTAATGATTTGTCCAGGATAGAGGAGGAATTAGAGAGGGCAATGACAATCTTCATAGCATTAGACAACTCAGCCGCTGAACCTCCAACTCTAAAAGTAGAAGAGGAAACATATAAATCTCATAAGACCAAGATCTAGGAATCTCTTTTTTTAGACTTTTTGTAATAAATTTAACTTGAATTTGTCTTTTGTAAAAGAGAATGGTCACACTTATCTATTCTAGTTGATCAGTAGCTTCTGTAGTTCATATGACAAAGGACAAAACACAGACGGCTGTAAATAAAATCGTCCATTATAGTTTCATAGACAGTTCTAACTAAAAGTCGTATGTGATAATTGCATACATCACAGACGGTTCTTAACAAGAACCGACTATGATATTACATTTTCACAGACGGTTTTTAGCCCTGGTAGCAACACAGATGATCTCTAAACTAAAATCGTCTATGATTGTATTTAATACAGATGGTTTTGGGGAACCGTCTGTGATGTGGCGTCCATTATTAGGCTTTTTGTACTAGTGATGGCAACCTATACGACTCAATTTCCAACACAATCATGAGCTCAGTCTCCCAGGAGAGTCAAGGTTCTTGCAGTCACACAAAAATATGTCAGATGCAGAAAAGAAATTATAAGGACACTCAACTCAATGCAAATACCAAATAGAAAGATAATTGCCATATTGTCATTTCTGAGAGGATGCCTGTCAGCTGTAACATTCACTAAGAAGCGCGTGAGCAACTTGAGAACATCAATGAGAAAAGAATTAAATCAAAATGATATGATGCAAGTGCTTGCATTCTTCTCATAGAGGTAGTTGAAGGATCCTATGTTCTTCTATACATTCCAAGCATAGTGAAAAACATCTTCTAGTTAGACGCGAATTGCAGGAGGTGTTATGACCAATATGGAGATTGTGTGAGCTTTGACACAACATATAGAACAAACAAATACAACTTACCTTTTGCACCATTTGTTGGCATTAGTGGACATGGTGATAATTGCTTATTTGGGTGTGCATTTCTACAGGATGAAACCATAGAAACATTCACACGACTATTTAGAATATTCCTAACTTGCATGGGAGGCAAAGCACCAATTAGTGTTATCATTGACCAAGACATTACCATGAAAATAGCAATAGGAAAAGTTTTCCCAGAAACAAACCATAGAAATTGCTTATTTCACATTCAGAAGAAGGCACAAGAGAAAGTAGGAACATGTTTTAGAAGAATCCCAGGTTTGCATGATGAATTCACGGATGTACTAAACAACTCTCTTACAGAAATAGAGTTTGAGAATCCATGGGTGGAAATGATTAGAAAATATCAAATTAAGAACATCAAGTACTTTCAAGACATGTGGAATACAAGGAAGAGGTTTGTACCTGTTTATTTCGAGCAACAGTTGTACCCTTTCATCCAAACGACTGCAAGAAGTGAAGGCACTTAGTTTTCAAAGATAATGTTGCATCAACGTAAAGCATAATAATTTTCCTTAGAGAGTATCACAGAATAGTTGACACAATTGAAGAAAAGTAGAAACAACAGGACTCAGTCATAAGAGGGACAAAACTATCATACTAGTCTGAATCTTACTTTGAAAGACAAGCTACGAGATTGTACAACAGAGCTATATTCTACAGGTTCCTGCAAGAATCGAAAGGAACAACAAAGCTAAACATGGAGGAAAGAGAACTGGATAAAACGTATGAAGTTTTCATATCAGAAATGCACGCGATGTGGGAATTTAGACCAAGAAGATATATAGTGAAGATTGATAAACAAAATGAACAATGTAGCTGCATATGTGCAAAGTTTCAAAAAAATGGCATTCTGTGTATGCACGCACTCAAAGTGCTAATTCAAATGAACATCACTGAACTCCTAGAAAGATATTTCTTTGATAGATGGAAACCAAAAGAAAAGAAGCATATTAGAGGTCATGATTACAACATTCCAAAAGGCCTAGGTGGTGAAAATAGTCAACTAAGATTCAATATTTTGTAAATCAGCTAAGCACCTAATCAAATTATAGATAATAAATCAGCTAGCTCTTTCCAAAAACAAAACCGCCCAAAATAGTCAACTAAGATTCAATATTTTGTCTAGGAACATGGTAGATTTGGCGCCTCAAGGATCAAAGACAGCAGAGAAGTATGCTTACATATTGAAGGAAATGGATATGCTTGAACAAGAACTTGAAAGCATCCTATCAACAGAAGCAGTAACAACAGATAAACACTACAAAAAAATAAAAAAAGAAAAACACATTAATATAGAAACGAACATACAACAACACGCATATAACATCTATCTAGTATACTTCCCATTTACCAATGAACATTCAAAACCATAGCACCTTAAGTCACAACAGAAAACAAACAACACATAAGTAACATCTGTCCAATATACTTCCCATTCACCAAGTATTTCTATATCTAGCCTACTAGTATTTATAATACTTCAGGAGCTACACAATAGTAGTACGAGCATATTTGTGATTACTAGCAACATTAACCTACAAAATCACATGCAGATAATCTTGGAAAAAATCACATCTATAATCTTGGAAAAAATCACATCTATCCAGCATATTTGCCATGCATCTACAATTAGAAACACATATGATACGTGAAAAAAACCATTGTCAATAGTACAAAAGCAAAAATTTGGAAGAAAATTTAAAACAATATGTACAATACAAGTAATTACCCGAGGTTCAAAATGACTCACTAGACTTTTAGCATCCTCCAACTAGTTATGCGTGCTAAAAATTATTTCATTAGCTATTTTGGCCCTGATATTAGCAATGTCCATACGGGAGAACTTATCCCTAAGCTGTAGTCGAGGACTCTAAAGCTCCGTAAACTTTAGGATGAACACTCCACTATCAGAACTGACCAAATAAAATAAACAAAAAGAATGAGTGAACTATCATTCTTGTGTTTGCACACAAGAAAATACAAAACGAAATATCACAGAACTAACTACTAAAACATTAGAAGGCAACAACACTAAAGCACCTTTGCAGCTAGAGAAAAGAAAAACCAGATTGGACAAAACAAATGTTCTGTACTATGAAATATGTAGAAAAATATTGTAAACCTTTCTAATAAAAGTCTGCCCAATTGGATATCAACATATTGCAGTCTTATAAGTATGAAAATGTGCATAAATGTAAATTACAAAATATGCAAATTACACTCCATGTGCTACGGGATAGGAACCCAGGCACATATATTACTGTGAAAGACAAGCCATCCAGAAGACCGCCAGGTTTTATGGTTTTGAAAAAGGCCTTCTTAGCCTTTGGTGCCTGCATCGATGCTTTTAGGCATATGTTACCTGTGATCTCAGTCGATGGAATGTTTCTAGTAGGGACAACAATTAGATTCTGCCAATGGCCATTGTAATTATCGAAAGTAAGAATTTCGATAGCTAGTTGTGGTTGCTTCGACATCTAAAGGAGGGAGTAGTTGGGGCATGTCCTGATGTCTATATAATCCATGATCGCCACCCTAGAATGGTGAAGGCCATAAGAAAACATCAGTAAGACATAGAGGATCTGTTCCCTTAGCCAAACATGAGGAACAGATGGTGCATTCGCCATCTAGGGGCCAACTTCTTCAAGCAGTTCCCGTTGCAATTGTTGATGAAGCTGTTTAAGAGGCTGGCTATGCAAAACCAATAGCGTAAATTTGATACGCTATGGGAGATGTTGGAGGAGCACACCAGAAAACACGTTGTCAAGATGAACAAGCGTCCACCCATTCCTAGAGCAGCACAACTCGAACGCCTCGCATTATTACTGGAGCTTGACCCTCCCGGTGTGACTCAGAGGACATTAAGGAACATCAAGTACTTCTCCCATTGGATTGAGGCCAAGCAATTGGAGAAGTAGTCCTTTTTGCATGACACGGACAGTGCGAGGTATGGTATAATGACCACTAACTTTGCAGAGGTGTACAACTGGGTTCTTAGGGGCCTCCATTCTCAGCCTCTTTTCACCATCATGGAAGACGCCCTACAAGGTATAATCAGATATTTCAGGAAAAGGCATGTAAATACGGCACTTCATGCAACCAACCAACATACACTGTACAGCTCGAAAATTACAGCATACATGTAGGCTAAGACCAAGAAGGGTCGGTCACACACGGTATTCGTGGTGGGCAATATGGAACATCTGCTCACTCTCTTGTTACCCACGAGGTGTGCCTTGGAAATCATGTGAACGAACCTAGCTGCACATACAATAAGCCAAAGCTCCTTCACAAGTCATGCTCTCATGTCCTTGTCACATCTAGGACTATCAACATGGTACTTCATGAAGGAGTGGGTGCTGTAGGCATGGTGTGGTGAGCTAAAAGGCTTTAGGTTGTGGGTAACTTTGCCATATCAGATATTGCATAGAAGGCTTGGATTCCGGATCTTGACCTATTGAAGGGTGGAAAGAGCCGTCAGCAGAGTCATCGCATTAGGAATGATATGGACGAAGGGAACACTTGAGCGGCAGGTAGATGTTGCGACCACTGTTGCTAGGAAGGCCACACCATGAAAAGTTGCAAGGTGCCTGCCGACGAGTAGGAACACCGATGTGAAGTGCAGCACCACTTGTTTTGTGTGTAGTGGTATTAAGATCAATAATGGTATTATGTTGTAACTTCATTTGCAAATTTTAACTTCATTTGTAGTGTCAATCCGTTGTCATTAACAATGTAGGGGAAGTGCATGACGAATGGCTCCCTTTTATAGCCTAAACTCTCCGCTCCTTTGCCACCAAACGACCACTTCTTTGGCGCCAGTAAGCAGGCATTTTGCGAGGGCAAAACAGACTTTTTGCATCCCTAATAGAAGACACATAATGGTCAGTACGAGTGACTATAGATAGTTGAAGTTCCAGTAAACCCAGAGAGGCAACTTTTGTGCAGCGTCCCGACTCGATCAAACAAGACAACCTTGTGCAATGACAAGACCAAATAAGACAGCCTTGCGCAGTGGCAAGACTAAACGAGACAGCCTTGCGCAATGCAAGACCAAATGACACAGCCTTGTGCAGTGGCAAGACCAAACGAGACAACCTTGCGTAGTGATAAGACCAAATAGTGTAGCTTTATACAACGATGTGATGCTACACTGGTCTACAAATTGTCCGGCATGTCACTGCCTCGTAGACGCAAATTTTTTCAAACCGAATTGGACTTGTCAAGCATACACTACGTTACCTTAGCCTATAAGTACTACCCTCTTTGTAGCGTGTTTTCCTGCACCATGACTGCAATGCTACATTGCTAGTATGGAGAAGCAATAGGTGGTGATCACCCGACTCGCAAAGTCTGCTGCAGCTCAGGACAAACAAGCGTAGCATACTAGGAGGCCATCTCACCAGAGTAAAGCCCCCCGTACTTTTAACCCCAACCCATACCTCAACGTTCCCAGCGAACATTCGCCATAAGACCGACCCGTGGGGGAGATGTCCTCCCTTTGCTGGTGTAGGGACGCATGTAAGTTCTTCAAGTCCAAGGAATGGTTGAGCTTGGAAATGCATTACTAGGGTTATGGTAACTACGCTTGGGACTATCTCGACCGACGTTGGGACACGGCCTGCTATCGGTAGCCGATAAGGACGGGTTACAGTACATTCCCCTACTAGTTCTCTTCTATGGTATGCACTAACAAGCTCTCCCCTCTTCTCGTAATCTCTGGATCCGCTATGCATTTACCGCAAATCGATTAACTAGGAGATCCACCCGCACGACCAGTGGACTCTAGACTGCGAGGAGTGGGACACCCAACGGCACGCAAGAGGATAGAGGAGCGGTGACACAGTGAAGATCGAAGCGAGCATATCTGACGGGAGACACAAGCTCATTTGGAGGCGTGCAAGCACACGAAGCGTGAGGCTCGTGGGGAAAAGCGCGAGAGAAAGTGCAAACCGGCGGCCAAGGCTAGGGCCACCAGCGAGGACTATAACACCGACCTCGGGAGGAAGGGCAAATGGCCACGTTCCACGTTGTAGTTCGACCCTCTTAGTCTATGTGTCCCATGTATTTCTAATTCTCTAAAGGCATATGTGTATCATCCTTAGTTCATTGGCCTGTGTAACATATAACTCCCTTATCGGATTAACTGTTGTGTTATTATTGTTACGCTATTTATCCAAAATTCTCCCCCGTATATGAATTTCCTGTTGCATCGCAGTATCACTTACCTTTCTACTTACGAATCATTGCCACCTCAATCGTCCTCACAAAATTCTTTAGAAATTTATCGCATTACAAAACATACGATGATCACAAAATATTATTGCAAGTCTAATAAGTTTCGTATTCTTGAGAATCTACGAAAATCACAAATAGACCAACCTACATTGTCTACCCTTTTATTTTAAAAAAATAACACCCTACAAACAAGATTTGCTAAATATATTATCTACAAAAATTACCATTTACTCACCCACAATTATTTCCATTGGATTAATAAAATAAAAATATTATTATTTTAAATTGTCCAACCGTTAAACGACTAGGGCTAAGTCACTCAACCAAATTAAGCGACTAGTGCCTAGACGCTCAATGGTTGGGCGACTTGGCCATGTGTCACTCAACAGTTGGGCGACTAGTCTATGTCGTCTAACTATAAAGCGACAGATGGTTATTACTGAAAAAAGATAGGCAAGATGTCGCGCCGGCTTATGGTGCGTATATACTATCCTGATAATGCTAGAGATGAACAGTTTCCCAAATGTGATCGTAACATAGCATCACTAGTAAGTTTCCCAACCAAAGGTGACAATGGCAGCATGGCATTCAATTTTAACAAGGAGGGAAATACTCAATTGAGGTGATAACTACCAATTACAAGGTTTGTATAAAAGTAGCGATGCAATGTAATTTAAAACAAAATATTTAAATAATAGATTGCAAACTGGGTTCAACATGATCAAAGGACACGACTTGCCTTGGCCTTGCTCAGTTGACGGATCTTGATCTTCAAACCCTGCTTCGGCTCCTTCGAAAACGTGATCTAACGAGAGAGAAAACGGAACGAAAACACAAAACAAGATCAAATAAAATTCAAATGAACTCTAAAAACTTTCAAACCTGAACCAAAAGGTAGAGCTCAATTTTAGATTAATTTAGGAAAAAGAATCGGGTCAATCGGAGCTAGGACGAGGGAGAACGGGGCTCTGGAAAATCTGGTTTTAGGAAAAAGGCTGAAAATCGGAAAAGGCACTGTGCTGTGGACCGGGTGCACGGGAGAACGGGTCTACGGTGGGCTCGGCTCACGAAACAGTGCGGGCGGCGGCTGCTGACGCGGGCGGCAGAGGCTGACGTGGCGGCGACACGTGGCTGCCACGTCAGATAGGGCTGACGTGGACGGTGATGTGGCTAGGGCTGACGCGGCGCATGCGGGGCGGCGGCGGCGGTCGATCGGACGGCTCTAGGGCGTCCACGCGGCGCGATCTGGGCCTTTGGCTCAGATCTGGATGGGCGGCGGGGATGAGGCGGCGCGGGAGGCGGGAGTCGGCCGATGGCCGACGCGTGGCGGGCGCGGGGACCGGGGGGTCGCGGGGCGCGTGCGCGGGCGCGGGCGTTCGCTGGCGGCGTGGTGCGCGGCCGGCGACCGAGGAGGCGCGGACGTCCGGGCGGCGGCCTGGGCCGACGGCGGAGTGCGACAGCGGTGGCGACAGCGAGGGCAGCGCACGGCGGCGGCGGCTAGGGTTAGGCCGGCGGGGCTCACCGGCTACGGCGGCGACGGCGGCGGAGACGGCGGCGTCGGCGACGGCCTGGCCGACGACGAAGGCGACGGCGGCGGAGACGGCGCACGGCAAGCGACGGCGGCGGCGCACGGGCGAGAGACGGCGGCGGCGCGGCGAGGTACGCGAACCGAGGCGGCCGCGTGCAATAAATACCCGGTGGCGAGGGCTGACGTGGCACGGACGCCGAGTCCCGGCCGGATACGCCTCTGACAGGTGGGCCCCACCTGTCAGCGACACGGGAGAGGGAGCGGCCGAGATGACGCGCTGGCGAGAGGAGCGCCTGGATGGCTGACACGTGTCGGCCATCGGGCGGCTCTAGGCAAGCGCGGGCGCGCGCGGATGCGCGCCGCGTGGCGCGGGCGAGGCGCAGCTGGGCCGGCGGGTGAGCGGCTGGGCCGGTCGGTTGGGCCAGGCCGGTTCGGTGGGCTTCGGCCCACCCGCCGGTTTGGCTTTTCTTTTTCTTTTCTTTTTCCAGAAATTCAAATAAAGACCTTTGAGCTCTAGAAAATAGAAAATAAATCTGAAAAAATCACCAAAAAATCCAGAAAATTCCTTGAGACTCAGGGAACTCAAATAAAATAAACTTGGCAAATGTTAATGTTTAATTTAATCATATTAAATCTAAATATATTTTGAAAATTCCTTTTAAGCTTTAATTAATTCCAGAAAATTCAAATGGTGAATTTTATTTTAAAAGCTTAAAAAGGCTCTGAAAATCAGGATGTTACAAACCTCCCCCCTTAAACGGAATCTCGACCCCGAGATTCAGGCTTACTAAAAGAATAGGTTACCAGGTGCGACGTTGGAGACGACGTGGTTCAAGCTTCCCCTTGCAACGTTCTGAGGTATCTGGGCTCCCTGACTTGACGATGTTCCACGGCTTGCTCCTGGGGTCTTTGTAGGGGTACTTCCAAGGTTGAACGGAATTGGCGTGATTCCTTGACGCTTTTGCGGGCAATTGCGAGCAAAATGACCTGGCTCTTTGCACTTGAAACAATTAGATGAAATTATTGGGCTTCTGTCACTCTGAGGTTGACCGCTGACATTGATAGGGCGTGGTCCCGAAACTTCATGATGAGGCATTGGAGCTGGAGTCTTGAAATCTGACTGCTGCGGTACCCGAGCTGGCTGGTAAGTGCTGAAACGCTGCCTCTGAGCCTGGTGAGACTGAAATCCCTGCTGAGCCATCCTCCTCTTGCGAGTCTCCTCGAGCTCGCGGCGACTGTCCTCAATTAGGATGACCTTATCCACCATCTGCTGAAAGCTGGCATAGTCGTTGCCCACAACCTGCACCTTCAATCCTGGATTCAAGCCTTTCCGGAACCTCTTCTGACGGTCTTCATCTGTGGCTACGTCCTCGGTTGCATAGCGAGCTAGCTGAGTGAATTTATTGAGGTATTCACTCACTAACATGTTCTTCTGCTGCAACTCACGGAACTCCTCCTTCTTCATGTCCATAACCCCATCCAGGACGTGGGCGTTACGGAAAGCGGTGGAGAACTCGTCCCAAGTAATGCTGTTCTGGTCCTCGTGGGCGTCACAGTAGTTCTCCCACCACTCTGCTGCAGGTCCCTCTAGCTGGTGTGCTGCATACAGCACTCTCTCCCTGTCTGTGCACTGGGCCAAGTTCAGCTTTTTCCCTACTGAACGGATCCAGTCGTCTGCCTCCAAAGGCTCTGAAGAACTGGAGTAGGTAGGCGGCCTCGTCCTCATAAATTCTGCAAAGCGGGACTGATGGTGGGCGGCCTGAGGTGCTGCTACCCCTGGGTGCTGACGCTGAGCCATATTGTTCATATTCTGCATCATTGCTTGCATCATCTGAGTCTGGGCCATCAGGAACTGACTGAGAGCGGGGTCCAGGGTCGGCGGAACTGCCTGGGGTGGCTGAGTGGAACTGTTCCCTGGGTTCTGGTTTGTCTGCTCACGACCTGTGGAGTTCCTGGTTTCAACCATCTTGCGGCTGCTCTGAAAAGAAAGATCATCTGCTGAGAACTGACTTCTGAGGGCTCAATAGGTAAGAGGGAAAAGCAAAGGAAAACGGTAAACTCGTCTAAGGGGAATATCTAATGGCAACCTAAACTAAGCAGACACTTAGCCGAAAAGGCTAACAAAAGAAGCAATAAACTCCACAAAAAGACTTTTGACATGACTGCATCATAATGCTGGGAGCAAAACTGCAGCTCACATCACACCCAACGGCAAATAAGAAGCAAAACGTTCTACACGATGCTAAAACTATAACAGGGTTCAAATCTAACGGCTCCTAATCTTCTCGGAAATCTCCAATCTTTTCTTGACACATTGGGGTGCTTCCTTGATCCAAACTTTACCGCACAACTTGAAGAATTCCATACCAACTTTCACTTTGATGGAGGAATATTCGGACATCTATGGACATTATAGGGATAAGAAGTCACATTGAGTTTCGAAAACAAGTTCTCAGAGGAGACAAGGAGCAAGAATCCTAAGAATGAGGTAAGAATAAAGAATTACTAGTCAATCATTTGGTTGATTTGATTTAGAAAATAAATTTTGAAATATTTTCTAATTCGACTACTCTAACTAGGGCTTCGTCCTGCAGTCGATTTGGCTCTGATACCATCTCTGTAGAGACCCGAATATGCAAATCCGGACTCTCTGTGTATACTGCACTAGTCCAGGATCACGCTAGTGCACACAGTCAAACATTGAGGTAATCATCACCACAATCACGATATTAAATAAGGAAAACTCAAATTAATACTCAATATTCAAAAGTGAGACCTTATGGTCAAGCTTACAATCTCAATAGCCTTAGGGGCTTAACAAAAATAGCAGCGGAAAATCCAAAATAAAACGTAGTGGCCAATCGACATGCCCACGGGCAATCGAGTGGGGAGCGAAGCCTAGAACGCGTAGTCGTCGAAGAACTCGCCTCCTGGAACATCCTGCTGGTAGTACTCCTCATCCTCAACTGATCAACATAGGCGCAAAGCCGTGAGTACATTGGTACTCAGCAAGCCGTTTGTAACAAATGATGCAATATAGAATGCAAGGCTTACCAATGGAAGGCTGAAAGGGTTAATTTGCATAAAACAGCATTTGAAATTACCATACATAGATTGAAGGCAAATTGTAAATAAGACAATAATGAATAATCAAAGGAATTGAAGTAACCACTTATGGATCTCCCATCCATAAGCTAAACCAACCACTTAAGGACCTCCCAACCAACAGTGAATTAACCACCCACTGTCCAAAACTTTTTAGAAATAACTATACCTCGTGTGAAATCACCGAGCATTGTCCATGACCGAGGACACGGCTATTCGAATAGTTTTACACTCTGCAGAGGTTGCACAACTGTACCCACACGATGTGATTAGCCTCGCGCTAAGGAAATCACAACAAAGCCTTTACAATGTTCAATTCCAACCCAATCCCGCTCGCTAGGGTTTCGCATCACACCCCCCCTTGCGCCTCATGGAAATCAGCAACCATGTTCATCCCAGCGAGATTGAAATTGAAACATCCCAAATTAATCAGCCAGGTCTGTCCCATACCAGACATGTGGTTTGCACGGTAAGACTCAGATCAATGGCGCACAAAGTTAAGTCCTTAAGTGTTCTCGGGCGAAACTACCACATCCATCGAAGTGCTCCAACACTTCCCCCTTTACTGCACGATCACTCGCCCGAGTAGAAACCAATTTTGTATAACCACCGCCCATGACGCACCAACGTCACGGCACAAATTTTATAACAGTGGCACCAACCACGATTCAATATATCATTAAGTCAAATTAATCAATCACATGTGATGATGAATCCAAACGATACTAAAAGCATGGCTAAGCATACTAATCGTACCATCCCAAATGTGATCGTAACATAGCATCACTAGTAAGTTTCCCAACCTATGGTGACAATGGCAGCATGGCATTCAAGTTTAACAAGGAGGGAAATACTCAATTGAGGTGATAACTACCAATTACAAGGTTTGTATAAAAGTAGCGATGCAATGTAATTTAAAACAAAATATTTAAATAATAGATTGCAAACTGGGTTCAACATGATCAAAGGACACGACTTGCCTTGGCCTTGCTCAGTTGACGGATCTTGATCTTCAAACCCTGCTTCGGCTCCTTCGAAAACGTGATCTAACGAGAGAGAAAACGGAACGAAAACACAAAACAAGATCAAATAAAATTCAAATGAACTCTAAAAACTTTCAAACCTGAACCAAAAGGTAGAGCTCAATTTTAGATTAATTTAGGAAAAAGAATCGGGTCAATCGGAGCTAGGACGAGGGAGAACGGGGCTCTGGAAAATCTGGTTTTAGGAAAAAGGCTGAAAATCGGAAAAGGCACTGTGCTGTGGACCGGGTGCACGGGAGAACGGGTCTACGGTGGGCTCGGCTCACGAAACAGTGCGGGCGGCGGCTGCTGACGCGGGCGGCAGAGGCTGACGTGGCGGCGACACGTGGCTGCCACGTCAGATAGGGCTGACGTGGACGGTGATGTGGCTAGGGCTGACGCGGCGCATGCGGGGTGGCGGCGGCGGTCGATCGGACGGCTCTAGGGCGTCCACGCGGCGCGATCTGGGCCTTTGGCTCAGATCTGGATGGGCGGCGGGGATGAGGCGGCGCGGGAGGCGGGAGTCGGCCGATGGCCGACGCGTGGCGGGCGCGGGGACCGGGGGGTCGCGGGGCGCGTGCGCGGGCGCGGGCGTTCGCTGGCGGCGTGGTGCGCGGCCGGCGACCGAGGAGGCGCGGACGTCCGGGCGGCGGCCTGGGCCGACGGCGGAGTGCGGGCAGCGGCGGCGACAGCGAGGGCAGCGCACGGCGGCGGCGGCTAGGGTTAGGCCGGCGGGGCTCACCGGCTACGGCGGCGACGGCGGCGGAGACGGCGGCGTCGGCGACGGCCTGGCCGACGACGAAGGCGACGGCGGCGGAGACGGCGCACGGCAAGCGACGGCGGCGGCGCACGGGCGAGAGACTGAGTGGCACGGACGCCGAGTCCCGTCCGGATACGCCTCTGACAGGTGGGCCCCACCTGTCAGCGACACGGGAGAGGGAGCGGCCGAGATGACGCGCTGGCGAGAGGAGCGCCTGGATGGCTGACACGTGTCGGCCATCGGGCGGCTCAAGGCAGGCGCGGGCGCGCGCGGATGCGCGCCGTGTGGCGCGGGCGAGGCGCAGCTGGGCCGGCGGGTGAGCGGCTGGGCCGGTCGGCTGGGCCAGGCCGGTTCGGTGGGCTTCGGCCCACCCGCCGGTTTGGCTTTTCTTTTTCTTTTCTTTTTCCAGAAATTCAAATAAAGACCTTTGAGCTCTAGAAAATAGAAAATAAATCCGAAAAAATCACCAAAAAATCCAGAAAATTCCTTGAGACTGAGGGAACTCAAATAAAATAAACTTGGCAAATGTTAATGTTTAATTTAATCATATTAAATCTAAATATATTCTGAAAATTCCTTTTAAGCTTTAATTAATTCCAGAAAATTCAAATGGTGAATTTTATTTTAAAAGCTTCAAAAAGGCTCTGAAAATCAGGATGTTACAGGCTTATGGTGCGTATATACTATCCTGATAATGCTAGAGATGAACAGTTTCCAGGGTAGGCATGGACGATCCTTGTGGCTGGCAACATGTCTGTCGGATCCTGGAGTAACGACTCCGAAATCCTCTGTGTATATCGCACTAGTCCAGGAACAGCTAGTGCACACAGCAGAACAAAGATACATACGAACGCAAATGACCAAATATATTAAGCAAATGAGTACGGCCTTATGGCCAAGTCTTACATTGATAAAACAAATAGAGGAAATAAACAGCGGAAAATAAAAGGATAATTGGCGAAGCCTAACGGCCTGCCCACAGGCAGACGACTGCAAGACACGTCCTACTCGTCCTAATCCTCACCATAGTCGTAGACATTCTCCTCTATTATGATATAGCAAGGTGAGTACAAACTTGTACTCCGCAAGTCACACGGAAAATGCAACATAATGATAAGGGCCACAAAGGAAGGCATATAGGGTCATTTGCGCCTAAAACAACATTTGATGAAATACAAAAAATAGATTAAAAATGCTGAATTTCGTACGATAAATAAAAACAATATGGTAATCGAAAATTTACACCGTTAGTGCAGGCTCCGACCATACACTAACCTATCCACGGGAATCCCTCCCGGACCATCTTTCCCAAATACATCCCGCATGGATTCCATCCATCCACACGTTTTCCATACACTCATGGATTCCATCCATCCGTAAGGTTTTTGAAAAGCATTTTGTAAAACAAAGTCTAATCCATGAAAAACTCTTGCCTAGCATGCCCGTAACCGTGGGCACGGCTATCCAGGATAGATTATACACTCTGCAGAGGTTGTACAGCTTTACCCACAATATATGATGTCCTATCCAGGATAGATTATACACTCTGCAGAGGTTGTACAGCTTTACCCACAATATATGATGTCCTCATTATGTCGGCCAATACACGCTTCCTTAGGTGTACGACTGAGTAATCATAACAAGGCCTTTACAATGTGAAGCTGTCAACTTGGTCAAGCCAACTCTAAGGTTTCACCCCAGTAAGGAATCCACCAGACTGTGACCCCCTCTTGAGCCTAAGTGAGACTTTTCATGGCTACAACCACGCTCACCCAAGTGGGACTTCGCATGGCACCAACCACGCCCACTTTCAACCTACGACTTAACTCAGGTTGGGACTCCGCAAATTATTCAGCCAGGGCTGTCCCATACCAGCCATGTGATAGTACGATAGGGCTTTGCAACAGTGGCTCACAGACCGGTCCTTAGTTGACTTAGGCTCAACCACGTACCCCCGTGCACGACAGTCAACCCTACGGCTACAACCAACAGAGCATGCCTGCACCCACCATCTAACCATTAACCTAAGTCTAAACCAGATTTTATATTTTGTTTTGAAATAATTTTGTAATCATTCTTGACTCACAGAAGTCAAAAATACTTTCCAGAAGCTTGTCATTTTATGTGAAAAAGGGTCCCAAACCTAGGTTATAACTATGCAGAGCTAAGCATTTACTAATAAAATTTCTCTAGCCATTCTAGTGAACCAACTAGAGTTTTGTTCTATGGTTACAAGGTACCAAGGGATTCAACATCTAAATGATAAAACTAAAGTAGGCAATAACTAGAATTAAATATGAATTTAAAGTATATGGAATAAAATTAAGCATGCAACATAATTTAAAATAAAATAATTTTATTTGCAAACTGGGTACAACATGGTCAAGGAGTGTGACTTGCCTTGCTCCTCGAATTGGTGAGATCTGTGGTCGGGGAAATCTTCGGAATCGTCGTAGTCTACATGTGAAAATAACCCACCAAACTCAAAATAAATTCAAATTAAGGCCAGGAATGTATAGAGGGGAATTTTTGATGAATTTAGAAATTTGAATGGGCTCAATCGGAGTTAGGATGAGGAAGAACGGGCTCCGAGAAATTTAAAATCAGGGAAAAGAATAAAAGGAATTTTTGGAATTATTTTTCTAAAGGAAATTGGGAATTATGACGTCAGCAATAAATTTAATTTCGGCCGAATTAATATTCCACGGGAAATTCTGAATTATTGTGCCAGCATGACGACATCTATGGGCCGGGCTGACTGACATGTGGGCCTTGGTCCATAGACCAGGTCCACGGGAGGAGGTGCCGGCTGAGGTGGCAGGGGAAGGCAGGTTGGCGCTGACGGGGCGGTTGGCACGGAGGCGGCGTCGACATGGCATCGCGTGGCTGCCACGCCACCTGCCACGTGTGCACAGTGGCAGCGCCGACTGGTGGCGCACATGGGCGGCGTGTTCGCGAAAAGAGGGGGAGGCGGGTGCGGATGGCTTGCGGCGTGTGGGCGAGAAAGGGGGAGAGTTGACCGGAAAGGGCGGGGGCGGTTGCGGGTGGCAGCGGCGCGAGGAAGGAGACGGCGCGGGTAGGGGACGGGCCTGACAAGCCGGGCCCGCGGCGCAGCGAGAGAGAGAAGGGAGGGAGATGCGGGCGGCCGGCGCGATCGGACGGTCGGGAGAGGAGAGGAAAAGGGCAGTCGGATAGGGATCGGGTGGCCGGGGGAAAAGGGAGAGGCGGATGGCCGAGATGGGTCGGGCCGCACACGTGGCGAGCGGGGAGGGCAGGAAGGCGGGATGGGGTGATGGCCGGGTAGTGTCGACGTGGACGGTGTCTGGCCGTCCACGTGTCGGCCAGAGGGCGTGGAGGGGTTTTTTTTTATAATTTTGAATTTTGATTTCTAATTTCCAGAAAACCCAAGAAAAGATATCTAAGCCTAAAAAGTAGCAGAAAACTCCAAATAAATCCCAGAAAATTCCTATAAATCTAGAAAAATGCAAGGAACTAAAATAAAATTATTTAAACTTATTTTGATCATACTTTCTCCCAATATTAATATCTTTTAATCAGGGCAAAAATCAAAAGAAAGATTTTAAAATTTCAGAAAAATGAAATAAAATAAAAAGAAAATTTGGAATGTCACCATGTCGGTTGGATTTCATGCCGTTCAATAGTGTTATGATTTTTTGGCTGAAATGATATTATAATGGTTGTTAATTTTTTTTAAAGTATTCAATTAAAATAAATAAATAAAAATAGAAAAATAAAAATATAGACAATGCAAAAAAATTAAAAAATCTATGTTAATAAATCAACTTGTTTTAAATAGATTTTGACATCTGAAGATAGCAACTGTTTAGAATAAGGGCCATAGGGCTTTAGCCAAACCAAAACGTCCTTTTGGCCACGTTGTGATTGGACTCTTGTGTACGTCTTGTTTTGGCCATTGCAACCAAGGACACCAGTGCTGTGCATATTTCATGTTTTTTTTACTGGGGTTGTTTGTTTGAGCTAATGTGGCCAGATCGTTGAGAAAGGAGATTGCACGAAAAATTAGGGATGTCAGCGGATCTTACACAGATCGAATAGTCTGAATATTGAATATAGATGCTAGATAAAACGAAAAATAAAGATATAATTAATATGTTTTTAAGTTTTATTGTATTAAGTATGAATCTAATAGTTTAGCTATGAATATCGGATAATCTAGGGTGGTGCTCACTAGGGCATTTTTTTGTGGCTTATTGCTGAAAAGCACTATAGCTGGCTGAAAAAACACTGTTGTTGACAGAGGCTTATTTAGCATAATTAAATTTGAAAAAATATAAAAATATAAAAAATATGTTAGTCTATTACATATAATGCAAACAAATATGAAAAAAAACCGGTAAAAAAGCTCAACAAAAAAATTAAAAGTTCAAAAAAAGATAAAATTTATAAACAGTGAAAATAAGCCGGAAGATGAGATGGACACCCTACGAAAGAACTACTGTGCCCTTTCTCCTTTTGACCATTACGCCGATGGATCCGTAACTGATTTTTAGTGTTGGCGCTATGTTGTAGTTTGGTTGTGCCTTTTCTCCTTTTGACCATTATGCTGATGGATCCGTAACTGATTTTTTGTGTTGGCGCTATGTTGTAGTTTGGTCCTACGGCAATTGCAGGTTGATCTTCCACCACAAGTGGTTCGGTTCAGTATCCTTCCACTAATCACGAGTAATAGTGGCTGCCTGGGTATCGGAACCGGGGCCCACACGACCAACCTCACTAACTACAAAGACCAGCTCACCTCCGGCTCACTGATCACTCCCCCGCCCCCACCACCACCGACGCCGGCATGAAGGCCCTCGCCGCCGACAACGCCCTCGCCCCGCCGCTTCTGCCGGCGACCAAGATCACCATCCCCGCCTCCGGCGCGGAGGCTGCGCTCCTCGGGAAGGGGCGGTACAAGGTGTGGGCCTTCGCCGCCATCGCGCTTCTCGCGCTCTGGTCCATGTCCGCCGCCTCGGTCTCCCTCCGTTGGTCCTACGGCGACCTCGCCGCCGCCGCCTCCGGGGACCTCGACGCGCCCCTCCGCGACGACCTCGACTCCCTAGTACGCTTCGCCCCCCCCCCCCCCCCCTCCCACTCTTATTCTTATTGCCAACCGCATGGTGTGCGCGCAAACGTGTGTCGCGAACGACGCCTATCGGACTTAATTACCAGTGCTATTATTCTTCAAAATAAGGGGGATAATGCTGTATTTGAGGGGGGAATTGATAGGGTATTTGGTCAAACGGGGGGTGAACTGTTGTCATCAGTATTGCTTGCTTTCAAGTTTCCTGTAAAAAAAATGTGTATTGCTTCGGACCCACACCCCGGGCAGCGCAATATTTATCAGTGTAAAGACCGGGTAAATATAAGTAAGTCAAATATGCAACTTTTCCTTCCAATTCACGTAATAATTGCATTTAACCCTCTCTAGCGCGTGACAAAATCCTAGATCCACTTCGAAGCCTGTGTTTATTCTGTTCTTGCATGTAAAGCTCTGTGAAGAAGCAGTTCTTGGTGGGAGACTGGGAGTAGCTAATCCCAGATGAGTAGGCTGTAGGCGCTTTGGCATAAGTGAACCCTGGAGCGTGGCAATCTTTTCTATAGATAAGGCATCCTGATTGGAGTATTATTTTATCTACATATCTAATCATTCAAGAGGTGTTCATTATATGAATAATGACAGCAGAAAGCACAAAAGCGTAGTTCTTTCGATTCTTGATTCTGTGTGAAAATAAGCAACTGAAGTATGTCTAGTAACTTGCGCAGGAGATGGAGGAGAGGGAGAAATTGGTGGGCCGAATGTGGGACATGTACACACGCACCGGTGATGAGGTACGACTTCCGCGGTTCTGGCAGGAAGCGTTCGAGGCTGCATATGAGGAGCTTGCTGGTGATGATATTCAGGAACGTGATGCGGCCATCTCGGAGATTGCCCGAATGTCAGCCCACAGACTTGAGCTCGAGCAGCCAGCCAATGAGAATGAGGTATGATCGAAACAGACAATACTCCACCCAACTTCGTTGATACACAACAATCCCTCCTCTTGTGTTTTAAATACGCTGTGTATTCTTGTTTGCTTCTTTACTTTGTGAGCATTCAGGTGGGCGCTTCGGGGTCATAACTTTTTAGTATGATTGACTGCCACTTTTCTGCCATATCAATTCATCCCGCTTCAAACCAGTAGTTTTATATGAAGTCCAGACAATGGAAGCTCATACTGTTTTGGATAAATTGTTTCATACAGGCCCAACAACAGAGTTCGCACCTGTAATCATGCATAGTTTGTTGTTCGTACATTTATCGAACTTAAAAATCACATGCTAATTTAAATGCAAGATATTTTTCATTTGTCAGCAATTCTCATTAAATGTTTTGGTAAGTTAATACTTAAAACTGTTGAGATTTGCATTGAATTTTTTGTAACTAGCATGTGGTGGGTTTTTATATGGTTGTGCGGTTGCTCAGAAGGAAATATTAGTGTGATGGATGCTCTTTAACTATTGCATGCTAGGGATGCCTTTTGCAATCGCCTGCTCAGTTGCAAATCACTTCCTCTTTTTTTAAGTAATTTCTTTTAATAGAGCACCCAACATTTTGGTGAAGTTGAGATCGTGTATTTTCATTGCACCTGCATGCATCGTCTTGTACACAATGAACATATAATTAGCTCAATACTACTGGAAAGAAACAAGTTTAAGAGAATGACATTGCAATCAGACTTGATTGAAAAATAGCATCACAAAGAAGCAAAATTACGGAAAATAGCTGTAGCGTTAACTTGGCGTTCTCCAGGGGTTTTCATTGACCATTTGCCCTTGTGAGTTTTTGCCTCTTGGCACCAACCCGACCACTTTTGGAGCCAGAACTTCGCACTGTCATCTAGAAAAACTTTCCTCTGCCTTTGTCTTGCCCACGGTGCAAGGTTATGTGATTGGGACAAGGGAAAATTTGTCATTTCTGATTATCTTCCCAAATCAAGCTACTGTGAAAAAGTAACATTTAACTTAATGGCAGTGGTATTTGCCGTATTTTTCCTGTTTATGATGTTATAATTTCCCGTCAAGCCTGATTGGCTGATAGCCATGTCATTCTCCTGGTTTTGATTTTTTTGGGTACTACGGAGTTAACTTTCCCTTTTGGAATACTTTAGCTGTTTAGCAGGGTTACAAAACCGTCTAGGTAGCTCTGTAACCATCCTACTTGTAACTTGATCAAGTTATCTTTCTATAAATGAAATATAAAAATGCTCAATCTACACCAACATGTGAATATTTTTTAATGATTTAGAATCATTCTTGCACTGAACAAATTATGTAGCAGTATTGTTTACAAACATAGAAACAAGCTTTCGAAAATATTCCATAATGTCTGTTTCTAGAGAAACAACCAGTTTGCTGCTGATATGTATTTAACCAGTTGAACTATTGGGTGTTTTAGTATGATTTTCTTATTCTCAGTCACTATTTGCAGGAAGAGGACGCGGTGAACACCAGAAGAAATGAACATGGTGGTTCAAAGGTGTAGTAGTTTCAAACCTGAAGATCCATTGCGGAAAACTATCATCAACAGCTGAACTTTGAAGCTTTGGCGTAGTTATTCGCTTGATTTGTGCCAGCAAGTGCAGAAGTTGCATTTCTGGCCCTCTGTAACGATATTTTACCTTCGTATGGAGGGTAAGCAAAAGCTTGCCATGATGCAAACTAAACTTTCTTCCCAGTAAGGCATTGTATTATGCTATTCTTAGGCTCTGTTTAGGGATGTCATTCAGCGTTTTTCTATGTGATAACGTTTTTCTTCCCAGTAAAGCATTGTATCATGCTATTCTAAGAAAAGCATCTACTGTAAATACTTGGGTGCTAACAAGCTAAATCCGCACACGAATTGTTGTTGGAAGCAAGGATAAAAAAAATCGACGGTCCTACTGGCCTGAACTGGTAGGTTCAATACTAGCTGGAAGAGGTGCTTTCGTGCTACTACTTTAGAGGTGAAATCTTCGTATTATTATATTAATGCTTATAAAAGACCAAGCAAACATGATATTGAAGAGAGAATATATATAAAAATGAAAGACAGCAAATTCGAGGCCGGTTCTTGGTTACTGGCCTAGCTCTGAAAAATTTGCAAAATAAACCATTCAAATATCTAGTGTTGACATCCATGCGTTGACTATTGGCAAGAAAAAAATCTAGGATTTACAACTTGGGTTCCGTAATTCTAGAATTTTTTAAAATAATCTATTTTTATTCCGAATTACAGTATTATACCTATATTTTATTTTATTCAATTTTGACTATATGTTGCTCCATGGTTCGACAACTTAGGCCAATCGTCTAACCGTTAGGCGACACGTGGCCAAGTCACTTAACCGTTGGACGACTAGTCAATGTCGCTCAATTGTTGGATGACAAGGCCTCTAGTCGCCCAAACTGGTTGGTCCAATGGTTGGATGATTTAAAATAATAATATAATTATTTTGTTAATCCGATGGAAATAATTGTAGAGGAGTAAATAGCGATTTTTGTAGATATTATATTTAACAAATCTTGTTTGTATGTTGTTTTTTAATCTATTTGTGATTTTTGTAGAATATGAAGGTTATGAAATTTGTTAGACTCGCAATAGCATTATGTGATCGTCGTATGTTGTCATAATGCGATAAATTTCTGAAGAATTTTATGAGGACAATTGAGATAGTAATGGTTCATAAATAGGAAGGTAAGTCGCCTAACAATAACAACATGAGGGAATTTGTACAAACCATGTCATAATACCTAGAAAGTAAAATACGTACACAACAAAAAAGTACACAAAGCAGAAGGAAAACCCATTACTCGCCAAAAACTACACCACCCGCAGCACCTCCTCTGTCGTAGCCACGTCCTGCCCGATTAGTGCCTGCATGTACGGCCCCATTTGGCCTTCCTCAGCGTGGGGTGTCGGCGCCCTCGACACGGTGAGGCGATCAGGAGCTCTGCTGATCTGTGCTCCCAATGTCTTGGGGATCGATCCACCTGTGGCTGTGTGGGTGCTGGGGCACCGCTGAGCTGTGGCCTGCTACTCCTCCCCGTCGACGATGGCCTTCGTATATTGCATGAGGCGGCGTCGATGAAGTCACCGTGGCTGCTGGTAAACAGTACCCAACCTCACAGCCAAACAAATACGTCCTAATGTGACGCGACACCACATACTCACTGGTCTCTGGGTCCATCTGCTCGAATAATCCACAAACGAAAAAATAGTAAGCTCATCATATAGTAAGGATAGTGCATCACTAAATAGGAGAAATGATAGCATACGTACTCGGAACTACGAAAATCATCGCATAGGCGGGCCATGCTTCTGTCTCGCCGGGAAGATGTAGTACGCTGCCGTGGCTTCAGCCAAAAGAACCCCCTCAAACCTATCTAGCAGGTCGTCACGCCAGTTGGCAGGCGCATCCTCCGGGGAGGCAGCCTCTCCCGCAATAAGCAGGCCGAGCAGCATTGTGACATCCTGCAGAGTTGGGACCATCTCCTCAAATGGGAGGTAGAAGGTGGGCGTCTCGGGCCACCACCGGTCCAGAAGAGCTGTCAACAAGGACCGATCGAATGGGAACAGTCGTTGCTCCTCTGGGCCAGTTTGGACCTCCTCGTCCTCCTCGACCAAAGCGTCATCCTCGTCTGTGGCCTCCAGTATCTGCGTGAGAGGTAGAAGGCTGGCATCGCTCAGCCTGCAAAGCATGAATAAGTAAGTATATCATAGAAATATCGTAAAAAGATGCGTCACAGTTTGCAGACAATCATGTCTCTCCAGCGTGAGTCTAGTCTCCAAGTCTATCGGGGTGTTCGCGTACAGACCACCCCTAACTAGGTTGCCTCATCTCTGCACTCAGGATGTGAGACACAACGGCTCGCTCGGTGCTACACGTCGACATGCTAGTCTAGCAGGCTAAAAGGTCAGTCCGAACCACCAAGGTTGTGAGCTATACTTGTAAATCAATTTGAAGTTTTAGGGTAGTAGGGTTGTAGGGTTTACATTTTCGAGGTTTTAGGGTTTACGGTTTACACAACTATTTACAGCTATTAACAATATGCGATGTACCTGACACAACTGCATTATTTACAACTATTAACAATATGTGACATATCAAACACGGCCGGACTTTGTCTCCTGGGAGCTCACCACCGAAGAAACGCCTTCCTGATTCCATCTCTCTTGGGTGCCATGCTCACTCGTCATCCCAGCAACGATGATCCCTCGTAGATGGTGAACTACGTAGTGGCATGGTTAGAGTTGGGGACGATGAGGATATGGTGTTGGGGCTGCTAGATCTGGCCGACAACGTAGTGACATGTGGGTTGTCCTCCTCCTCCTTCTACTCTGAACTCATTTAAAAAGTTGGCACCAATAAGTCAAGTTGTTATAGTGGTTATTTTCAAATGTTACAAAACTCTCTCAAAAATGTTGGGGCTGATTTAGCGGTTTTTAATTTTTATTGTAACAATGTTTAATTTTATTGCAATAGATTCTTGTATTTGTTGCCACAGTAGTTCTCATCTGGTGCATAATTTTTAGTTTTCATTTGTGTTTGTTGCATTATTTTGTTGCAATCATAGGAATTAATTGTTACGGTTCATGAATTTTTGTTACTCGAAATCGGGAATACTATCATCTGAATTCTCCTCCTCCCTCCTCCGTCAATTTAGAGCCCCAATGATCTAGTGGCGGCCGAAGATCACCTCCAGAGACGAGCTTCTCTCCCAACTTATGACTCTAAGGTCTTGGAAGTAGGTTACAACCACAGTGTCCCAAGCTCTAACACTAGTCACTGGTCTGAGGTCGCCACTGCTCATGCTTGAGGGGGCCGTCCACCAGCTGCCTCCTCCTCTAGCAAGATAGACCTCTGGCGAGCTAGCGACAACTAGAGATCATCAACTAAGATGAAGTTTTTCATGATTTTTTATTCACACCAAATTAGAAAGTCGAAATCAATCTAAATAGATCTAATGTAGGAGGAGATTATGATAGGAACTCTTCCGTCGTATGTCGGGACGACCAGTCCTTCCTATAAAGATTCCTAATTACTCGATGAAGTAACAGACAGAGGACACATCAAGACGATCTCGTACAACGAGTAGAGCAAGACGGTGACGATGTCTGGGCTATTTGATGGCGAGGTCTCCGATAGGCTCTGCTCCGACACTGGCAAGGTGATCACCCACATACACGTCGTCAAGGGGAATGAGAAGCCCAGCGCCAAGGCGCCCAAGCCCGAGAAGGTCAACGGCAGCGGTGACAACAAGACCGGAGAAGAAGCACGCCAAGTTCGACCTGGACGACGAGGCAATCGACATGCACGCCCACCACGCCACGAAGCCAAGGGTGGACGCCCTGCGTGCCGAGCCATCCATGCCCATGTTGGTGATGACGCCAATATTGACGATGGTGCTGTGGGCGACATTGTGCCGTCCATCTGGCTGGGTGCCCTAGAGTGGGGGTATAGTGCTCCGGCTGTAACATCCCTAAAAATATGCACTTTGTAAAATGTGGAGCCCTTGAGATATTTTGCAATATATCCTATTTTGATTTGGATTTCATGGTGTTTCTTCAAGAATTCTTGGTTGAGGTTCCCTAAAGTTGAAATAAAAAGAAAATATACAAATAAGGAGGATAATTCAAATTTTAAATAAGAATCTGAAAAGATGATCCAGAAGTAGGAGGGGAGAACCTAACATGAAATCTGGAAAAATTTACACCTAAATTTGTATCAAAATTTAATCAAAGATATGGCAAGAAAAATAAAACAAACAAACAAAAAAAATGAGTGGAGTTAGGCCGGCCGAAGCCAGCCCAACTCCCATCAGCCGCCCAAGCGGCTACTGCACGGAGCGGCCCAGCCCAGCGTGCGCAGCGCGCCCGCGCTCTCTGCCAGGCGGGCCACGCCTCCTCTCCCCGCCTTCAGCCACTGCCCGTGGGCCCGGCGCCCTCTTCCGCTCAGTCCTCCTGGTCGGTGACCCCGCGCCCGCGTCCGCGCTCTCCCTCTGGTCAGCGGGCCCTCCCGCTCGCCCGGCTCTCTCTTTCCCTCTCCCTCTCTCACTGGCCGGTGGACCGGCCCTGTCAGGGGCGTCTTCCTCCCCCGGACGCCTTTTTCCGCTCGGCGCAGAGCTTGCGCTCCCCGTGGAGCCCATGCACGGCATCACCCTGCCCGTGCCGTCCCGTCGCCATGGTGGAAAGCCTGCGGAGCTGACGGCGCCCCTGGTTCCACCGCCTCCGCCCACGGTTCAGCGCCACCGCCCACAGTTTTTCCCCCGTCCGGTCGCGTCGGCCCGGCTACGTGGCGCTGGTCTTCTGCGCTCCGCCCGTGCGTGGGAGGTGGTAAGCGATGAGGAGACCGCACGGGGGGGGGGGGGGAGTGGTTGCGCTGCTTTCCAGGCCATTACGCCGCCTGCGTCACCGCCTGGCGCCACCACCTGCTCCGACGGGACCGAACGGCCGCCCGCCCGTTGCCAGCCTTCCCCGAACGCCTATATAAGGCAATAAACCCTCCGTTGAGTTCCCCACGTCGCCCTCTCCATTCATCAGAAGGTAATCGGGTATTCGTGCCCCGTAGCCACCGGCGAGCTTTTTCTCCCCCAACTCCGGCGAACTAACTCCCCGCGGTTCTTTTGTCCCAGAGCCCAATTCCTGGCGCTAGGACCGTCTCCAGAGCGCTGCGAAGCCTCCCCGACCTCCACTCGAGCTCCCCGTCATCTGTACGCCGCCGTCGCTGAGAGCCTCCTCGAGCCGCCACCTCCGCTCGACGCCGACCCATCTCCGGACCTCCTTGGCCCTTGACGACCGCGTCACCGTCTTCACCATAGCACGAGGATCGCGTTTCGGCACTCACCCGAAGCTCCCCGACATCCCCTTGCCGCCGGCCACCGTCGTCCTCGACTTCTCTGCCCGACCCCGCTGCCAACCCACCTCAAGGGGATAAATTGCCCCATAGAGGTAGGCAAAGCCTCCCCCGCTCACTTGGCTATCAGCGTTAACTCTCTTCCCCCCCGTTCCCTCGGCCGCGCGCGTTCGAGCCCCCGGCTCCGCAGCGCGCCGAGGTCGAACATTTCTTTTGTTTCCATCTGACAGGTGGGCCCCACTTGTCAGCTGCTGTGGCGAGAGCCGTCCACTGACTACTGGGCCCCACTGGTCAGTGGAACTCTTACACCGAACCCGTACTGACATGTGGACCCCATGAACAGTAGCTGGACCCACATGTCAGTGGCACAGAGAAGATAAAAGAAAAATAAATGGGAAAACCAAATAATGCCAGAGAATGACAATGGGCCCCACATGTCAGGATTTAATAATTTTTGGATTTGACTAAAACAGAGAACTTTGACTGGTTATAACTTCTTCATTTTAGCTCCAAATTGAATGAAACAAATTTGTAAATTCATCTAAATTCAATATCTATCTAACTGAACCAAAAACATAAATTTTTGAGTTCGTTTGAATTTTTGATTGTGATTTGTATGATTTGCTGATTTTTATGCAAAAATGTCGTGCAACGTATATAGCGTTCGAGGCTCAGCGAGAGGAGGCAGCAGACGACATCAGTCCCAATAGCCCAGGACCGGACACTAGCGACCCAGGCGAGTCAACACTTTGAACATATTGAACCCAGCATTTCAAAGTTATTTCCTTTTAAATTAACAAAGTGCATGCTACTATTTCATGTGAAATGTTATGTTCAATTTCAGCAAGCTAGTTATGCCCTGTTATTGCTATTGTTCATATTAATCTCCTTGCCAAACATGGACATGTGAACCTTGTCGCCATAGTATTAATTAACTTAAGATTTCACAAATTAAGTCCCTATTTAAATGGCAATGCTTAGGAATGCTAGCTACTTGGGGTGACACTAATGCCCCAAGAAAAATCCTTCAAATTATTAAGAGCTCATGGTGCGATGCCATGAGCTACATATGGTGTGATGCCATATGTATTGTTGGTGCGATGCCGACAAGTAGCGTATGGTGCGATGTCATACGCCGCTCTTGGTGCGATGCCAAGAGGCAACTTATGGTGCGATGCCATAAGGGTTGTTGGTGCGATGCCGACAACAAGCATATGGTGCGATGTCATATGCCGCCCTTGGTGCGATGCCAAGAGGCAACTTATGGTGCGATGCCATAAGGGTTGTTGGTGCGATGCCGACAACAAGCATATGGTGCGATGTCATATGCCGCCCTTGGTGCGATGCCAAGAGGCAACTTATGGTGCGATGCCATAAGGTTAGTTGGTGTGATGCCAACATGATTTCATGAATTATTACAACTAATGGTTTAAAAATGTGATTCCAAACCTGCTAGGTCATAGGAAATTTTAGTAATTGTATTCAAAAGCACTGCTTAGTAAACAAAATAGCCCTATGCCTTTTTATTGTCAAGCCATGCATGTTATATATTTGCATTCTGTGTTGGCTTGCTGAGCACGGGGTCGGAGTGCTCATTCTCGCATTATCAAACAGAGACAGGAACTCAGGAGCACTATGAGCATGAGGAGGCTCCTATAAATGCAACAGGAGGCGACGACAACAACTAGGGCGCTTAATACGTATTTTGAAACCTAGACAAGAGGACTAGATGGAGACTGTGTGCATATATATTATCCAATCATTGGGTAATATGCATGGACACAAGTACCCCCCGGTCACTTACCTGTGGTAATAGTTTCACTTTTGCTTCTATTCCGCTGCTTTAATATGATGTAACTTTTAGCCAATGTGGCACCTATGTGAACTATTGCTCGATGTGGGCAAAGACCTTTATGGCATGTAATATTTTTCGATGTATGTGTATGATCCAGCAATGTTACTGTGTGCACTATCCATTGATCCTGGGAATAGTGCGATAAAACACAGAGGATTTGGATTGAAAAATCCGGGTCCGACACCGGCTATGGCAGGGCCCACCCGCTGGAGGGTACTACGGCGGCCCATGTATGATTACGGCGGGTATGGGCCGTACGGTCTCTGTAGGAAGCCGTACCATCCGCAGTACTACGACAGAGCCAAGTGCCGGGTGCAGCATCTTGTGACGAACTGACGACGATCGATCATGCCTCCGTGAGTACAGTACTTTGCTTATTTTGTGAATAAAAATTCAACAGAAAGCGAGTTCGAAAATCTGAACGGATATGCGCATTACGAAGTTGTGATTTGGTTTGATTGGTTTGGAGCATCTGCAGGACTGCAACCTATGTTCGGATGGCAAAGATTTTTCATGCCTTTTCTTCTGCAGGGAAAACTTTCTACTGAGTTTGTCTATTAGGTTGGTTTTCCTTTTCTTTTTCTCGCTTGATGTCTGGGGGTGTGAATATCAGAATATGATTATATCATGTCGTTGCCTAGTTTCTGTGTTTTGGAGAGATGAGCTTATCAGAGTAGTATATTTGGCTGAAGCGGTTGTTTTCAATCAACCCACTGGCCAAGGGTTCATTATATATTTATATGTGTAGTTATATGACAAACCTAGTACGGCTATATCAAGAAAATAATATATTTATCCTTACTATTACAGGTCTTAAGGGGTATTTATGTAAACAACTTCTCCATGTCTAGAAGCATGGCTGAAGGATTTCAATTGCGGCTGATAATTATAATAAACAATACTGGTTAATAAAACTAAAATAAAAAATTAACTATAAAACTGAAAAGAACGGGTCATCGTCCATCTGTAGCTGCTACGGAACATTGTTTGAAAAAACCCTGCGCGTGTGCGCGCGTTTTGAAGGAAACACTTTCATGTCTTTTCACCGACGACCTACTACAATCTTTTTTCGACGACTCAAGATTGACTACACAAAGCAGTATTGACTTGTTCCCTTGCCTATGCCCAAACCCTTCTTTACATGAGAGTGAGTGGTGAGTGTGAATGGTGACTTCCTAGTAGTACTCTCCCTGTTGATTTTTAAAGGGCGTCTACTTATTTCAAGATCCGGTTAGTCTAATAGCAGTTGGATTCATATTTGAAAACAGTTTCTTATTATTATGATTTTGTAGCTATGGACAAAGAAGCATAAAAGAAATTAATAGTCAAAATTCAATTTCGAAAAGTCAAATTGTGTCGTATAAAAATCAACAGAGGAGTAGTACTCAAGGAGGCACGCAACACGACAACGCTACAGATAAGTTCTCCATTTATAATAAAATGCTATAAACATAGCAGATTTAAACATAGTTTTATGAGGTCTACCTTTTGTTTCAATTAGCACACTTTCAGTGATTTTAACAACCTTATGTGGATTATTCTTAGCATGATTAGCATCATTAACCCCTAGACCAGTGTTTTTTGACATTTGTTTGTGACTTGTGTAGAATCATATTCAAATTGTTCTTGTTGAAAGAAAATCTCTCTAAAGTGTTCTTAAGGTATTTATTTTCTTTAGCTAAAGTGGAACAAATTGTGCATTTTACAGGTTCATCTATAAGATTCTTAGAAGCACTAGACTAAGCCAATCTTTTTTCAGTAAAATCATTAAGTTGTCTAGTTAAAGATTATATTTCTGTGCTAAGTTTATAACAATTATAACTAGAAGACATCTCATGATAAAACATCTTTTGAATTAATTGCTTAAATGAATTAAGTCTAGCTTCTAGCAATCCACAATTAAAACAAGTTTTAGATTGAGCATTTGAAATACTTTACTGTAAACATGTAGAAGAACTAAACTTGAGTTTTTCAATTTCATCATTTGCAAATTTTAACTTTTTATCACAAGAGTCATATGCGTATCTTAATTCATCAAGTTTAGTAGTTACATCACTAAGTTGAACTAAGTTTGATGTATTAATTATTCGGATAGACTCCAATTCCAAAGGTAAAACTTGACAAGATTCATCATCAGGAATAGAAACTCTAGATCTATTAATTTCAGAATTTAAGCTCTCAACAATAAGATCATGATTTTTTATACTTTTGAGATCGTCTGTCAATCTAAGCATAGCATAAGATAAATATATATAAGAAGGTTTTGATTCATTAGGATTATTGTAGAGATTTTCATTATTGAGCTCCTTATTGCTTGCCATAAAACACATCCCTGTAGAATCCACCTCCTTTTCCTTCTTACTATTATCCTCATCGTCGCTTTTAGAATTAGCATCCCTGAAATCAATCTCATCAAGTGTTGAAAATATTTTGTTGACCGCCCCATGATAATTGCACTTCTTGCTTGGGTCAATCTTGAATTGAGAGCGGCAAGTTGGTGCCTTGTTATCCTTGACCTCCTTGCTTTTCAAATTGGGGCAATTCATCTTGATGTGGTTTAGCTCACTATATTTATAGCATCTGATTAAACTTTCTCTCCGTTTTGATCTAATGTTGTAATAGCCTCGGTCACCCTATTGGAGAAGAGTACAAGCTGCTCTTGTAGAATCTCCTCTAACTATTTACCTGAAACATAATACAGAGTAGACAGAAATAATAGAGGAACTAGAAAAACTGTCAGCTTGGTTAGTTAGTGAATCTAAAGAATTAGACTTGTTTATCCTGAGCAAAAACATCAATCTCACGTGTTTTCACCTTGGAATAAAGATCATTCAAAGTGAGTGTTTTAATATTAACAGAATGATTAATAGTAGTGACTAATACATTCCAAACAATGATTAATAGTAGTGACTAATACATTCCAAACAGACATATCCAAAACATTTAAGATTTGACGAGCATTGTCGGAATCAAAATATATGCATCAACATATTGTAAATCACTAATATTTTTATTGAAGCGATCAAAAAGTGCATCTACTGATTCTTTCCAACTCGACTGACATGAGTCCACATACGTCACACACCTCAAATAACATCAATAAGTAACATTGTCAATTATTTATCATCTTAAATATTTTAAACCTAGCCACATGATCTAACAATATCTAAGATTGTACCATGTATACTGTTGCTGCTTTAGTACTCAAAAGGTTAATCTTATTATTAATCTCTCACATATCTTTACTATTATAAAAATATGAATTAGTGGTCGTCGGTCCGTTCTTCCTCCTCTCTTCTCAGTCGTCCGATCAAAGATCAACCGTCCAGATCTGCATATAGGTAGTTCTTTCGCTCCTCGTAGAAAAGGTCGGGCCGGCGCGTGAGCTGCGCTCCTCCTCTTCTCTTCCCCTGCATCCTCCGTCTCCCGCAACCACTCCACCTCCCACAACTGCCGCCTCCTTCTCTCCCCAGAACCCTCGTGCCATGCCTCCTCCTCAATGCCACCACTAATTCCTTTCCCTATACAACAACATCTGGTCGTAGTCCCCCAACTTCCCCCAGTAGCGTCGCATCCCCTCGTCGCCGCCTCCTCTCCCCATCTGCCCACCACCGCCTCCCCACCTCCACCTCCCGCAATCGCTGTCTCCTTCTCCCCTGAACCCTCATGCCGCGCCTCCTCCTCCTCGGCGCCGCCACCAATTACTTTCCCGCGTGGCAGCGTCTGGTCGCAGTTCTCCAACTTTCCCTAGGGCACCACCACCAATTACATCTCCCATCGCTCCTCCAACCAGTGACACGATGCTCGGCGACAGCGGCCTGTGGATCAGAGAGAATGGCCTGGCGACAGCGGCCGGTGGATTAGAGAGAATGGCGCTTGGCGACAGCGGCCGGTGGATCAGAGAGAACGACACTCAGTGATGGCGGTGGCTTCATCTTAGTACGCCGGTCCACGTGGCTCTCCCCTGCCACCGCCGCTCAGCGGTCACTCGCCCGATGAGCATCTCTACCTCCTCCTACTCTTCGCTCGGAGCCCGTCGCGCTGTTTGGTGATTTTGGTCTCCCAAGCTAGTCATCGAAGTCGGTGCCATGGTCGAGGGGCCGTGGCCGAAGTCGAAGACGTGGTTGAAGGGGGCTGTGGTCAAAGTCACAAATCCATGGTCAAAGTCAAAGCCGTGGTCGAAGGGGCGATGGTCGAAGTTGAAGGGTTGTGGTCGAAGTTAGGTCGTAGTCGAATTCGAAGGGCTGTAGTCAAAATCTAAGCCGTGTTTGAAGGAGACAATGGTGGAAGGGGGTAGTGGTCGAAGTCGAAGGGTCCACTACTAAATTTTTACCCTTGCGCATCGACGAGAAAACGTTGCAATAGGCCCAATTTGGTTGCAAACGGTACGTATTGCAACCAAATCATGTTCGTTGCCAATGGATGCAATAAGTCGCGTTGCAATAAGGTATTGCAACCGTTGCTAGTTTGGCGTTGCAACTGTTGGGGTTTATTGCAACCATAGCTGTCCGTTGCCAAGCATGGCAATAGGACGTTGTTGCAACATTCACGGTCGTTGCAATATAAGCAATTGCCACGCCCGTCTTCGTAGCAAGAGGTGGTACATGCAACGATCCATAGCGTAGCAATAGAGACATTTGCCACGAACAACGTCGTGGCAATAGTCTGTATTGCCACGCCATAAATTTGTTGCCAAAGGTGTTATTGCCACGACCATCATGCTGTGGCAATAGTACCATTTGCCACGCAATTTTATTCGTTGCGAGAGAACATACGTTATTGCCACGGCAGCCATGGCGTGGCAATAGTACCATTTGCCACGCAATTTTATTCGTTGCGAGAGATAATACGTTATTGCCACGGTAGTCATGCCGTGGCAATAGTACCATTTGCCACGCAATGTTATTCGTTGCCAGAGATCATATTGCCACTCAAGTGAGTTCGTTGCCATAGATCATATTGCCACGTATAGCAGTTCGTTGGCATAGTTTGTATTGCAACACTAGTAGCATTTGATTTGTGGTTTAATAAATCGTCATTGCAAAAACAATAAACCATAATAAAAACGATTTCACTCACATATATTAATTATATTCAATCATTCAATAAGTTGACAATCCATTGAAGTAGTATCTAAAATCATAGACGAGTGTACAGTTCACTCATTATATATATATATATATATATATAATTAAAGGAGCTTAGTCAAAAATGACGGCAGAGGTTATCAAGGAGATGGCACGTACTTGACTGCCAAAACTAGCAAGGGAATTCAGCTAAGCTAGACCACGAGGAAAACCGAAACACTCACATCTGCAATCTGTCTAAAAGGCAATCTGTATATAAAAGGTGCAACTTTACCGTGGCAAAGATATAAAATAAAAGTGCTGAAGAAAAAACTGCGCGCGCATGGCCTTTTATCATTCCATTCATGCATGCGTACCCCAATAGACAATTCAGCATCAGCACCCACAGCCGTATGGCATGAAACCAAGTGTTTTAGCATTTGTACAACAGAACATATAAAAGAAAATAACTCAAGAAGGATATATATGGTGCGCGATACTACTATAACTTTAGGTTTCAACTGTAAAATTTAACTGGAAAAAGAACCATGCTTATAAATCTAATTAGGATAAGAAATTGCAACAAACTAGAATTGACCAGTACTTTTGAAATTTTACAAATTTATCCCTGTGCTTTTGAAACTATGCAAGAATTATAATTCGATCACCATACGTACCCATGCATCATAGATCTCAGTTGGCATATATCATATAATTAGAGAGGACAAACCACCATACTAATAATATGCCTAAATGAAATACATTAAGAATGTGAAAAAAAACACAGATATATTTCATGAATCAAAATCACAGCCTCATGAGCAAAATTCACAGTGATTTAAAAAAAACTACCACAACCTCATCAGATGCACTCCTTGCTGTAAACTGGGAACCTTCTGAGTATTATTATGTTTTTATATGCACAAACAAGCATGTAGAGGTGATTGTGGATAGTTGTTTTGCTAATAAAGTTTGTTTGTTGTCAAAAAAACTGGGAGCCGCATACAAATCTGTAATGATGAAATACAGCACAAAAAATACATTTTGACACTAAGAACTGTGTCCAAGGTTGGCTGATAACATATTGTAGTTGTTACCTGACTCTTCTTTTTCTGATTTCTTGTTTTATTCATAAGCTGCTGTGAAGTGATATATGTCACCGGTGCCACATTAGAATTGTTTTCGTTGAAAAGATTTCTGATGACAGAAGTATAAGCTTTACAGTTGCGAGTAGGTTGTACTGCATCTTTTTGTGTGGTGACAACGCTTCTTTGCTGAGTCTGGAAACATGAAATTGTTCGAGCTATGTTAGCTACAGTTTAAGGTACATAGCTCAAGATTACTTGGAACATATTGCAATAATGTCATTACCTGCTGTAATGCATCTTCCTTTTGATTTGCAAGTTCATCAGTCCCATAGTCCTCTTGTATGGTAGGTGCAATTTGTATACTGTCATTGTTTTGCGGGGTAGTCTACGCATAAAAATATTGAGGTAAAAGATTAGGCATCATAATCATAATCATAAGTTTATTAAAAGGACGAAGGATGAAAATTATTCTGAAATTTTACCTGATTTATAGTTCCTTCTTTGTGCTGCGCTAGCATTTTAAGAAATTCTTGCTTCAGTTCAATCTTAGCTTTTTCCAGATCCTCTTGCATCTTTCTTCTATTTTCTTCTTTCTCCCTTTCCCTTTCAGCAGCTTCGTGCGCAAGCTGTTGTTTCAACTTCTCAACCTCTACTTCAAAAGCAATTCTCTTCTCGTTGGCTGCAGCTTCAGCACGTGCATGTACTTCAAGGTTCTCTTTCATAAGTTCCCTGCGAGTTCGATACTTCGCCAAGTATCCATGCCCATGTACTTTGGATGATTTGATTTGTGTGGTTTCTTTGTAGCATGACTGGAAAATCATGTTTTCCTCAACAGCTGTAAGTAATTGTCTATCAGGTTCTAACTCAATCTCACACATTTTGAAGGCTGCTTTTTCCTAAATGAAATAACAGAATCCGTTAGAGTTGCTTGATACAACCAGCAGCTTTAAAAAAGGCTTGGCAAAAGATTTACTCACATATACTTCAGCTGACACAGAATTTGACCATTTCCGCAGTTTTGTGTGAGTGCTCTTCCAAAGAAAAAGATCACCTGGCTCTTCACCAGTTTCTTTGTCTCTCTAGGATGCCAAAATATAATTCAACACATAAGTATTGCATCATACAATGGAAGGATCAGATTAGTGTATCTCATGATTACCTGCTCAAAGCTACACTGTGAGAAGTTTTTTGAACCCATCAGATGCTTGGTTTTATGCTGCTGACGTTGGAGGAGTTCTGGCTGCTAACCTTCTGCAAAATGACAACAAGTGGTATGTAACAATGCAATTTTGGTTGCTAAAGTTTGTTTGACAAAGTAGATTTTACTAGAACTAACCTTGAATTTATCAGATCCAAAATACAACAACAAGTAGTGCCACTCAACAAGGTGTAATTCTTCAGGCTTATTTCATATTCTCTCACCATAATTATTATAAGCCTTGTATGTGGCACTCAGAGCTGATCGCCATCCTTTGTACCGCTCCTTGGCAATGTTCCATATTTTATCTTTTGCTTCATCCTCAGTGGCAATGTTAATGAAGTTCCACCTAGTCCGTTTACAATTAAAAAACAATCAAATGGTTTAAGCCGATTAATTTTACGCATCACACGAGTAGGAATAAAAAATAGTACGCAGCGTACCAGTATGTCTTCCGCAATTACATTTTTGACATCTTCCTTTATATCCTTCCAACTGTTTACTCCAATTAGTGGGGCCCTTTTCCTTGTAAACAGTACAACCTCATCGACAAATGTACGGGCGTTCGGTCCAACCGGACCTCCAAGCCTGGATGAAAATTCGATTTGTAGTTTTTGAGTGCGATCCTTAACTCTCTTGGTGGCTGCTGCTAGTCCTTTAACAGTGCCACGACCTCTTTTCTTGCGTTGATTGGAGCCATCTCCTTGCAAAAAAGACAATAACGAACTTGAGCTGTTCTAATTAGGGCTGAAAACGGTCGGAAACAATGATAGAAGAGAAGACTTATGAGTTGAACAAAAGGCTAGCGTTCAGTTAGTAAAACAAATGCTTAAAAAAATTGCACTGAACCTAAGAATCTGGCTTGAACCCACTATATCACACCATCTTAGAAAATCGCAGCTCATACTTTCATCTGTCAAATCAAACATTGAGAGGCATTACAGTTTCATAGCAATCTATGGCAACTACACCTACACAGATTGGTTGCCAGATGGCTAGGTTAGGTAGAGCAGATTTTTGCAAGTTGATAGCCTATTCCTATTGAAAACTGCAAAATGCAGTATCATAAACAAATATAATATCTGTCATCTAGCAAATCAGTAGTAAGCTTTAGGAAATGCCCATGTATGGTGTGTACAGCATACCTTTTCACATGTTATACTGAACAAAACAACTCATAACACTGGACATGATTGATCAAATGATGGCCATTACTACTCCAAACAAATGGGCATTTATTAATCAAGCAAGGAAATCTACGAACCTGAAGTTCGCGATGACTAGTATAGATACAACCCAACAATGTCAGACAGACATGAACTGATGAAACACATAGATCCAATATTAAAAGTATATGAATGATCACAAACCATTTCCCTCTTCCCTTTTCTTCCTTGCATGGCTTGGCCTATTTGAGGGTGGTGTCGCATTGCTTCCATTACTTTCATCGTCTTCAATTATAATGCCATCAGTGTCACGTTGCTCTACATATGCCACTGCACACAAAGTTAAAAGCTTCAGTTCAAAAAAAATTAGTAGTAAAATAAATTGGTTGAAAAAGGAAAATTAATTACTAATTTCTGGAATGTGCCCTTTCAGCCTTAACCATTCATTGTACGTAATGATTGTTGCATCCCTAAAGTCATCCCTCAAATCTGTTAGTCACCAAAAACATATTAGATAAGTTGTAGTTTATATAAAGTGGCTAAGATTGTAAACAATACGAATCCATATGGAGAAACATAGATGTTATACTTGTGGATTTGTCCTTTTGCAGCCCCACTAGCCAGTCTTTGTATGCATCAAATGGATCATCCATAAACGGATGCTCATCATCTTCTAGCTGCTGCCTTGGTCGCTTGAGGGGTGTTATGCTCACTTGCTGTGTTGTCTCTTGCTCCTTTGAGAGTACTAATCTGATTTTCCTTTCTTCCTCATGTTCCTGTAACATGCGTTCTGCATCTGGGGTATAATCAATAGCATGCAGCGTTGCTACATCCGTGCCACATCGCTTCTTGTAGTATAAGTAGTCCCGCCCAGCATACCCTAGCTGTTCTTTGAAACTTAGCAAGGTCAAAAAATTTATATCACCCTTATCAAGTGTGAGGTGGAGGTGTGCTTTGTCTGCAGTTGTCCCCTTGCACATAAAATGTATTGACCACATCTCTCCGGTTAAATTTGCTCTGCACATTACAAAATTGTGAGTGCAATCAATTCAATATGTGATTTGCAGTTACAAAATTATACAGTGTATGCTCTTGATGCTTTTGTGCTCTCAAACTAACTATAGCTGGAAGAGGCCGCGTTATCGATGTGAAATGGATCCAGAGGGACCCCCTAGACATAATGGTTCGTGTATATATTTTACAGAAACGTGAAATCAAAGTTGGTGAAGATCAAAATGTACTCAAGTGGATTCAAACTGGTAGGAAAATTATAAGCTGACTCTCTACAGTGTATGCTCTTGATGCTTTTGTGCTGCACAGTCTAAGAAATCTATATGTCCAGATATAATATGTCGTGCACAGTCCACACATAATTGGAAAGAAGTAACAACGACAATAATGAAACTACTCCGGTGCAACATCCTAGAATCAAGATATGTGCTGCCACATCCATCTCAAAACATACTACATTTTGAGTTCCTCACAAATAACAATCTAAAATTCTCAATCTAACATTTAGCCATTCAAAATATTCAAACAATCCATCCTTAAACAAATAACTAATTCAATCATGGATAACAAATGAACAACTTTTATTAGTCACAATTCACAGATCGCAATTCAAACAATTTGTATACCTATCCTTAGTCCCAATGCAGCCCCAGTCATCCTCGACTTCTCGGCTAGGCATTGCTGCCCAACCGGCAGCCGCCAGCTACCGCTGCCTGCGCCCAGCAGGCCCCCCAAGGCCCACCGGCCGCTGCCAGCCACGCGCGGCGCGCCCTGCGCCCGCACCTCGTTGCGTCCTGGCCGGCCGCTGGCCTGCCGCCCAGGCCCTGCGAAGGCGAGGCCACCGCGCCGCTGCCGGTCCCTCCTGCGTCGTGTGCTTTGCTCTCGTCTCAGGTCTCCCAAGCCGCCGCTGCCACTGCCGCCGCCATGGTTGGGGTTGGGGCACTGGGCGACAGACTCATCACGCACACAACGGGGGTCGAGAGGGCTGGGTCCTTCTATGAGTCCACGGCTGTTTTGGTGGCCTGGTGGGAGATTGAGCCATTGGGCCAATGGGCCTTATTGTCACTAGAAGGCTGTAAAGGACAGGAAGGAGCGAAGGAGAGACCCAAGTCCGGCCGTCTTCAACCTCGCGACGCAAGCTCGAGAGCACCTCCAACACAGCAAGCTATGGCGAGAATTTCATGGGGGGCTTCAAAGGCTCCTTGGCGGTAGGGGGCTCGAGCGCCACCCCGCTCCACCGCTAGATCCGCCCCTCGACCTCTCTAAACTAAACCAATCCAATCCACATGCAAAATGAAGAGGGGATGAACCAAAACCCTAAACCATTAGCAGCTTTACATGTGAAGAGGGGATGAACCAAAACCCTTGATGGAGGTGCGGCGCGGCTGCATACCTACTTGATGACAGTCCGAAGATCTCTTGATCGACACGAATGTCGGCGTGGGCTTCTACTGCTTCTGGACGAGTACCAACGGCGGCGCGGCCTTGTTCACTGGAGTCGGCGCCGTCGGTGGCGGCGGTAGGGGAAGTCCGCGCCCTGGTTGGTGTAGTCGCCATTGCGCGCAGGAGGGGGTGGGGGGCAACACGAATTCCAATTTTTGGATTGATTAGCCCTCGTCTATGCGTAGATTGATTAGCAAGTAGCGATTATTAGGGGTAGTGGGTCCGGATTTTGGATGGTGGAAGGGTTTCTGGAGGGAAAATATGGCAGGGTGTGTAAAAATTCCAATTTTTGGAGGTAATTTTTTTGAGGCAAAACATGACGTACTTTGTATTGTTTAATAAAATTTGAATAATTTTGAGATGTCATAATACCAGCACCGAACATGGCATACTTTTTTCTAAATGTGTTGTTACCTTGAACTGCGATTTAATGATTTATGCATCGATCGTACTGAATCATTTGTTCATCGAAATCGTATGATCTTTGTTACTTGATCATCCACATCACTTGATCATCCAACACATATGATGATCTTCGTTTTGTTGGTTCACAAAGCAATGTGTATGAGTAGGTTTTGAAAAACTATATTATGATTTTCAAAAATACATGTATGTTTTAAAAAATATAAAAAATTTAAAAAAATTGAATAGGTTTTCTTATCTACATTATTCATCATCAATACGACCATGATATAAATAGGTTTTTACAAAATAATAAATGCAGTTGAAATGTTCAATTTAAAAGGTCAATAAAAACTAAAAAGGTTTGCACTGTATGGGCCTGCCAAGGGCCAGTGGCCGCACTAGGCTCAACCGCATAGCAGAGCCCAGCAAAGCCACCCTGGCCCAAGCAGGCTCAACAACGTGCAGCGTGTTTACGATGGTCTATGTTAATAGGAGTTCGACGTGGATCACTCTCTTCAACTTTTAAGCTGTGTTTCATCTCTCTGAATAGGCGAGGTGGTACTAATGTACAAACGTTGCGCAACAGCCAACACGAACCCGTTAATGGGCCGGCCCACTTCGTTTCCTCAAAACCTGTCGGAGCCGGATTTTTCAATCCAAATCCACTGTGATTTTACTGCACTATTCCCTGGATCAGTAGATAGTGCTCACAGATTACAGTTCTGAATATCAAAGTAAATATCATGCGGAAGCGTAAATATAATATAAGACTTACTCATGGGCCGATTAAGCCGAAATCAATAAATTGCAGCAACTGGAGGTTCGCGACTTAGCCCTTGACATCTCCATCTTCTCGCCCAGCTTGTCCAATCTTGTTGCTGAGGCGAGGTGATTTGTTTCCTGATTCTGAATTCTGTCGCAAAAGCAAGTGTGAGCTTGGTATGCATTGATTCGGGTCCTGGCTTGCCGTATATACATTTATGGTCAAAGCTTGGTATGCAGCATTTTATGTGACTCTAATTACTCGTGTTATAGTTTATATGTTTACTTTAGAGTATCTATATGTCTGGGAGATTATTTTGATGTTTGATACCTAGAGCTATTATATTTTTATCATCTATATATTATTATGACCTTTTAATTTGAGTGCTCTCTGGAATTTAGCTGACATTGCTATTTAATGGAATAGGTCACCTAGGTTCGTTTAATGGTGACATGATAAATGTTAAAACATATATTTTAATTTCATGAGTATTATAGTTTTAATATAACATCCAATTTATTTTCCTTAACTTTAACCTGAATGCATTTTTAGTTGAGATCCTTATTAACCTTGGACATTAAACATAACCATCTTTTACTAATGTCCTATTTAATAATTAGTCTTTTAATTCATTTATGCAATCCACATTAACTATTCATATTAATCCAAGTTTAAATCTTAAACATTCTCATCTATATTCTATAAATTTTTAGCATCTGTTACTAATTATTTTCGGATTTTCCCCTTTTTTTATTACTGGAATCACTGGCAAAAATTTAATTAAAAAAACGTAAACCTCTAACTGATATTGCGGCCGAGCGGAATCGAACCTGGGTCATTGGGGTGAACACGCACTCAGCTAGCCACTTAGCCTCGGGGTGTTACGTGACAGTGTGAAGCGAAGAAATGCAATTGAGCTGAGAGTGCAGGGCTGAAGCAATCTATCGTTGCAGTGCAGGGCTAGCCACTTAGTCTCGGGCGTTCCTCTCGGTCGGCTAAGCCTCCAATCCATGCGCCGCCTCTCCCCCGAAACCTCCCACGCGGTGCCTCTCCCCCGAAACCTCCCACGCGCCGCCTCTCCTCCTCGCCGACACACAAAATCTCCGATCCTCGCCGCCCCTCGTGCCGCCCCTCGGTCCGCCGCCCCTCGTCGCCCCTCGCCGCCCCTCGTTCCGCCGCTCCTCGGCGCCCCTCGTCGCCCCTCGTTCCGCCGCTCCTCGGCGCCCCCTCGCCGCCCCTCGGCGCCCCTCCCCGCCCCCTTGCCACTCCTCGTTCCGCCGCTCCTCCACCGACCAGATCCGGCCGCCTCTTTCTCCACCGACCAGATCCGGCCGCCTCATCAGTCATCACCTGTCGTCCCTCTCCGCCGCGACTGCCACCCCTCTCCACCGTCAGCAAAACTCAGGTGAGCCTCCTCCGGCCGCCTTATAGTCTTCTCATTCCTGCAACGATAGATGGCTATATGAGTAGATTGATTTGTGCTTATATCTTGCAACGTCTCATTGCTGCAAAGATCCTTGTTCCCTACATTTTGGTGTGATGCAAGGGTTTCCAAATGGCTCTCAATGTTCTGAAAAGCCTACTGAGTAAATGTGACATTTTCCCAGGAAGCATCTTTAGGTGTCAAGTTTTGCTAGTGAATGAGGCATGGGTTCCCAGGTGTTTCTTCAGCTGGCTAACATGGAAAACATAGTGTACAGTAGTTGTTTCAGGTAGTAATAACTTATAAACCATTCTTCCAATTCTTTCAATCACCCGAAAAGGTCCATATATTTGGATCTTAGCTTCAGTGAACCTCTTAATCCAAATGCATTTGGTCTATATGGTTGCATCTTTAGGTACACCATATCACCTACATAAAATTGTCATTCAGTTCTCAGTTTGTCAACAAAATATTTGATTTTGTTCTAGGCAGATAGTATTTGTAAGCAAAATTGTCTGATATACTGATATTTTAATGTAGATATATCTGTAAAGGTCACTCCCTTAGTAGAGAAAATGGACCATATGGTATGTACATTTGAGAGAGGTCCCAGAAATCATTTGAGGGGTCCCAGAAATCATTTGAGGGGTCTAAATCTAATATAAACATGGACCACTTCAGCACGAGATGGTAGGACTGTACTTTACTGGGATTTCTTGCGATCATACCATTATCTTCTTTGATACAATCCAGAAAGTGCAGCATCAGTTCTTGGAAGTCTATTATTACAGCATGGATATGGAATCAAATAAATGCACACAAGTTCACATTTATTACAGGTTCATTGTTTCCTGAAAACATGTCTGCAAAAATATCAAATAAATGCACACAAGTTCACATTTTCCTCTCACTTCTTCCTGGAGCAAATTTTACACAAAAAAATCATCGTCAGAATCTTCTCCCGGAGTATTGTATGGAGGGACGACTCCATCAGCAATGTAAGTGTCATCTGGGTCTTCGTCTTCATCAAACAGGTCATCGTTGTCAGGTTCAGGCATTGCTGTTGCAAGAGCCTGCTCAATAACACAAGCATCAACACTAACCCCGTCAAGGCCTGACCTACTCCAAGTTGTCACATCTTCATTTTGCTGTTCAAGATTCATATCTTCCACTCCTACAACAACTGAGTCCAGATCGATCTCGCCCACCTTGTCAGTACCTTCTCCTTCAGGCATGGCAAACAGGTTTCTAGGCTTCATTCTAAGGACACTGCACCAATCTGGTTTCTTTGTGTTTTTCACATAACACACTTGCTCCGCTTGTGTGCTTAGGATGTAAGGTTCATTTGAATACCGAAACCGAGTGATATCAATATCGATGACCCCATATTGATCCTTATTGTACCCTCTAGATTTGCTCCTACTTGCTGCAGGGACATCAAACCAGTCGCATTGGAACAACATTACTTCCTTCTGATTAGGAAAATCAAGGCAGATGATTTTCCTAAGCACGCCATACCAGTCCATGTTTCCTGTACTCGCATCGCCCTTCACAAATACACCACTATTTTGAGTAGTTAAGAAGTTCTCTATGGAAGAGACCCGGAAAAGGAAGCCATTTATGAAACACCTGTTGAACACACGAGCCCGATGGTCTGGACCGCGAGATAGATAATAAATCATGTCATCTATTTCCCCTTGTGCACGCAAGTTTCTGATCTGCGGTTAGCATCATTTTTAAAATATATTAGGGACTAATAAATTAACAAGTAGCATGTCCAAACTAAACAAAGAAAATATGGATAAATAAATGACTCACTTTACGCTCCAACCATGATACAAACTCCTCCTTGTGTCTTTTATCAACATGCCGAGGGTTGGTTGTCTTCAGCTCATCCATATGCACACTTCCCACATCAATTGAAAATACAGTTCATTAGTTACATATATATTTTACACATTCATGAACACCATAAAAAATCAATTTTGAAAAATAGCTTACTTTATCCATGGAGTGACCTCGTCACAGTTGGTTAATATGTAATGCCTCATCCTCTGCATGTCAATATCACAAACGTTCTCGATAGTACTTCCTTTCCTACTGTAGTCAATGCTCCCAAATATACTTAGCCCAGATGGTGGTTCACTAGAGTGGCGCTTTCATGACGCTCTGGACGATTAAGCTTGGTACTAATATTTTCAAAGAAGCGAGAGCAAAATGTGAGGCACTCCTCAGATATATACCCCTCTGCTATTGAACCTTCAGGGTGCGCTTTGTTCCTCACATAGCCTTTAAGAGTACGAAGGTACCTCTCAACTGGATACATCCATCTATAACACACAGGGCCTCCAAGTCTAGCTTCTTCAGCAAGATGAACTGGTAAGTGCATCATAATATCAAAAAAAGCTGGTGGAAAAATCATCTCCAGCCGACAAAGGGTCTCCCTAATCGAAGTGCTCAGCTTTTCAATTTCTGAAAACTCCAACTCCTTTGAACATAGTGAGTTAAAGAACCTACTTAGCTCGATCACTGGGATCACTACATCTTCAGGCAATATGTTACGTACCACTAAGGGCAAAAGTTTTTGTAAGATTACGTGGAGGTCATGAGTTTTAAGTCCAGAAAGCTTGCAACCATTGACGTCCACACATCTCCTAATATTTGCGGCATAACCATCAGGAAACTTGACACCATGTAAAAATTTGCACAGAACTTCCTTGTCATCCTTACCTAGAGAGTATAACGCTGGTGGCAAGGTGTACTTACCCTTTTCGAGCACTGGATGTTGATCTTTCCTTATACCCAAATGCTGCATATCAAGTCGAGCCTTGTCATTGTCCTTGCATTTACCTTGTAACTCCAGCAAAGTCCCCAGTAAGCTCTCACATATGTTCTTCTCAATATGCATGACATCCAAATTATGTCGTACAAGCAATGATTCCCAGTAAGGAAGCTCAAAGAAAACACTCTTTTTCCTCCAATTGTGCCACCTTTTTTCTTCGTCACGTTGCTTCCTTTTCCTTGTATCCTTTCCAAAAGACACTTGCTGGAAACTCTCATACTGCTGCTTCACCTGCTCACCACTGAGCGGCACTGGAGCTTCCCTGGTTTCAGCCTTGTTATTGAAGCTCACCTTGTTACTTCGCCACTTGTGGTCCGAGGGCAAAAATCGGCGATGTCCCATGTAGCAATGCTTTGAACCATATTTTAATCACAAGTAATCAGTATCCTTGTGACAGTAAGGACAGGCAAACTTACCTTTTGTGCTCCAACCAGATAACATCGCATATGCAGGGAAATCATTAATTGTCCATAACAGAATTGCATGTAGAGTAAAATTCTTCTTCTCCTTCTCATCCCATGTTTCAACTCCTTTAATCCATAGCTCATGTAGCTCATCGATCAGAGGTTGCAAATATACATCAATGTTCACTCCAGGAGATTTAGGCCCAGGTATCAACATCGACATCATCCAATAAGGTTGTTTCAAACACAACCAAGGAGGCAGGTTATAAGGAATTAGTATCACAGGCCAACAAGTGTAATTAACATTCAACATCCCAAATGGATTGAAGCCATCGGATGCAAGTCCCAGCCTAACATTACGTGGATCCGAAGCAAATTTCTTATACCTTGTATCCACATGCTGCCATGCCAATGAGTCTCCTGGGTGCCGCATTTTCCCATCACGGACCAATTCTTCCTTGTGCCACCGCATCAATGATGATGTTTTCTCTGACATATATAATCTTTGCAGTCGAGGAATAAGTGGAAAATACCTTAGAACTTTGCAAGGAGTGCGCTTCTTCTTTGCTCCACCACTTTCGCTAGACTCGCCAATCTCATCACAATTTGTGTCGTTCTTCCACCTACTCTCACCACATGTTGGACACGTGTCCATATCAGCAAACAGCCCACGAAATAACACGCAGTCATTCACACAAGCATGGATCTTAATGTAGTTCAGGCCAAGGTCACGAATAACCTTCCGTACTTTCTCCATAGTGTCTGGGATACAATGTCCTGGGAGGAGCACATCCGAGAATAGGCTAAGTAGTTGCCCTGTGGAATGGTTACTCCAACCACCCATGCACTTAAGCTGAAAGAACCTGACAATGAAAGATACCTTGGTAGCCTCGGTGCAACCTGGATACAAATCTTGCTGCGCATCTTCCAACAAATCAAAGAATTTCTTTGCACTCTCATTTGGCTGTTCATTGTTATTACCACTGTTAGCACCCCTTATTATTGCGGACACCAGATTCTTGGCAAATGATGCATCATCTACTGTGCCTACATTCAGATCCCTATCATCATACCAAGGTTCAGCATTACCTTTCTCTTTGACGAAATTCTCATCAAACCCTTTAGATAGCAAGTCCATTTGAACCTCGGATTTTGTTTTGTATACGACTCCACGACACCTTGAACATGGACATGGTGCAGTTTCTGATGCATAGGTGCCTTCAAAAGTCGTATCAATAAATTTCTCGAATCCTGCTAGCCACTCAGCTGTTGACTGAAACAACAGCATCCAACTCCGATCATCATCATCATGTGCCATTAATTCTATCTTCCAAATGTCACAAGACTTTATTTCCTGCAGCACGTAGCACGTTAATTGAAGGGATCACGAAGCTTCTAAAAACATATGAATGTCTACGTTTTTTCATAATTGAACAATTCACAAAAAAATCGCAATGCATCAAGAAGCTACTGTAGTAATTAAATTAATAGCAAGTGTACGTACATGTCATGCGGGGGATTGCCCGATCTTCACGGCGTAGGATCGATGAAGATAATTGGATTCGTGCAACCTGACGAATCGATAGCGCTAACCACTGTTAGAACAGCAACCTGCGACAAAAAAAATTCACCCAACCACACGCTCGTGGTCCCGTCTACCCGACCACCAAGTAGACGTGCCGTCGTTCCAGCCCTAAGAGGATCAAGTAAAAAAGCTCTCTCAAAATAATAATAGATCTGTTTTGTGCTCTCTCCTTACAAGGCTGCGATTACACGAAAATATATAGGGTATAGCTTGGCGACTCTTAACAGATTTCGGTCCTTCCCAAGACTCCGACTCAGCTCGGCTTTTTTACTCTTTTATTTATGTTCGGACGCCACATGAATTAGTATCCGAACTCTCCAAAGTCACACCGCACGGCCCACCTCCTCACGCGGTCACGGCGTCACGCCCACCTCCTCACGCGCGCCGCCGCCTCCTCGCTCCTCCCCGTCCACAAGTCACCACCTTCGAGTCCAGTCCCAACTCACGCGCGCCGTGCTCGCCGTTGCCCAAGCTTCCAGATCCCTCGACTCGCCGCCGCCATGGCGCGTAAGAAGATCCGGGAGTACGATTCCAAGCGCCTCCTCAAGGAGCACCTCAAGCGCCTCGCCGGCATCGACCTCTAGATCCTCTCCGCACAGGTCAGTACCTCGTGATCTCAAACTTTTTTTTGTGGATCTTCACATTTAGTTATTCCATCAACTGGATCCGTAGGCGACGACAGTTCCGCCTACAGTCCGTCGACGCCTTCGCCCCTGGCCAGCCGCTCGACTTCGCCGAGCTCATCAAGAAGGGCGACCTTGTCGACGTCTCCGGCAACTCCATCGGCAAGGGGTTCCAAGGTCAGTAGATTCGAGTGTTCTTTACATTCCAGGAATGGCACCGCTTAGTAATGAGGAGATAATGAATCCCAAAACCAAAAATATCCGGTTATATGTCAAAAGAGTATTCATCTCAGATGACTTCGATGGTGAACTGGTACATAATCTCTCAGTGCACAAGATAATTACTTCTGGAGATGCATTTACGTTGTCTTGGCATTATTTTTCTACCAGTGGAACAGATTTCTGAGTTTAGTATGTATTTTGCAGTTCCCCGATACTTGAGCTTTGTAAAAGGTGTAGTGGATTCAAATTACCTTCCCCTCAATGTTTCTCGTGAGATTCTTCAGGAAAGTCGAATTGTAAGTTACGGAAAATGCCTGTCAGCTTTTATATTTGAAAATTGCAGATTCTGAATGTTAACATTATTCTTTGTTTAATTACATTTGTAATTTATGTTGTTTATTCAGGTAAGAATTATGCGTAAGAGACTTGTCAGGAAGACATTCGATATGATTGAGGAGATTGCTGAAAAAGATGAGAAGGAGGTAAAACTCTTGGTTTTTCCTTTTCCCCAAAGTTTCTGTTTACTCGGTATTGAAGCTCTGTCATTTGTACTGCAGGACTACAAGAAGTTCTGGGAGAGCTTTGGAAAGTTCATCAAGCTTGGCTGCATTGAGGACACAGGAAATCACAAGCGCCTTGCCCCTTTGCTGCGCTACCATACTTCTAAAAATGAGGGAGATATGATAAGTCTTGATCAATATGTAGAGAACATGCCTGAGAACCAAAAGGCAATCTATTACATTGCTACAGATAGTCTCCAGAGTGCAAAGACTGCTCCTTTCTTGGAGAAGCTGGTCCAGAAAGACATTGAAGTATGAACATGACATAGTTTTTGATGAGACAAGAACTGTTCTTCGTTTCTTCCGATGCTTTGGCTCAGGTTGCTGTTTGTTTTTCTTTAGGTTCTCAACCTTATTGAGCCAATTGATGAGGTCACCATTCAGAACTTACAGACCTACAAAGAGAAGAAGTTTGTCGATATCAGCAAAGAGGACCTGGAATTGGGTGAGGAAATGTTGAGATTCGCTACAATTGTTTGTACACTGTTTGATGTTTATTTGCGTCACATTAACTTATATTTGTTTTACAATCTCATATTGCCATTTGCTGGCCAACTTGTTCTTGGCAAGAGCTGTACGGCTTGCTCTTTGTTAGTGTCACAAGACTTCACAATGCCATTGCCAATGCGAATGCCATCCTTGTAAGTAGTGTATCAAGAACTTGCAGTGCAGTATCATGTCCATGATTCGTTTTCCGGATGATTTAACAACATTGGTGAGCCTAAAATAACATTGGCATGCCTTGTATCATGTCTGATAGCTTACAACTTATTGCAAACATTGGCATAGCTTGTAGAATTTTCTTGATTCATTCTCTTTTGAGGGTTAAGAACATCGATAGATCATAGCATGCTCATCATTCATTTTCTGATGGCTAACAACATCGATTCGGCGTGACTAGTGTCATCGAGTTATCGATTCACGCCTGATGGTTTCTCGATACATGACTAAGCCCTTGTCCGGAACAAAAATTCCAAATTGCTTCACCACCAGACGCTCTACCAATTCTATAGATATAGGGCTTTGATGAGAATGAAAAAAACAAATTAACTAGATAATTATGCTTCCTACCGAGCACAACTGAAACCTTAATTTTAATTTTCTAAATTTTTATCCCTCGAGGCCCCTACACATTAATTACATAATTTCGCTTCCTACCAAGCACAAATGAAATTTTAATTTTCTAAATTTTTATCCCTCTACAAATTAACTAGGTATTTGCGCTTTAGTTTCTTTTTATTTTTCTACTAGTATTTTTCTTTTATCCCACTAGCCAGTGCTAATACAAATATTTTTCTTTTCAAACAACGGAAGCTGTCTTATTGCAACGAAAGATAGTTTTATATATCAACGACTAACAACTGTGGCAATACAACCCTAGAAGATGCAACGATCTCAAATTTCGTGGCAAGACAACCTTGTTATTGCAACAAAAGATAGTCTTCTATACCAACGACTAACAACCGTGGCAATACAACCCTAGAAGATGCAACGAACCCAAATTTCGTTGTGATAGATAAAGCCCTATTGCAATGCAATCAACGATTCATGCAACGAATCAAATCCGTTGCAAAACTGTCCAGTATTCGCAACCATCAGCAAAAGCGTGGCAATAATGTCGACATATTGCAACGCAAATCAAACGAATCACAACGCAAATTCATTACGTGGCAATATTGTCAAGTACTTGCAACCATTTTATAAATGGTGGCGATAGCACCTACCAATTGCAACAAAATGCATGGTAATTGCCACGCTAAAATATCCGTGGCAACATGGTCAACTATCGCAACCAAAAATGAAAATGGTGGCAATAGCCCCTACCTATTGCAACCAATTTCGTGTCGTTGCAAAGTTGATCGTGGCATTAGGGTCAAAACCTTGTAGTGGTCATGGACGAAGTCAGTTCATGGTCGAAGTCAAAGGGCTGTGGTCGAAGTCAGGCCGTGGTCAAAGTCTAAGGGTCATGGTCGAATTCCAAACTGTGGTCAAAGTCAAAGGGCCATGGATGAAGTCGGTCTGTGGTCAAAGTCAAAGGGCCATGGTCAAAGTTGAAGGGTCGTGGTCGAAGTCCAGGCCATGGTCGAAGGGGATAGTAGTTGAAGGGGTAGTGGTCAAAGTCAAAGGGCCGTGGATGAAGTCGGTCCGTGGTTGAAGTCGAAGGGCCGTGGTCAACGTCGGGGCCATGGTCAAAGGAGGTTGTGGTCGATGTCGGGGCTGTAGTCGAAGGGGGCCGTGGTTGAGGGGCCATGGCCGAAGTCGAAGATCCGTGGTCGAAATCGATGTCGTGATCGAAGGGGGCAGTGGTCGAAGAGGGAAGTGGTCGACGTCAAAGGGCCATGGTCGAAAGGGACAGTAGTCGACGTCAAATGGTCATGGTCGAAGGGGACAGTAGTCAAAGGAGACAGTGGTCAAAGGGGGACGTGGTTGACGTCGAAGGGCCATGGTCGTCAAAGGGCCGTGGTCAAAGGGGACAATGCTCAAAGTCAAAGATCTATGGTCAAAGTCGAAGCCATGGTCAAAAGAGGTCATGGTCGAAAGGGAAAGTAGTCGATGTCGAAGGGCCATGGTCGAAGGGGATAGTGGTCGAAGGAGGCGGTGGACGAAGGGGGAAGTGGTCGATGTCGAAGGGCCATGGTCGAAGGGGCAATGGTCAAAGTCGCAGATTCGTGGTTGAAGTTGAAGATCCGTGATCGAAGGGGGCCGTGGTCGAAGGGGGAAATGGTCGACGTCAAAGGGCCATGGTCGAAAGGGGCAGTGGTCGAAGTCAAAGATCCATGGTCAAAGTCGAAGATCCTTGGTCGAAGTCGAAGCTGCGGCCGAAAGGGGCCGTGGTCGAAGGGGGAAGTTGTCAGTGTCGAAGGGTCTGGTCAAAGGGGGCAATGGTCAAGGGGGATAGTGGTCGAAGTCGAAGATTCGTGGTCATCGTCGAAGCCGTGGTCGAAGAGGGAAGTAGTCGACGTCGAAGAGTCGTGGTCGAAGGGGACAATGGTTGAAAGTTGCAGTAGTCGAAGTCGAAGGGGGGCAGTCCTCGAAGTCGAAGAGGGCAGTGATCGAAGTCACGGCCATGGTCATAGTCGTAGCGCCCGTGGACGTGGTCAAAGCGGTCATGGTCGTAGTTGTAGCGCCAACCTAGAGGGCACCTGCTAGTTCATCCACAACGTCCACTGCTACGAGTTCCCCCTCTAGTTGGACATCCCCGTCGCCTACCCCCAGGTCACCCCTGAGATCGAGTTCCCCACACTCGACGGCAAGACCCACAAGGTGGTCAAAATCAAAGCCATGGTCAAAGAGGGTCGTGGTCGAAGGGGGAAGTGGTCGACGTCGAAGGGTCGTGGTCGAAGTGGACAGTGGTTGAAGAGGGCAGTGGTCAAAGTCGATGGGAGCAGTGGTCGAATTCGAAGGGGGCAGTGGTTGATGTCAGGGCCGTGGTCGAAGTCGAGGCCAAGTAGGCTGGCGTCGGTAGTCGAGCGACTGGCACAAATGCACCGGAGGCCTGCCAACGTACGACCGCTAGCGATGGTTGACCGCTCCCTACCTACGATCACGCACAATAGTCGATGGCTTCTAACTTACGACCACGTGGTGTGATTGACGGCTTCTAATTTATGACCATGAGCACTGGTCGATGTGTTTCGACTTACGACCACGAGGTGTGATCGATGTCTTCTGACTTATGACTACGAGCGCTGGTCGATGTGTTCTGTCTTACGACCATGAGGTATTCTCAATGGCTTCCGACTTACGGCCACGAACAATGGTTGTCGGCTTCCGATGTGCAACCATGAGCCATTGTCGAAGGCTTCTGATTTAGGACCACGATCGATCGTTGACCGCTGCCAACTTACTACCACCAGTGATGGTTGACCGCTCCTGACCTACGATGACACACGATGGTCGACGACTTCCGATTTATGACGATGAGGTGTGCTCAAGGGCTCTGACCTACAACCACGAGGTGTGATTGATGTCTTCCGACTTATGACCACGAGATGTGAGCGATGGCTTCCGACTTACTTGACGGATTTAAAAACTTTTAGAATATGTTTCTATGCATATTCTAAAAATTTTTACCACCCGTGAGTTTTAAAACATGTAGTATGATAAATTTTAAAGATCTGTAATAACGCACAAGCATTCATCTAGTAGAGTATATATAGATAGATAATAGACGCTGCCCGATCCCAAGGTAAACTGCTCATCTTGGTGCATGGCCCATAAGGCCGATTCAGAAGTACTGCTCCTAAGCGTGTCTCAAAAAATCCGATTGAATCAGTGATTATACTGTTTGATCTAATCTTATGAAGTCTCTTATTTATTTTTCTGTTGCAATTTACGAGAACAAAAATAGTATTATTTATTCTCATGAAGAAAATTATTTCCCTGCATTATCGAAGGAAATATTGTTTAAGTAGTATTTTAATTTCATACTACCAGCAGTAGCAAATTACTACTCGTAATTAGCATCGGTCCTACTCGTAATTACTGAAAAACCCCAAAATTTCAACCCCAAAAATTGTCTTTATTTTTGCTGGTTTTTGGGTGATTTTCGGGAGACTTTCCCTTTTTTGGAAATTCTTCCCCGATGCCGCTTTCCTTTCTCGGCCTGGCGCCTCCGTCCTGCGCTGGCACCCTCCCCGATTCCGCCTCCCCTTCGCCCCAGCGCCTCCCTCCGCTCCCTCTCTCCCGCTGGCGCCCCTGCCCCTCCCCGCCTTCACCCCGCGCACGCGCTTGCGCCATCCCGACCGCCCGGTCCGAAACCGTGGGCGCCCCCGCGCCACGCGTCGCCTCTTCTCTGTCCCGACCCCACCTGCCAGTCTCCATGCCGCCCCGGGTTTGCCTCGCGCATGCGCCGTCCCGACCGCCCGGTCCGAAACCGTGGGCGCCCCCGCGCCACGCGTCGCCTCTTCTCTGCCCCGACCCCACCTGCCAGTCTCCGCGCCTCCCCTCTTCCGCGCGCGGACGCGGCCCCGCCCTGCTGCCACTCACCTGCTCCCGTGCTATCGCCTCGCCATTACTCGCCTGGCAGCGCCCGTCACCGCTCCACCAGCTCCCCACCAACTCCTATTGACTCCCCGGCCGCGCCCCGTTGCCTTCTCCCCGAAGGAACTCCTCCCTCCGCTCGGGGTATAAAAGCCGCCCCGCTGTTTTCCGCTTTCCCCTTGCTCCCCAAGATTTCCAACCACCCCACTCACTTCCTGCCACTCCAGGGAGCCCTCACGTGCAGCCGATTGGAGTCTCATCGCCTCCCTCGCCGTCGCCGCTCTCCCCTGCGCCGGTGTCCCCGCGAAGCTCATTTTCTTCTCCTGCCCTCCATTCCTCGATTGCGTTTGCCCGGAGCACCTCCATCCCCCTCAAATCTTCGGGGTACTCTTGTTTGGCCAGGAGGATCGCCGAGGAGCTCCCGCACCGAGGCTCACCGCCGGCGAATTCACCTCACCGTGGCCAGAACATCCCGAAGCTCCTCAGCCCGAATCTCCACCGCCACTGTGAGCACCACACTTACGAGATCGTGAAACCGCACCCCCATTTGAATGAACCGCCACCGGAGAGCTCCCGCGCCGCCGCGAACCCGAGACCTCCCCCATCTGCCTCCCGCTCTCTCCGTTGGTCCCCTCACCCTCCAAAGCCCCAAAACGGATCCCCCTTGTCGGGCCGCACCCGCCGGTGCCCTCGGTCGCCGCCGACGGCCCTCCGTGCGCCCAGACCACCACCGCCACCGTAGCCCTGTCCCGGGGGTGCTGTAGCGGCCGGAGGTTGAAGACAACCCCCCCGGGCGACGTGGTCACATCCCGGCCATCTTCTCCCATCCGTGCCGTCTACCCCCGACCGTCGGATGGCATGTCCCCTCTGCCGTCCGATGCCACTTAAGTCCACACCTCACACCCGTTCGATTCCGTCCGTATCGCTTCGCCCGCCTCCCATAGATCCCAACCGTCCAATCCTCCTTCCCCGCCTTGATCTGGGCCGCCCGCGCTCGCCGCTCCGCTGCCGTCCGCCTCGCCACGCGGCAGCCATCCAGGCCGCACGGACGCGCGCGCTGCTGGGCCGCTCCCCTCGGCCCACCCCTTTCCCGCGCGTGCGCGCGCGCGTTGGGCCACTCGACCGAGCGGGCCGTCTCCCGCCGGGCCGCACTGTAGCAAGGAGGCCGGGCCGGTTACTGTTCAAAGCCTTTTTCCCCGATTTATTAATTTCCAGAAATCAGAAAAATCCAAATAAATCCTAGAAAATCACAGAAAATCCCAAAAATTCCCAAATTTTACCACTTTGCTCCATTTGATGTCCTGAACCCATTTTTGATCTCCATTCCACCAGATTCATCCCAGATAAATTCCTAAAATTCCCCATTTGAGGATTTATGCATTTTACTCCTTTTTAAATAGTTTATTTTTTTCCTCGCTTGAATAGTTTCAAGCCAGATTTATTTATTTTGTATGTTTGCGCTAGTTTCGAAGACCCCAGAAGTTCAAGTGCAGTCTCAGGACCCAGGAGCTTCTACGTTCGAGCTAGCTGAGATCATCCGGATTGTCGGCAAGTCCCAAATCCTTATATCATGTTGCAACCCATGTTATTTAATTATGTTATTATGCTATTTGCATTATGCTAGTTGTGAAATGTTAGTTTAAAGTAAAACAAAATGTTTGGAATGACATGTGATATAGTTAGACCTACCACCGATAAATGTCATGTTTAATTTGTAGCCATGCCATTGAAACCCTAGAAATAATTATCTGTTAGTCTAGATAATTGTAGAATATTATTATCATGCAAAGTCGTTACACTAATAAGGTTGTGGCGGCGGGCCAATAGAATTTTGGAAAACCCGACTCTAAGGTAGGGTGGTATGGGACACCGTATCTTAGAGCGGAGAGTGCCGGCGTGCACAAGGTAGGGTGGGGAAGAGCCACGAGATGGTCTCCGCCCATCTTTTACCCTAAGGTTGAAGGTAGGGTAAGGGTGTTGTGGGAAACCGCGAGACGGTCTACGCCCACCGCTTACCCTAGGTTGAGGCCGCTGGCCTGGCGAGGTTGCGGGCCATGTGAAAATATAAGGACTGAAACCCTTACGCTGAGCAAATGTCATAGTGATCGCTCAACCACAGGAGTTGACTTGTCAACACTGGTCCAGTAGCTGCTCAACTTGATTGAAACTCTACAGGTGTGGCAGAGGAGGAGGATAAGAAGTGAAGTTAGGCAGGCCGTGCTGCGGATGCCTAACAACGATAGAGTTCACTCGAAGTGGACGTTTGTATTATTATTATTATTTTTTATTTGTGCCAGACCCGAGTGGATTCTACCGGGTAGAGCCTATATAAAGAGTTGAGCAGTGAAACGACCTGGCTTTCTTAACTCTGTCGCGGGAGTTAAGGGATCGTGTGGGTAAAGCTAAGCAAACTCTGCAGAGTCAAATAAATGGTATTCGAATACGCCGTGCTTCCGGTTAATGGAGCTGTGTCACTTGGGTGATTCCAGCAGCAAAGCATAAGTAGTTTTGTACATGCTTTAAGTTGGTTAGTTGGTTAATTAAATTTTCATGAAAAACCCCTGAGATCTTAAGGAGTAGTTTTGGGTCCGTTTTATAAAATGTTTGCAAATAAAACTGCATCCACTCAAAGTAATAAACCAAGTATACTCCCTTCCATTGTAAATCCGTGCATGTAGTAAGATAGAGCCCCTTTGGGGCTTGCTGAGCCGGTTGTTTGGCTCACGGCTTGCTTAATCCACTCTTTAGAGGATCAAGACGAAGGTGAAGGTCTCCCCGTCGAGGACGTCCCTGAGGATCTCTTCTTCGACGAGGACCCGTAGCTTTAGGTCTTGGCCGCGCTCAAGCGGATCTTGGAGTTTTTGTGATGTAAGTATACTTTGGGCTTGCACGCTCCGCTGTTGGAAAATGGATGTTAATCCGTATGTGAAATATATGCTGGACTTTTGTTGTAAGCATGCAATAGTATACTCTTGTGCGACACTCCATAACTATTCATGCGTGATTAGTTGCGGAATGCCGTGTCCGTTCGCGCCCCTGGAAACGGGGGCGTTACAATTACGGAGCGACAGTGATACATAGTTGTGACTGACGTAAGCTAAGCTTTCATGAGACAACAGGGAGAAAGTTAAATGTCTGCTCATTTCGGTTTGAGTTTATAATTTTCAGCTTATTTTTACTATTTATAAATTTCGTCTTTTTCTGAACTTTTAGCTTTTTATCGGTTCTTTTTTTCCGTATTCGTTTGCGTGATGAGCTAACATATTTTTTCGATTTTTAAATTTTTAAATTTTAATTACACCAAATAAGTCATTTTCAGTTATAGTGTAATTTCAGCCAGCTATAATGCAATTTTAGCCATAAACCATTATTTTTCATCCCAACCGAGCGGGGCCTCCTACATCGTCGCAAGATGAAAACAAGTTTTAAAAAAACACGCCACAGGCTTGTTAATGTCAGGTTTGAATTTACACTAGTACATTATTGTGCCTGCGAAGTCGTTGCATACCAGCCGCCATCAACTTGTCTGGCTTCTTGCTGTATGTTCCTCCTTATCTTGGCGATGAATTCGTCGAACTCCTTGTCACCCACAAGAATGATCTCCTTAACCACCTCTGCCTCTGATGACGGCGGCGGCAAGGGAACCGGCTCGGATTCGGCCGTTCCATGGTCGATTCGACCGTCGGCGATCGTCACGTTCTTGGATTCGCACACAACAATATCCATACCTGCCATATTCTGAGGGTACTCACCGGCACCTCCGGAGGCGCCGGCACCGCTGTTTGTTCCGGCCGCGCGCCAGCGAGTCCGGAGGCCGGCGTCGATGGTGACGATTAGGAGCACGATGGCGTGGAGGAGCATCGTCCTGGCCGTCCTGTTGAAGAGCTCGTCGCGGTCAAAGAAGAGAGCGGCGGCGGCCGGGAAGAGGACGATGGCAAGGAGGGAGAGCGCGGAGAGAAAAAGCACCGTGATCACGGCCATCGATCGTCTCGGCGCTGGAACGGCACCGCCGTTTGTTCCTGCCGCGCGCCAGCGAGTCCGGAGGCCGGCCTCGATGGTGACGATTAGGAGCACGATGGCGTGGAGGAGCATCGTCCTGGCCGTCCTGTTGAAGAGCTCGTCGTGGTCAAAGAAGAGAGCGGCGGCGGCCGGGAAGAGGACGACGGCAAGGAGGGAGAGCGCGGAGAGCAAAAGCACCGTGATCACCGCCATCGATCGTCTCGGCGCTGGAACCAAGAACGGCAGTGAGCTGAGAGAGAAGGAATCGTCCTTGTCCGCGGTATAAATATAATATATAACGCACGCGCGCAGGCGGAGATGGATCTGTGCCCACAAGGTTAAAGCGAAGCAAAGTGCACCGCCCATCGTGAGGTATTGGCTGCAGAAGCGACTAAGCAGCAAGCGCGGCAAGTCCGCCGCCCACCGTGAGGTCGTCGCGTCGTCCTCGCCGCCTCGGTGTCGCCCTCGCCCATTAGCTGCACCGCACGACCACGCGATGGAGGAAACACCGCGTGCGCACAGGGGCTTGAAGGGAGGGAGGGACTCACTAATCATAAAACTTACAAGGTGTGAAGGAATTGCCGGCTCCTCAGAGCTGCCGTACACGTCGCCCGTTTGCCGTGCGTGCGTCGCGTGTCCCGGAGCCTCTTGAAACTGCCTCCACACATGCGAGTGGGCGCTACGGCGCGTGTACCAGAGCACTCTCCAACCTGCCTCCACGCACGCGTCTAAACCGTCGGATCGTGATCGTGTGGCCAGCAGCTGGCTTTTCAAGAACCATTGGATCGCTCACATCTGGATGCACGGTCCAGGTCTATCCGCTCACCGCCAACGCGCCCAAAACTTTAGCTCGTGTAGCCTCGAGCCCCGCACACTCTCTCCCTCGGCCCCCACCCCCGCGTGCTCGCGTGACCACGGCTGCCTCTCGCCTCCTTCGCTCCCTCGCCCTCCCCCCTCCCCCGTGCTTGCGCAACCGTCTCCTCCGCTCCGCCGCCTTGCCTACACTCCTACGTCGCCACCCCGCCATCGGGGACGCTACGTGCGCTCCTGCACTCTAAAAAGAAGAGAGCATCGGAAGCTACCTCTACGCGCTAGGAGGGGAGCGAAGCAGAGGAGGCAAAATGGGAGGTGTCAGAGTATTGAAAACCTGATGTTTGAGATGGTTTCGGATGGGGAAGGAAGCAGCAATCTAATGGCTGAAGTTAACACATACCCTTTCATCTAATGGTATCGTCTGGTTCTCATCGCTTGCGGGAGGTTATGAAGGCTGGATGGTGGTATCTGGAGATAGCACTTCAACCACGCAGATAGCACTTCGACCACACATCCTACGCTTCGACCACTCATACCCTCATTTTTTTTGTTACTATTACCGATCACACCTGTTACTTTTGTCGCTAGAGCTACTGTTGTTATTTGTAGGCTACTTAAGCCCCCGCTTGTATTGGATGATGTGTGAAATAAAACCATAGTTATTACCTACTACCTATTTTGTTCCTTGCTTTACTCTTTCCCTTTTGGCGAAATCCCGATTACCCCAATTTCTTCCCCCAAATCTAAACCGAAATTGGATCTAATCAATTTGGGTCCTAACATCTAGTATCAAAGCATGATGATCCTTCGCCACGCACGGATCTGTTTGTTTCTGAGTGGTGAAGGTTGAGGAACAAGTTTCCTTGATAAAATTCCTATGCCAGCTAAGGAAACTCGGATTTGCGGTGGAAAAGAAAGTGGAATTGAAGAAACTAGCAGGGAAGGTTTGGGAGGAATATAGATCTTCCCTGTAAAATCCCCAATCTGCTAGGGAGGCGAATAGAGGTGTGCTACTGAGATGCCGAAGGGAGGTCGATCTCTAGAGAAGGAAGTTAGGTGACTATGGTAGTAGAAGTGGAAGGAATCAAGAATGATATGGCGAAATTGCAACAACAGGTGGAATCCAATTTGAACCAAGTGCAAGGGCAAATGAATCAGCTCCAAAAAATAATTGCAGAAGAATTCGGCTCAAATGGAGCAAGTGTTGGAAATTGTTGGATCAAAATCAGCAACAAAGGGGGTGAATGTTGATTCTAAAAATAAATATCCCCCAAGAAGTATACACGACCAAATTCTTTCCAATAGCTATTAGAAGCTATGAAGAGAGGGTCATATGCAAAGTCGTATGCTTACTAGAAAGACTTGAAGAACAACGAAACAAGGCATTAAGATGAAAACCTGAAAAGCACAACAAGAGAAAAAACAAAAAACAGCACAGCCTGTAAGGAGGGGGCGGTCAGACCGGTGGGTCATGGCCGGTCAGACTTGGCGCTCAAGGCCGGTCTGACCGCCAGCCCTCCATCGGTCAGACCGCCCGGGAGATGCTGGTCTGACCGCTCCCCTGATAACCGAGCAGACAGTGAAAGGGCAACTGAACCCAACTACGCAGAGAATACTGAACCTTCGAATTTTTGGCCAAATTAACGAAGTACTGCTATTTCCCTCTGGCCACAAGTGCAGGAACCTATTCTAAACAGCAAAGAGACAACAAACAACAAGAGGAAACAACAGAAAATTAAGGATTTGAGATTTTAGCCAAAAATCTGAAAATAGTCATGGGAAGAGACTAAATTTCAGATTGCTTGTCAATCTTTGATCTATTGCTTATGAATCTTTGCAATTACCTAAGAAATATCCTCAGGACTTAGAATCTCACAACAAAACACAATCTTTTGGATAGAAACAAAAGATTCCATGAAGCCCTGACTCTAACCCTAGAAAAATTAAGAACAGAGGAGAAATTGACGATGGCTAGAGAAATCACAGAAGTCAATGAATCCTTTACTTGCTCTTGAAAATGGAATGATCAAAGGGCCTTGAACATTCTCCATTCACCAAGAAATCAAAAGCCAGTCATTAGATCAAGGATTCAACCCAAAAACACAAAGTCACAGAAACAAGAACTGAGTGCAAAATGAAATAGACATCAGAGAAGCACATGAAACCAAAACATCTCAAGCTTATATTGAGGCATAGAAAGGGATGATTACAAGAGAGTAAGGTTTACAACCACTTCATCCCCATACATGATTGAAAGATCAGGAATTCATGCCATCTCCTAAACACATGCTTGAGAGGGGAACACGAGCACACACAGAGAGGAGACAGAAAACCCTCTGCCCATCACACCAACCTCTCAACTACTAAAGCATAAAAGAAAAACAAACTCTAACCCTCTCTCAAAGCCATCAACCCCTCATCCAAGACCTGGAACATGCAGGAGACACTCCTCCTTTTATAGCCTCCCACTAATGGGTTTGATTTTCTCTTTACCCACTAAGCCTCCAACAACTCTTGTGCTTTATCCAATCCACTTCCTTTAGTGCAGCTTTGCGTATTTACCAAAACGCCCCTCCTACACCTTCCGGGAAGCTTCCTCATTCCTTGCCTTCCAAGTCTCGCAGCTACCTCGAGCCCTTGCCGTCTTCGGCACACCTCGACCGCTTTGACCTTGGCACCGCCTGCGCCTAGTCCGGTCATCCCGTGCCTCGCCACGACTCCGCCTCGATGTCCTATAGCCATCACAGACAAGAAATACATTACATAGCACCGCTCGAAACAAGTAATCCTCATTAGCATCAACAAATCATACTCAAGCATGAAATTGCCCAAACGCCCAAACGGGAAGAAGAATACGCCTCAAGTCTGTCTAACCAAACCCGACTGCGCCAAATGCCGACTTGGCACAAACCACACAAATCAAACTCAATCTTTCCAAAACACTCGTCAATTACTCATCACAAACATGGGGTCATAACCACATGGTCTCTCAGAAATGCTTAAGACTATCAATAGCAACACATTACAACTATCAGAGTCTTAAGATACAGTACCAAAAGTGGTCATAACAGTTCGAGGGGATAGAAAGATGGCATATGCATGGGATCATAAATCCCTAGAACTGGCCAATGAACTTTCGACTAGAAATGCTAACACGCTTTTTATGCAGGCCAAGCACGCAAGACTAAAGGTGGCCCCAAAACCCTTCGACCAAATCAATGAGGTTCCACTTGACAAGGGCAGTTCTCCGAAAAACATCAAAGTGATGTTTAGACTTAAAAATGCCAATGCCACCTTCCAAAAGATACTGGTTCGGGCAGAACTCGACCCCAAATAGGAAGAGTCGCTTGTCTTTTTCCTTCTGAGCAAACTCAGATGCATTCACATGACAGGCATCCAACATGCCCGGTGTCCCTAGGGAAGTGATCGAGCACAAGCTAGCACTCCGCCCTAACAAAAAGCTGGTCAAGCAAAAGCTAAGGTGCTTTGCACCCGACCGAAAGGAGGCAATCCAGTTAGAGATCAACAAGCTTCTCAAGGCTGGATTCATTCGTGAGGTCATCCACCCAGAGTGGTTCGCCAATCTTGTAATGGTTAGAAAAAGTAATGGGAATGACAAATATGTATCGATTTCACATATCTTAATAAATCTTGTCCAAAGGATGGCTTTCTCCTTCCACGTATCGATCAGTTTGTTGACTTTACTTCTAGATGTGAGTTATTAAACTTTTTAGATGCATATTCAGGGTACCAACAGATTCACATGAGTAAAGAGGATGAAGAAAAAACTTCCTTCATCATGCCATATGGAACTTTTTGTTACGTCAAAATACTGTTTGGTCTTAAGAACATTGGTGCTACTTTTCAAAGGTTAATGCAAAAAAAAATAGTCCTCAAATTGGTCGTAACTTAAAGGCCTATGTTGATGACTTGGTAGTTAAAAGTATCAACATCGGATATCACATCTCCAATCTGCAAGAACTTTTCACTAACTTAAGGTGATATACCTTTAAGTTAAATTCATAGAAATGTGTGTTTGAAGTTTTCTTTGGAAAGTTTTTTGATTTCCTAGCTTCGGCTAGATGAATTGAAGCAAATCTAGAAAAATAGTGGCCATCGAGCAAATGTGCCCTCCAACCACAAAGAAGAAAGTCCAAAAACTAACCAATTATATGGTAGCATTAAGTCATTTCATAGCAAGGTTAGGAGAAAAATGATTGCCTTTCTTTAAGCTTCTTCAGAAACATGGAAGTTTTGAATGGAGTAAAGAAGCAAACGATATCTTTGAAGAACTTAAAAGGTACCTTATGAGTACCCCCGGTCTTAGTCTCTCCAAGACCAAGAGAAACCTTGTTTTCATATCTGGATGTGACACCACAAGCAGTTAGTGCCATACTGGCTGTTGAGCGTGATAATATCCAATGACCAGTATATTATGTAAGTAAAGTCTTACATGGACCAAAAAGACAATATCTAGAGATACAAAAGTTGTTATATACCCTCCTTATGACTTCAAGGAAACTAAGGTATTACTTCCAGGCTAACAAAGTGGTTGTACCGATTGGATACCCCTAGGTCAAGTTCTTCAAAATAAGGAATCCTCAGGATGTATAGCAAATTGGGCAGTCGAATTTGGGGAGTTTGATATCCATTTTATTTCATGAATAGCAATTAAGTCTTAGGCTTTAGCAGAATTTATCATTGAGTGGACACACTTTGAACCCACCCAAGGGCCTGAGTACAAACACCATGAAGAGTGGATTATGTACTTTAACGGTTCCTTGACATTAAAGGGCTCGGGGGTTGGGGTAGTCTCGGTTTTTTCTATTGGCGAAAACATGAAATACGCCATTCAGTTAAACTTTCCCACCACAAATAATGTGGAAACATATGAAGGTTTACAGGTAGGACTTCGAGAAACCAAAGGGCTTGGGATTCGCAGGCTATTAGTGAAGGCGATTCTCAACTAGTAGCAAATCAAGTCAGGAAAGAGTACCATGCTCGAGTACTATAATGTCATCTTACCTAGCAAAAGTTAGGAAACTTGAAAGGTATTTATTTGGTTTTGAAATCCAACATATTCCTACAAAGAAAAACTTTCTAGAAGACCAATTGGTACAGATGGCTTCCTTAAGAACACTTGTCCCACTCAAAATTTTCTCGAACAACTCGACAAACCCTTGGTGGTCGAGCATTCTGAAGATGCTCTACTAGAGATCATACTGACCGACCCCAGTAGTGATTGGATGACATCAATCTATGAGTATCTTCAGTTTGGCACACTATTCGAAGATGATGTAGAGGCTGATCGTACAGCTCACAAAGCCAAATCATACACTTTGATCGAATGTCTTTAGAAGCGAGGAACACACGGAGTGTTTATAAGATGTATATCTCAAAAGGATGGTTTGAATTTAATATCTGAAATACATAGAGGAGCCTATGGAACACACATTCCTACAGAATACTGATTGTAAAGCCTTCTAACAAGGATACTACTGGCTAACTGCCCTTCATGACGCAAAAAGACCTTGTGATAAAGTATGTACAATGTCAATTTTATACCCAATAAGTATATCAAGCTACACAAGCTTTGCAAACAATACCTCTTTCTTGGTCTTTTGCAACCTAGGGGCTAGACATTCTAGGACCTTACTCAAGAGCAACTAGGGCTTTGAATTCCTTTTTGTCATGATTCATATATTCACAAAATGGATAGAAGCTAAGTTAGTTGTTAAGATAATGACTAAAGCTTCCAAGAAATTCATTACAAAAAAGTGATTACACGATTTGGTATTCCCAGTCGTATAATCATAGATAATAGTACCCAGTTCTTGAGCAGGGATTTTTAAAATTTCTACGAAGATCTAGGTATCAAGGTATGTTACATCACAGTGGCTCATCCAAAGAGTAACAGGGCCCAGTTGGTGTCCATCTTGAGGAGGACCTTGAGAAGCTCATGAATAATTTCAACAATCAATTGAATGACAACATGAGCATCTTGATGAGGGAGATACTAGAGGAGCTTCGAAGAGAACGGGCCCAGTTGGCATCCATGAAGGAGGCGTTGAGCTTGATGAGACCGATGAGGAAAGGGCTGCACGGTTCACTAGAGAAGCTCAAGTAGATCGAGTCATTGCCAATGCGGTTCGACCACCCTTTCTCGGGCGTGGGGGAGGTGTTTTCGATGCTGACCATGGCCAATGAAGAGGCCGTGGCCGTGGGTGCAGAGGTGCTGCCCACATTGAGGACTTCGACGATAACTTTTGGCTACACCGCAACGACAGCTACCAATGCTATGGCCGTCGTCATGATGACCTGTGCGTGGAGGAGAAATTTGGGAAACTCAAATTCACTATTCCCAAATTTGAAGGTGCTTCCGATCCAGATGCCTACCTCACAAGGGAGCTCAAGGTAGATAAGATCTTTCGAATGCACAATATTCGGAGGAAAAGAAGCTACTCATGGCATCATTTGACTTTGATGGGTATGCGTTGATTTAGTGGGAGCAATTATTGAACCAAAGAAAAGATAATGGCGAACCTACAATTGCTTCGTGGGCTGAAATGAAGCGAGAGCTGAGAACACGCTTTGCTCCTAACACTTACAAATATGATCATTTTGATAAACTATAGAATTTGAGACAGGGAGGTCGCTCGGTGGAGGAATACTACAAGGATATGGAGCAAGCTATGATTAGGGCACATGTGTACGAAGATGAAGAGCAAACACTTGCGCATTTTCTATTTGGTCTAAACAAAAACATTAAACACATTGTACAATATCAGCCCTACAATACTGTTGTTGATTTGGTGCATCAAGCAACCAAGGCGGAGAAGCAGTTATTAGAAAATGTAAAACCAGCACCAAGGACAGCATCTTTCAATTTGAAAGCCCCATCATCATCCTCTAATGCCACCAAAGCACGATTTGATTTGCGACGAGGTACATTTTCAGTTAGAACTAATTTAAATACTAATGCTCGTTCTTCTTCAATTGCAAAATCAGCACCTACACCAAGTGAGAAGAATGCTACTCCATCCTCGACATCCTCAATTGGTACTACAACAAAGAGTAGAGACATTCAATACTTCAAGTGTTGGAGTGTGGTCATATTTCTAAAGAGTGTCCCAACAACCGAGTTATGCTTGTGACGGAAGATGGAGAGTATGAATCCGCAAGTAAAGATAAGGTTGAGCTTAGTCATGAAAAGGAGAGATACGAGGATGCATCAGATGACAATGAAGAGGTTCATGTATTGAATTATGAAATGGGAGAAGCATTAGTTGTAACCAAAAATTTGAGCATGCTTGCACAAGGAGATGCACATCCGTAGATTCAACTTGTTTCAAACACAAGCCAAGGTAAACAATAAGGTAATCAAACTTATTATTGATGGTGGTAGTTGTCACAACTTGGTTAGTGTTGAATTATGTGAGAAACTTGGTTTAAAGATGTTGAAACATCCATGTCCATATCATGTGCAATGGTTTAGTGAATGTGGGGATGTGAAGGTTTAGTTTATGGTGCATGTTACTTTCAAAATTGGTGATTATGAGGACACCGTTGAGTGCGATGTGGTGCCTATGACAGTATGTCACTTGCTGTTGGGAAGGCCATGGCAATATAATAGAAGTATGCAACATGATGGCTGTTTCAATAAATATGCTTTTAAGTGGAAGGGAAAGACAAAGGAGCTTAATCCAATGACCCTTAATCAAATACAAGCTGAATTTCAGCAAAGGAAACTTTTATGAAAATGACGGTAAAAAGAAATAAAAGAGAGAATTCCACACATTGGTGAGTGAGAGCCACAAGCCAAATATGAGAGGAAAAAGTAAGAGTGAGGAAGGGATGGTTATGTTAGTTACAAAATCAGATTTGAGAGATATGAGCAATGACCCATCAAGGATATACTTTGTGCTTGTGTACAAAGATGCGACCGTTTTGCTTTCAACTAATGATTTAACCTCTCTTCCTAGTGGTGTTTCCTCTCTTTTGCAGACCTTTAAAGATGTGTTTCCAGAGGAGATTCTAGCAGGACATCCACCATTGCGCGGAATAGAGCATCAAATTGATATAGTTCCCGGCGCGTCACTTCCAAATCGTCTATTATACCACACCAATCCGGAGGAAACCAAACAAATTCACTGCCAAGTGCAAGAGCTACTTGAGAAAGGGTACGTACGTGAAAGTCTTAGTCCTTGCGCTATCCCTGTAATTCTTGTTCGTAAGAAAGATGGTACATGAAAAATGTATGTTGATTGTCGTGCCATTAACAACATCACTGTTAGATATCATCATCCTATTCCTAGATTATGTGATATACTAGATGAACTTAGTGGTGTTGTTATATTCACTAAAATTGATTTGAGAAGTGGATATCATCAAATTAGGATGAAACTTGGTGATGAATGGAAGACTACTTTTAAAATAAAATTTAGATTGTACGAGTGGTTAGTAATGCCTTTTAGGTTAACTAATGCACCTCGTACATTCATGCGATTGATGAATCATGTTTTAAGAGCATTCATTGGCAAATTTGTTGTGGTATACATTGATAATATATTGATCTATAGCAAAACGATAGATGAGCACATTGATCATATTAGACAAGTACTACAAATGCTTAGAAGTGAGAAATTATGTACTAATTTGGACAAATGTACTTTTTGTATCAATAAAGTTGTGTTCTTAGACTATGTTGTTTCTGAACAAGGCATTGAGGTGGATGAATCTAAAACTGAAGCAATTAAGAATTGACCTATACCCGTGATGTTAGTCAAGTCAGAAGTTTTCATGGTCTTGCTAGCTTTTATCGTCGTTTTGTTAAAGATTTCAGCACCATTGTTGCCCCCATTAAATGAGTTAACTAAAAAGAGTGTTGTGTTTAAATGGGGTGCATCACAGGAAAACGCTTTTCAAGAACTAAAGAAATGATTAATTGAAGCACCATTGCTCGCTTTGCCTGATTTCACTAAGAGTTTTGAAATTAAATGTGATGCTAGTGAAATAGGTATTGGAGGTGTTTTAATGCAAGAAGGAAAACCAATAGCATACTTTAGTGAGAAACTAGGAAGTACTCATTTGAACTATCCTGTGTATGATAAAGAATTGTATACTTTGGTGCGTGCGCTTAAAACTTGGCAACATTATCTCTGGCCTAAAGAATTTGTTATTCGCTCTGATCATTAAGCTTTGAAATATTTGACAAGCCAAGTTAAACTGAATCGTAGACATGCTAAGTGCGTAGAATTTATTAAAAAATTTCCCATATGTTGTTAAGTACAAGAAAGGAAAAGAGAATGTGGTAGCTGATGCTTTACCTAGAAAGAATGTGCTTTTAACTCAAATGGAAGTAAAGGTCCTCAGATTAGAAAGCTTGAAAGATTTATATGCTTTTGACCATGAATTTTCAGAACCATATTCTAAATGCACAGATGGGAGAGGATGGGATAAGTTCCATGTTTATGATGGGTTCTTATTTCATGCTAACAAATTGTGTGTTCCAGATTCGTCCGTACATTTGCTTTTATTGCAGGAATCTCATGTAGGAGGATTGATGGAACACTTCGGGAGAGAAAATATCTTCATGATGTTGAAAGATCACTTTTATTGGCCTAAGATGAGGTGTCATATTGAAAGGTTTGTACAGCGATGTGTGACATGCCACAAAGCGAAATCTAAACTTAATCCACATGGTTTATATACTCCACTTCCTGTTCCTAGTGCACCTTAGGAGGATATTTGTATGGACTTTGTTTTAGGATTGTGTAGGACTAAGAAGGGAAGGGATTCAATTTTTGTAGTTATGGATAGATTTTCTAAAATGGCACATTTTATTCCCTGTCACAAAAGCGACGACGCGTCGCATGTAGCTGACTTGTTTTCCAGGGAAGTTGTAAGATTGCATGGCATGCCAAGGACAATTGTGTCAGATGGCGATGTCAAATTCATGAGCTATTTTTGGAAGACTTTGTGGGCCAAGCTCGGGACAAAGTTGTTATTATCAACAACTTATCGCCCACAAACGGATGGACAAACGGAGGTGGTGAATAGAACACTTTCAATGCTACTATGAACGCTGATTAAGAAGAATCTCAGAGAGTGGGAAGATTGTTTGCCGCATGTGGAGTTTGCATACAATAGGGTGGTACATTCTACTACTCAATTGTGCCCGTTCGAGGTGGTGTATGATTTTAAACCAATCACACCACTTGATTTGTTACCACTTCCACTACATGAACAAGTTAATATGGAGGCATTCAAATGTGCTGAATATGTGAAGAAAATTCATGTCAAGACTAAAGAAGAAATTGAAAAGAAGGCATGTTACTACGCTGAGAAGGGGAACAAGTCAAGAAAGAAGATGTTATTTGAACCAGGTGATTTGGTTTGGGTGCATCTACGTAAAGAACGCTTTTCGAATAAGCGTAAGTCCAAGTTAATGCCTCAGGGAGATGGTCCATTCAAAGTACTTTAGAAGATCAATGACAATGCATATAAGATAGAGCTTCTAAGTGATGATTATGCTGTGAGTTCTACATTCAATATTGCTGATTTGTCACCATTCTTTGAACCAGAAGAATCAGAGTCGAGGACGACTCCTTCTTAGGAGGGGGAGGATGATGAGGACATCCCGATTGGTCCGATTACATGAGCACGAGCTAAAAAGATTAATCAACAGGTGAACTCACTCCTAATTAAATTTGGCTTTGATTTACATGAGAACTGGCTACTACCTAATGCTAGTATCTCAATTGGTCTTAGGTTTGTGCATGAGGAGGCATTGGGATGTCGAAGCCAGAAGAAATCAGCACGTGCACGCAATGAACTCAAGGCGGGCCATAAGGAGTTGGTGGTTTCTTCGGTTGGTGAGCACAGCAAGAACAAAAGCCCAATTCATGTGGCCTAAAAGCCCACAACCGTGCGTCAAGTCTGACCGAAGCTATGAGATTAAGCACCTTGATTAGCCTATGTTTGGACCACGTGTTTTTGTTTTAGCATTGCTAGTTTCGGTTTTGAGTTTGTAGGATTGTGTTTTGGATATCTTGGCCGAATAGGATGCAAATCGGCATTAGGCTTGTGAGCTATTAATTTGTGGGTGTGTGAGTTAAATATCATGGTTCTCCTTTTGTAATGACAGACCACCATAAACAAATCTATTATTTTTAGAGAGCAATACGCTTGTTCTTCCTAGGGTTTGGTATATACTACAACCTAGAGGGGAATTGGGCGCTCTCTACCCGTTGTTCTTGTGATTCCTTGTGATTTGCAGAAGCGACAACACGTCTACCTGTGTAGTCAAGTAGGCTGGATCACAAGCGTGTGGTTGGGTGAATTCTTTTGTCGCAGGTTACTATTCTAACAGTGGTTGGCACCATCAGTTCGTCAGGTTGCACGGATCCAAGTTATTATCATCGATCCTACATCGTGAAGATCGGGCACCCCGTATCAAACAACTAATAGGGTTATAGAATCAGGGGAAATCTTAAGGTCAAAAAGATTCAACCAAAACAAAAACAAAACTTGACTGGTTAGAATTTTTGAGACTTACATTATGAAGAATCCCTAGTCGAGTCGTTCATGCTCGTGTACCAAAGTATGATGTGGTCGTGTGACTTTAGAGGGATTATTCGACGCATGGTGAAATCTTTCACATGCCATGAAGTAAGACCTCTCTCCCTGGGGCGAGCGATGGCATCGACCCATCACCCTACTATTTCCTCCTTTGAGGAGGACCTCCACCTTTGGTTCTCAATGGCAACCCGACCGGCGAAGGAAAGACTGTCGCCCTTGCTAAACGTCATGTAGAACCACAAGTTCTTCCAAGACCACAAGGACATGGAATACATGGAATGTATTCTTTGGCCTTCCCATCATGGAGATGCAAAACGCAGCCTCCAGGTGACGCTACCATTTTCTCGACTGTCATCTTGTAGAAATATATGAGGAGCACCAAACTTGGCGGAATCCCTAAATATGCTTCGTAGAGGTAGAAAAATATGCTCAGATTAGCAATTGAATTGGGGGTGAGGTTTACCAACTCAATCCTGTAGTACTTCAAGACTTCAGAAAGGAATGGGCATGCAAGCAATCGAAACCAGCACTCAATGTATGCCCAGACGATCGAAATCTCACCTTCATTCCCGCCCGATAATTTCTCTCTAACCATTGACCTCCTCGGGACTAGAACCTTATCGAGAAGCATTCATTTCTTTTTCCATAGCCTTAAGCTTCTTCAATCCAAGCTCCAATGCTAGCTAATTCTTAATTAGATCTGACATTTTGGCTAGGTGATGGAAAATTGAAAGGGGATCGAAAGGATTTGAGGCTACGGGCGAAGAGCGCTAGGGCAGAGAAAGAAGAAGATGAAAGGTTTCTTCAAAAGCGTGAAACCTCAAGGCAGCGCGCCACTAATTTTATAAGGGTTTTTCTCTATCTGTAGACATAAATTACCTGATCTGAAGCCCAATGGACACAAAATCTTTTAGTTTATTGGTTAGTTTCTCAACTTTAAAGTAGTTTCTCAACTTTAAAGTGAATATGAACCGCTTCTTTATTCTTGCTATTTCAAGGAGCAGTTTTTCGATTACAATTCAATCGGAAGAAATTCATATTTTGAATTCACTTAAAGTTCGGGGCTAGCTGATGAGTATTGAATAAATCCTTATGTACGACTTTAATATTTAATTAAGGCTAAAGGACCTCAGTAGTCGTAAACCTCTAAGGGTTGCTCCTCAATACCCTGGTTGGAGATACACTATGCGTGTTGCCTCACCGGATGACTGCTCGGAGACTCCGTGTACTGGTACCTAGTCCCGATTTCAGGTATATTTCTTCCTTGCAGTGGATAGAACGCATGCCTTATCCACTCTAAACAGCACGACATTTTGGTCCTAAGCCTTTGATAATAACTGTCATACGGTTGTTTCCTACGTTCCTCTCCTACTGACAACAACCGATGATTAGGCGTCCTCTCTTTGACAATAACTACCTCCTCAACTAGACGCGCTGGTTCCATAAGGTGTCTTCCCCGGTGGATAATTGACATCTCTTCGTTAGTATTTAAGGCAGGACAATCAAAGATAATTCTCAGATGATTCATTCTCATTCAATTCAGTGTAATTAGAGCTAATCTCATGCCTTATTAATGGAACCTTGTAACCAGTTCATAGCAATAAAGAGTATCCATATTCTCTCCTAAGGATTTTTATCATCTTTCTTATTTTATTTTGTAAGATCGGCGATTCAATCGTTGATACCTGTGCATGCACCTATGCATTAAGTTAGAGACTTGTGGTTCATAGGCAATTAGGACTTGAGAGTGTTGCTAGGTTACGGGTCTATTGGGTGAATTAGTTATTGAGCTGGCTAGCGGGTTATAATTTGATTGAGTTTAACGAGTCTAACGGACAACTCGTGAGCTGGCTTAAGCTCGACTCGTTAACTTAATGAGTAGAAATGCCTACTCAGCTCAGCTCGTTTATGGTACTAGTTCGTATCGAGTTCTTAACGAGCCGAGCTGGCTCGCAAGCTTCGAGTTTTTTTCACACCAAGCCATGACCCTAATTGTGGTCGTCGTATCACTCTGTTATCTCGTCGTATTTGGTGACAAATCTACGGTCTGGCGACTAACTATGCGCGTGCAACGACTATAGGCAAAAGTCGGCAATGACGCTATATTATTCCTCTGCTAATCTTTTGTTGATGTTGACGTATAGCTTTGCTTACGTATACTTGCTGTTTGAGTGTTCTATCTGGAAACATTTTTTACGGAAATATATTCGCTTGTTATTCTCAGCAAATTAATTGCTAGTTACCCATGTTCGGCCTGGACAGTCTCGACAAATTGCACCGTTTATGTAAATGCATCTTTCTAGGGACAGAGCCTAGCTCAGTTGGTGAAAATTTTGGGTGTACACGCCACCACCCAGAATTCTTATTTTCTTCCTAATTAAAAAGATCGATGACTGGTTCCTGCTAGTATTCTTGTCTTTTTTATATGCATCTTCCTTATATCACCCCTTAGTTGGTTTTTGTTGGTTGCTTCGTGTCATGCGGTTCTTGACTAGATTAATTATGTGTTCAAGGTTCAGGCAGATGGAGCTAGAATTCAGAAATAAGGGAGCGGCTTTCTCCTATGTGATGTTCCAATTCTTCTATACTACGCATTATTCATGTGAAAGAGTGTATGTAACATCTTGTTACGCGCGCAGCCGTGCAATGTAGGTGTCATAAAACACATGGCAAATCAGAAGAAACAGGAGATAGGTATTTACGTGAAAAATCTTTATGAGAAAAATCATGGACATATGAAGATAGAATTTATAGTATAAGGAGAAATTATAAGACGGAGAACTTCAGCACATCTAAACCATGTGAGACTGAAGGGGATATACACACACTAGGAAACAAGATTCCTAGAAGAATACTAAACCGAATTAGAGTGGTGCCACATCGGTGCAGACACGATGACAAATTCGTATCATAATTTTAACAGTAGGGATATTTTGTAACCTAGAGTTGATTACTACAACATATATTGGTTTATTTGCTTGGTGAACTATACACTAACTGCAGTGATCTTTCCATTTCTGAGTAGTGAACTCTGCTTCTGTTTGTGGCTGTGCTCTGCTTCTTACTCCTTTGTGCACCTTGCATTAGCAGCAGAGTAGTGTTCTATTGCATATTTCGAACGGGTTACTCGAGCCTTTCCATACTGTGATTCGTAAGCCTTTTTTAATGCGAATTGCATAGGTGGTTTGTCCATTGAGTTTTCGCCACCCAAAAAAAGGCAAAAAAAAACGTAAAGGAAGACAAAATGGCATATAGCGTTTTATTGGAACTCAATTTAAACTAGTACGATTAAGATCGTCAGTTTTGTGCATCATTGCACTGTACGTTTTTCTTTATGTTACAAATTTCGCCTTGATTTTCTTTACTTTATTTCTCGCATATATTTCTCATGTATTATTGCTCTTGCAAACTGATTACAGGTCTCCTCAATATATATAGGCTAATAATTTCTACTAACACACGTATTAGGACTTCAAGTTAGACACAACATCAACTTAAGTTACACACAGAAACGGACTTAACTACGTCTAGAATTCTAAGTCAAGATTAATTTTTAACACTTTAGATCTTCACGAGCAGCATATACTCTCCTCTTGCATCTTCCTCCTCATGTTGGCGATGAAGTCCTCGAACCTCTTGTTCATCTCGTCCACATCGTCGCTGCACTCGACCTCTGTTTCCTCTCGTGCCATGTCCTCCTCTCCTCTGTTTCTCTCCTCGTCATCAGCAATCTGTTCAGAGTAGAAACAAGAGCTCTTGTCCTCCACTGGAACAATCTCCCAGACAGCAGCTTGATCAATGTGCTTGTCCTCCACTGGAACAGTCTCCCTGACAGCAGCTTGATCAATGTGCTTGTCCTCCACTGGAACAATCTCCCTGACAGCAGCTTGATCGAAGTGGAAGCAATCAGAGCTGTGTGATCTCTCCACGAGAGGAAGCTCTTGGACCACGGCCTCTTCCCTCTCGGTTGCTGCTGCTTCTGTCCATGGCAGTGCGCACCGTGCCGTCGCCTTGGCCGGCCGAGGGCCTCGCGGTTGACGCTCGAGCCGGCGGCAGTCGGCGATGATCGCGTTCTTGGCAGCCTTGTTCTGCCACACGACGACACTCATCCTTGCCTGAGGCTGAGCCATGGAGGAGGCACCCCCACCGGCGGCAGCAGAGGCGGTACTAGTGCCGGTGCTGGTTGTTGCGGCGCAGCGACGAGCTGGAGTGGCGAGGAGACCGGCGTCCTTGAGGATTATGAAGAGGATGGCGTGGCAAAGGAGGATCATGTTCCTCCGGGTGACGAGCTCGACGAGGCGGCGGCCGTCGAACTCGAGAGTGAAGAGGTCGGCGATGAGGGTGGCGGCGGGCCCCCGGAGGCGCGGCGGTTGGATGAGGAGCGTGTGGAGGAGGAGGAGGAGGAGGACGGCGAGGAGGGAGAGCAGCGCCGCGATCTTGGCCTCCGTCTCCATTGCCATGGACACGCACGCGGTTTGGCTGCGCTGCTGGCTGGACCGTAGCTGTTTGCGACGAGATTGGGGTGAGCTAGCTGCTGCTGATCTTCACTTATATATATTTATGCTACTACTTGCCGGCGAGGGGGCGAAGACTGAAAAGACTTCGATGTAGTATACTGGCCCTTGGATCGCTTATCGGACGGCTGCAAGCAAATTGTGAATCCTCCTTCGCTCACGGCCGCACCGCAGAGGTCCACGTCCACATCTCGTCGTTGGGTGGGGTCCATCAATGACCTCCCAAGTACATGCACAATCACATATCTAACCAAAATGAAGAATCTCTATCTCGTGTACATATCATAGGTGGATATATACACTATCCCATATCTAACTAGAACGAAGATCACTATCTCGTAGATTGTAGACGTACGTTTTTAACCACTGAATATGTCTACTTTTGCGTTTACTCTCTCTTTTTAGGCTCCGCTCGTTTCGACTTGAGTTTCTGACTTCTGATTTATTTTTCATTATTCTTAAATTTCATATTTTTCTAGTATTTGGCTTTTTAAAGCTTTTTTGCGGCTTTTTCCCGTATTCGTTTATATTATCCATGATGGGCTAACATATTTTTTCTATTTTTATTTTTTTAAATTTAGTTACGCTAAATGAGTAATTTCAATAAACTATAATATAATTTTAGTTATAAACTAATTTATTTTAATCTAATTGAGCGGCATCTTAGATCGCATAAGCTAATATTCAGCTCTTGATTATTTCGGTGAGAGACGCTAATATCGATCCGGGACTGGAACCCAACCAAGGCCCATGCCGACGGCCAGTCGAGCTTCCGCTCGGTCCCTATTTCTGTTCAGACTTGACAGGAGTAAAGCGGCCGCGTGGTAAAGATAGACCCGACCAAGTCCACGGGCCGAAGCAGGGTTCACGCGGCGCCACGAACCATGTGCCGACACGTACCTAGCTAAGTGCACGGCCCTGGGGGTGTGCGTGCGACGGGGCGGAAGCAGCGTGGAAGACGGGAGGGAGACTTGACTTGATCGCCCAAGTCGGTCAATCAACGGCCCGACGCGCTAACTTTGTGGTGCTGGCCCGGTTTGATCAAGTCATGAGAATATCATACATGCTTTTTGGCCATTTTTTTCTAGAACATGAGTATAACAAGAATATACGCACGTACATATGCATACATATAACATCACACATCTATACATATCTATATGGGTGCGTCCAATGCATACATCTGAAACAAGACGGAGACTCAAGTCTCTAGAGCATGGACAAACGCTTTGACCACTGAATACACCTACGTGTGTGTTTACTCAGAAAGCACTATTCACATAAACAATGCTAGAGGACAATGTTCACGTGAACAGTGCCCTCTGAAAATGTGTGCGCCACAGGCTTCGAAGTCGAGCGGCTTGGCTACCCACTGGCAAGCCGAGACACCCGAGCAAACGCTCGGGCGCATTTTTTGGCCATGCTTGACGGGTTTTGAACTAATGGTTTTATTTTAAGATAGCAGTTGATAACGGAGATACTGACATAGACGACGCATATAATTTTAGACTTGAAAAATCATTTAAAAAATCGGCTTCAAAAATTTCTGTCTATTTCAATTTTTAAAGAAGCTAAAAACCAAAAGTTAAAAACCCAGAAGAACGAGACCAACTACTATGGAATTGTACATAGGACTAGCTGCTGGCTCTCTACCTCAATTCATTGGCAACTTGGCAAGTTAGCATGCTCTGGTTTCGACCAAGGTTTACACTGTATCAGTGTATCCTACCATCCATCCTACCTAACACTACTATAGAAAAGTCATCATAAACGGTTCAAAAACGTTATCACAGACGGTTTCGTGAACCGTTTGAATTTATGGGTCAGTAATAACATGAAGTCATCACAAACGACTTTCGAATTGTCTATGATGCAGACTATCACAGACGGTTTCTACTAAAAACCGTCTATGATAGTTGACAATCATAGACGGTTTTTAGTACAAACCGTTTGTGATATATGATATATCATAGACGGTTTCAACTACAAATCATCTATGATATTAAACTATCATAGACGATTTGTAATTGAAATCATCTGTGATATATCACATATCACAGACGGTTTGTACTCAAAACCATCTGTGATTGTCAATTATCATAAACAGTTATAAGTTAATAACATCTGTGACATTCCTTTCTACTCCTAAACCTATTTCTGTTTGTTGGCTAACCTCAGGAAATGCTAGCCATGCCCTCTGAAACAAGCAGATCAACACAATATATATACATCCAATTCACATTCATTCATTTCAAAAACAAGGACAACCATTTTACAAATTAATTAACTAAATGAATTATCCAGCTTTGAACAAATACACAAATGAATAATTAAGCTCAATCTTATCCCAGTGAAATTCATTCTACATTGTGGAACTCTCCATTTTCTTGTATGATTCTAGACATCAAGAAGTACGCACACTGTCCTCGAATATATTTGAGGTCAGCTTGTTTCAATGGAGTTATAGGGATGGACACAACCTATCGGTAGGAAGATAATGTCATGCATACATATATAAATTGATAAGTATAAAATAAGTATCGCAAGATTGACAAACCTGAGTATCATAGCTCTTACCAGAATCGACGAGTAGTTGCATGTTGTGGCAAACATAGAATCCACAGGTGTTACCCGGTGGGTGCTGGTGGCACTACAAAATAGAATTTGTTAGTTCAAGAGGAATTACTACAAAGTGTTATATAGGATTAATGTGTACTAGTGAACACCAAGAAATCTAGATCGTGTCGCAAGACGTCAATCCCTCCCTTGGATTTCTGTACCTCTGCAACGTACGTGACGAACGACCTACGTGATTCTAAAAAATAGCCTTAGTCATTAGGAAGAAAGGAAAGACTACAATAGAGTTGTCTGTAGAGGAAATGTGTTTATCTGTCGATTAATCGTTGGGCAACTGTGTAGTCGGTTCTGTTCCTCCTAAGGGAATCAAAGTATATTATCTCATTACATTTTGGTATAGTTACAATTAGAATCCAGTGGAACCTACACAGGTATATCGTCTTGGTCATTAAATCTATGTTCGTACTGCTTAAGTACAAATCAACAAGTATAGCCACTAGTGCAACACTTACTTCTGGTTGTGGGGCATAAGTATGAATTCCTTGTTGCGGTGAGCCACCAATGCCATCATCATGTAATTCTGGACGAATGATGCATCCTTCTTGATGGTTTCCATGGAGACCAAGCGTGGGTCAAAGAAACCAATTGGTGATTTTTTTTAATTTGGCTTCAATCACTATGTATCTATATATATACACACAACATCAATGAGTTATATATGATATTTATCGGTATTACATAAACGTAGATCATGATTGTACACACTTACTATGTCCAGCATCAAATGAGTGAGGCGTTGAGGGCGTTGAGTGTGAAGAGAAAGGATAAGTCCTCAATTGTCACCGTGAAGACACAGTCATGAATATCATACTGCAGATGATGCGGTCTAAACTTGACGATGACACCCGAGCGCCGTTGTTCCTCTAGCTTGTTGGCCTGTTCCATGTAATATGTATACAACCTCTGGCAAGCCAGTCCTAGGGTTAGGAAACGCTCTTTTGAGGCGACCAATGGCTCAACTAGTATGAATTTTTGGGCTAACGACAAGTAGAATATCTCATCATTGGTCTTCTTCCGTTTGCCCTTACCACTTCGGCTATAGGTTAACATCACGGTAGTCGACCGGGCACAAGATGTAGATGCACCATGACTTTGCTGCGTCTGTGCAGGTAGCTCCGGTGTGGATAGCCCTCGAGGACTTGGCACCGGTGCAGATGGCTCTTGTGGATTTGGCACTGGTGCAGATAGCTTGAGTGGACTTGGCACCGGTGTAGATGGCTCTTGTGGACTTAGCACCGGTGCAGATAGCTCGAGTGGACTTGGCACCGGTGCAGATGGCTCTCATGGACCTAACACCAGTGCAGGAGCCTCTAGGCAGATATCTCTCTTGAGCCACTGGATGAATGTTCCAATAGCTTGCCATAAAGTCATGACCTCGTTATTGGGGGACATCTGTAGTGGGACGACTCAAAATTGGTATGAGCACTGTCCAAATTCACTTTTACGAAACCTGGTGTTAGAGATACACCGTGCACCAAGGCCTAGGCCCGGGTAGAAATGCCTGGCCCCAAGCAGCGCACAAAGCCAATGGAGGTATATCTCACTCGGAGCTTGCACTTTGTAGCCACCTACATAACGATATAAAATTAACTACTCCAACATGACTATCAATAAATCGAGAATTCCAAATATAATAATTATTACTAAGATGTTATCGACAGAAAATCGGTGATTGCTTTCTGAGGTAGGGTTGGACGCGTAACTACTCTGACGGCTGGGGGCTGCCTAGCACAGGAGCAGCAGGGGCTTCCTACCGATTTTTTATACCTTTGCATCTCATCTCTGACCAACTTTTGCGTCTCATCTCTGATTTGTGCCATAATGTCCTCTTATAGCTGTACCTTGTGCTTGGCTTTGTCTCTCTTCCTACTCTGGTGTGTTTCGAAGTCCTCTACGAAACCATATTTCCAAGGAACGTACAAACCAAAGCCTCTTGTGCCATCCGGGTGCTCATTGTTTTCCAAGGTTGTGGAGAGTAAATCTCTCTCCCTAATTGCATGGAATGAACATTGGAAAGATTCTACACTTAGTGCTTGCAGGCGGTGGTACACTTTCTCGTCTGCGGGGTTTCGAAAGGAGATTGCCCCGACATGGTAGATGACTTCGCTTTTATCCAGTTTGGGCACGCTCATCAAGGATCTTGGCAAATGGTGAGGAGATCTTCCACAGGACTATCTGTTCATCCTCCTTTCTCCATTGCGGGATTTTACCTGTATACCTAGCAGTGCCGAGTCTGTGGGGGCGTCTTTTTTGCCTGGTGGGCCCTGTACGCCACACTTTCACTCCTAAAATTATCTGTCAAATCTTCCATCGAAATAAGTTTTTTCATGTTAAAGGAATAACCAGACGGAACTTTCACACTATGCAATCACTGGCATGGTTCAGTTATCTCGACCTTGGACATAGTGTAACAAGCACGAGGAAGGTAAGTTCGTTCTTTATCAATCTTTGTCGGTGCTAACTCAGACCTGATATCCATATCAACCAAGTCAAACCATGCATTGATACCATCCTTTGTTTTGTCACGAATGTTTAGTAAGAGACCAATCAAGCTGTCACATACATTTTTCTCTACGTGCATGACATCGATTGAGTGCTGAACTTCTAAGTGCTCCCAATAAGGTAAGTCCCAAAATATTGATCCCTTCTTTTCAGATGTCCTTCTCGCGGGTCGTTGATTTACGTCACTTTCTAAGCACAACATCTAAATCTTCTACCATATCATAGACCTCTTTTCCGCTTAAATGCCTTAGAGCTGAACTATTCACCTTCTCTCTGTCGAATTGTTTCTTTATCCTACGATATAGATGAGCCCTCCAAAGGAACCTACGGTGATGCATGTATACAGTTTTACGTGACTGCTTCAGCCACACACTCTCAATATCATCTAAGCAATGAGTACAGACTTTGGCCCCTTTTGTACTTTGGCCCGTCAGGTTTGCAAGAGCAGGATAATCATTTATGGTGCAGAACAATAAGAAGCATAAAGTAAAGTTCTTTTGTTTGTACGCATCCCATACCTATACCCCTTTGATCCATAGTGTTCTTAGATCTTTCACCAACAATGCTAGGTACACATCAATATCATTGCCAGGTTATTTCGGCACTTGGATAAGTATCGATAGCAAAATATATTTCTGCTTCATACACAACCAACAAGAAAGGTTGTAGATGCAGAGAATCACGGGCTATGTGCTATGTCGGCTGCTCATATTACCGAAAAGATTCATTCTATCTGTACTCAATCCAAACCTTATATTTCTCAGTTCTACACCAAAGTCTAAAAACTTCCTGTTGATGTTTCTCCACTGGGTGGAATCAGCAAGGTGTCTTAGAATTCCATCCTGCTTACGCTGCTCGGAGTGCCAACGCAGCAGTTTTACCTCCTTTGGGTTCGCAAAAAACCGCTTCAAACGGAGAATTATAGAGATACCAAGCCACCTTAGCAGGAGGTCCTTTCTTAACCTCTATTCTCTTGCCGTCATCTGATTTATTCTTACTCTTGTATTAGGATGCGTTGCACACCGGATGTACATGCATGTTTGCATACTCTTTACGGTAGAGGATACAGTCATTCGGACATTCATGTATTCTTTCTACTTCTATTTCCAACAGACAAAGAACCTTTTTGGCTTTGTAGGTGGTTTTGGTCAACTCATTTTCTTCCGAAAGCATGTCCGCTGAAAGACCTAACAGTGTTGTGAAACTCTTGTCGGACCAACCGTTGTTTGTCTTCAATTTCGACAGTTCAAGCATAGCTGACAACCTCGTGTATTTTGACTTGCAGCACGTAAACAAAAGGTTTCTCCGAGTCCTTCATCAAGTACTGAAATTTAACATACTCTCTCTTATCATAGTTCCCATCAAGCTAACTAGATCTAAACTATCTTCAATTCTCCTTTTACCAAAAACTAAATCTAAATTATAATACAATTAGGAATAAATAACTTAGTGGATCTACAATTACTCTTGCCAACTAGTCTCCTTTCACCGAATGGCCTCAAAGCTCCGCCTCCAGCTCAAAGCAGCAGGTAAATCTGGAATTTAAGACAGAGGTCGACGGGTCTGTGCGCAATTAACATAGTGGAATTATCACAGACAGTTTTTAATACAAACCGTTTGTGATAATCTAATTATCACAAACGATTTTTAATACAAACCGTCTGTGAATTATCATAGATGGTTTAAGTAAGAACCATCTGTGATATTTGATAATATCACATCTGGTTCTTGTTAATAAATGTCTGTGAAACTTTACAGACAGTTTTAACCATAAACCGTCTGTAATATTTTATTTTCACATACGATTTTTAGCTCTAACAGCTATACAGACGGTATTTAAACTAAAATCGTCTATGATTATATTTAATACTGATGATTTTAGATAATTATCTATGATGTGATATGCAATATTAGATTTTTTGTAGTAGTGTAATTAACTGGACGCAGAATTGTGTTTGTGTATACCCTCTCTGCAATTGCAAAAGCAGTGAGTCACACGTTATGGTGCACGCCATTGTGCTCGTACGACATAGCACGCCTAGTTGAGTGTGAACATGATAATATCCCATTGACTGGAGTCGTTGGATGATTACTTTTCGGGTGTACTTCTGTTTAGGTGTGTGTTTGTTTGTTAGCAGACACATGGTCATCCCCTCTCTCTAAGAGCATCTCCAATGGTTGAGCCAACTAACTAGCTCATAGTTTGCCACCTCAGATAAGAGATAGCACATTAAAAGCCAGCTTCCCTGTACACTATCTCTTAAGTTGGCTTATGGTGATAAAGGCTGGCTCATCCGTTCTCGATTTTTGAGCGAGACTAGCTCAAGATCCGGCGCTAGTTGGTTTGGTTTTCACGTTTCTCTTTCTTCCACGTAGGACTATTGCTGATGTGTACTGCTATGAGCTAGCTGACTTGTCACTGTTGGAGATGCTCTAATAAAAAAACCAGATATCTGTGAACTCTTCTTCAGTAGTTGGACAAGGTGAGGACAAGGTGAGAACGCACGCACCCGGCTCAATTCTTAAGAAAGAAGAATCGATCGACCTTGCAATGATAGCCAGTACCCTAATTAATTAAAGGCTTGGATCGACTTAGCTCAAGCGTAGTTACGGCACAAAAACGTTCTTCTCTTCTTTTTTTTTTTGAGAAAAAATTGAGAAAAAATCACAAAAACTTCTTCTCAGGCGTACGTGCTATAACATCGATCCCCGTAAGCACCAAATTGTGGTCGTATTACCGGTTTACCTCTAGTCTGTAAAAGTAAAATTGTCAAGAGGCTGTAAAGCCGTTGGCAAATACGCACGATTCTGTAGTGTCCGGCGGCGTCGAGCAGTTCTTCCACCGCATCGCAGTCACGGAAGCCTTCAAGGATGGAACACTCCACAGACTCCTCGCTTCTCTCACTTCTCAGTACAAATTACACAACCCATTGTTTGGTCCAAATCCAATCCACATCTGATAAAAAACTGGAAATTTGGACACTGTTGGACCCATAGCCCACCGAAATTCCATTTTTGGCCCCCCAAAGCAAAAAATTCCAAAAATGGACCCCATTTGAGCGCGCGTTTACGGGAGGGGGACACGTGGCCACTGTTCATCCGGTCGTGCGGTCTGTGACCGCACGACCGGCCTGGCGCCGCGCCCGAGCGCGCGAGCTCCCGCCCAGCGCGCGACCGCCTCGCGTGACCGCGCGTCCCCCGCGCCGACCGCGCGTCCCGCCCCGCCAGCGCGCGTCCCCGGTCCCGCGGTCGCACGAGCGCGCGTTTGCTCCCCCGACCGCATGTCCCCGACTGCAATACTCGTGAATATTTGTATAGTTTCGCAATTTTGTAGTTATAAACTGAGAAAAAAATAGATAAAATTACAATAATAATTTATGTTCATTGTTAGTTGCAGATGTAAAAAAAATTGGATAAATATTTTTTAAAAACGATTAATCATAGAACGATCGTTTCGTAAAGTGGTAAGTGATATTTAGGGTTTCGTATGGTTTTTAGGTTTGCAATCACCATGTTATTTGTATGTTTTGTCAATTTTGTAAATGTAAACTCAAAAAGAATCTGACCAAGTAGTAATAAAAGTTTATATTCATTATAACTTGTAGATGCCAATAAAATTTTGGTAAATTTTTTTTAGGAACAATTGACCGTAGAATGATCGATACAAATAGTGGTAAGTGACTTTTAAGGTTTGCTGTGTTTTTAGGGTTTGCAATCTCCGTGATTGTTTTCAGTTTTGGCAATTTTGTAGTTATAAACTGGATAAAAATCAGATAAAGTTGTAATAAAAGATTATGTTCATTGTAAGTTGTAGATGCATAAAAAATTTTGGTAAATTTTTTGTAGGAAAGATTGACCATAGAACGGTCGATACATAAAGTGGTAAGTGATATTGTGAAGGTGAGTAACATGGAATGCGATACATAAATTTTGGTACATTTAATATTGTTAAATGAGGTGCTACGTGAATCATGGAATGCGAAAATACTAGATATTAAATTTCATAATACAGTTGGGAGTAACATGCCGCGTAGATTTTTATTACATGCATAACATATAGCATGATATGCGACTAACCCACCCAACTGCTCGTACGACCTACTGTGTGGACCGGGGCCACTTTCCCTTCCTTGCCCGCTCGGCGTTGAACTCCTCCGCGGCCTCTTTTGCCTTAGCCGCAATTTCCCTCTTTCTCTCGCGCTCCATCTCGCGAGCCTCCCGATCCCTACGCGTGCACGCTTCAAGATGAGCTTGCGTCTTGCGCTGTATACGCAGGGTGTGCTCGTGCTTGCGGCGCTCCTCCTCCAGCAACTCCTTCTCCTTTGTGACATTCCACTCCTCGAAGTCGAGGGTCCATTGGTCCTCAGGGTGGATCTCAAGATCGATCCATTTGCGGTAGGCACATAGGGGCTCCGGAGACTGTAAAAAAAAGAGAGATATTGTTAGTGCGTGTTGTGAAGGAGAAAAGGTAGGGGAAAATGGTGCATGTGGTCGTTACCGGCTGCCGATAGGTTGCGGTGTCAAAACGGCGGTTGGGGTAGTCACTGGAGTAGTTTGCGCAACCCCAGTACCGCATACCTAGACTGATGCGGTGCTTAGACTTGAAGAACTTGCACACGTCCCCGCACCAACAAAGGGGAGGTGTCTCCCCCTCAGGTGGTAGTTGTGGCGAACGCTCGGTGGGGACGTCCGGGATGGGGTTGTTGCTACGCGGGCGCTCTGGGGGGGGACCTTTCATCGTAGCACGATGGGCTTGTTCTACCTGGGCCTGTATCGCCCTTATTTTCTCATCGCGGGCGGCATCGCGGGCTGCAGCTGACCGTGCTATGTCACGGGTCTCCTCCCAATCCTTCACCATCTTGTCCCATTGCTTCTTCTTGCCTTTGTCCATCCCGGTTGGGTGAGGGAAGCGCGATGGAGTATGGGGTTTGGATGTGCAATGTTCGCTGGGAAATGGAATGCATACCAATTTATAGGGGCTGTTTTGTGTCTACTCGTACGTGTAAAGATGGTCCGCGTGGTCGTAGCAGTGAGTAAAGATGGGAGTGCTGCGATATCACTGAAAAAAGGCCCCCGTTTTGTCATGTCACTGCCCAAAGCTGGCATCTTTTGTCATCCCACTGAGCAAAGCTGACCTCTTTTGTCATATCACTGAGCAAAGCTGCCCCGTTTTATCATGTCACTGCGCAAAGCTGGCATCTGTTGTCATCTGACTGAGCAAAGCTGCCTCGTTTTGTCATGTCTCTGAGGAAAGCTGCCCCGTTTTATCATGTTACTGCGCAAAGCTGGCATGTGTTGTCATCTCACTGAGCAAAGCTGCCCCGTTTTGTCATGTCTCTGAGCACAGCTGCCATGTTTTGTCATCTCACTGAGCAAAGCTGGCCTCTTTTTGTCATTTGACTGAGGACAACTGCTCTCTTTAGTAATGTCACTGCCCAAAGCTGGCATCTTTTGGCATCCCACTGAGGACAACTGCTCTCTTTAGTAATCACGAATTGGCTATACTCATGCCTTTTGGCATTGTTTAGGTGTTTAGCTCTCGCCAATGGCCTCTTATCTCTAAATACAGAGCATCAGTGCACACTCAGTCACCCAAGCTAGAAATGATGTCCTCCTTATTCAATATTAAAATTTATTTCATTGTCAATATTATGTACATCTGTCCCGGTATGCATTTTATGCTTTCTTATGTAATGCCTTTTGAATGTGATGTGTATCATTGCACTTGGGACTTTCAGGGAATGACTTATTGTCTTTGACACTAGCTCAGGGACTGAAAATGGATAATTGATGAGATAGGCTCGTCCCCTGAAGACCTGCAGGAATTTGTACATTCACTCTCTTACGTGTACGTAGAAAATTGTACCACACGTCATTCTGCCAAGTTAAAGTATTAGCCTAATATGTATATGTCGTAATGGCCTAGCCAGAGTCATCAAGCAGCTCGGTAGGCGGTAGCTCAACAGCAGCCCGTTTTGTCTAGTCACTGAGCAAAAGCTGACCTGTTTTGTCTAGTCACTGAGCAAAAGCTGACCTCTTTTGTCATGTCACTGAGCAAAGCTGGCCCTTTTTGTGAGGTCACCTCAAAAGCTGGCATGTTTTGTCTCCTCACTGAGCATGGTGTGGGGTCAAGATTTGTGTTGTCTGTGGTCTTTGTGCGTGAGGCTACCCCCCACACAGCCTATAAAACGGAGCCATCCCTCACATACTCCCTGGCCATGTTATCAGTCACCTCTTGAGTAAGTTGTTCACAATCTGTGTAGTTTTATTTCGTGCTCACTCCCCAAGACTAGGCAATGAGTCAGCTCAGCACGTCTTCATGGGCACCCACGGTGATGTGTCCAAATTGCAACTTGGTGGTTAGACGTAGGACATCACAGACGGCCAAGAATCCCGGGCGACACTACTACAAGTGCCCCAATCACTCGGTGAGTCATATTGTTTCGGGTTCATTCAAATCGTGGTGGTATGTTTAAAAATCTTCTTGTCATGGAATCGCAGGAAGCTCATGGTGGTTGCCGATTCTGGGTGTGGGAGGATGAAATGGGAAATAGGAATGACAGTGTTCGCCGTGAGAGAGTTGTCGTGGGGGGTTGCGACCCCGTCGGGATGCAGCATCGTTTCGACAGACTAGAGTGGAAGATAAATTTAATGTTGTGTGCTATTTTGTTTCTTGTGTTTATTGTTATCCTCAAGTTGTAGTGCTGGAGGTTATCCTCGTGTATGTTCGCAATGTTTTATGCTATCTTGTCGTCATGCTCTTTTGGTAATGTTTTATGTACGGTTGTGTTGTATTTTAGTTCTTGTGTTCGTTGGTGTGTTGGTGGTTGTACTACTTGCTACATGTCATGTACGTGAAATGTATGAGTTGTTCGTGTTGTCTTTGCCTGATGCCTTCTCCTCGTATATGTTGGTAATTTTTTATGGAATTTTTTGTACGGATAATCCCTTTTTTATTTGATATATACATTGGTAAGTGATATTTTTATGTTACTAAGAATTAGTGTACCAAGAGTATGTTAATATTGTTAAATGACTTGCTATCTGAATCATTGAATGCGAACACACGAGATAATAACCTTATGTGAATAGAAATAAACTTCATAACATGCCCCTATTTGGTTGGTTTCTTTAGCGATAAGCTTTTCAGAGTAGCAATAAATGTTCCTATGTAGACTTTTCAGAGTAGCAATAAATGTTCGTATGAAGGCTTTTCAGATCGTAGTCTTTATGTAGGCAGTTTAGCTGGCATGTGTTGTCAACTAACTGAGCAAAGCTGCCCCGATTTGTCATATCACTGCGTAAAGCTGGCATGTGTTGGAATCTCACCGAGTAAAGCTGAGCGCTTTTGTCTTGTCTCTGGGCAAAGCAGCCATCTTTTGTCCCGCCATTCGATATAAATAGCACGGTAGAGGTCCCATGAAGTTGTAGCCAGAAAACCCTGTAAATCGAACAAAGAACATACCATGGCGGAAGATGAGGGGCCAGTCGGATATGGGTCACCGAAGGAAGACCTTCCCTTAGAAAGGAGGGAGATGTTCGGACCACAGTACCGCTTGCTACCAAGCCGGCGTGCGCAACCAGCGTGGCCGAAATGCAGACACAATGAGTACGTGGTCGTGCAGGTCCTGGAAGGGCCGAACAATGGCGGGCGCCGTTTCTTCCGATGCCCACGCTCCGGGGTAGAAATTACTAATAGTACATTTTTTATTGCTTATGGACCCTCCATGTTTACTGTCATTTTTCGCAGATGGCGAAATGCGACTTCTCCCGCTGGATCGACCCTCCTCATGAACGGTATATTGACCGTTATGTGGGTACTTTATGGGACCGAATAATGAACTTGGAGTACCGAATGGAGACTCTCAATGAGGAGAACAATGAGCTCCGCCAACAGATGCAACGCGAGAGGGGAAACGAGGAGGTTGTCAACATAGGAAGCTCTTATGATCCCACATGTTGCTGCGCGAACCCGAGCTGCATATGTGCGTGCCACTACCACGATGGCCAGCCCCGTCCGAGGCGGCCCCCTCAGCAGTTCTCCATGTGGGTGCCACGAGGCTCGTTTGGCATGTAGGCCACGAGGGTACCGAATGTGTTGATGCTGTGCCAGTAGGACTGTTGTGTTGATGTTTTGGGTGTAGAACTTTCCATAAATTCTGTCTGTATGTGCAATGTATGTGTTGTTTCGTGTTGTAAGTGCATGACGCCTTCATTTTCTGTGACCTTCATATTCTGTGCCCTCTTTCCATAACGATGTAATGTGCAACGTTGTTAAGCATGTGATGAATTGGTTGTTATGTACGTGGAGTTGTTATCACAAGGCAAAAAAATTGTCGTCAAGCTATGTCTTCTCCCGCTACCCCGTGTTGTCATCTCTCAGTTGGTTGTATGCCGTACTAAATCAAAGAACTTAGAGCAACCCTTTTATACTGGAAACCATCTTTGAACATCAAACCATCAAGCACTTGAAAAACATCTCAAATATTACAAAAGCACAATTTAAAAAATTCATTCATCATCTCGTCGTCGCCGCCTCGTACGGCGCATATGATCCTCTGAGAAGGTGAACCTACTAGGGGAGCGGGGTGCATCGCGAAGATCGTACTGCGAGGGGTGTGGCCGAGGCGGCGGTGGGTACAACTCTGTAGACAGTTGCGACGGCTGGTCAAAAAGCATAGAGCTCACCCAATCGGAGGAGGTGCCTACGTCCTGCTTAGATGGTACAACTGAATTAGACAATGGAAAGTACGAAAATTGTTCATAATGAAATACACACGTTTAGTGCATACCGGGGTATGTGGCTGGTGAAATGAGGATGTCGACGGGAAGTCCCCCATGTACTCGTGCGATGTCATGCCTTGATAGGTCGGCACAACCCACCTGTCCCGGTCATATAGGTTGGTCTGCACCTGTCCCGGGAGATACGAGGGCATCTGCCCCTCTGGTTGGTCCGGCGAGTCAGGGGCGCTGTCCGGAGTGGGCCCCCGTCGTCCTGGAGAGCGCGGTCGCTCGTCCGTCGCCCTCCGTGATGACGATGCCCGTTGCGACGTGCTATCCCGTCGCAATTGCTGCAAGACGAACATGTCGTTAGACATAAATGGTAAATGAGTGCATGAACAAATAGTTGCGAATTGTCGAACCGCCGGGCCGAAGCGCGTGGAGGCCGAGCGACCGTAGCTTGGCCGACTCTCGGACAGCCCCTCTGGTTCGTGCGGCGATGACGACCTCCGTGATGACGTCGCCCTCCGTAGCTGCGTGCTATCCTGTTGCAATTGCTGCAAGTCGAACATGTGCGTAGACATAAATGGTAAATGAGTGCATGAACAAATAGTTGCGAATTGTCGAACCGCCGGGCCGAAGCGCGTGGAGGCCGAGCGACCGTAGCTTTGCCGACTCTCGGACGGCCCCTCTGGTTCGTGCGGCGATGTCGACCTCCATGATGACGTCGCCCTCCGTAGCAGCGTGCTATCCTGTCGCAATTGCTGCAAGACGAAGATGTGGTTAGACATAAATGTTAATGAGTGCACAAACAAATAGTTGCCAATTGTCGAACCGCTGGGCCGAAGCGCGTGGAGGCCGAGGATGGCCGTGCTGATCCTGGTGCTGACAGAGGCGCGGAGGGAGGTGGTGGTCCCTGCCCACGTCCGCCACCGCGTGTAGCAACAACGTCATCTCGGTGACCACAACTCAAGCCCCGTATCGTACCCCTTGCCATTTCGCTGATGCTGCGCATATAGCTTACCCACCGAGATTCGGTATTGGACTTCCTATGTCGTATAGCCTCATTAGCCTCGATGTCGATACGATGTATCCGGTCCACCTGCAGCCAACAAGTGCACTAGCACGCAGACCAAGATCTTCCCCACTTGCAAACTTACTGCACAGTCCTCACCTGCTCCTCCCCACACCATACCTGTTACTTTGCTCAGTTACCACTTCTGTACCTTTCACCCTCCATTATTTCTAATCTACCAAATTTATTTCTAATTTATTTTAATCCTACTACTATTGTTATCACCTACAATTGCTCTAACATAAATATGTGTTTTCTCAACGTCTACACACTACAACTTCATATTTTCCACCTAACTGAAACTACTTTACAGTACAAATGCTCCAACATAAATATGCCTAGAGTAGAGTAGAGGTGGTGGCGCATATTTATGTTAGAGCAATTGTAGGTGATAACAATAGTAGTAGGATTAAAATAAATTAGAAATAAATTTGGTAGATTAGAAATAATAGAGGGTGAAAGGTACAGAAGTGGTAACTGAGCAAAGTAACAGGTATGGTGTGGGGAGGAGCAGGTGAGGACTGTGCAGTAAGTTTGCAAGTGGGGAAGATCTACAGCCAACAAGTGCACTAGCACGCAGACCAAGATCTTCCCCACTTGCAAACTTACTGCACAGTCCTCACCTGCTCCTCCCCACACCATACCTGTTACTTTGCTCAGTTACCACTTCTGTACCTTTCACCCTCCATTATTTCTAATCTACCAAATTTATTTCTAATTTATTTTAATCCTACTACTATTGTTATCACCTACAATTGCTCTAACATAAATATGTGTTTTCTCAACGTCTACACACTACAACTTCATATTTTCCACTGAAACTACTTTACAGTACATATGTTCACAAAAAAATGAAACCCTATATACACTACAATACATCATGCTAAACATATGCAAGATTTGCTATACATACATAGCGTATAAAATATTGACATAAAATAACAGTAACACAAGATGGTTTCGTTAATTCAGGCCTAATGACATACATAAAATTATAGTTGCATGGGCACAAAACTTACCTCTTGTTGATGCTCACGAGACGATCTACAACTTTTCTACTTGCCAAGTCCACTGATTCCAAACGAAAACAATTCAACTCTTCCGGCTTTCGCTCCTCTCTTTTCTTCAGCAAAAACTAACTACATTACAATACGTAACTTCAACATAAAATACAACATTATCTACACTACAATAAAGCATGCATCATATGTTGATTTTTACCTACACATACACACTGTATGACACATTGACTTATAATACATATATTCACATAAAGATTACCTACAAATACATAACGTACCAAATATTAACATCGCGTATCACACATTCACATAAAATAACATTACCAAACGATGATTTGTGCTAATCGACTAATTATGGACTAATCACATACATAAAATTTTAGTTTCGCGGGCACAAGACTTACCTCTTCTTGAAGCACACGAGACGATCTACAACTTTTGTATTTGCAAAAACCGCAGATTCCGAACAAACACAACTCAAATCTACGGGTTTTCACTCGTCACTTTCCTTCGCTTCCTCACTCTCTCGCTCTGGCTTCGTTTCAACTGTGCTTGAGCTTCCTGGCTGGCCAAGCATTTCTTCCTTCTCCTTGCGCTTTTAAGTCTGCATGCGCGTGTGCTCCTGAGGGGGGGGCCGTTTTTGGGCTCCTGACGCGTGTGCGGCTGGGTACACGAAAAAGCCCTTCATTTTGGCGTGTGCGTGCTGCAGCTTTTTTTCATTTTGGCCGAAAGGACGGGACGCGAATGGCAAAGATTCGCGCGGTCGGGCGTGAAGACACGCGCTGGGCGGGGAGGTCGCACGCTGGGCGGGGCGGGACGCGCGCTGGCGGGCGCGGGACGCGCGGTGGGCGGGCCGGTTGCGCGGTGGGCGGGGCAGTCACGCGGTGGGGCGACGCGGTCGCGCGCTCGGCGCGTGATCGTGCGCTCGGGCGCGGCGCCAGGCCGGTCGTGCGGTCGCTGACCGCACGACCGGATGAACAGTGGCCACGTGGCAGCCTCCCGTAAACGCGCGCTCAAATGGGGCCCATTTTTGGAATTTTTTGCTTTGGGGGGCCAAAAATGGAATTTCGGTGGGCTATGGGTCCAACAGTGTCCAAATTTAACTGCTAGCCCAATTTGATCCTAATCCATAAGAACTTTTGGGCTGGCCTGATCCAAAAGCCTGGATAAGTCCAGGACCATTAACAGCCCTAGGATCCAACAAGCTTGTGGTGTTTGTGCTGGTGGAGTGGCAGGTAACTACGAGCCCGTTCTTGCACATGGTGGAGTGGCGGAGGAAGCCATCTTGCACAAGACTCATAAGCTGGCATCTTTTAACTTTTGTTATAGTACCTAACTTTCAAATGGAGTATTTTTTTAAGACGGAGTCTATAAGTTAAATAATCTACACGTTAAAAGCCTAATATCCATACGAGCCAAAATCGCAAGTGAGTATCTGTCTCTCCGTAATCTGTACCGTAAACAGCCAAAATTCAAAAATTTCAGCTAAAAGCCGCAGCCGAAAAGAACAGGCCCTGTTTCGTGCGCGATTTCTTCACATCATGGGAAAAGGGCCTTGCAGATTCTAGTTCTGTAATGTAGCACTGAATAAAGCCATGCGTAGACAGAGGGCTTTGAAAGATTTCATCAGAGATAGCCTTCCTCCTGGCCCTCCAAATCGCCCAACAGGTGACAATTAACCTAATGAAATCCTTATCAGAAAGATGTTCCTTCATAAAGAACAGCCAGTTCCTAGGATCTGAAATAGAAGTAGAAGCAATGAAACATGTCAAAGTTCATAGTGCCATCCCCATGCATGTATCAGACTGATTCATAGAGCTCAAAGGAATACTATGGACCGCCTCCTTATCCATTTCCAAGAAAAAATCGTCTAAAATATCACAGTTCCAGCTTCGTGTACCTGGGTCAATAAGCTCAGATACCCGTTCTGGTGGATTTGGCTCCTTAGCACGTGCCGGTCTCAGCTGCGCCAATCTCCGGGGAGCCAATTATCTTCCCAGACCACAGTGTCCCCCGATTTCCAAGTCTTTTAATTGATCCTTGGTTCAGGACCTCTCGCCCGTCCCATGATGTGTGTTACAGCGACGTGATCGAACAACCGTTCCCTATCCCGTTGTTTTGGAGGGAGACGGTATACTGTTTTCGAATAATTCTCGTCAAGAATAGCCTGCCGTGCTTTCGACGGCCTACTCCCAATGTATTTGTGGCCCAGCCCGGCCGATGCAGCGGTATACTTGTGTTTGCCATATTTTTCTTATTATATTTTATATAAAAATATTAAGTTAAAATTTCATATCAATGATGTATTTGTGACACATTTTTATTACACCATTGTATGGGTATAAACTGACGTTACTTCTAGCCTATTAGCATTTTAGAGTTCAATCTAGGGTATGGCAAAATCTTGGATCCGCCACTGTTGACAACGTCGCCCATGGCGAGAGAGATAGGTGGAGAGGTCCAAGATGGGAACCTATCTTATACTATGAAAGCGGATAGAAATCACACCATAGGATTCCATTGATTGTTGTGTGTTATATAGTATATGATACAAAAGCGTTTCTACCCTACTCTATAATACACCAAAATTTTCTTTGCTAAATCCACCCCCTCAACCACCCCTACAGTCATGCCTAATCTAGATCCACACAGATTTGTGTACCAAGTAATCCAACTTCATACAAATGAATGGCTTGGATCTCTCCTCAAATCTTTTTCTCTTACTCATTGAAGATCCTAAGGCCAAAATCATTTGGATCATGCATCATTGAACCCACCCCGCGCCTCCTCCTCCCACCTTCTACCCCATCTCCCCGCGATCTCCGCTCCTCCCCCGCCTCCTCCCCTCCCTCCTCCATCCGCGCCTCCGCTGCTCCCCCCGTTCTCCGCGCCGCCTCCTCCCCTCCCTCCTCCGCCCTCGCCTTCTCCCCTCCCTCATCCGCCGCTCCGCCCCCGCCTACTCCTCCCCACCTCGCGCCGCCGCCACCTCCTCTTCCCTCCACTTCTCCGGCTCCGAGACCGCGATGGCTTCCGCCGCTTCCCGCTCCTCTGCTCCGCCGACGCCTCCTCCTCCCCACCCCGCACCCGAACCCCAAATCCCCCGGCCGATCCCACCCCAAACCCCTCAATCCCCTCCGATCCGCCGCAGCCCCGACCCCTCTGCCCCCCAAACCCTAGGAATTCGCGGCGGGATGGAGGAGTTGGTGGGGAGGGCGGTGAAGAAGGCATTCCCGGGCTTCGGGGTGTTCGCCGGCGTCGTGGATTCGTACGACGCCGAGGCGGGGTACTTCCGCGTGCTCTACGAGGACGGCGACTCGGAGGAGGTCGCTCGACACGCGCGGCCTCGAGGCACAGGCGGCGGCGGCGGCCGAGGCGGCGCGGGAGCTGCGGGAGGCGGCGGCCGCCCTCGCCATGCGCCGCGCAGCCGACGAGGACGCGCTGCGGCGGCGCACGACGGTTCTGGACGGGGACCTACGCCGCCTCCAGGGCTTGCTCACCATCCTCGACCCCTCCACGCTTGAAAAAGTACGCACCTTTCCTCTTCCTCTCTTCTCTTCCTCTTCTCTGGCCTTGATTGGAATTCGATCTCTCTCGCCCCCTCATCTCTTCGTGCGGTGTCTCGGATTCAAACATGCAGGTTACGGTAGATCGCGTTTACCTTGCGAAGCAAAAGGCTGGGTGCTATGTTTTGCTATATCAGATAGTGATGTGGCTGCATTTCTCCCAAGCAATGGAAATGGTTTGCTATGTTTTGCCCCCCCCCCCCGGTTTCCCTTTCATGTATGAACTATGGCCTTATTTCTAATACTTACTTTAAAAAGTCTAAATTATTTACTTATTGTTACTTGTGCTATTGGTATTGCAGAGGTAGTTTGTTCCGGTTGATTCATCGACCCAACAACCAGTTGGATGAAAGGAAGCGCTTAAGAATGGCACTTGATGTGGTACGACTAATGCATAATTTGAATATCTCTGTTTGCTGTTGCTGATAAATCTGGAAAAGTACAGCTAAAATATTGTTTACTGAACTTGCTTCCAATGGCTTCTAGGCTCGTGGCATGAATTATCTGCATAATTGCACACCAGTTATAGTCCATCGAGATCTGAAATCCCCAAACCTACTGGTTGACAAGAATTGGGTTGTGAAGGTAACGCACAGGTTCCATTATAGCAATGACATTCTGTGTATTGTTTTCTTTGCAAGTTACATAACTTTTTGCAATTAGGTTTGCGATTTTGGTTTATCAAGAATGAAGAACAATACCTTCCTGTCATCAAGATCAACAGCTGGAACAGTAAGCTTGCATGATTTCCACAATTTTGGTGTAACTTTTATGTGAGCAGTGCTTCTGTACTCTTCTGAAAAGAAAATTGCATAAATCTAAAGCATTTGCAGTTCATACAAGTTGCAAATTATTTGTTGTCACAAAATGCTTCAAACCTGTGCAATTTTCTATCTGGGAGACTATAGAAGCACTTCCTTCTCTATGCTTAAATTTGTTTGTAGTGTACTGAATTCTCCAGTTCTGTAAATTATCTCCTCCATTTGTTAAAAAAATATTAAACTTTGTAGTTCGCATATGTGTGCATCTATCTTTGGAAACCTCAAGCGGCAAGAGTCTGTGGTTTGTCTGTTGGCTCAGCTCTTATATATTTAGAGTTTACATACCAGTCAATACACTATTCTAATATACAGTTAATATTAATATCAATTGCATCAGGTATTAATAAACTTACCCCATCGTGCTCCTTGCATATGGAAAAGGGTTGAAATATTTGAAGGTATAACTTTAACTATCATAGTATGGAAGGAAGATTGGTGATGAATGGCAGAGGTTCAAAGTATATCTTGGACTTACACTTCCCTGCAATATCTTAACCCTCCGCTGCCTTCAGCTTCTCTCTGTGATATGATATTTCAGTTTAAAGTCCAAACATAGCTAGCTGTTTAGTATAGTATAGTTTGTTGATGAGCTTAAGATGGCAAACGGGCTTATGTGTGTTAGAACTTGTTGCTCTTGTATCAGGATATTTCTTGTACACTATCGGAAACAGAAGTTGATTTCTACTGAACGTTTGTGTTGATGTGCGGGCTGAGTGGATGGCACCTGAAGTACTTCGTAATGAACCATCAGATGAGAAGTTAGTCTACTGGTTAAAAGCTCAGTTCAGATGTATTCTTATCTCAAATAATTTTGTGCGTGCTGAAATGGTTGTGCATGTTGGCAGATGCGATGTTTTTTTAAAAACCCAGGATTTGCTGGGGTAGGGACAGCAAGAGTCCCCCTCACTCGAGAAGCTCCGCGCCGCCGTTGCCCAGCTCGACCAGATCAGGCGAGTCCCCCTCACTCCCTCGGCCAGATCTAAGTGGATGATCGTTTCACCCCCATTTTTGCTGATTTTTCTGTGGTTTTCCCGTGCAGCGAGAACGAGAAGGCCGAGTTCACCAGCCTCGTGTCCCGCTACCTCAGGTAGATCCTGTAGATTCGCTGTGTACGCTTGATTCGGACGATTTTGTCACACACGTGGGGGTTTTTGATGGTTGTGGTTGTGTTTACAGTGGGGAGGCGGAGCAGATCGAGTGGAGTAAGATCCAGACCCCGACCGATGAGGTGGTGGTGCCGTACGACACCCTCGCGCCAGCTCCCGAAGGTATGGTGGCTCGTTCCGATTTGATGATCTCAGATGTATGTGGTGGCTTTGGATCCGATCTGAGGTTTAGTGACTGTGTGTGAACACTGGATCGTGTGGATGTGGTGTAGATCTCGACGCGACAAAGAAGCTGCTCGACAAACTCGTGGTGCTCAAGCTCAACGGAGGGCTCGGGACAACCATGGGCTGCACTGGTCCCAAGTAAGTTCATCTCTTCTCCAGAACTTCTGATCAGTGTAATTAGCTTGTGTGTGTGTGTGTGTGGATCATGCCGTTTATGGTTAGATTCGTGCGTGTGAAGAGTTGTAGAGCACTGGTATTTCAAGGCAAACTAGATGTTCTTCCTGCTTACTGTTTTTATGCTGTCGAAGAAAACTAATGATACTATATCACAACTGTCTTCATTTTAGTGATGTTACTTTTGTTCGTTAGTTTTCTGGTTGTTCCGTGGGTTTGGTAAACCTAGGTCTTCCTCACGACTACAAATGAATAAGCAAACACCGTTTCAAAGTTGTTGTTTATTGTGATTGCTCAGATGTGATTGTATAATAACTTATCGTCCGTTCTGGCATAGTATGAGTTACCCACATCTTTGTTGATTTTATTGCCACTCATCATTTTTAGCTCCATTTGATATTGTATGTATGCTTGTTCTATTTATATCTCTTGGTGGATTTCTCAATGTTCGTGATCTGGAAGGGCATGAAAATATAAAATTCTTCTTGTCACTTTCGAGACTCTTTCCTTTACTGTCCCTTTTTGTGCTGCATTGCGTCTCCAATGCATATAGATCTTTTCCTCTGCTTCCAAATGCACAAATCTACCCTACTCTGAAATGTTACTGGCGTTGTTCTGAAGACTCAAGGACATAGAAATAATGCTTGCTTCAAGCTTGTAGGTTCAATTGATATCCTATCAAATGGGCATTTGGTTCATATTTCACAGAGTCATGGCATAACTTTAGGTTTTCTTTCAAACATGAAACTGAGCGACAAATAAGTATGTCAAGTGTTTCTTTTGGTGTAGCATTAAAAAGATCATATTGGTGCATTTGCATTTAGCAACGTGTTGGCAATCCTCAAGTTCATATGTGATCCATGAGGCTTTGTTGACGTTGGCATTATAAGTTCTGAATGGCGAAGCCGAGACTTCAATGTTGTTCTAACATGTTTGTTTCACAAGCACATATATGTGCTTATTGTTGGCCAGTGTCATTATGTTTAATAATTAGTTACTCTGGTGCTTTTAACTTGTAGAGTCATATTTGTCCTTGATTTATACAATCAAGTGGACCAAGAAAAGGTAATTTCAGCGATTAGGAGAATGTCTGTTGGGATTTGTGTGATTGAATTATGTACTCTTGATTCCTGAGTGCCTCTCTTTAGTTTATTGCAGAGATTATTCCATGGAAGAGTACCTGATTAGTGATAATCATGGCTCAGTTGTACTAAAGTTGGCATTCTATATCTGATAACCATAAGAAGTTGGCATGATAATAGGTTGTCTGGGGACTGGATGGTGTGAAAAAATTATAGTTTGGGCACTGAAGTGCGCTAGCATATAGGAGCACTTGTCAATTAATTACATACCTATCTCTTGTCTATCGTTCTTTTCCTCTAATATGAAATACTGGATTAGGATATAAGTAGATTGTATTCATAATAATGTTGGATGGGGAAGTAGGTAGGTGCACTATTCTTTTCCTTTATTACGAAATAATGGATTACGATATAAATAGATTGTAAATGCATATTAATGTTGTTTGGGAAGGTAGGGCACAACATGGGTAGTTTTCCTTGCGGCCTTAGCTCAAGTATGTTTGCTATATGATCAAGCACATAAGGTTGCACCCTTGCAAAAGAACTAACAAGACTCTAACTTACACATTTCCAAGTAAATATTGGAAGATTGTCAGTCCCTTCTTTGTATGTTCATTTCCTGCTCGATCTAATTCCCTTCTTTGTATGTTCATTTCCTGCTCGATCTAACTCATTTTGATAAACATGACAATAGCTTCATAGATGCAACCATGAACCATGCAAGTACTCTGCTCATGGAACTAAGCCATCAATTCATCTATTGAATTGTTGTCATTTCTATTATGGAAGGTTCTGTTCTGGTGTGCAGGATCGCTGGTTATGCTGCCTGATAAATTGGATACTGCTTATAACCTGATGTGCACTTGTGTTCTTCAAGTAGCTTCAGATGGTTTGATGATTATTTGTTTCCCTGCAGATATCCTTGGTGAGGAAGTGTGGTCGCATTGGATCTACTTGGGTAACCATTCTCTTCTGTTTCAGTACTTTTGTCCTTGAACTACCCTACTTTGTTCATCCGCTGAATGGTTAGTTCAAAAAAACTCAGTTCGGCAAGATATCAGGAGTTATTCTGTATTTGTATTTTCTGTCGATTTTCTGTCTTGTACCATGACAGGTTCTAATAATCTCACTGTGCACACATTTGGCTTTTGCTAAATTTGAAAACCATTCTGATGATAAACACGCTTGAGTTCTTAGGTCGTCAAGTTCTTAGGTCGTCATGTTGGATGGTTGCAAGTATTACTGATGCAGCTTGTAAAATGATTCTTTGGATGCCCCTAATTTTGTTGGTGCAATTGTGCTTCTGTAGTATTGCCGTGTTGTTGTCATTCTAACCAGTAATCGGATGTCTTGATATGAGTTATTTATCCAGTGTAAATATGTGCCCGCATACTTGGATCATAGTCATCATCATGTGTTAATGTGTCATAGAGATGGACTGCTTATTGTAAATCATTTACAAGCTCATACTTGCTGGCAACTCTTTTTCTGTTGGGCCTATTTGCCTATAGATCTTAATGTATTATCTCTTTCCTTAGTTGTTGAAAAATATTTAAGCTACTAAAGTGACTCCAGATGCATGTAATTCTATTCTACTAGAACTGATATACTGACCTCACATATGCATATCTGCAGTTACAGGAACTTTAAAGGGCTATGACCAATTGCTGAACTTAGTGCTGGATGAAGCAATTGAGTCTGAAAGAGGTACTTCAAATTCCTTTCTTTGTGTTTTATGGTCCATCTGTTGTTTTTGATCAATGAAAGTGTCAATAGTTAGGTACTTCAAATTCCTTTCTTTGTGTTTTATGGTCAATCTGTTGTTTTTGATCAATGAAAGTGTCAATAGTTAGGAATTCGGATGCAATAGTTAGGAATTCGGACCAAGGGTGACTTTTTGTTAGTGCACAATATGAAGTCATAGATTACAATGAATGGAGTTCCCTATTCTGTAAATACCATGATCATAATGGCTCATTTTTGAAGCTCATTGATACCAGAAAATAGGCAAAATATATTGCACATTCAGAGAGAACGATGCTTCATTTTCTTTTGCAATGTCGTGTGTAATCTTCAATCTTGCAATTTTATTTTGTAGAGCAAGATGACCCATTGAAACTGTCAGAGAAGACCAGACAACTTGGCCTCATTGTAAGTGCTCTTCTTAATGTTGAGTTTTAACTTGTGGAATCGATTCTTCCTCTGTTAGCTTGAATATTTTGATAGTGGATGTTATTTTGATACAATGCTTTATGATCTGTGATGTATGAACTGCGATAAATGTTCTGTTATTGTGAAGTGCGGGGTTGTATTCGGATTTCTTCTGTGCTGATGTCTCTCTGTTTGCTGATAGTTGGGCAAAGCGACTGCGCCGGCACCTGCGCCGCAGGCGGTCGCCGCGGCTTCGGCGCCTGCGGCGGCGGCCCCCGCTGGTGTGAGTTACGTCACGTTGGGGTCGTTCAGCTGGGACCAGGATAACGAGAAGATCAGGGTACGTTGCTTCTAGAAATGAAACATTTCTTGTAGTTACTTGGCAACACTGCAGTGCTGATTAATTCCTCTAATCTCCTTATGCTTAAGAATTTAGTCCATCTGAGCTAAGTATTCCAGAAGTTCGTAAAACAATTGCCTTGTTAAATCGCAATGTTTGACTAGGGGCAGTTTTTATTCAGAAATTAGAAGCAATAGTTGGACTATAGTAAACCAATAATTTTTATTCAGAAAGATCTTGTGTTGCAGAAGAACAATTAGAAACATGAAAAGTGATTTCTTGAATTGGTGCTGAATTCATTTTGCCCACATATTAAAATGTGCCTTTCGTTTTTGCTGTTCTCTTAATAGCGATTCGCAACCAGAACAACTTGTGGCGCTGTGCTTGGCATTACGCTAGAACGCACAATGTTGTATCATGGTACACTATATATAATGTGTTCAGTCAGTTCTGTCGTTCCTAAGGTTCATCAGTGGCTGGTGAAAACTGAAAACTGAGTACAGTTGGTGAATTTTAATGTTCTTTCCTCTTATTAGTTGACTCCTATGCATTTAAATCTGAAGATTTATTGTCCAAGCGTTTAGATAACAGTCTTGCTTTGTGTTTTGTCTATCTTTAGATTTATGTATTCCTCGAGGATGTCGAGCAAGAGAAGGTGAAGACTACTTTTAAGCCGATGTCAGTAGATATTAAGTTCCATGATGTTAAAGGCAAGAACTATCGGTGTGCCATACCAAAACAGAACAAAGAAATAGTTCCTGAGAAATCTAAGGTTGTGGTCAAGCCTACAAAATTGTTATTACCCTTTACAAAGCTTCTAAAAGCAACTGGTTGGACCTGCACTTCAAGGAACACAAGGTAATCGCCGTGTCAAACTATCTATTAGTTTGTTTCGTAAATTGTAATTCTCAACAATCGGCATTTTTCAAATTTCCTGAAACATCCAAAGACCTTTATTTTTAAATAAAATGCCACCAAAGAGCATGCTTCTGACCGGTATCGGATTCTCCTGGGTATTTAAACCAGAAAATCGATGGGAAGACTTGAGTTGATAGGAACCTCCTGAAACAACAAACTAAGCAATTTTGTCTTTATTTGTTTCAAAATATAACTAACACGAATAATATGTTGTTATGCTCCTTCTATCCCTTGGCCATACAGATTTTGAACCATTGGGACTTTTATTATTTTCCTGCCATGCTTAGATGTTGGTCCAAGGGCTGAAAAAAAGTGACATAGTTAGGGAAGAAATCGGTTACCTTTTGAGTTATGAATAGATAGACCCTTTGTAAACCCTTTGTAAAATGACATCGTTATCTGAACAAACGAATTGTTCCAGATATCTATGTCTACTTTCATGACACTGTTGCTGGTTACAAAATGGCATTAGTTCAGTCTTGTGAAACTAAATTGTTGATCTCATTCATAAACTAGTCTGTGCAAATCCTGAAACATGGTTAAGATTAATATACTATAGCACTTGCCCTTAAAGATAGTTATCTAACATCGATTATGTTACTACTGGATCCAAATAGATGAGCTAACTTTACTTTGCTGACAGTTCAAGCCAAGCATGGATAAAGAGAAGGATCCAATGTCAGGAATTATGGATTTAATGAAGGTAAATATTCTTTTCATTCTCGTGACTGAATCAGTAAGTATTGCAAGCCTGCTCTGACTCTACGAGCTATTTTCATATGCAGAATATGTATGAGGAAGGCGACGAAGATATGAAGCACACAATTGCCAAAGCGTGGTCTGACGCCAAATCTGGGAAGACATCTGATTCAATGAGGGGTTTACCTTAAGCTGGTTGTTTGGCTGCAAGAACTGCTTATGCGCTGAGCTCGTGCAGTCAGTGTGAGAGAGTAGTAAGCTGTTATGAGAATCCGTAGAGCGCGGTTGAGACAGCATTTACAACCAGTGTGTTTTTGATACGTTTGTTGTCTCCTGTAGGTGCTGGATTGTCTTATTTTGCATGTAACCAACTGAAAATTGGTCACGCTGAGCCTATTTCAATATCCCCGTTCAATTGAAAAACTGAATGCTTGTTTGTGTGCTACGGGCATTTGCTGCAGAATTTCTGTAACAACGATGAGTAATGCTGACTGACTAATGCCTTCCTCGATGGAAGATCGGCAGCTGCACATTTGCAATCCAACGTCGACGTCCGCTTGCGGTGCGGCCTGTCAAGCCATGTTTGTAGTCTGCACACTCGCTCACCTTAGGAGTTGAGACTTACGATGCATGATGCAGCTGGAAAATGTGATCCATTTGTTCTGCATCCAGCTACATCCAGCATTGGCATCGGGCTTACGGGTGGCTGATGGCGAGCGGTTACTGGCGCGCACGGGTCAGGCGATGCCGTGGCTGCCATGGTAGATGGCGAACACTGAAGCTGAGAAGCGCTGGTCCCTCGGGGAGAAGCGCAACGGCGGCAGGCTGGCTTGACGTGCATCATTATGGGTACGAATGGATCGGATAATATCTTCATCGTATCTGTATTTGTATTTTATAAACGAATACATATTTGAATATTTTTAAATACGAATATAAATAAAATACTATAACAAATATGAATTTGAATTGAATATTAACTTAATTCGGTTAGATCCGAATGTTCTTATATAGCATTAAGATACTAATGACATTTTATCATTGTACAGTCACAATTAATTATTTTAATTCATTTAATTCACCTAAATAAACATGAATTGATATTAAATTAAAAAACATATCAAACTAATTAGACGTATTAATATATATATATATATAAATAATTTTGTCGAACATGAATAGTTAGAATACGAATAGGGACGCGAGGAACGCGGTGCAAAGAAGTACAAGCGAGCGCCGAGAGCGAGGTGTCTCCGTGACTCGCACCATTGCTTCACGGCCTCGTGCTTCGCCGGCTGCTAGGGGAGAGTGAGAACGAGCGAGTCGACGAGTGTGTTCGTGGGCTCGCTCGGCGACGTCTCTCCCGGAGACTGGGGAGTGGGAAGGGGACAGAGAGACTGGACCTGCTCAATTGACAGCCTATGAGTGGTCGAACGGCAACCTGAGTGGTCGTACGGCAACAGAAATGGTCGGAACCAGTCGTAATTGATTGGAACCGGTCGTAAAAAAGTCCTGGGAGGTCGTAAGGCCTTTACAACACGCTCGTCGTCGTCAAATATTATATATTGCAGATCAACAAATTTTATCTTGTTTTGTATTTTATCGTAGTGTTAGCACGGGCACACTACTAGTAACGCTAAGTAACCAAAAAGGGTTAAGATACATATAGATATATGCCAGTTATAGCATAACAAACTAAGGCAGGTCTAATTTCCTGTGATTCCATGCGCTGGACGTGATCTTCCTATTCTCGCATGCGACTGGATGTGATCTCCTGTGATTGCATGCATAGACATGCTAATGGATTTAAAGCTAACCTAAAACCAACCTAACCCATATAAAACAAAGTCAACTTTTCACCCCAACCAAACCCACAAAAGATTTTTCATAATCTCACCCAACCCAAATCACTTTTTACTTAAATCCAACCCAATCCAAACCACCTTTCACTTAAACTCAACCTAACCTGAACCCATGTGTTCAACCCACTTCCCAACCATTTATCAACCCACTTATTCGTAAAACTTCGATATTTGAAATTTTAACCTCACGTTCACATTATAAAATCTTTACGAAATCGATTGAAATTTATTGCAAATGATTCTGCATGTAGGGGAGTTACTCTGTGCAAATTGGCAAGGGTAGGCGCACATGTGGCCCCATATGTTTTTATAGGAAGTTTTCGTAATACTTCAGTATTTGAAATTTCAATCTCATGTTCACATTATAAAAATTTCTTGAAATCAATTAAAATTTAATGGGGGGACTACTTTATGCAAATTTGTAGGGCTAGGTGCATGCGTGGGCTTTACATGCTTTTATAGGAAGTTTTTGTAAAATTTCGATATTTGAATTTTCAACCTCGCGTTCACACTACAAAAGTTTTACGGGATCGATTGAAATTTATTGCAAATGATTCTGCATGAAGGGAAGCTACACTGTGCAAATTGGCAGGGCTAGGTGCACATGTGGGTTCTACATATTTTTTATAGGAAGTTTTCATAAAACTTTGGTATTCAGAATTTCAACTTTGCATTTACACCACAAAAGTTTTATGAAATCAATTAAAATTTATTGGAAATGATTCTGCGTGTAGAAGAGCTACACTATACAGATTGGCAGGGCTAGGCGTACATATAGGCTCCACATGCTTTTATAGGAAGTTTTCGTAAAGCCTCGGTATTTGGAATTTCAACATCGCGTTCACACTACAAAAGTTTTATGAAATTGATTGAAGTTTGTTGCAAATGATTCTGTTGTATGGTACATGTGGCTCTTATATGCTTTTATATAAAGTTATAACTGAGTATGGTAGTCCAAATCTATGGACAATCCAAGTACCATCCAATTAGGCCATACCACGGGTTGAACTCATTCACAACCCGATCTCAACTTGAAATTTCTAAACCCAATCCACCCCATCTCAACCCTTTTTATGAGGTAACCCAACCTAGTCCAACCTATTTACTCTTCTAACCCGTTTCTACCATCCAAAACCAACCCAATTAAAAACCGATCTTGTTTAACCTAACCCATTAGCATCCCTGCGCCTGGCGCTGCTATAGTCTAACGTTTGGCTTTAGAACTGCATGAATTGCTGATCCCGTTCGACGTTGCCATCGAATCGCTTCCACGGTCGATGGGTTTTGACAGTGTGGCGAAGCGCACATGACCTTCTAATTTTTATTTAAGCGGTGGAGACACAAGCCATTCTGGCCTTGACGACGCCCACGTTATGGCCTTGGGGCCCCGGCAAGTCCACCGCTGGGCAGGAGGCAGACTCCTGGCGCAGGATGGCAGTGACAGCAGTAGGAGGCCTCAGGCAGATCACCACAGAGGAGGAGCGCCGCCGCGGAGATGTGGCTCGTGGAGATGGAGGCTCCAACCTTTCTTATTGGAAAAACAAAAGCCCTTTTATTTTGGCCTATGCTAACAAATACCAGTAAACATAGGCCACGAATCGGCCCACAAGGCCCAGATCAACCCAAGCCCAGCTGGTGTGCTATGTACGTGTATAACCGCGTATACATACTCCCCTAAAAAAATAAACACGTGTACGTACTTACATCCACTGACATACCAGATACTGCCTTTACCCTTCATATACACGTATCGGAAGTAGGCGTAACCTCACAATACACATTCGCAAACTCTAAAGCTCTTCTGTGTCCATCCCCGTCTCTCGTTTGCGAAGATTTCGGGTATGTGTTCCGCATCGCTCTCACGCTTTCCCTTTCCTTGTCTTCTAGTGCGTTTGCGGTGTTCGTTAGTGTACATCTACTTGTACCGCTTCCGTTCATGCGCGGCTTCACAACCATGGCCGCCACAACCATCGCGGCTCTTCCGCTGCTTCTGCCGACCCCGCCGAGGGGCCGCATGCTGGGGCTACTCCCTACGCCGCCTACGAGCTGCCTTGTCCCCGCATCCTTCGTTGGGCCATTTCGATCACTCAGGTGAGCACCACCTCACATCACCATGTTCCCCGACTCTCCCTGGGCCTACTCTTCCTTTCCCTTCACTCTATTTGTCCCCCTGTCCACAGTAACCATGAGAATGCACTCGTCTTCCTCGTCTCCAACCGGGACCCGAATGACACCACCGCACTTGATCTCCCTTCTTTGTTCCTCGGGTGAGTTAATCATTTCATCTCATGTTTCCCATCACCATGAACCTAGTAGGCTAGCCAATCGAGCTTGTAGTTCACCATAGGGCTGCCGCCTCAGCTCGCCTTCGTCTTTGGCAACAACCGCCATGGATAGGCTCGTGTGCGGCACACTACAGCCTAACATCATCACCACTAGGATCACCTAAAGATGTAGATGCTTGTTCCACACTCTTTTTTTTATTTAGCTGTCTCCAGCCATCGCCATTGTAGCCATGGCTGTCGCGCATAGCCACCCTCTACCATGGGTCGTCCCCTACCACGTCGTTACTTCCTATGAGCTTGTCAAGGTTGCAGCGTCTTCTTTTTCCATTCTCCATTGCTCACCTATGACTCCCGCACGGATGTCGAGTTCGTCTCGAGCCACCATGCTCCTTCCTCTCTGTTGCCCTACTCTAGTTAGTCGCGGAGATGGTGATGTAACACCTCAGCCAATCAATGACCTGGAATGCTACCAAACTAATAATATAATAAGGAAAAACTAATATTCATCTTATAAAATTTCGGCAGAACCTCCTTTGTTTATTGAGTGAATCAGAGGTTCCAACAAGCATAATCAAATGATATGAATAACAGTAAGCAATATATTCATTTATAAGCAAAATTGGATTATGTTCATCATCGCACTCATAACAATACTACTTAGATAAAGAATGGAATCAATGTAAAAGAGTTCTAATCTTTTATTACATTTTGAACCTGATAGACATTAATCAAATACTACTTGAATTATTCAGCAAATAGTGTTTAATGTTCTTTCTTTCTTCCATGGTGAATAGACCGTGCAAGTGCAACAAAACTAATCCTTCTTTATCCCCATGCATGCCGATCTCATGTAGATACCTAAAACAAACAGCAACCACCACAACAACAACAACAACAACAACAAGAAGAGTGAGTTCAACGACTCAGCAAATATAATAAGTAGTAACAAGAATAAAAGTGAACATCATTTCACAAGTTCATCCATCAATCATATAAATAAGCCATGCTATGCAATATGATCAAAAATCTCTTTATCTCTTCTCTTTCGCATTTTACCGGTAATGCGGAGTGTGCATCCGTCAATGCACACCCATGCCTGTACCATCTGGTACAGGGACCAATTGCCCATACTCCACAAGTATGGGGACCTTTAGCCCGTCATGTCATCAACATGACGGGGGACCTCGGCGCTTGGTCATCTCGTGACCAAGACTTCAATAAATCAGCATGATACACAAACGTGAATGACTCAACAAATAAAACTTGCATTCACAACATCTATGCATCAGAAATTCTCCTGAACACTTTCAATTGCAATCGACCATAAACAATATCAACATATCATTAACATAATCAAGATCACATATACCCATAATATAGATCAAACATCTACAAACCAACAATCATCAACATTCCACGCTATAAAGTTTAAACCATCATTATACTTGCCTTAACCACGAGAAAACGGGGGATGAGCAGAAGGTGCGGCCCCTGGGATCCGTCCTCCTCCTGAATAATAATTATAATGATTGCTAAGACAACAGTAGAGAGTCTTTAGATTAAATAAAAACACCCCCAAACTAACCCAACATGTTTAGCTTGATTCAATCCTGTCCCACTCTACGGACAGTCAATTGCAAAAATTCATATCTATTGGTACAGAAGTCTAAATAGGGCGTTCTCAGACTTTCTGGAAAGAAAATTAAATTATCTAACTAAACCTAGTTGGTGAGCCTCCCTGATTCGGCCATCGTCTACCCACACCATCCAGTTTTCTAAAAAACAGCAGTTTCCTATTGGGTCCTCTGGACAGTGCACTAAAACTATCATAACTTTCAGCACGAGTGTTCGATTCATGATTTCTTGACCTTTATGGAAAGCTACGGAAAGTATCTACAACTTTCATAATATGGAGATCCTCTGATTGTCCTGTTTTCTAATCGCCCAAACCAATCTACCGAAACCTGACAGAAAATCTCCCGATCTGCAGAACAGTCTTACAAGAAAAATCATAACTTCTAGTACAAAGGTTCGATCAACACGTTCTAGCACTTCATGGAAAGATAAAGATGTCCTATACAACTCTCTAGGAGAAGTCCAGATCTGATTTCCCACGAAACTACCCCAAAACAGCCGTCCAACGAAATCTATCCTAGCAGTCCAGAATACCGACATTGAAACAACTAGTAAAAAATGCATCTAATTGGGGAACAACGGGGATTACCCTTGATGAACCGATGCAGATTACGATGAACACCACGCAATCGCTCTCCCCCCTTCCTCTTCTCCTTCTTCTTCCCTTCCCTTTTCCTCCTTTCTTCCCTGTTTTCTCTGCCACGGTAGCACAAACTCTGCCGCGGCAGCCAATAACCTCGCAGTGGCAGCCACAAACCTTGCCGTGGAAGCAGTTCTATTGGTGGCGGCTGTGTGGGGGAAGAGGGGGTGCGACCAGCAAGGAAAAAAGGAAAAGGGAGGTTGGGGGAGGCGGCTAGGGTTTGGGGGAGGGGTGCCTCCCCACCCATTATGGCAGGCCAACACCTGGGCCAAGGCCCAAGCCCAGGTTGCTGGGGTTTTTTTTGCAGAAATTCCCCGTCTAAAAACCCTGTTAAACTCTTTTCTATCTGGTCTTTCTCTCCAATTAATCTATTCTCTCTCGAATCATATTTGGGGTATTACAGGTGAGGTGAAGATGACGGCTGATGGCAAGTCAGGCTCTAGCTCATCGGCACCGAAGAGGGAGGAAAGAAGGATGGTGGAAGGCAACCGGGCAAAAGAGAGAACAGGAGGAAGAAGACAGAGAGTGAAAGAGTGATTTCTTTGGTCACTGAAATGTGGGACCATTGCCATAATGGATAAAAATTTGCCACTAAGGATCTAAGTTAGTACCACCTCACCCAAAACCACATATAAAACTAACTTTGGACGTGAATTGGCCTGGCTTTTCTAGTTGGAGAATAAATTCTACCCAGTATCGGAGATGACGGACAAAATTAGACGAACTAAGTGTTGAAAGACTATAGATGAACTTTTCCTTCGAGAAAATAGGCTCCGGTCCTGCATAATGGCATTACTCACAACATCTCACTTAACAGTGTCATATCTCAAAGAGATAAAGTGGCACATCTCTAAAAGAAGCACTAGAGAGTGACATTGGCCCTGATTTTTTGGTATTTAAGCGGTTTTGTCTTTTAGTTCTTTTTAGCAATTACTATTTATTAAATTAATAAGTCGTAACTAAAAAGTCATAAGCATCAATCTAAGAAAAAAAGCATGACCATTATCAAATTTTCCTTTTTGTTCCCTGTGAAAAAAAATCACTACAGTGATTTGCCGGCGTACCAAAGGAACGGAAAAAAAGGGCAAGACATCCACCCCTTGATTGGCTCGACACTACAGTAAGCTAGTTAAGTCACTACACTGAACTTCCTTTGGACTTCTGCTCACTTGGTGAGCTCGCTCTGGTTTCCGAACCAAGCAACCAACGCAAGTGCGGCGGCGCCGATGGACTGTGCGAACGGCGCCGGAGATGGCGCCGGCGAGGATCGATCGAAGGTGGGCGACAAACATATCCTCATCCCCGCTCCCATTCCTTTCGTTCCATATCAAGATGACATGCGTCCATGTCTGAGCTAAGAGGACCTTCCGGCATCCTGCCTTCTGCATGTGCGGTGGGGAAACCATCCCAAATCGGGATGTATGATAAGGAAAAAAGTGCTCTTTTTTGGGGTGTTCTTGCATCCACCAGCGGTTGGTTGCGATTCTTGTAGCCATGGATCGAACAGAAAGCTTCTGCTTTGTTCCCCATGCGTGTGGGCTTAACACATTCTGAAGTACTCATGAAAACCCCAAGTTACTATTGTTGCTTTTTTCTTTTCTTTTAGTTGCTTTAGTAATTGGGTCGGTTATTGCTGTCTATTTAGGCTTTTTTAGAGACAGAATTGATAGATTCTGGTTCTTGGTCGGTACATATTTGCATAGACCCAAACCAGCTGATTTATCCAGTATAATTGCCTTTAGATGTCACTTAGATATCAGTAATTGCGGTTTCTCTCTGTTGGAATCGTACCCTGAGGGCAGCTTTTCCATTACCTCGGAGGCTTGAGCTTTCTTCAAGTGTCATAGGGTTCACATCTAGTGCTCTTAAATGATTGCATGTAGTAAAATATTTTAGAAAAAAATAGCTTCTCAACACTCAGGAGGATATTTATACGCTGTATGAGTGCTAGGTAGTTTGTACTAGTGCGACTAGTAGATTGATGATGCTTTCCGCACTTGGTAAGCATGGATGGATTGACCATGCTTTGAGCCCTTGGCCATTAGCCCCTGCTTGTGCTTGTGCCCCAGCCTGTTACCCTATGGGCCTCCAAGCTTATAGACCACAATGTCTTGGACCTCTTGGCGGTCATCACAAGCATGACATGATGAATATGATGCTGAGGTATGCAGTTCATTTTTATTCCAGTACAAAATCAGATCTAGGGGTTGAGCATGCTGGATGCTTGCAGCATGTAGATCAAGTGCTGAGTTATGTTGGATGGTTGTCTCAATCTTTTTTTTTATTTTGTTATAAAATAAAATCTAGTGAGTATGCAATATGCTTGCAGCATGTAAATTGACTATTGAGTTATGTTGGATGTTACTGATTTTCTCTTCAATCTTCATAAATAACTTCTAGTTTGGTGATCCTTATTATCAGGTAAGTGACTTGAAAGAACAAATCCTCCAACTTGCTGGGCTTGCTTGTCATGAAGAAGAGGTACATAGTCATTTGGAAACAGTTTGGTGGTACAGATTCAGTGTGTCCTTGCTGTTCTGTTCTTTAATCACAGCTTCTTTGATACTATTTGTGGCATCTGTATGACAGGAAAAATCACGGACAGAGCTACTGGAGAAGCTCGGGATATGTAACAAATATACGCTAGTTGAACTGTGCCGTTCATTTGATATCCCTGGTTCAACAGCTAATAAGAAGGTAGGTCCAGCTAAATATTTGAAATTTCTTTTATCTACTTCAGTCCAATGCACATGGAAAAATATCTCTTTCATTTGCAGGATGAACTAGTGGCAATTGTGATGGAGTTCTTGATGGAACACTGCTCTGGCATTGGTGGGACAAACCCAGCTAAGGTTCAAGTTCTGAAGTCTGAACTGCAAGTTAATTTGGTCATATAAATTTGTTAAGCCACTTTCTCTGGTGTTAATAGAAGATATTTTCCTTTGTCCATCATAACTGGAAGCCTATGTACACCTGTACATTTTAGATTGAACCAGCTTAACTGATATTGTCATTGGCACACCGATTCTTTTTCATGGGACCATGATTTATCAATTGCAGAAATTTAAGAAAAGGAGGCGTAAGAGGGAAGGAGCGAATTTATCTGGTAGTAAACCTTCGAAGGTATATCATATCTGCACTGTATTTCCTTTTGCAGTCATGTTCATATGCTTCCAGTTGGTTTTGTTTAGTGCCACTAAAGTTATTTATTTATCTAAAGTTATCTGAATTCTTAGAATTTCGTGTATGCTTTGTTCTGCAAGTTCTTTCACCATTTTGATAAGCTGCTTCCACATTTTTTTTCTTTATTTCCGAACTACTGCAGAAAAAGAAACCTGACGGAACTGCACTGGAAACTCATGGTGAAGAGAAACCAGATGGGAGTAAGGGTGAGGAAGATAGAACAAACTATGCCGAGTTTGACTTGAAGGATAACAGAAATGAATGTGCTGATAATAAGAAAGGACAATTTCCAAAGGAAGAAGCCAAACCTGAGCCTTCTGAAAGGGTAAATGGCTCTATGTCAAAGAATTTAGATGGAGTTGCTCTCACTGAAGTGCCAATTCCTACAAATGAACAAGCACTAGCTACAACACCATCTGCAAAGCTGGTTAGAAATGTTGAGGGCGACAACACTAACATAAAGGTTTCAAGAAAGAAAAATACATCTATTACCAAGAAAAAAGCAACCACTAAGACAGATCGCAAAGACAAATCCTGTGGTATGTTTCTGGATTCCGTGCTTTCACTTATGCACCTGTGGCTGAGTGTGTTTTGTGCTGTTTGCATATCTGCATGTTGAGAAAGTGCTTATAATAAGTAAAATTATGTTCAGTATTCAGGAATGCACCATCAGTATTATGTGCTAGAATTGCTTTTATTTATTTATTTATTCTTTTGGCTGGAAAAGATGTTTTTTAGTTAGATAATTGTGCGTTTTGGTGATGCAATAGACTACCTATCCTTTTACTCGGCCATTAGTGGAACTCTAATAAAGTAACTAGAACATATCCCACACATTGATGTGGGAGCAAAGGTGGGCAAAATGTTTTAGATCCATAAAAATTCTTTACATTGTAGTTGCAAAGAAAATATATGGTATACACTAATTCGAGAAAATAAATGGTACTGAAATAATCATGTCAAGGGGAGTTGAAATGATTGGTTTAATAAAGAGGTTCTCAATTACCAAGTGCTTAAATTTGAGTTGAAATAGTAGGTATATAATGAAGTAGCTTCTGTAGATGAGCAACGGCACATATTCACATGATCAACTGATCAGATTACTGTGGTTATGTTGATGGCCCGGCTTCATGGAAGGGCACTGTTGATTACATGAAAATACTTGAAGCATGTAAGCAACAGAAATGCATTATTGTACTTTGATATTTCTTTGCCTGGAGTGGTTGGTTACCTGCCAAATAAATGGATAAAAGGAGTTGGCAGTAGCTCTTTCTAAATTAATTGTGGAACTTCACCAACAATTGGTTTGACACTGTGTACTTTTACTTGATTGATACACAAGATATTTGTGGGCTGATACTAATATTTTTATAAGAAGTGCATGAATGTTATGGTTATGAGTTCATATGCTACAACACTGTCTCTTTAGTACTATTACCTTAGAAGATGCGTCTTTGAAATCCAACTATAGATTGACTTAAACCAATCTCTACTTATTGATGTTATTGTGCAAGGTTTAATGTTATTATGCAAGATTTAACGTTATTATGCAAGTTTTTTCTACAGATCACATGACATCTAGTTCCTCCTTTAGTCCTTTTCAAATCTTGTTTCATTTGTATGAAGGTAAACTGATGTCTAGAGGAGATGCGAAACCTCCAAAGCAGGCAGTGAAACCAAGTAAGGATGAGCTGAGGCAAGCTGTCTTCATAATCTTGGATACCGCAGATTTTGCCACGGTGAGATACATTATACATCATTAATCTTTCACAATTTCTCTGTTAACTGTCGAGTCGTGAGGTACAATAATGGTTACATACCTAATTGCCATGTCTCGTTGTTACATTACAGTCCTCCTATATGTTTCCCTTGATCTATTTCTTTTGTTTTCACCCATTTCAGATGACTTTTGGAGAGGTTGTAAAACAAGTTGGTACGTCTTTGCTTGCTCCCTTTGTCTTGTCATTTTATATGTGATGCTTGGAGATGTGTTTGGTATTGTTCTGGAATTGTGAAGTTATATATGAAGCCTGAATGCTATTTGCTTTATGACTAGCTGGAAATGCTTTCTGATTGGCTTTCATATCTTTAGACAAATACTTTGGCAAGGATCTGTTTGAGAGAAAACCACTAATAAGGTCTCTGATAGAAGAGGAGCTATTTAGGCTAGCAGAGGAGGCTGAGAAGAAGGAACTGGAAGAGGAGGAAGCAGCAGAAGCAAAAGCTAGAGCTGAACAGGCTGCCAAGGAGAGGGCAAAACATGGAAGAGCTGAATCAGATATAGACAAGGCAAATGAACTTGAAGCTGGTCATGGAAAATCTAAAGATGCTGCAAGGAATGAAAATGGCAGTAGTATTGAAAATGCTGTTAAAGGTGGGATTTCTGCAAAGGCTGCTGAGAATAGATATAGTGATGCTGCTGGTGAAAGTTCACAAGATGGCAAAGCTGATGTGAATGAAAAGAACAGTGATGAATTTGCCAAGGATGGCAAGACTGAAAAGGTTGCGCAGAATGCAAACGGTGATGATGGTGTAGAAGCTTCCAGAGATGGTAATGCTGAAAGTGCAAAGGAAAACGACAACAGTGGCACCGTAGAAGGTTCTGAATATGGCAAGACTGAAGAAGCTAGTGATGCAGAAAATGATGACACGGAAGATGGCAAAACTGAAGAATGCAGAATTGGAAGTGGTGGCAACAATGCAGAAGATGTTAATGACTTTAAAGCTGAAGAGCCTATCAGTAATGAAAACGGCGAACATGTAGAATGTATGGAAGATGGCAAAGTTCAGGAATCTGGTAGCAATGAGAACGGTGAAATTACTGTATCCCACGGCGCTAAATGCGGAAAAGCCAAAGAGGCCATGGAAAATGTGAATGCTGAACAAAGTAACAGATGCTGGTGACGATGGTGAAGCTGAAGATGCTGAGCATAATGCAAACACCAAAGTTGATGTAGATTCAAGTAAGGATGGTACTGCTGAGAATGGGAAGACCACGATGATGTGGAAACTGACAGCGACGCCGTAGCTTAATAGGCCAAAGATGGTAGGAGGGTTGTAGACGAAGACGAGTAGTACAGAGGTCCAGCTTATGCAGGGTTCTTGCTTCGACAGGAATTACCACGGATGTGCTAACTCCAGTAGGATAGCTTATGCAGGGTTCATGCAAACCCTGAGGAGGTCTGACCTCAAATGATATTAGGGTAGAAATGGCCAGATTGTGTTATGTAAATTATGCAGCATCTTGGCTTGACATGTATTGCTCTGGGACATGGAATTCAGTAGGGCTGTTGTATGAAGGGGGATTTGTATCACCCTGTTTAACTAGCACAGTAGCAGGTGTTGGTATGATCAGTCAGGAGCTGTTCAGCACAAATTTAACTGAGGAAAAAAAGAAGATACGTTCTGCAAAATCAGTCTTGGGTTTAGGAATCTTGCTTGCTGCTGCTTGCCTGGTCCGAGTGCACAATCCGACGTGGCCAACCAGCCCCCGAGGAGCGCACGTATCAGGCGCCGTCCCACGTGTTCCGGGGCCCACACGGACGGCCTGGATGGGTCTGACGTGGCGATGATCGACAGCCCCCCGGGCGCCAAGTGGCACACACTTATCGACAAACGAACGGCCGGCGTCGCTCCACGTTCACACCTCGATACGTTCTTATCCGCGCGATCCAACGGACCCAGCCTGCCATTCCCCACCACCCTCCCCTCCTCTCCGTGGCTCCATGCTCTCCTCGCTCCTAGCCTCAAGAACACAAACTCCCTCGAGAAAATTTTCCCTTTTTTGTTCATATATTATGTTCTTGCACTCGCATATGAAGGTGTCCTTCCAGTTCTTGCTTCCCTTGATGCTTAATCTGAGTGGTTTGATGTGATCAGATGCTTGCTCTGCTTTCTTGGGCCTGCTCTGTTTCTTGATTTGAGGCAGAGGAGGGAGAAGAGGGAGTGAGCGACTGGGGTTGGCGGCCATGCCGGACTCGGACAACGACTCCGGCGGGCCGAGCAACGCGGGCGGTGAGCTTTCGTCTCCACGGGAGCAGGACCGGTTCCTGCCAATCGCGAACGTGAGCCGGATCATGAAGAAGGCGCTGCCGGCGAACGCCAAGATCAGCAAGGACGCCAAGGAGACGGTGCAGGAGTGCGTGTCGGAGTTCATCTCCTTCATCACCGGCGAGGCCTCCGACAAGTGCCAGCGCGAGAAGCGCAAGACCATCAACGGCGACGACCTGCTCTGGGCCATGACCACCCTCGGCTTCGAGGACTACGTCGAGCCGCTCAAGCACTACCTCCACAAGTTCCGCGAGATCGAGGGCGAGAGGGCCGCCGCGTCCTCCGGCGGCACCGCTTCCACCACGCAGCAGCAGGCCGAGATGCCAAGAAACACCAATGCCGGCGGCTACGCGGGGTACGGCGGTGCCGGTGCCGGCCCCGGCGGCATGATGATGATGATGGGGCAGCCCATGTACGGCTCGCCGCCGCCACAGCAGCAGCAGCAGCAGCAACAACAGCATCAGATGGCAATGGGAGGGAGAGGGGGCTTTGGCCATCAAGGAGGAGGAGGCGGCGGCGGGTCCTCGTCGTCGTCGGGGCTCGGCCGGCAAGACAGGGTGTGATGAGATGGCATCTTTGATACGCTGAAATGAGTTCATAGGGTAACAAATAGGTGTTTCCATTAATTAATTACCTGATGATGTATGCATGTTAAATTGCTAATTTGAGGCATGAGTTTTGCTTAAATTGTGTCAAGATTCGAACTGGTCAGATTCTAAATGAAGATTTGAGATTGGTTATTTACTACTGCTAAATTCGTTGCTTTTATCTGTGATGGTGCAATGCGGTCAGTGTGCAAATTAAGCTTATTTTGTTGTCTTGTAATTGATACCTTAGTGAAAAAGATCAGGAGGGTGTGTGTTTGAGCACCGAATGTAGTGGGTTTTTTTTTTTGCTACGGTTAATGGTTTTTGTCTACGGTTTTAAGCTTAAAAAGCTGTTTGGAGATTTCGCTTCAGGAAGCTGCTCCCATTTGTTTTGGACTTTTGGAGAAACCCAAAGCCAACGCATTGTTTTTTTAGCTTTTTGTGACTTATGACTTTGGTCATTTGAAAACCGAAACAAACGGTGTGATTTCTTCAAATGACTTAAAGCTGTTTTTCTAAATAGTTTTTCGATTCCAAAACTATGCGCTGATAAAAGCCATAAGGTACAGCCCAAAGGAACAAGTACTGAGCTTGCTGTCAGAGATGACACTTGGGAGTAGGAGGGATTAGCTAGATCTATCTTTTTTATCATACCATTAAAACAATGTTAATAGGAACCGTTGTGTTTGCTATATATGCTAGACACTCCCGTGTTAATCATAACGAAAAGAAAAGATCTGCATTGTGTATTTGATGGATCCGATTAAAACAATATAGATCAATCAAATAACAGAGGTTCTACAGTTTTATAATGAATGCAACTATAATTTTAGTTATAAGACGTAAGCATTTGAGTTGTATTTTTAAATAAATATAACCATATGTATAGTACATCTTTCTGTTGCAATTGTGCGATGTAATCAAAGCTATAGCTTGTTTCTTGAATTTAAGATCAATTCTAGCATAATTGTCATTTGAAATTTGGAAACCAAAGGTTAGTTCTATTTTCAGACAACGAAATAAAATTCTAGGGAAAAAATATCGCATGGCCTCTCTCTCACTGTCCCTTTCATTTTCTTACGGGACAGAAAGATAGTGTGCAATTATTTGTTAAGCTGGCCCAAATCTTCTTGTTATCTTGGATGAGTGGTTTGCAATGAGCTGCCGTTTAAGACAGAATTAAAGGCCAAAATGGCTAGATGAGAGGGAGATGGATAGCTCAGTAACTGCAGTGCAGGTGCAGAAGAAGCCTCAAGGAAGAGTTAGTTGCATGCACAAAAATCAAGATTCAGTTCAGTTTTCAGGGTACTAAATTCCTCAGTTAATCCCCTCTGAAAACAACGCCTCGGTTGATCTCTTCGTCAAGGATGGGAAAGGCATTTCTCGTGACCAAGGTTTAAAAATCGTCATTTTCACGCCATCGTGACGAAGCACGGTAAAAAGCTACTACAGAACAACTTCTTTAAATTATTTCATCAATATGTACTGTTGTGTAAAACTAAAAAAAATATTTAATTGCTATGTAGTGGTGTGTAAACCTAAAGAACGGCAATCGAAACTTAGAAAAATGAACATAATAATACCACAATTATATTAAAAAAATTGGGTCCATCGTTTTTTACTTACAGAAAAATAGTATACTAAGCACCAGTTCTACTGAATATGAACACTATAATCATCATTTAACTTAATAATTATAAAATGAAACAAACATATGAAACATAATCCAATACATCAATAAAAATTATTACCTCTATACTTGTGTGCTTGTCATTTTGGATATCGATGCGGTCTCTAATACACACTTTAGACCATTATTTTTTCTAATTATATGTTCATAAAAATTATTAAAAAATATAATTATGTGAAGTATTTTTATAACAAATCTAATAATAACATTTTTACAGGACAAATCTAAATATTTTTATGTATATTAGTAATAAAGTTTTAAAAAGTTGACTACACGTGTTTTAAAACAACATCTAAAAAAGAATTGAGGGAATACATATTTGTGAAAAAGTCCATCATTTTTCACTTTAATAGCCAATAAAATCTCCTATACCGTCCATATCTTAATTGAAAAATTAATCTATAGAACATAATCACTAACCTATTTGCAAACATATTTTCACATTTTTTTTGAAGATAACATATTTCCACACTACTTATCTTATTGGCTATCAGTAGGGGTGCAAACAAAAAGGATAATTTTTGTTCAACCAATCAACCGAAGGTTTTCAGAGTGAATTCGGAAGGGAGAAATGAGTATTCAGAACTATCTATGCCTAACTCCGACTTTGACTCTAAGAAAAAAAATAAGAAATAGGATACCTGATGAGCGATATCCATTCCATTGCATCTCTATTGTCCAATGTTCTATTTAAGGGTGCAGACAGAGCGGATAATTTCCATTTGACCAAAGACTATAGGAGCGAATTCAAAAGGGGAATGGATTCAGACACTATTCATGTCTGACTCCGACTGTAAGAAAAAATAATGTAAGACCGAAGATGGCAACAGAGGGGGGTGAATGGTGCCTTAAAAGTTTTCCCCAGGTATTCACTTAACCTTTGCTCCGATATCTACAAGCTATGAAGATTCGGATAGGAACCCTACTCAAAATCTAGAGAAACACAGAGTTGTACCACTGTGAAAAACCAGAGACTCTCAGAGCTGAGCAAAACCAGTCAGAATACAACATGGTCAAACTTCGACTATGGTGACGACCAGACAGCGGTCCAGAACCAACGTGGTCGTAACCAATGTGATCGAAACCAACGTGGTTGAAATTTGACTCAAGTGGTCAACGATCAGAGAGTAGTCAAAATCAACATGATCAAAGACCAATGTGGTTGAAACCAACGTGGTCGAAAGTCGACATAGTCTAAATTCGACTTGAGTGGTCAATGACCAAAGAGTGGCCGAAAACCAATGCAGTCGATGACAAGTGAGTAGTTGAAAGACCAGCGTAGTCAAGGACATTGAGTGCTCAAAACCTACGTGGACGTAACAAGGAAAGATAAGTTTGACATCATACTTATTAAAGAAACTAAAGAAGAAATCTACTTCTTCGTCCTCTCAGCCTCAGGCGTTCTACAGGTGGAATTCTGTCTCAGAGCTGAACCATTACTTGGGGGCATAATATTTTGCAAATATTGATACTAATCTTACTGACAGAGGCGAGATAGACTTGCTCGAGTAGTGGAAGAACAATAAGTGGATATTTCCTGTGCTGTCATATTTCATATTGGATGTTATCCTGGTGCCGGTGTCCACCGTCTCTTCAGAAACGACGTTCAACACAATAGGGAGAATAATCGAAGAAAGGAGATCATCCCTCACGCCCAGAATGGTGGAGGCAATCACATGTGCCAAAGACTGGGAATTAGCTAAAGAGCCGCAACAGTACCAACTGGAGGATTCTAAAATCATGCAGGCGTATGCTGACCTCAAACACGTGAACTACCTGGACATTAATGAGTAGATACTATGTACGAATGTTGTTATAGTTAGTATGTACATATATTGTTACTGTATTCTTTGCCTTACTCGGGAACCCCATTCTAGGGCGTAAGGTTTTTAACGAGACAGTAACATTGTATTTTTAAAATATCAAGGAAATTTCACTTTTTTCGAAACATTTACGTTATTGCGTACCCATGTTTTTATGCAACTAATTCAATTTTAACTAGTTTTTAACGAGGCGGGTACAAGGAAAAGGAATATGGCAATTGCCGCAACCATCATCTTCGGCTCTTCGCCGCCTTCATTGTGTATAGTTACTTTGAGCTGGGCTTATGTTGACATGGCATGAACACCAGCACGGTAGGTTTTGGCCCGTGCCTAGTCTAATCGAAGGCGAGGCAGGCCGGCATGACACGACACGGCACAGCACAACACGATAAAGTGACTGGATTGAGCCGGCATGTCACGACGCGGTCCAAGCACGTTGAGCCTGGGCCATGTTGATATGGCACGACTTAGGCCCCGTTTGGCATGGCTCCACTTCACAAGTGGAGCTGTTTTTTTTTGACTTCACAAGTGGAGCCGGGTGAAGCTACTTTTTTCAGCTCCTTGAGTGGAGTTACTTTTGTCTCAGCAAGTTTTAAGGAACTCCTTGGGTGGAGCTATTTTGTTTTACCCCGTTTGGCACAAAACAGCTCCAAACAGCTCCAAGGAGCTGGTGGTGGAGCTGTGCCAAACGGGCCTTAATGCTCACCTCTATGGCAAATCTCTAACGTGCCCCGATATTCATGTCAGTCCAACTCATGATGATATCAGGTCTCTCATACATTGAAAGGACAGAATGAATTTCTTCTCTCCAATTACCAAAGAGAGGCATTCAAGCAGTATACAATGGCTGATTAATTAGCTTGCTGAGCTGCAGCCGGACGGGGACCTCGTCGACGGTTGCATCGGAAGCGGAACGGTGTTCTACTTCCTCGTCACGCGTAGAGCTGGAAACGGATCAAATAGGATTGAATAGTCTCAAATACGAATATGAATTTATATTTTTAAAATGAATACAAATACGGATTTGAATATTCTTAAATACGGATACGAATATTCTCGAATACGAATGCGGATATTTTCGAATACATATTTTCTCGGATACGAATATCGGATAAAACGGATTCCTAGCAGTTTTGCCGATTTTTCACCGGTTACCGGTTTTAAACTGCTTAAATTCAAATTTTGAATCACAAAATTTGTACAGATTTTTCATGGGTTTTAGAAATAAATCGAATACGAATCGAATAGTCTCGAATACGAATCGAATAATCTCGAATACGAATACTGATACAAATATTCTCAAATACGAATGTTCTCAAATACGGATACGAATATTATCAAATACAAATATGAACATTTTCGAATACGGATTTGCTTACCATATTCATATTTTCTCGAATACAAATATCGGATAAAACGAATTATCCGTTACCGTTTTTCACCTCTAGTCACACGTGGTGGCTTAACGAATGTCTGGCCCTTTGGTAGGCTAATTAACAAACAATAAATGGAATATGCATCGCGTAGATCTCTCTCTCTTTTTTCCACTGTTTAGCGTGATAATTTTCTAGCTTTTAAAAACGGATATGTTTTTTGTCTTTATTTAATATAAGAGAAAACGGTCTCGATGAGAAGCATGAAAATTAAAGACCTGTTCAGTAGAATTTTTGCTCTCAACTTTTTTATTGAATCTATATCAGATAACTAGTTTTTTAAAATTAACTGATCTATTTCTAATGAAGAGCAGAATCTAAAATAAACTAATCAAAAGAAGTTATCAGATTCTTCTGACGAGCAAACACACGTGAAAAGTTATCGCATGGAAGTACCCTTCGGCACCTTTCGGTTTTTCCCAGAGGAGTCTTCGGCCGAAGCGTCAGGCGGAGGATTTGATCCGGCGACCCGGGGGGGTTACTGCACGGGCTTCATCGGCGGCTTGCGCGGCGACGTCGGTGACTCCACCGCGAACCTTGGAGACTCCACGGCGGCGACGTCGGCCTCCCCTCCGTGCGCTCCTCCGGCAAGGTGTGGTCTCCGCCTAACCTTATTCCTTCCTTGCCTCTCTCGTAACCCTACCTTCGCCTTCCGCCGGCATGCTCTCGTCAGGCCATCCCCGCCGATGGGGCTATCGCACCGGAGCCCGCCGCCGGGGTCTCCGAGGCCGCAGATAGTAGTGGCCGAGGAGTTTTCCTCGAAACCGCGCGCGCCGGCGACCTCGACCCCCTCAAGAGTAGGTTCCTGCCGACCTCAACCCCTTCCATTTTCTTCTTCTTGTTTCCATTCGATTTCGTCGTCACGAGTTGCTGCCTTTCCGGCGCTTGTATGTTCCCTTTCCTTGGTACAACAATTTGCCAGGGCTTGTTGCGGCGCTCGACGAGGAGGGCAAGGGCGCGCCCGCCGCCGCCGCCGCCGTGCGGGACGCCAACAAGCGCACCGCGCTGCACTTCGCCGCCCGCGAGGGCCGCACTGAGGTCTGCGACTTCCTCATCGACCAGCTCGCACTCCCTGTCGACCCCAAGGATGATGATGTTCAGTTGCTACCTACCTGCTTACTCTTTAGTTTTATTTCTGATGATTCATTCACGAGGATGGATGGCTTCCGTTCAATGCATGCGTATTATTATCATCATCGTGGCATCTCAAATTCAACTGAATCCATTTCCTACTACCTGCTAATCATCTCATCTCATCACCACCAGGTGAAACTCCACTCAGCCATGCCACACGGCAAGGCCATCTGCAAACTGCAAAGTACCTGCTTGACCATGGAGCCAATCCTTCTGTCGCCACTAGTCTCGGAGCCACATCCCTACATCATGCCGCAGGAATAGGTAACGGCATCAATTAATCACGCCCATAACAGCTACCAACTCATGATATAGATCATCCATCTGTCCTTATTATCATTCTTTACATTAAAAATGTGGAATTGTCGAAGCGTTTTGTTTCGTTTCTTTCTACAGGAAACATAGAGCTTATGAAGATGTTTCTCTCCAAGGGAGTTGATGTCGAATCAGAAAGCGACACTGGTACTCCCCTCATATGGGCTGCTGGCCATGGACAACAAGATGCAGCCAAGCTTCTGCTTCAACACAATGCTAAGGTAGTAGCTGCTCTATACATTCTCTTTCCCCTGACTCACCTTTCTACCACCAATGTATTAATCTGAGTTTTCAGTCAGTGCAATGCAATACTCTTAATTATGTGGCGATTTTAGTACCAAGAAGTAACTATCTTTAACCACGTAAGGGTGGATAAGCTTGCTATTGTTAAGATGCTGCCATTTGGCCCTTGCAATACCAGTCTCCATTATCTTCCTTCCGTATTGGACAATCCTTTCTCCTTGATTTTGTAACTATGAGGAGCAAACACCTGTAGCATGATTCCCCCCCCCCCCCCCCCCCCCCCCCCCCCCCCCGAGTCCTTGTATATGAATTGATGTTGGTCAGGTGGGCTTTCTTCAGCTTTTGTGCTCATGCTAGTTCTTCTTCAAAACCTTGTTGTTGCAGCCAAATACTGAAACTGATGATGGTATCACGCCATTGTCGTCTGCTGTGGCTGCTGGTTCCCTCCCATGCTTGGAAGTTCTGATCCAGGTACATCATCTAATTTGATAAGTAAAAGACCTGTTTTCCTTGCCTTTATTTGGAACATTTTCTTCACTTTGATGTCATGCCTCAGTCTTGTGATAACTGGATAGTGGATACTCTGTTTGTTTTCTGACAACGTGGCTTGTGACTCAGGAATCAAACAAGCATATACATGAATAAAACAACACCCATTCCTTGTGTGCCTACTTTTTAGTCTTGCTTAGATTACTGCGATGCAATTCATCATGTTGTGTACCAGCATACAAAAGTTTAAGGAAGGGAGTCTGAATATTTCTTTTCACCTCTTTGATACTGTTTCTGTTCTTGGACTGATCTAATACACAGTATTGTTCTATATACCTGGTTATTTCTACACCTAGTATTATCTATGTTTTCTTCCTCTGAAACTAAATAATCTCCAACATTGGCAGGTGCAAACCCAAATATCAGTGCTGGTGGAGCAACACCGTTCCATATTGCCGCAGATAGTGGAAATGTGGAAGTAATCAAATGCTTACTAAAAGCTGGAGGTGACCCCAATTCCTGTGATGATGTAAGTTGTATGTCATGTTAATTTATACTTGTAGTGTTGCGTTGAATGTCAGCCTCCAGGTTCATGCTATGTATTAACTGATCGAAAAGATCCATAATATGCACCCAATCTTTTGCTATTTGTATCCACACCATGTCTGATAACACCGCACATAACTTGCTGGTGCAGTGGTGCTATAATATCGTATATGATCATATTACAAAGTGTATAATCGTTGTAAGTTTGTAACTCTGTGTTGCGTTTGTTTAGCTGGATTGGGCAACTGTCTTTTGCTGGCCTTTGTACCCAAGCCTGAAGTCAAGGGTGGGGCAATCACGAGAGCACCGTCTTGAGCTTGTAGTTTTTGGCGAAGGCGCCGTACACGACGAAGTTGAACGTGCACATGGCAGCCATGGCCCAGAAGAAGTAGTCGAGGTGGCCCTGGTTGAGGTCATCGGAGATCCACCCAGGGCTGCCCTCCGTCGCCGTGAACACCTCCACGACGGCGTAGATGAGCGAGCTCATGTAGCTCCCCAGCGCGATGGTGAGCAGCGCGAGTGACGTGCACATACTCTTCATGGTGTCCGGCGCCTCGCCGAAGAAAAACTCCAGCTGCGCGATGTAGCAGAACACCTCCGCGCCGGCCAGGAAGAAGTACTGGGGCAGCTGCCACGCGATGCTGATCTCTTCGCCGCGAGCCGCGCTGTAAAGCCGCTTCATCTCGACGAACCCCGCGACCGCCATGGCGAGCGCCATGAGGAGGCTCCCGGCGCCCATCCGCTGCAGCTGCGACGGCTCGCTGTCGCCGCCGGAGGAGAATCCCCTCACTGCCGGCACGACCACCTTGCTGTAGAGGAGCACCCAGGTCAGGACGCAGAGCACCTCGAAGGAGCCCAGCGACGCCGCTGGTACCGGCAACGACAGGATGGTCATGTCCATGGCGCTGCCCTGCTGGATGAAGGTGGTGGTCATCTGCGTGTACCCCGCGGACACGACGACGCTGGTAGCCCAGATGGGTAGAAGCCGCAACAGGATCTTGAGCTCCTCCACCTGCGTCACAGTGCAGAGCTTCCACGAGCTCACCGCTTCTGGCCTCTCTTTCAAGTCCGACTCCGAGACGATGGCAGCCTTGTCGAGAAATGCGAACTCGTTGGTGTGCGCGATCTTGGACTGGGAGTCGATCTTGTCGCTGACCTCGTAGAGGAGGTCGGCGTCGGCGGGCAGCTTGAGGCTGACATTCCTGCAGGCGGCGACGACGACCTGGCAGAGGCTCTTGAGTGGCGTTCCCGTCGGCATGCGGCGCTTGTACATGGGCGTGGCGAGCACGAAGGCGGCGAAGGCGAGCGCGATGCACGCGGTGGCGATGCCGAAGCCGAGGCCCCAGCTGACATTCTGCTGGATCCAGACAAGGAACAAGCCAGAGACGATCGGGCCGAAGTCGATGCAGAGGTAGAACCAGCTGAAGAAGAACGCCTTGCCTTCCCGGTCCACCGCGCTGTCGTCGTCGAACTGCTCCGCCCCGAACGGCAGCAGCGAGGACCGCACCCCGCCGCTCCCGACCGCCACGAGGTACAACCCAAGGAACGCGAAGGTCTGCGCGCCCAGCAACGACCGACCGCCGCCGCACGTCGCGCCCGCCGCGCACAGCGCGGTGGCCGGCAGGAACGCCGAGAAGGTGACAAGCATCATCCCAACAAGGTAGACGGCGAGGGAGACGAGGATGGTGTTGTAGTTGCCCAAGAACGTGTCGGCGATGATGGCGCCGAAGATCGGGGTGAGATAGCTCGTCCCGAACCACATCGTGACGTTGGACGCGCTCGCCAGGTTGCTGCCATGGAGGACGCTCTCCAGGTACACCACCAGGCTCGTCGAGATGCCATTGAACGCCGTGCTCTCCAGGCACTCGAACCCTGTACCAATTGTGGTTGCAGCCTAGATTCAGTCACTACCAGCACATTATTGTCGCACTTTCCCACACGTTTGTGTTTTGTTTTTGCAATTGGTCCTGAAAATAATGGTCTCTTTTTAATTCGATGCCAAGGCATGAGTTTGCCCCCATGCCTTTTTATAACTTTATATCAGTGCATACTAATAAAATTATAAATGATGAAAATTTTGTTGATAGAAAATTGGATAATATGTTTTCTTATAGTTAAGAATGTGATTTTCCACATATGCATATGGGTATATATACTATCATCACCATTAAATGTGTCTCGAGATTGATGTAAACTTTCAAATTTTAAATCATCATCCTAGCTTTTAATAATTGAATACCCCTTACACGAATCTTGAGGTGTTTTTGAGGGTTAAGATAGTCCATATACCTACATGTACATATGGTTTTACAATTTTGTATAGCTAATCTAGATAATTTGAAACGTATTGGTGATCAAACTTTGGCCCTGATCAATATAGCTTTAGCTTCTGGCTTCAGCTTATTTTTGCACTATTCATAAATTTCGTCTTTTTCTGAACTTTTGGTTTTTTTGAGTTTTTTTACCGGTTCTTTTTTCCTCGTATTTGTTTACATTATACGTGATGGGCTAATATGTTTTTTCTATTTTTAAATTTTTTAAAATTTAATTATGGTAAATAAGTCTCTGTCAGCTGCAGTGCATTTTCAGCCAGCTACAGTGTTTTCAGCCATAAGCCATGAGGCTTTCAGCCGAACCGATCACCACCTTTGACGGCATAGGTTTTATGACGTCAACTAAAAAAGAAACGGTTGAGTAGCATTTGGTGTTTGTAATTGTTTTACGACACATTTTGTTTTTTTTAAAAAAATTAGAATATAGAGTTCCGCTCACCCAGAATTACAGCTGGTGCCTTGCTACCGCTGCGTTTTTTATCCTTCAGGAGTGGCAGCTGCAGGCTCTCGTGTTGAATCTTTGGCCCGTGGCTCTGTAATGGAGACATATTGTAGAAATTATTAGCAACAGGAAGATCTAGAATCTGCGTATTTTAATGCCACGTGTATGCATGTGTTTTCCTAATTCGAACTGATCCTTGAAACCTTCTCTGTGAGAACCACGTGTTTAAGACAATATAATTTTAAGTTTATTTTACGTATGCACGAAAGCTTTGATCATTTTAAGAAGTATATATTCGTCTTCTATCTTCTTTAATTTAGACTTTAGTCTAATGTTGCGGCTAAGATGTATTCCCACTCCCGCCTACTCGTCGCAACTCCTCTCCCTCTTCCTTCAGGAAGCTGGAAGCAATCGGCGGCTAAACGAAACATGCGTAATGCTATATTAATGTCATGTTTAAAAATGTTGTTGTTTTTCGCTATGCCTTTTAGCTTTTGAATAATTGTGAGAGAGATTGCGGGGGTAAAAATTACTCGCGTTGAGAAACTAGTCTATTTAAAATGGCTCTTGCAGTAATTCCTATAAACAATTTATAGAAACTATTTTGAAAAATTACTTCGTTTAAAAGCTAATTTGTAAAAATCAAAATACTGAAGCTATTTAGACCACGGCCTTAAAAATTAAGATGGCCCAGAAAACTATCTAATGACACCACACAAATTTTTTTTTTGAAGGAACAGGAGGGGTTACCCCTACTGAATAAATATATAAATAAACAGAGAAGCAAAGAGGAACAATCAGGGTTCACGACACAAACAAAAGAAGATTACAAAAGAGCTTCAAGCCAAAGAACGATTCACGACACCACACAATTGACGCGTGTTTCTGGATTTAGCGTTTTTAATTTCCATCTCGTGATCCTGCCATTTCGTCCCGCGAGGAATTCGGAGGAACAATGGTGATAAAAACTAACAACAATTCGTCAATTAATTAAAGCTGAAACGGCCCTGATCGCTCTAAGACGACTTGATGAATGAGAAGAGAGGGGGAGAGCTGATCAACGGCATGCAGTTACCTCGGGCAGGAGCGGCGTGCGCTCGCCTCTCTCCATGGCGTCTCCGGCGTCCTTGTCGATCGACGCGAGCGGTGAGGTAACGGTAGATCTTAGTCTCAGGTAGGGCCGCGAGGAATTCGGAGTCGGAGGAACAACGGTGATGAACTACATATAACAACAATTCGATCGTGATCAATTAAATTAAACGACTTGATGAACGCGCCATGAGAGAGAGAGAGAGAGAGAGAGAGAGAGAGAGAGATGATCAACAACGACCGTTACCTCGGGCTTGAGCGGCGCGCGCTCGTTTCTCTTCGTGGCGTCTCCGGCATCCATGTCGCTCGATTCTAGCTGTGAGCTAACGGTTCTTGCAGCTGGTAAGTGATGTGCAGAATTAAAAGAAGCCGTGAGCTAGCTAGCTCTGTGCTTCGTCTCTCTCCTCCAGTCTTCGGTTGCTGCTAGCTCTGCTGGTACCATTAAGCTGCGCGCGAGACAGCCCGGCCGCCTATGTAGCGCGTGCGGGCGCATCCACGCGCCGTTGGTGAACGGGGATTAATTTGCCATCGTTGAGGGTCGCCGTCGACGCACGTAAAAACAACAGCGATATCGGCGAGCGAACGCTTCAAAACAACTTAGATATTAATTCTACTTCCACAAACACGGCAGCAGATGCCGACCTGGCCGCGACTCGATCACTGAGCCGGAAGTTTCCATGCAGTAGGTGAGCAGGTGCTTGGCTGCTTGCACCTTGCAGGCTGAAGCATGCACGAGCTTGTATGATTGATTCTTCTGAAGAATTGTCGTACCCGGTGCATGCTCGCCGCCAGTGTGTGCTCCAGATATTTTCTTTCTTTGCGCAGAAACGTCGTGGTTTACTTGGCATGTTGGCATTCAGACGAGGTCCATTGGTAGGTGTCAACAAGAGGGGGGCTTTTGTCAGGACAGAAAATTTTAGGCCATACTTCTCATCGAATATGACAGGTTGACAGGGCTGAGATCTGTTCGAACCCTATCTGCCAACTCGGCCCTGATCAACTCGGCTTCGGATTCGGCTTATTTTTCACTATTCATAAGTTTCGTATTTTTCTGAACTTTTGGATTTTTGTTGAGCTTTTTTGCCGGTTCTTTTTTTTCCCGTATTTATTTGTATTATACATAATGGGCTAACATATTTTTTATATTTTTAAATTTTTTTAAATTTAATTATGCTAAATAAGCATCTGTCAACTACATTATTTTTTTCAGCTAACTACAGTGTTTTCAGCCATAAGCCATGAGCTTTTCAGCCGAACCGATCACCACCCAAACCGTGACGGGATCTAAAATAGCTTACAATGCGTCATGACGCGTGCAATTCAATCATGCAATGAAGCGCTCTGAATTCTTCCAATGTTTTATGAATGGAAATAATCTTGCGCAGATGGGTCAAATTAACAACGCGTATGTGTGGTTTCAGGATTGACTTCCGTGCAAATCTCTCAACTTGAATACGTCTGCCTTGTACTTCCAGCCTCACTGGGCCCATCTATTAGATAGATTATTGGATGGGTTTGGTTGGGCTTTGTCTTAGCTTATCACTTTCTGTTATAATAATTAGTTTTTAAATAGTATATTTTTAAGGTTAGGTCTAAAGATAAATTGTACTGCACACTGTATCGAATTCAACTATATCAGCTAAAATCACATGTAACTGTTTTCTTCTATGTACTGCCTCTCGCGAACAGCAAAAATTCAAAAACCATAAATCAAAAACCATAGTCTAAAAGAATCCATCCATTGTTGCGTTACCAAACCAAATAGTAGACTGTTGGGGACTCTGAAGGGTGAAGCTACGGGGGCGGGGGGGGGGGGGGGGTAGTAAGACTCCTTAGGCCTTGCATGGGAGTGCAAGCGGAACAGGTGAAGAAGGTATGCGCTGAATAGTATTGCCGGATCACAATGGATCATATACCCTATTAAAGGCGCTTCAGTAATAGAGTGCACTAGGTATTTCCTCACTCGGGTTCCACCACGTGGTCATAGGTGGTCCAGGCGTGACGGCATAGACTATGTCCATGAAAGACAGGAGGCGTGAAGTCATGGACCACTAGCCCTGGTGACTCGAGGCATGAAGTCGCGGACCGCTAGACCGGAGCCTGTCGATCACTTGATACGCGTTTGCTTGGGTGGACAAGTGTGAATGAGATAGAATGATTCAGGATTTAATGAGTTAAGATGAGATGGGATGATCTAAGTTACGTGTTTAGTTTGAGGATGGGATGGTGCAGGTTGTTGTTTAGTTGGTGGGATGAGAGTGAATGGGATGATCTAATTTTGTATTTCGTTCGGTAGACAAAAGTGGATGAGGATGGATGGGGTAACCCCTGGTGAGACAAGGTGCATTGTTGTCTAGCTCCTCCTTTCAGTCAAGAACATTTCTAACTTAATCCCTTGTATTTGTAGTGTTTGATCTTAGGCCTTCTGTCAGGCTCCCAAGCAAAGCATGGCGACAGGTTATTCCATGCACAACTCGCTCATTTGCGCAATGTTCGGTTAAGGGCAGTTCTGCCAACCAAGAGATTGTGATTGCTCTAGGAAGCAATGCGGGAGATAGAATCAGCACATTCGACAGAGCACTGTGGCTGATGAGAAACTCGGGCATAAACATCAGCAGGCACGCCTGCTTGTATGAGACTGCCCAGTGAACCACGGTTCCTGAACTCTGTTGTTAGGGGCACAACTAAGCTGGGACCTCATGAGTTGCTCTAACGCACTGATCACTATTAGTGATCGTCACTGCTGAAACAAAATTGATTGGAACATATAATAGATGGTAACAATACATCAATAATACACTTCACAGGCCTGCTAACCTGTAACATCCTGATTTTCAGAGTCTTTTTGAAGCTTTTAAAATAAAATTCACCATTTGAAATTTTTTGGAATTAATTAAAGCTTAAATGGAATTTTTATGAATTAAAAGGATTTAATATGGTTAAGTTAAACATTAGCATTTGCCAAAATTATTTTATTTGAGTTCTTTGTGTAGATTTAATTTTTCCAAGAGCCCGTTCTCCCTCGTCCTAGCTCCGATTGACCCCGTTCGTTTTCCTAAATTCATCTAAAATTGAGCTCTACCTTTTGGTTCAGGTTTGAAAGTTTTTGGAGTTCATTTGAATTTTATTTGAATTTATTTTGTCTTTTCGTCTCGTTTTCTCTCTCGTTAGATCGCGTGTTCGAGGGAGCGGAAGTTGGATTTGAAGACCAAGAGCCCTCAGCTGAGCAAGGCCAAGGCAAGTCGTGTCCTTTGATCATGTTGAACCCAGTTTGCAATCTATTATTTAATTATTTTGTTTCAAGTTATCATGCATCGCTATTTATTAATAAAACCTTGTATTGGTAGTTATGGTCCTAATTGGTTAATCCCTCCATGATAATTTGACTACCCTGATTCCACTGACACCTTAGGATTGGGAATTATTTAGTGATACAATAATAGTTGTCACATGGGGTTACGCTTAATTGCTTAGCCATGCTTATTATTAGTACGTTGGGTCTGTCATCACATGTGGTTAATTAATCTTGACTTAATGGCATACTTGAACGTGGTGGTTCACCACAGTTATAAAATTTGTTTGCCATGGCATGGGTAGTGTCATGGGCATGGGTGACACAAAATTGGTTTTCACTTGGGCGATTGATCGTGCAGTAAAGGGGGTGCGAGAGGCACATGGGATGTGGATGTTTTGCCTGAGTAATTATTAAGGACTTAACTTTGTGTGCCATTGACCTGAGCTTTATCGTGCAAACCACATGTCTAGTATGGGATAGACCTGGCATAATAATTTGTGAAGTCTCCACTTTGGTTTGACTACCGATGTTGTTGTGGCGCAAGAGGGGGCAATTATCGACTAGGGATTTACCCTACTCGACGGCGAATCCTTAGCGAGTGAGATCAGGTGGAAATGGATCATTGTAAAAGCCTTGTTGTGATTATCTTTAACGTGAGGATTATCACATCGTGTGGGTACAGTTGTGCAACCTCTGCAGAGTGTAAAACTATTTGAATAGCCGTGTCCTCGGTCATGGACAATGCTCGGTGATTTCACACGAGGGGTAGAGTCTTTATGAAATTTTGGTTGGTTTAAGCTGGGAAGTGAATGGTTAGTTCACTTGTGGTTATAATCAATTCCTTTGATTAGTTATTTAATGTCTTTTGTTAAAGTTGCTTTTCAATCTATTTATTGTATTTACTTTAAATTGTTGCTTTATGCAAAATTAACCTTCCAGCCATCCATTGTTAAGCCTTGCATACTATATTGCATTCATTTGTTACAAACGACTTGCTGAGTACCAATGTACTCACGGCTTTATGCCCATGTTGCTCAGTTGAGGAGGAGGGACCAGATCAGCAGGAGTTGCTAGAAGGAGGCTACTACGAGGACTTCACGGATTAGGACTTCGCTCCCCAGTCGATTGCCTGTGGGCATGTCGAATGGCTACTACGTTTAATTTTGGATTTCCGCTGCTAGTTTCTTTAAAGCCCTTCAGGCTAATAATTGTAAGCTTGGCCATAAGGTCGTACTCTGATGATTATTAATATAAATTGGATTTTCTTTAGAATATCGTGATGTGGATGATATTTGTCTTTGTTTGCGCTGTGTGCACTAGCGTGATCCTGGACTAGTGCGGAATACACAGCAGAGTCCGGATTTGTATATTCGGGTCTCGACATAACCAGGCATAACATCAAGCAAGAGGGCATAACAGAGAAGATTGCAACCTATATGCATGAAGTTCTTTGGGCTGCCTGTTTATCTGACCCCAACATATCAATACTGCATGAAGTTCTTGGTGACTATTTAGCATACCACACCACGAGACATGCACTAGATATCACATTTAGCATATCAAACACTTCATGACCTTGTGATTATTTTCTCATTGTGCAGTCCCATGGGAAGCACTTCACTGCCGCACAATATTCATATTGACCCTAAACAAGTAAACAGGGTCACTTCAAGAAATGTAGACAGCAACAAACATAGTTTCAATGTCCAACATTATCAGTACAATTAGACAAGATCACTTCAAGAAGAAGTGTAGAGAGAACTAAACAAATTTTCATGTCTAACATTACCTGTTCACAGTCACATTGAAATAGCTAGCAAGAAAACAGAATCATAATGTGGGGGTGTGAACTATGCAGGAACACTTTCTGAACCAAAAGCCACTTCTGCAAAAGATTCATTCAGCATTGTTTCCAGATATCCACAATGTCAGAGTTAATCCAACCATTAGCATACTCATAGAAACATGCTGGCTACATACCTATAGGTTATTGAAATCATATTCACCACCTCAGACAGTGTTATATGAGAGGGAAAACATGATACATTACTAAAGATATGCTGCAAAGAAGACAAGTAGATCAAGCATTTACCTGGGATGTTAAATATTTATGAAGTAGAAGGTTAACTTCTGTTGCAGTTGACTGGCAACATGATTCTGGCTGCTTAATTAAACTTTATTATGTTCAATGATTGCACAGGAGTGTCCTTCAAACCGAAGGAAGTGTGAAACTTCATAGGGCATCCATGGTCTTTTTCAGCTAAACGAAACTGGTTTAATAGGAATATCTTTGATGGACAACTTTGTATGCCCTATGAAGTATGTGGACAGATTGAGATGCCCTGTGAAGAATCCCCTCCGAAGTTAAATAGAAATTATTTTAGTAAATTCTCACATTTCATTGTGTACCTGTGTTCTAACTCTAACAACCTAATTTATGAAGTCAGCATCTAAATTTACAATTGGAACTTGAAACATTTATCCCTTTGTTCTAACTCCAACAACAATTGCTATCACACAACAACAATTGCTAATTTATGAAATCAGCATCTAAAATAACAATCGGAATTTGGAACTTGTATACCCGTGTTCTAACTGTAGGATCGAATACCGCAATCAGAGGGGTGGGGGTGAATGATTGCTTCTGCATTTTGGAATCTCTTAGTGCTCGGTGAAAGTTTCGACTGCTCGATGCTCAATTGCTCGATCAATCACTCAGTGTTCGGTCGCTCACTCAATCGCTTAGCTTCTTCAACACTGGGAGCAGAACCTCTCGATCACATGTGCTTCTTCAACACTGGGAGCAGAACCTCTTGATCACATGTGCTTCTTCAACACTGGGAGCAGAACCTCTCGATCACATGTGCCTTCAAAAAACCAGCGTCTTCGAGTACTTGTATTTCCTCTACTTTCTTGGTAGTGATTTGACACCTTTGTACATCGTCGTAAGCTTAAATCCAATTGCAATCACCAGCAACTTTTTGAGCAAATTAAGAACCAGATTGATTCAAAATTATGTTTATTGTTGGATTTTCATGGGTTTACAAAGTGCCCTCACATGCACATCTAAAAATCTAGCCAAAACTAAAGCCTCTTCAATCTACTTCGCCAAAAAACCTTGCTTTTATAGGCTAACGCCCCAAACCGCGTCCTCATCAAACACGGACACCAAACTCTATCTGTTCCAAAAATCAAGGAACCCGAAACACTTCTAAACACAGGTTTTCCATAATCTCTAAACCTTCCTACTTATTGACTCCTTCTATAACTCTTTCTACTCAGCACGTATTGAAGCCTCCAGGACCGCAACTCCCGTAGCTTCTCCATACATCATCCTCGCGTGTCAAAGCCTCTAGAACCGCACTTTTCGTAGCATCTACACGCATCATCTACCTTTGATCTCCATGTACTCCAGCATGAGCTCAACCACCTCGTGACATCATCGACCGCCTGGACCTCAAATTTCCCCATTCTAGTCCCAGTCCTCCTTGTCACTGATCATGACCGTCTGCACGCCCAACCTGCACATGCAAAAACCAAAGCACATTTTTCCTAGTATAATTCTTTTCAACTTAACTGACATTAATCAACACATGCAAACCACAACCTTAACAATCAATAAACATAAACCAGATCATCCACGACCTCGATATCCACGCTTTTTAACAATCAACTTCAGACCGTTCAGTAAAACCAGTCAGACCGCCATGTCCAGACCGGTCAGACCACTAGTCTAATAGACACAAGTACTTGAGGTACTCGAAGATCACAAATATTGAAGCACTTGAAACCTACGAGTACCGACCATGAAGCCAACGGCAATCGACCGCAAATCCTACAACTATTGATCACAAAGTCTACATCAACCAATCATAAAGCCTACGACTACCGATCACAAAGTCTAAGACAATAGATCATGAAGCCTACAACTATGACAAAGCACTGTAGCTATGACTATCGAATAGTACTGTAGCTACGACCATCGAATAGTACTGTAGCTATGGCCACCGATCGATTACTGTAGCTCTCACTACCGATCACCAATCGTGGTTGATGCCTTCGACTATCGACCATAGTCAAAGTTAGCCGATCGAACGGCCCAACACAAGGATATGACTATCGACCAGCTCACTATTTTTATGACCAGTTCACTGTAGCTTACGATCGGTTCACTGTTGCTTACGACCAGTTCATTGTAACTCCGACCATCCGTGGTCGTTCTGCTGTGCTCGACATGCCGTTGTCATTCTGTTGTGGTCAACTTGTCGTGGTCGATTGGCTATGGTCGACCTACCGTGGTCGAAATCTGTCGATTCCAGTTTTGCAAAAGAACATCGTTTGAAACTTTTATAAACATAAATTTCAATGCAACCCAAATATCAATTATTTATCATCACTATATGCACAACCTATGCACATGGTCTAACACTAACTCTAACAACAATTGCTAATTTATGAAATCAACATCTAAAATAACAATTGGAACTTGTATACCTGTGTTCTAACTCCAACAACAATTGCTATCACACAAATTTAATGGGCAAAATCTATTGCTATCACACAAATAAAACAGGCAAAATCAATTGCTATTAGACAAATTGAATAGGCACAATCAAGAAATCAAGAACATGGAACTTGGAATGACACCGAGATCCGTACCTTTGGTTCCCGTCAAAGGTTCGCCCACAGGTAAGGTAGGGGAGGAAGAAGAACATGAGGGGCGGTTGATCTGGCCAACACTAGCATCGGGATGGGAAGGAGGGGAGGAGGTAGCTTGGATCCACTCTCCACCGGCATCAATATGGGGTGGCAGTAGCTCGGATCTGATCGGGGCTAGTGTTGGGTCACCGCTAGTCTAGATCCAGTCACCGCCACACACACGATGATAAGATGAAGGAGTAGCAGGGTCAAGTCTGGTATGAAATAGAGGAAGAAGGTAGGGAGAGGAAGAAAGGGAGAAGGGGACAAGGCACCTGTGCAAGGCAAGTCGGCAACAATGATAGGGGAGGCGACGCGAGGCGAGTCAAAGGCAGTGACAGGGAGGCAGCATGAGGCAAGCCAACGGTGGCAAGAAGGAAGGCGGCGTGAAGCGAGTTGATGGCGGTGAGAGCAGAGACGGTGCAAGCGAAGTGAACGAGGGGTGAGGGCTCCCTGTGCGGAGTGGATGAGCAAGGTTGTACTGCGTGGTTTACCCATTTTCATCGAACGACACCATTCAAGATCTCGCACGAATATTCCTAGGACCTACCTCAACGTTCGGAATGATTTGGTTTCGTTAGATCAACCAAACACAGGGACGAGGATATATTTGGAACTATCCTATCGTATTCTCCTATGGTACACCCAACCAAACACTTCCTTGGATATCCAAGTCATCCTCCACCCCTTTGGCCACATGGACGATGGTTGGTCTCGAGATTGTGGGGACCCTTTGTCTAGTGGTGTTATCGGTAGGGTTCTTTTGGGCTTTAGGCTTATGGTTTTTGGTTTATGCTATAGTAACTAGTTTTCAAATGGTGTGCTTTTTTAAGGTGAGGTGTATAAGTTGATTGTAGTAGACATTATATCGAATTCATCTATATTGGCCAAAATTAGAGTGAGTGTCTCTCTCTCTGTACTCGCTCTTACAAACAACCAAAATTCAAAAATTTAAACCAAAAGTCATAAGCTACAGCCCAAAAGAACTCCCCCATTTGTGCCAAAGGGTGGCGTAGATCCCCGTGCTCTGTACTTCCTTTTCATCTCCTAGTGCCACGGGAAGCGGCTAGGTGGGGATACCCCACAATAGCAGCCTCTGATGTGTGAGGGGCAACCTACCTTCATCGTTGTGCCTAGGGGTGAAAACGGAGCCAAATTCCATCGAATAATCTAGCTACAAAATATGGATTTTCAAATTCGAATACTAAATATTCAAATCTAAATAGAAAATCAAATCCAAATGCGGATGTTTACCTAGTGCAGTCGGGGATGTCTGACGAATCCAGTATGGCGTGAAATAGATTTGAAATTAGATATTCTGATTCGGCAGATATAATAACAGCAGCTAGCTAATACATATCTTTTGTATTTAACTTCTAAATTGGGCATATTATATATGCATCTCGATGAGTTTGTCATCACGATGGACTCTAATTTGGTATTTTATAATTTTTTATTTTGGCGCATCTCCAAATAAAGCTTTTTGCATGCTTGCACTATATCAATTTAAAATGTTAAAACAATTTGTTGCCATGTTTTAAATAGGAGAGGCCACAAATAATTATCGAAATATGAAAATAGTTAAATATGATCCGATCTAAATTTGTATTTGATATTTGGCAAGTCTATATTTATATCCAACGTTTGTCCAATTCGTATTCGAATCTAAGAAAAAAATATAGATGCGAATATGATTTGATCACTATCCGTTCCATATCCGATCCATTTTCACCTCTAGTCATGCCCCCTCTGTCCCCTTTGTTTGAAGCGTAGCTAACTTCCCCAACTCTTTTTCAACTTTGTGTCCTGCATTTTGATTCGATGGGAAACACAATGTTGTTTGTGAGGTAATTTATGGACGAGGTGTAGGGTCGGTACCTCGTTGTTTGCAATGCATTGATTGTTGTGCCATGGCAGGGTGCATAAGAATGGAGGAGGATGTATAAGAATTTTTGGAATTGCTATACAACATTTGAGTAGTTTTTTTTTGCAAAATCAGTCAAATTTCTAACCATCCGATCCGCTTGAAGATTTGTGCTCTGGTCAGTAGGATCATTGTCTTCTATGATAGTGGCAGTGACAAGTTAGGGTGGAGTTTGACTGGGTTAGGGGTTGGGTTCACTGAACCTGGCTTTAGAAGGAGGGAGGGGTGGTGGCAGAGGCATAGCGGTGGGCAGCGGAGGCGGCAGTGGGGCGAGAAGGTACAAGTAGCATGTTCGACTAGGGTGGCTGGAGGCGATGTGCAACTGTGGATCCAACGGTGGGGAGCCACAAGAGACCGGGAAGAAGGTGGGATGAGGCAGCGGAGGAGGCGGCGACAGAAGAATAGGTGGCGCTGGCGGCCACGGTAGGAGGCGACGTTGGTGGTGGCACGCTAATGAGTTGATGAGGAGATGACAGGAGGCAATGGAGTGGAGAGGGTAGTGAGTGACAGCAGCATCTATTGAGCTTGATGCTATTTGGGAGCCTTCTTATATAGAAAAGGGGAGGGAGGTGGATTCGTTGCATGATCACTGATTTTTCAAAAAAAAATCATTGGAGTGATATATAGACTCCCTAGAATATTTTTCTCTCCATTCCATATGCCATAACAACTTTGAGAATATATCTACTACTATAACACCTTTGGATCATCAAACATTTTGTATCCTAACACCTCTACTCCTAAAAAGCCTCTTGGGACAAAACTCATGCGTCAAGAACTTGTACAATCTCATCCAAACTCTTTTAAATTTTGCATGAGACTTACTCAAGGCATTTAAAATCTAATCCAATCAAAAATCACAATGTTCTTAGGCACATGTTCACTCAATTGTTCAAGAACTGATTTTGAATGCCAAATAAACTCTAAAAAAACCAAACAAACTCAAACAATTCTATAAAATATAGCGACGCATATTTAGTATGCCAAACTCAAATGAAATATTTTAAAATTAATATTAATGTTTGATTAATCAAATAAAGCCATTTTAAAATTTTGAAAATCAAATACGCTACAAATATAATAAACCCTAAAAATTCGGGAAAATTCATAAATCATTCTTTCAATTGATTTTATACCAAAAATAGAAGATATAATTTTATGATGTGTTAATATTATGAATTTTTTGTGTGGGTATTAATTAATAATATTATTTTCACTTAGCATATCTAATTAAACACTTAATATTAGCAAAAAATGACATATTTGCAGCCCGACCACCGCGTCTACGCCGTAGAGTCGACACGTGCCTCCTGCTGCCCAGCCACCTTGTGGGTGCGTGCCTACTACCCCTCGACAATACGACAGGTAATTAAGCTAGCTAATTAGCTGGCTTAATTACCTGCCTAAATTAGTACTTTATATATTATATTTGTTCAAATTTTTAAATATAGCAAATGAGCTAAAAAGTTACAAAATTTTATGTGCAGCTTCCCAACACAATATACGTCATTCTGTAAATTTTTTGGCAATTTTATCCACTCTAAATATTTCACATAAATGTGTACAATTATAATAATTGTAGGAATTATTACATATAGCAAATGAGCTCCAAAAATTATGAAATTTTATGTGCAACTTTCTGACATAGTTATCCTAATTGTCTAATTTTTTGCGAATTTTATGTACTCTAAATTTACCATGTTAATTTATATTAATTTAATCATAATTAACGATATGCGATGCTCATTTAATTCACCAATCAAAAATTGAAAATAGCGCTCCCGAGCATGGGTGATCATCCATACCAAGCTGGTATAGGTTCTCCACCTACGTGAAGATGGACCAGAACTTGGCTGAATTCGTGCTCCTCCACTGGCTGGCTCTCATCCGGCGCGGGCACCGACATCATCACCGGCTCCCCGCCGTGGCCCTCCACCTCTGCCACTGCTATCGCGATCCTAACTCTGTCCCCCTCGAGGCCTAGGGTTTCAAACCGGGGAACCAAGGCAAATGGGGGCACCGAGGGAGAACGGTGGGTGGGAGCGGAGGAGTCGGAGAAATTTGGGAGTGGTGTACAAGGGAAGGAATCAGAGGAAGAGGAGGTGGGTATTTGAAGTTGAACCACTGCTCCGCTATGTTACGGGTTAAGAGATTTAAAAAACGTCAAATATTTTGCTGACGTGTGGGTGCTTTAAGTGCTAAGAGACTTGTTAGTGAGGTATCAGAAGGATTCCATGCGAGGTTTTCCAGTACAAAAAAATTAGTTCCTTTCATAGCCTCTCTTATTTCCCTCAGTTTCTCCTGGCTTCAGATGAACAAATGAGCCTGTCTAGTGAAAGGCCCTCGTTGGGAGCATTTTAACACGTATAATGGTCACAGCGTGTGGAGGGCCATGACGTGCGACCTGACACGTGGCACTGCGGCAGCTGCGCACGGGGGCTCGGACGATAGCCGAGTCCTCACATGTCAAGACATCTTTGTGCAGGACGGGTCTGAGCTATTGTCGACACGACACATGGTAGGCACACCGTACCACCCGGGGGAGTTGTTTAAAAAATTGTTACAACGCTCCACGCGCGCAGGGTCCAGGCACGCTAGCATCAATCGAGCAAATTTCATAATACATAAATTTCTAAAAAAAATAGACAATTAGGATGACTATGTCGGAAGGCTACACATAAAATTTCGTAATTTTTAGATCTCGCTTGCTATATGTAATAACTCCTATAAATATCATAATCGTATGAATTTTTGAGCAACATTCAAAGTGAATAAAATTATCAAAAATTTGCACAATGAATTATGTTTTGTCAGGACACTACATATTAAATTTCGTAAAATTTTGAGATTATTTGCTATATTTAAAAATTCAAACAAATATGATATATAAAGTACTAATTTAGATGGAGGGGCGGCAGGCCACCAACCGCCTGATTAGCAGGCATGCGCCCGCACGATGGTCATGTGGCAAAAATGCCATTTTTGCTAATACGGTGCTTATACTGATATTTTTGTAAATATGGGTTCAAACAGTGTCATGTGTGCCAAAAACTCCATTTGGAACTGGTGGAAGTGTTTAGTATGTATTTTGTAGGATAGCATTATAATAATAATATTTCATTAGCTCGTTTGTTTACTGTACGCATAAACCTGTATAATTCCTATTTCCTTTATCAAAGTTTTGGCGTAGTGTACACTAACCACATGTTGTCACATACATGGTTGCTACACCTGATCGATATATAGCCACTTTTTAGATGAAAGACATCTGCCCTACTGTATTAAAAACACAAGTCTTACAAACGCGAGAGAAACTGGGAATGGGAGAGAATATATATATATATATATATATATATATATATATATATATATATATATATATATATATATATATATATATATATATATATATATATATATATATATATATATATATATATATATATATATATATATATATATATATATATAATAAAAATAAGGGAGGGCACCATGGTGCTCAGGCTCTATGATTGAGACTTTCCATCTATGATTAAGATTTTTCATCTATGATTGATTCAACATGCTAAACCAATGATTTTCTTTCCAAATTGACGTTTTTTTCGAATTAATGAATGTTAACGAGTTTGCTTGATATATTACACTTATACGCATCTAAAAGTAATCTAAAGACAGAAAAGCTTGCTGCCCAGACACCATGGTGTCCTATTTCAGCGTCCTATATATATGTGTACATATATATGTATATATATACACATATATAGATATGTATATGTATATACGTATGTGTGTACTGAAATAGAACACTACGATGTCAAAGCACCATGATTTCAAATACGTATATATTATATATAGAGAGAGACATATACGCCGAAACACAAAATAGTAATACCTTGTTTCAAGCTCAACCCATGCTAAAGTGTGCTACTATTCGACAAAAGGAATAGTGCAAACCGAAACTACTACTTGAAACAAACTACTTAGCCCCCTCATTAGAGCTTAAGCTTCTGGCTTTTACCTTCTTAATTTTATCTTTTTCTAGCTTTTTGACTTTTGTTGGCTTTTTTATATATTTTCTTTTTCCCCTTGTTCGTTTGTATTGCCCGTGATAATATAACTTTTTTTAAAAAAATTAAATTTAATTACACAGAAAAATTACTAGCAGCTATAGTAAAAAAATTACTATAGTACAAAATAAATAATAAGTTTGAGTTTAAAATCTCAAATGAGCACGGCGAGAGATCGACCAGCAGATTGCTAAGCCGCTAATAATCCAGACACATGAAGTCCGCCATATCTTGAGGACACCTCGTCTAACATTGACTTTCTTTTTCAGCTTTTAGGTTCAGTTTTTTGTTTTTCTATAGTAATTAGTTTTTAAATAAAATATTTTTTAAGATAGGGTATACTAGTTAATTGTAGTACATATTGTACCGACTTCATTTTTATTGGTAAAAACTGCACGTGAGTTTCTGTTACTCTGTAATCTCTCGTATGAACGGTCTAAAAGCCACAAACCGTATCCAAAAATCATAAGTCTTAGAAAAAAACTGATCCATATGGTTTATTTGATGTCTCCTCAGCTCCACATATATAATTTTCAATAACCTCTCCTGACCAGTTTCTTTTCTCCGACTGCTCTGTTGATTTGACCTTACCATGTTAGTTATCTTGTTGTGCAGTCCCCTGGAGAGTTTTTCCACATAAATAGTTTTGATTACTAGTGGAGTAGTGGTGCTTCCTACACGCAACATGCCCATGAGGTCATCGTTTTACACAAAGGGAATCTACCTGATTTCTCGCGTGCCCACGGAACTTGCAGGATCCAATCACGTCTATAAACTCGTCGCGAGAGAGAGAGAGACAGCAGTAAGCTAGCTATCCTGAATTATCCAAAAAAAAAAAGATACACAGCTAGTTTAAATGGTTGATTACCCTTGTTGGCCTTGCCAGAAGAAGGCGATCCAGGACCAGCTCTGGTAGTCGGAGGTTAGAAAGGAACAAGCGGACTGATCGAGAGCCGATGAGTGGGTGAGAATGATGGATGTGAGTGAGAAGGATCCTACTTAGCCGCCACTCTAACTGGAGAGTCACTCGTTCGGTTGTTCCTGTCATTTTTTGTTAAGCGTGTTGCAGAAGCCGTGGTAACCACAGCGCGCCGCAGCCGCAGGACATGCATGGCGGCTCCGGTCGACCACAAGCGTCCGCAACACGTGCCAGGGAAAAAAAATCAGTACACCACTTCGCTCTCATACTTCTTTTAAACCTCTTAAGTCTAAACATTTAGAATAAAAGATGTTGGATTGTTAACTAGAAAGTCTTCAATCCAATCTATTAAAGAGATAATGCAATCAGTCAACATCTAACTCTAATAGATACTATTCGCTAGCACATATAAAAAAACTCGTTAACCTCACACAACACGGGTTTTACTCACACACTAAACTCACACAAACTTTTCAAAGAATAGGGCCAAATCTGCTAAGTGCTTAGCTTTTATCCAATTTGATCCTCTCAATTTCTCCTTGATATAAACCGCTTTCCCAAGCGCCACTTAAGCTCTGCGATTTTGATCAAAGATAGTTCCGATATTTGGCCGTCTTACTAAAATACCCTTTCTTGATCGGACCTTCATCTTCCTTGCAAGCAAAAACATTAAAGCTTCAACTTAGCAAGGATTTACATAAAAACTCCAAATCATTCTCTAGATTATGTATTTTTACCAATCTTTCTCTCCATTTGACAATAGAGACATCAATATGTATGGAAGAAGATAGAGTATGAATGAAATGAAGTAGCTTCATTTTATTCATTTTCAGCTTAAGGTGCCACGAAAATTATGTAAAGTGACTTTACAAATATTACATTGAACTATATTATGTGAGATAGCTATCTAGATTATGGCAATCCATATATAACAAAGTTAAGCCAATCAAGCAAGAATATGGAATTAAATAGATTTTTAGTATGTTAAGTAACTCAAGTACTTAGAGTTACGCACAAATAGCACAATTGGTAATTTTTGAAACTACACATTTTGGACTTATCTAAGTAAAGCAAGTTCTGAACTGAAAGTCATCCACAACTGCCTCCTAAGCGTTAACCATTTTTCATAATTTTTGCTTTCTTAGCTATATGCTAGATCTCAAATCTTATTCCGACCATCCCAAGCGAGAAGCTTAAGAGAGTGGCTACGGTCATCTAAAACCCCCTGAGTTCATACCTTATGCAATGGCAATCCATCTCATAAGAAAAAATTGGTGAGATCAATTTTTCCACGCACAAAAGAGATCATTTTTTAGGTTCCTTTTAGTTCAAGAACAATGAGCTACTCCTTGTCCGTAGCTATACCCGACCTGAGCTGCAAAAGTATAGGAGAAGTAAACTCATACTTCAACAAATTACTAGCATAGCTCAATTCAAACCTTAATTTAGATTCTAGTTTCAACTTAGCCTATTTGATATGGCATAAATTATAAGAGAATCACCTGAACAAAACTAGCCATAAGATCCAACAAGACATGATTTAGTTCAAAATTTTTATAATTAAGAAAACTAGCATGGCAAAAACTAAGTTACATATAGAAAGATATTAAATCTAGTAGACTAGCACAAGATATGGTAAGATATAAAATAAGATATCATGACACACATAGATAATAGTAAAAGCTCCATATAATATTTTACAATGCAAGTTGTTGAATTTAAGTATGCATTATTTTACAATAGATACAAAAGAGGTAAACTCCCCCACAAAACAGAGCAAAAGGACTAATACGAGAAGAATCGAGAGTTTTACTATAAATAGCAGTAACCTAGTGCTCGAACTCTATAAAGTGAAGCATAATATCACTCTTCTTCTCTACATGGTCTCTAAAAAAATAGTATCTAATATCAATGTGTTTGGTACTATAGTGTTGCACAGAAGAGAGGAATACAACCTTATGCTAACCCATAGTCTCACGTAATAGATAATATCTAGAGAATCTGAGAGTAACTACTAGCAGTAACTACATACTCCACTTCTTCAATGGACTGTGCAACTGATAACTATTTCATATGTGACTAGGAGATAAAAGATATGCCTAAGAAATGACAAGTGTCGGAGGTATTCTTCCTATCCATCCTACAACCTGCAAAATCAGCATAAAAAAAGCACAAAGAGAGAGTGCAGAATCAAAAGAATACCTGAGTCCAAAGTCAAGAGTGTACTTAAGGTACTTGAAGATGCGACACACTGCTTGACGATGAGAAGCTTGAGGGGAAGTCTGAAATCAAGTGTACAGACACACAATAAATTGTACATCCGACCTCAAAGCTATGAGGTAGAAGAGGGAGCCAATCATGCTGCGGTACTCTTTCTGGTCTACGGGCTCTCCATTCTCATCAGGATCCAGCACAGTAGAAGTAGCAACTAGAGTAGACAACGACTTGCTAGTTCCCATGTCGAAGTATCGAAGAAGGTCCTTTTGTTACTTGCTTTAATGAATAAAGGCCCCTTCATTTAGTTACTTGATTTGGAGACTAAGAAAGAAAGTCAGCTCACTTATCATACTCATCTCGAATTATCTGCTCATAGAATCTAAAAATCTGGACACCAAAACAACAGAAGAGCCACTGAAAATAATATCATTCACATACATTTGAACAAGTAGGAAGACACTATCATACCTAAGAGTAAACATAGTTTTATCTACAATTTATATTTTGGAATCATTCTTAAGAAGAAAACTCTTAAACCTATCATACCAATCGTTAGGGCCTTGCTTCAATCTATATAAGTCTTTGGAGAACTTACACACATAGTTTGGGAACTTGAGATTTTTAAAACTAGGAGGCTGCTTGACATTGACCTCTTATTCTACGAAACCATTCAGAAAAGTACTTTTGACATCTATTTGAAACAACTTAAAGCCCTTAGACGCCGTGAATGCTAGCATACTATGAATGGTTTTTAATATAGCTATAGGTGTAAAGATCTCTTTAAAATCTAAGTCCTCTTCCTAGAAAACCCTGAGCTACAAGCCTAGCCTTAATTACGTACTACTAACCCATCATCACTTTACTTATTTTTGAAAACCCATTTTACACCAATTACATTATGATTAGGAGGAGATTCAATTAAGGTCTAGACTTAGTTTCTTTCAAAATTCTCAAACTCTTCATACATAGCATTGACCCAAAAGGGATCAAATAAAGTATGTGTGACATCTCGGTGCAACAAAAGTAGAATATGTGTGAGAATATGGAGAGAGAAATATGAAATGAGTAACTCGCTTATGTAGATTCCCAATCATCTGCTTCTAATGGTGTTGTCAATGAATGTGAAGTGGAGATCCTAGTACAGACATGGTCTTTACCTTGTGAGCTATGGAGGTAGGAGCATAATCACTCAAAGTGCCGATGAAGGTGGGAGGAGGCTACTCTACTAAAGCTGGAGTAGTGGAAGCAGACTTTTTAACCAACTCAGGAGTGACTAGAGGAGAGATTACGTCCTCATCCTCTAAGTCAAGGTCATCATCGATGAAGATATTCTCCTGATTACCGTGTACGTGTGTGCCTGAACTATTGGGTATAGTAACAGGACCAGTCGACCAGTCTCATTAAAAGTGACTTTACAAGTTTCAATGATTTTGTTGGTAAAGACACAAAAGCCATGAGAATGAGCAAGATATATAAAAAAATGCCATTGTAACATCTAGATTAGCCCCCAAATAGAATATCCCGGAATGTCAGCTACAGCTATCGTTCAACATGAAAATCAGATTACCCATTTTTTTCCTTCCATTCTGAGCAAATGCCGATGAAATAGATAATGAATTAGACCAGTCAATTTTTGGCCTAACTAAACATTTTTGTTAAAAGAAACAAATTGTTACAATACTTCTACACAGAAAAAGTTTGGATTTGGTAAACCATAAAAAAACAGAGATCCTAGATCTCACACATAGCAGAGTACTACCTGCAAGGTTAATGTACATAGGCATAGAAGGAAATTAACAAAATGGATTCATCTTTAGAGCTTAATCACTAAACTATTTGCAGCATATTTTCACATATTTTTTTTGTCAGGCAACATATTTCCGGTTTTCCACACTAGTTTTAAGCTATCACTTCACGCGTGGGTCACAGGCAGTTCACACTTAACAACACATTACCATGCAACTCGCACTTTTTGGTTTTTTAACTTATCAAAAAATTAAAATAAATAGGACAGTTTTTTAAAACAAATTCTTCAAACTGTCTAAAACCATATGCACCGTCTACGTCGGCATCTCTATCGTTCGCTATTGTCTTCAAAAATATAGACAAAAGGTAATAACTACAGCCAAAAATCATCCACAGAAAAAAAAAGACATTTCTTTTGCAGCTTTTCTTAGCGGTTTTTTTCACTCGTTTTTCTTTCGCAGCTGATCTGAGAAGTTGGGCTTTGCCCTTTTGGTGCCGCGCCTTTTTAGTTCGGCTTATCTGGGCCGGGCTCTCAAGCATGTGTCTAGTTGGTCGTACATGGGCTGGGCTTTTCTAAGCACGTGAGGGATTTGCAATCAATCCTATGTTTGAGGGCCCAGGCCCCAAGGTTTCATGCTGAGGCTACATGTTTTTCTCTCCCCCCCCCCCCCTCCCTCCCAGGGCTCACGCTGATTGCATATCAAGGAAATTAAAAACGGCGGCGTAGCACAACACGTACGTACAGACCAAAGATAACAGCAAATTAATATACATCTAAGCCTAGTTAATGGCAGAGTTCTTTTAGGTTTAAAATTAATTTATATTTGTACTGCCTACAGTAACTAGTTTTTAAACGGTGCATTTTTCAAAGCAGTGTCAATAGAAAAATTGTAGTAAAAATGTACTGAATTCGGCTATACCGGTCAAAATCATATGCGACTATTTCCCTCTGCGTACTACCTCTCACAAATAGCCAAAATTTAAATATTTAAATTATAAACTATCAATCCAAAAGAACCCACCCAATATCACCGCCGCTCTCGACCTTAGCAGTCCCCCTCCAGTGGAATTAAGCACGTGCTCTTTTGTTTTTGTTTTATCAATTTGCCTTTTGCCGCCGGTAGGTGTGATCCATCACACGTCACACGAGCACTGTCTTCAGTCCAAGATGCATATCTATTCTAGACGTAATTTCAGATGTACCGTTTTGACTTCTCTTACGACCAGCGGCGCCTGCTCTAGGTGTCTCGCTCGCCTAAACCTCTTATATTGTTTTTTAGGGCCGCCGCTTGAATCTTCTTATTAAAGAAGCACCCTCGCCTTTATCTTAGAAAAATCCACGTAAATAATTCACCCAACCTATCATTAGTGGCAACGAACCAGTTAGGCTAATGGAATGGTGGTTGTTGTTGTCTACCCTCTCGTCTCTGTCGCTAATATTGGCACATGTTTTAAACCAGGCACAGGGACGTAGGACGGCTGATACTGCTGCGCACGCGTGTGAAAGACAGGCCACGTTGGGTGTGCCCTCATGTATCTGGAATTAGTGAGGCTCCAGTTCTCCTTGAACTTTGTATCTCGAACGATTGTGACTCGCACTGTGATTTCGTAACGAAATGAAGTATGGCTTGTTCTTAAAAAACCACCCGGACAGAGGGTCTGATTTTTATATATTCAAGATTTGCGCAAGTTAGTTTTCACCGCAGGATACAAGCACTACCGTCGGAATCCGAAAATTGTATTCTAAATCCATATATATGTTTATCGTGCTAGCATTATGACTAATGATTAGTACACATACAATAACATTTATAGCACAAATATACACAATTAAATAAACAGAGTAGTACAATATAGTCCAACGGTTAAAAAATAAGTCATACATGACTAGTACTATAATGAAAGGACTCACTGGCCAAATAGTTCACAAGATTAAAGTATGCAGCGAAAAAAGATAAAAAGGAATGGAAAGAGGGAAACATGGCAGAGGACGCTAAGATGACAGCTTCAGAGGAGAGGCCCTATACGTCGCCAGCGACGAGGTTTGGTGGCGGTATGGAGCAGGGCCACAATGAAACGGGCGAGAGAGCGAAGCTGGTAGAAGTTGCAACACAGGAAAAGATTCTGGGAGTGGTTGCGACGTCAAACAGTGCGTCTTGGGGACCAATGGTCACAAGAGTGGCAGTGGCAATGAGTTCCGCAGTGGTGCCATGGATAGCGATGGTGATGACGGCGAAAACAACTCTCCTGAGCCAAGGGTCAATAGCGGTCGGCATCAACATCTTACCTCGAGTATCGTGGTGATGTTAGTGACAACGAAGAAGGATGGAGGTGGCTAGATGATGGTGAATAGGGACGGCGGCGACAAGCTTCACGACGACAGTGTGCTACGGTGAAGGGAAGGCTACAAGAGGGTGCGGATTAGACTTCCTTGCTAACCAGAGATAGTGCAAACACGATGAATCAAACAGGGGATCACCAAACTATGAGGGAGAGCAGAAATGGTGATGGTGGCCGGAGCTGAAGATGACTATCCAATCTTGGCAATGGACTACAACAACACCGAAATTGAATGAGGGCTTCCAGAGCGACTGCAGCACGGTAGTGTCAAGGAGGGAGGCGGCGATAAGGAAAGGCGGGCTATGGGTGAGCACTAGAAGCTCACCATGAACACGAAAGGTGAGGTCGGTAGTGACGGAGGTGGTCGGAGATGGCTAGACAGTGGTGAACAATGGTGGTAATGAAAAGCTTCATGGTGGCGGCTCGCTACAAGGAGAACAGGCTGAAAAGAAGCACACCATGAGGTTCAGGAGGATTTGGAAAATGGTGTAAAGGACCATGCATGATCTAAGGCTCACCGGAGAAGGAGATATTCAACGGTGATGGCGGAGACCAAAGATGAAGAAGACCTAGATCCAACACCACATTGCACCAAACACGAAATTACTTAAGGGGTTTTGCTTAGGAGAGAGAAGGGCATGATGTGACACGAACGTCAAGGCAGGAGCTCATCGACACTCCCCCTTGGGCACTCATTCGACACGTTCATGCCTCATCAAAATTCTATAAAAACCTAGTGAAAAAAATTTAGAGAAAGAGTACATGATATATGTTATGTTGTATTGCACGAATTGCCTTATTAAAAACCTTGGCCAAGAAACTTTAGGAAAACTCGTCATGGGAAAAGAGTATAATTCACCCAATTACATTTAATATACAAGATGTATTCTTTTGGGTACTTAATCTTCGTGATCAAGTTTTAATAGTGAGCTTGAGAAGAGTCTTCCCCTGAGTTCTGCACTTCTCTAAGTCTCATAATTTTAATTCCATGTATACACCTTTCAAAGTTAGACGTTGAAGTGACTTAATGAATAAATCTATAAGATTTTCACATGACTTAGCATGCAGTACCTTAATTTTGTCCATGTTTTGCGATTCATGAGCATAGAAGAACTTGGGGGTGATATGCTTTATGTGATGACTCTTCATGTAACCCGTTTGTACTTGTGCAACACATGCTGTATTATCTTCATAGATAATTGTGGGAGCCTGTATGATGTTCAATCCACATGATTGCTGGATGTGGTGAATCATTTGTCGAAGCCAAGCATATTCTTGTACGGCTTCGCACAATGCTATGATTTCCAAGTGATTCATCGAAGTTGATACAACACTTTGCTTAGACGATTTCTATGAAATTACAATTCCACCATATAGAAATACATAACCTATTTGTGACTTGGCTGTATGCGGGTCTGACAAGTACCCGGCATCTGAATAGCTAGTCATATTAAGGTCTTGGTTCTTTCTATAGAATAGTCCAAGATCCTTGCTTCCTTGGAGGTATCGAAAGATGTCCTTTATTCGCTGCCATGCCTTTTGGTAGATTCTGCACTATACCTTGCTAATATGTTTATGGCAAATGTAATGTCTAGTCCGTGCAGTTTGCTAAATACATAAGTGGTCCTATTGCACTTAAGTATGGGAATTCTAGTCCCAGGACTTCTTCCTCCTCTTCTCTAGGACAATATGTATCTTTGTCTTGCTGTAAAGATCTTCCGATGATCGGTACTTTCGATAGTTATGCATTTTCAAAGCCGAACCTTTCTAATACCTTTTGAGTGTATGCAAATTGATGTACTAATATCCCTTCAACAACATGCTCAAGCTGCAAGCCTAGGCAATATTTGGTTTTACACAAATCTTTCATTTCGAACTCTGACTCTAGGTAAGAGCACACCTCCTTTATATCTTCTAGGATTCCGATGATATTCAGATCATCTACATACACTAAGATTATACAAAATCCGTTCTTGGGTTGTTGCATAAATACACAGAGACAATACTCATTATTCGTGTAGCCTTTCTTATATAGAAAGTCGCTTAAGTGATTATACCACATCCTGCCTAATTGCTTAAGTTTGTACAATGGTTTTCTCAGTCTCACACTGTATAGGTTTCTATTTACTCTATCTTGATTTGGGAGAGGGATACCTTTAGGTACTTTCATATAAATATTTGAATCCAATTTTTCATAAAGGTATGGAGTTACCACATCCATTAACTTCATTTCTAAATTTAAGTTCACTGCCATCGAGATTAAATATCTAAAGGTAATACCATCTATGATCGGGGAATAGTTTTTTCATAATTAACTCCTGGTCATTGAGTGAAATCTTATACAACAAGCCTTATTTTATATCTTACAACTTCATTTTTCTCATTTCTCTTTCGAACAAATACCAACTTATGCCTTACGGGGTGCACATGGGGAGGTGTGTGGCTTACAGGCCTAAACACCTCTGGGCCTGTTCTTTTCCTCCGAAGCCGGTGGCTTTTGCTACAATACCTAACTTTCAAACGGAGTATTTTCTCAAGACGGGGTCTACAAGTTAAACGATGTACACGCTAAAAGCCCAACATCTGTACCAGCCAAAATCACAAATGAGTATCTCTCTCTACGTAATATGTACCGTAAACAGCCCAAATTCAAAAATTTTAGCCAAAAGCCATAAGCCGCAGCTGCGAAGAACAAGCCCTCTATTTTATTTATAGATAATAATTTAGTTTTTATTGCCTTTTTCAATTCTCCCAATCTGATCTTTTCTCACATTCGGCGAGCGATGCAGGCTCTGGATCAAGATCGATGATTGCGGCAATTTTCTTTGCAAAATAAATATCACATTGGCTATTGTCCTATTCATGGATTCTCCTGTGTGCATTATAGTTCATAGCTATTTTATCACGGGTTGATTCTTCTAGTGCTTTTGCTTGCTGACCTCTCCTGTGACCCTTTAGTTTTTCAGCTCCGATGCGTGCGCACAAATCTATGCTGGTTTCTTCCTCTGTGGGAATGTTCTAATCTGGTATGCCTTTCCTTCAAGGTGTCACATCGGTGCCAGGTCTCAACTGGCTCCCCTTTTGGTTCCGAAGAACTTTGATGATTGGCTGTGTCAAGTCCTTCTTATCATTTTTCACCAGGCGTCCCTGGTTACATGGGATTCAAGGGGCCAGAGTTCTCATCCTTTTATTTTGAGGCATCTGGACGGGATTAGGGATACCTTTAATGTTCTTCGATATTTCAACCCTCTCTGGTGCATTGCGTGCAGGCACATGCGATTTGGTCACGCTCTTTAAACCACTAAAATGGTCAGCCAGTTGGTTTGTTAATGTTTGCAAATCAATGATCTTCTAGACTTCTCTATTTGCTTCGCTAGTGCGCGGGTCATGTGCATGGATTTCTGTGGCATGCCACGTAATTTCCTGACATTTTTTATCAGTGGGTTAATTTTCTCCCCTTAATGTCGAGAAACTATCCTCATTAAATATATTATCAGTGAAATGGGCAGTGTGCAAATCTCCTGTCATAGGGTCGAAGTACCTGATTATAGATGTTGTCTTATAGCCCACGTATATCCTAGACTTTCGGAGAGCACCTATTACAGTACGATGTGGTGGAGACATAGGTACATAAACTTTGCAACCAAACCTACGGAGATAAGAAATTTTTGGTGCTGACCCCTGAGTTAGTTGCATAGGTGAATGGATGTTTTATGCTGATGGTTTGAAGTTGATGAGAGTTACTGCATGTCCCCAACATGTAGTTGGTAAATTATAATTCTACAAAAGTGGTTGGATAATAAATTTAATTCTCTTAATTAATACCTATGTTAGTCCATTCTGGGTGTGGACATACGGTACAGAATGCTCAACTTTAATTCCTATTGTCGTACAATAATCATCAAATGCCTTTGAATTAAATTTTTTTGGCATTGTCCATTCTGATAGACTTTGTATGATGATTAGGGAAATTATTTTTAATTTGAATTATCCATGAGATCAGCTTTGCAAAAGCATGATTTCTCGTAGATAATAAATATACATGCGACCATTTCGAGGAAGCATCGATGAGCATCATAAAATATTTAAATGGCCCTGACAGTGGCTGTATAGGAACACAATGTCTCATTAGATACATTCCAAGAATGTAGAGATTTCTTCCTTTACTTTGAGAGCAGAAGGTCTAGTAATTAATTTCCCGGTGGCACATGTGGGGCACACAAAATCTTTTAGATTTGAGAAATTTTTTACATTGATATTATGTCCCTGTGAATTGTTAATTATATTTCTTATCGTTCTAAAACTTAGGTGGCCTAATCTATCATGCCAGAGACAGAAGAGTTCAGAGCTCCTAAATATTGTTTTCAGGGCAATATAGGCTACGGGTGCCTTAATATTAGTGTAGTATAGCCCATTGTCAAATGAAAGAAGTCTTTCTAATACACTTTTTTCATTTGCCTCACGCTTTAAATGATTAAGTATTCCTTACCATACTCTTCTTTAGTTTCAACATGAAAACCGTTAGCGCGAATATCCTTGAAACTAAGGAGAGTTCTAGTCGATTCTGGGTACAATAAGACTTTTTAAATGACCAAAGTTGTGCTCATTGGAAGTATAATTGTGGATCTTTCTGAGCCTATTATACATGCATTGCTATCGGCGATGGTTGTAAGACTGCCAACATTCTCGCTAATCGACTAAAAGATTTTGCCTCTCTCAAGATAGTATTTGTTGTGCCACTATCAGCTAAGCACACTTCATCCATAGGGCGCCACACACGTTCTAATATAAATTACTTTATTAATACATAGTAGAAGACAATTAACACAAATAAAATACTTCAAATATCAGAACATGTCATGCTATTATTGACTGAGTAAATGAATGAACGAATATCATCCAACCATCATGATAAAATAAATTATTCGAGTACCATCAATGCAAAAAATTAACTTATTTCTTCCACACATAAAATTAATGATAATTAAAATCTAAATGCATTTTGTGTATTAGATTGAATCTACTAAGAAACTAGAGGCTTCGGTTGATATCTTCTCAGGGGTGAGATGCCCTTCCTGGAAAATCATGGCGGTGGCAGCTGTAATGTCAAGAGGGGGTGCCACTGCAGGAGTGGAGTCAACCTCCATTGGTGTAGGTAGCTGTTGAGAACTCTCCCCCTTGATGAAAATAAAGTGGGTTTCATACTGCCCTTTGCCACTCTTCTTCTTGTTGGCCTGGAAGGCATCAGCGACGTGTCGCGGCTCTTTACAAATCTACGATCAGTGCCCTCACTTGTCACACTTGTAGTAGGTTTGGTCTTGTTGACCATAGAGCTTGTCATCCCACTTTGATTTGCTGGCCTTTCTGGGCTGCGGCCTTGCCCTTCCTTCCCTTTTTCTTCATTATAAGCTTTCGCACCTTATAGCTCCCATCGTTGGCCTCACCAGTCAGCGGAACTCCCAGGTGGCTGTGCGATAAAGTTCTTGCAGAGAACTTCATCCTGAACCTCTACAACCTACATAATATCAATCAATTCAACATACTCCTTGTAGCCATCTTGACGATAGTTGCGCTCAGACTGCACTGCACTAGGGTGGAAGGTGGAGAGGGTCTTCTCAATCTTCTGCTCATCTGTGATTTGTCTGTCACAAAGTTGAAGATTAGTACAAATTCTGTGTAGAGCAGAGTTGTACTCCTCAACCATCTTGAAATCAGTAAATCTACGTGGATCCATTCCTGCTCTGCCTAAGGAAGAATGGAGTACTTTAGCTTCTTGAACCGCGTGTTGAGTGCATTCCATAATGCTAGCGCACTCTTCTCCACCATGTACTCATTCTTGAGAGTGAGACAGAGGTAGTGCCTGAGGAAGTGAAGTGCCTGATCATTTTCCTCAGATGTGGGTTTGGCATCCTACGGTGCACCAATACCAATGGCAGTGTGGAGCTTCCTGGCTCCAAGTACGATCTCGACATCAGAAGTCCAAGTCAAGTAGTTTTAGCCATACTGGGCCAGCTCCTCAAATTCTTGGTTGGTGAAGCCTGTTATCTACATGTGCATAAAAAGAGATATATAAATTTACTACAGGTGAAAATTGCATGGAATAAGTTGGATATTGGTACCAAGATTCTCATAATGTTCTAGAAAATTTCTATGCATTTTCTATAATTTTATTGTTAATTTCGGTGATTAAAGGTAATTTAAATAATTACGATTAATCAAAACAGTAAAGAAATACAAGAAAGCATAGCACATAATAACAATAGAACTAAACATGCTTTAGATGCTAAAAATAATTCAAAATTTGAATTCCCGATGCCCTTTTATGCTAGAATATGAATTTTCAGTGAATTTTGCAATTTCTGAGGGCTTATTCGCTAATTTTTAGTTCTAAGAAAATTTTTCGCATAATTTGCCATTTTTCAGAGGCCTATTTGCAAAAAATTGGGCATCGACGCCCCTATCCTTTTTTCCTCTCTCCCTCCTTCCTGGGCTGGGCCTGTTGCTTCGGCCCACTTTGGCCCATTCGGCCGACTCAAAGAGGGAGGGGGTACAGAGCGACTGTGTGGGCCAGCGCTTGGTGCGACATGGTCGGTGGCTGTGTTGGCCAGCGACGCTTGATGCGCGAAGTGGTCGTCCGGGCCGACCATGCTCATGCCACATGTGGGTGGCGGCCAAGCAGTGACGCGGCTCCAGGCCAGCGGAGGTTGAGCGGTGGCGCGAGGCTTCGGGCGGCACGGTGCGTGCACGCGACGTGGCCATGTGCAGGCGGCGACCCAATGTTTCCCCTTGTTTTAATCTACAGTGCAATCAACATCTACTCTGTCATGAAAATCTACCGGTCGACTTGGCCAGCGACTTCGAGTCTGCTCGCGGTAGATTTATAGCGAATTTTCCCCTAGATGATAGTCTAGAAAGTAAATTTTGCGAAATTTAAAGCGATCTAGATATAGGCAATTCAATCTACGAGTACTTCGATGATTTCCTTTGATCCACCAAAGCGATTTGTGCTGATAACGTGTTGAGGAACCGTCGCTGGTGAGTCCAGTCCGAGCGATTCCTCCTAGGCAAGAGCGATGGATCAAATACAGAATAATGCAAGTACAAAATAGATTGAACACAGAGACATGAGAAGGGAACTCCTTTCTTTGTTGCTTTCTCTTCTCAAAAACAAATACAATGATTGAGACTTTCTATTTATAGACTAAGTGGTGAGGTGCCTACCATAGGCCAATGCCAGGCTTCCCAACAATTTTACCCATAGTAAAGCACGTGCATTTAGCCAGTACAAAGAAAAGCACAAATGATAATTTTGAAATTAATTGAAAGCTTTTAGAAAATGTGGTAATACTCAAATGACATTATTTTTGGACTACAGGGCAATTAATTACACATGTCGGGGAAGGGAGGCTCCAGAAAAGAAGGGTGGAAACGTTCCTATGTCCTGCGAACTATCTATTTGACGGACCTTGGGTTAGCAAACCCAGATCCTCTGTGATTCCACCGCACTATTCTCTAGATCAGTAGATAGTGCTCACAGATACATTACCGTATATCAAAAATATATCATGCGGAAGCGTAAATAATACAATAATACTTACTCATGGGCCGATTAGGCCGAAAACGATAAAATGCAGCAGCGGAAACTTCACACAGGTGAGACCCGCAGGACTTGCCCACAGGCAGCCAACTGGGGTTCGTGACCTAGTCCATGGCCTCTTCGTCTTCCAGCTCTGTCGACCCGTTTTAGGCATTGCAGGGCTTGACTTTATTTCCTTTCCTAGCCCCTGGACTTTGACAAGACTAGCATGGCATTTAATATGACTTATAGCTAGTAAACTTATCATTAATATCTATGGTGACAAGGATCAAGTGATTCAAGTATCAAGGGATGGCATAATAAATTTAATACAACATCAAGTGGGTGTATAGCTACCTTAAGCTTTGACATATATTTGCATAATAAATTAGGCATGCAAGTTGATAGTTTAAAAGAACATAATTTTGCATAAAATGTAGGATCAATATGATCAAAGTGATGACTTGCCTTGCTTGGTGTACCACGGCCTTGATTGATCTAAGTCAAAGCCTACTCAGTCAGCGATCTTAACTCCCTAGTCGTCTCTTTTACCCGAGTCTTGATCTTGGTCGAATATGTCGCCTCGTCAAGTCTTCATATTCTAATACGCGGCAAAGAAAGAAAAGACCAAATAAATCCAAATACTTTAGATGCCCAATTAAATTTAAATTATACATTAAATAAATTTGAGAATAGAAAGAGAATTCGGATTAGTGCATTGTAAACACAGCGGTAGATAAATTGGGCGAAGGATTGAGGTGGCTGAGTAGCTTTACCATGATGGAAAATTAGGATAAAGAGGGATCAGAGGTGAAGAAGTATCTACAGAAATTATCCACTTTGGGAAAAGAAGGTGGCCAAACATAGCTGATTGGGGAAGGGCGAGGCTCGATCTTTTAATTGATGACTTTTTGTTTATTGATTTATATTTATCAGGAAAGTTCCATGAGTCAGGTAAGACTTATGGACAAATAAGGGAGGTTATCGAAGAGAGTAAAGAGGAATAGGACTTTGTGATTTTAGGATGCGGAAGTTTTATAGGAGATGAGTACTTTTAATTACTTAATGAAATTTTGATATTTCATGAGGCGATATTTATCTGAGATTGCAGTATCCAGCTTAACGAATCATTATGTTAATGGCTTAATCAAATGATGGGGTTGGCCATTTTAGTCTAGTTGTTATTAGGAGCAAAGTTAATTTGTCGGCTTGATTAACAATCATTCTTAGAGATGGCCAACGATTGCGATTCGTTGGAAAGAGGAGTTTATGATTTTGATAGGGATCTTCTTGATAAGACTATTTCTTTTATTATTAATTATATTTGACCATCCAATTTCAAATCCTGAAATGATGATTGGGGATTTGGGCGGGAGACGACGATTAATGATTGCTCCTTCTTATTCAAGAATTCTTAATCGTACTTATTTGTTATTTTAACTCTTAGTTTTTTTAAGATAGATGTTAAAGTTTTACTACAAATATTTTTAAGCACTTTTGAAAAGATAGCTCCCATGATTTTAGAGATGAGCAGTTTATGGTGAATACTTTATGTGGCAAAATCTCGTTAAATCGATTTACTTAGTTTGCATAAATAGATTTAGATCGACGGATGAAAGGTAGTATCTAAACCACTCGAGATAGTATTAAAGTTATTATTTGAGTTTCTAGAGTAAAGTTTGAAAGCATCGAAATTATCTTTATAAAGCTTCCACCACGCGACTTTATTTATTTTAGGATTAACTTCTAGTACCTTTGATTCATAAAAGATGACATTTTAATTAGTTTCACATATTTGATTTTTAACATCAATATCCATTGAATCCAGGTCAATTACCTGTCATATGGGGGATAGTTCATGACATAATCTTGCTTTATTAATCCTATATGAGGATTAGTTCATTACTCTCTATTTACATATAATTAACTAGAGTTAAATTGTTAATTTAGTTTCATAACCCTTTTAGTTTAATTCTCACTATTAGATTCTTGTTCAGCTCAGATTTCATAAGGTTGCTCCTTTGAGCATTTATACAATGCTACTTTATAAGCTAGCCATATAACAAGGAGTATTGGGACCTGCATACAAGAAATCGGAAACACTTACTAGCTGGGCCCACAAGTCAGAGGGGAGGCATACAGAGAGAGAAAGAGAGTGCAGTGAACAGAGTGGTTGCGGTTCCACCCAACGAAAACAGGGGATGCACAGGGGAGGTGCGCAGCCAGGGGGAGGGGCGGTGGCGCCGGCGAAGGGCGGCCGAGGAGGCGCCGGTGGTAGCCAAAACGGAATCCCGGGACCAGGTTGCTGCCGATGGTGGTGACAACCATGTCCAGGAGGCACCTTGACAAGCCGGCGGCGTTGGGAGGTGACTGGGGGTGGGGAGCCGAATGGGGCGCCGGCGACCGGAGAGAAAAGGGAGTGGAATGGGATGAGCACGAGCACGAGCAGGAAGGCAGAAGCTCACCTAAGTGGCCGGTGTGACCGGAAGGAGGCCGAGTTGAGCCGGCGACGAGCACGGGCAGCGGCGCAGTTGGGTGGCCGTGGCCGGAGAGCTCGGGTGGCAGAGGGCATCAGTCGATGGTTGGGACAGCCTCGGGGCACCGAGGGCAGCTCCCACAACTAGGAATTGGTTTGGGAATGACCGAGGAGGCGGCGGTGAAAGCGGCGGCAGCCGGCCGGAAACGGGGGAGAAGCGCGATGGGGAAGAAAAGCAAGGGGTTCGGCCGGCTTCTTATAGGCGGGGAAGGGGAGCAGTCGTTCCACTAGTGCGCGCGCTCGGTGGAGTGGTGCCGGCATGGCAAGGCGTCTGGCGGCATGGGCAGCGCGGATGTGACGGGGAAACAAGGGGCGGCGCGTGAAACTCGGGCGGAGCGGGCGAAACTGGGGGTGGAGCTAGGTGCGGGCTGGGCCGACGTGAGGAATAGCGTTGCGTGCAGGCGGGCCGGCTTGGCGCGACGGGAGAAGAGGGAGGAGGGGGAAGGAGGAAGGAAGAAGAAGACATGTGAGTGCAGTCTGGTGGGCTGGTTGGGCCACGCGCGGATAAAAGAAAGTAGGCTGGACGGGCTGGAGAAGAAAAGGGAACGGCCCGGGAAAAGAAGAAAAAGGAAACGGGCCGGGAGAGGGTAAAAGAAATGGGTCGGGCCCAAAATTTGAGAGGAACAATTCCGATTTTGTTGTTTTGTATTTTTTTTGTTGTTTTTTTAATTTTCAGATTTAGATTTGTAATTAGGTTTTGAATTTGAAGGCTTGGTTTAAATTTTCGGATTCAACAATTTAATTTTAAGATTATCGAGTTTTGGAGAAATAGATCTTTTGATTTTCAGAATTTGAATTTCCAGATATGTAAATTGGATGGAAGGATTTTTACATTAATTTTCAATTTCCATTCTTGGCCTTGAATGGCCAGTTTTCAATTTTTAAATTTGAAATTAATACTTCCGTGGGGATTTGGATTTTCTTAATTTTAAACTTTAAATTTTGGTTCTTGTTTTTGAGGTTTTGATTTTCATTGATCGGGCTTTTGACAAGAAACCAACTCGAGAAATTTGAACTACGCCAAAAAACTTTTGAGAAACGCAGGAGAAATAATTAAAAGATTTTATGAGTTTCACAATTACACTAGCTCTTTTTTTTTTGAGATGTTACACTATTGAATACGTTGACTATGGTCGGGCTTTATGTTAGCTATGCTATATTGTAGGCTAGAAAAACATTAGCATTACTTTCTACCTTCCAACTCTACTGCTATTGCTGCGGCTGTATGGCTTGACGAAGAAATTAGCAATTTGACGCGCAGCTCCGGCCCGCTGCATGCGCGTCCGATCTCAGCCGCTGGTTGCAAAATCAACGGCTCATCATGGCGCCGTCGGGCCCTCCACCTCCCACCCCAGCACGCCTTGGCCTGGGTGGTGCTCCTCCTTTTCCGCGTTGGAATCACGGCCCAATCTCCGGGCGACAGGTGTTCCCCCGCTCCACTGACAGGTGGGCCCCGCCGGCCCGCGGCGCCACCCTCGCCGTACATATATCCTTCCTTCCTTCCTTCGCTTTCCTCGTGTTGGGGCGCGTGTGCGTTTCACCGTTGAGGAAAAGGAATCCTCCTGGCCTTTTTGGTCTTGGCCTCTTGGGGGGTTGGTGCGCTCCTGCCATTCCTGACTCCAGAGAGAGGGGTAGAGGGGGCGTCTTCCTCTGCTTCTCTGCAAGGTTGGCCACAGTCGCTCATGGGTATGTGAAGCCAGGAACTGCTCCTCTCTAGGCCGTGCTTCGCGGCTCTTCCTTGTCGTTGGGCTCCTTTCTTTCGCTTTCCTCGGCCAGCTGGGGATTGCTGGCTTGCTAGCTATCCTTCATGGCACACGGCGTTCTTGATTCCCTTCGTCGCCGTTCCAATTTCATTGCCCTCGGTGGGTGCTCTTCGATCGGTAGCGCTGCTTCGAGCTCCAGAAGGTTTCTTGTGCCCGGTCGAGCCTTTTTGTTTGTTGGTTTTATCGGTTTCTTGGAAACATCGATCAACCGCCGCGGACGGTTCTTTCTCAACTTTTCTGAAACCGAAATCCCCTCTCTTTTTTCCCTCGCTTTTTTTTGTTTTGCAATTGAGTTGGTTAGTCGGCGCGTGGTATCTGCGATGGTAAATTCGATTCTTGAATCCGATGCTTGTTCTTGGAAACAAAGCAGCATTTTTGGCTGCTTTCCCCCTTCATGGCACAATCATGTGCATACGACCGTCTATTTTTTTTCCCAATTATGTTTTGCAATTGCGTTTTAATTGGGAATTTCGAATGGTTGTTTCCTTGTGGAGCAGCATTAGCAGATGGAGAGTCGAGTTCTTCGTCGTGGGACGGTGACGATGAGTACCAGAAGTTTATCCAGAAGATGAACCCTCCAAGGTGCCACGAATTTCTCAACAACCATCAATCTCAGTACTGCAAAGTTATCAGCTGCCAAATTGTTACTGACCAAGTGATGCATATTTTCTGAATTCAGGGTCATGATCGATAACACATCATGCGCAAATGCAACAGTTGTTCATGTAAGCCCCTGCCAAATTAAGGGTTTTCTTGGTGTGTGTGTGTTCTTGTTTGCTTGCTGAATGTGATGGCTTCTTGTTCGACTGGTTTAGGTGGACAGCGCGAACAAGCATGGGATATTGTTGGAGGTAGTGCAGGTTCTCACTGACCTGAAGCTTATAGTAAAGAAAGCCTACATATCCTCGGATGGCGGATGGTTCATGGATGGTAGGATGCGATTTTGGAATGGTTTCTTTCAATTGCTTACTTCAGAATGTTGAAAAAAAATCTAAGCTGTTAAATTTGTTCCATCAGTGTTCAATGTGACGAATCAAAATGGGCAGAAGATAATGGATGAATCTGTGCTGGATGGGATAACAGATTATATCCATAAGGTAATTGTTGCCATCCTACCTTGGTTCTTTGTTTTCTTTTTCTTTTTTGAACGTGATGTTCTTTGTTGTCTTCAGTGTGCTGAATTTGTCGATTGTTCGTGCAGTGTCTTGGGGCTGATTCTTGCTTTCTTCCTTCACGGAGGAGATCTGTCGGAGTGGAGCCATCATCTGACTACACTTTGATAGAGCTAACTGGAACTGACAGGCCTGGCCTGCTCTCTGAAGTGAGCGCCGTGCTCACAAATCTGGAGTGTAATGTGGTGAATGCAGAGGTGTGGACACATAACAAACGAGCAGCAGCGGTCATGCAGGTCACTGACAGGAAAACGGGGTTGGCAATCTCGGATACCGAACGGCTTGGCAGAATCAAGGAGCGGCTTTGCAATGTGTTCAAGGGGAGCAACAGGAGCCGGGACGCCAAGACAACGGTTGCAATGGGGATAACCCACACAGAGCGGAGGCTGCACCAGATGATGCTTGAGGATCGGGATTACAAAAGGTACGATAAGGATAGGGCGAATGTCAACCCCAGACCAATGGTCTCCGTCGTAAATTGGCTCCAGAAAGATTATTCCGTGGTGACAATTCGGTGCAAGGATCGATCAAAGCTTCTCTTCGACACAGTTTGCACCCTGACAGATATGCAATATGTGGTTTTCCATGGAAGTGTCGACACTGAGGGCCCCGAAGCTTACCAGGTACCTCACTGCAACATTTAAGCTTCTGTTTCCTACAGAGCTAGACTTAGACATGTAACCTTTCGTTTGTTATCTTGCCATGGTTGAATAGGAGTATTACATCAGGCATATTGATGGGTCACCTGTCAACTCCGAGGCCGAGAGACAGCGAGTTATCCAGTGCCTTGAAGCAGCTATAGAACGGAGAGTATCCGAGGTAATTGGACAATAGCTACACCTTTGTGATTCCTTTTCTTTTGTTCCCATTGTAGCCCCGTTCAAAAGTGCGGTGGCATTTGGCTTAAATGACACTGTAGCGGTTGTTAGCTTTTTCTGATATATTCAATTAAGGAAAATGAATAAAAAAAGGAAAATTGAAAAAAAAACCCGCCATATCTCTATAGATAATGCAAAGGAAAAAAAGAGAAAAAAAGAAAGAAAAAAACTATGTTAAGAAGCCAACACATTCCAAATAGCTTTTGGCTTCTAAAGCCAGAAGCTGTTTGCAATAGGGCCTTATGTATGTTACTTTCTTAAAGGCGCCGAGGTTACTCGTGTGTTTTGCTTGCGTAGCCTAGTGCAGATAGGGACTTCAATGGTGTGATGCATCACCGTAGGAGGTAAAATGTTGTTGGAGAGCTGGCATTTTGTATTGTCTGCCACACTTTACTGATGAGTCATTGTCAGTGTTTTGAGTCCTTTTTCTTGATGAAGCACATGCTGTTTTCTCCAATGTACGAGAGTTCTGTTCACAACTAACTCATCTATGCGTGACAAACGCAATTTGTTCCCTACTGCTCTGTAACATGTACTTCAATCCAGTACAATAATACATTTATGTTAGGTATCAGATCACATGAATAACTACGAACTAAAAGATGAACATTTATATGCTTATTTTTGTTTTCGGGTTTAGTTTGCTGGAATTTTTTTTCAACAATCTCATATATCACCTGCAGGACCTGAAGTTAGAATTGTCAACAGGCGATAGAGTGGGACTGTTATCAGATGTTACACGGATCTTCCGTGAGAATGGCTTGACAGTCACAAGAGCAGAAGTGTCAACTAAGGGTGACAAAGCATTCAACACTTTCTATGTCCGTGATGCAGCCGGGAGCTCAGATGTCGAGCTGAAGACGCTAGAAGCTATACGCCAGGAGATAGGCCAGACGGTGCTTCAAGTAAAAGGGCACCCCGATCACCCCAAACCACTTCCACAAGGGTCACCTACTAGGTTTCTCTTCAGCAGTCTGTTCAGACCGAGGTCGCTTTATAACCGAGGGCTGATCAGGTCCTGAGTTCGGACGCATTTGCTCAATCCACAATTCCACAAGCGTAGAACGTATCCAAACAATACACCCTAGAGTTTGCAGTCACCGGCTTATGAAAGGCAGATGATGCAAGATGCTGTTGCACGAAGAGCTTCATCAGATGAAGACCGTTCATATGAAAGATGAGCAACCAAGCCGGCATGTTCAGGAGCAACAGTTGGCGAATACAGTAGGCTCTGTGGAAGTGCCCACCCATTGTACATACATCCCATTTCCTGGTGCAGGGTTGTAAATATCCCCCAATCCCGTCGACATGCCCGCGCAGCAGCGACGTTCACAAGTACCTAGCATGATTTTACTGACGTGTAAATGCGGTTCCTTCTCATCCGCTGGTCTTAAAAAATCTGTCCCAATCCCGTGGCACTATGCAGCTGCTGTTCTAGCGTGTAAGCTGCCGATGTCACTGATGACCCGTGAGAGCTGGAGTAGGATTTCACAGCGCTGCCATCAGACGAGCCGGGGAGGATGGATGGTGGCTTTGCCTTGCCCCTTGGGGATCTTCATGGGGTATGATACGAATGGTACGGCGATGGCGTCCTTGTCGAAGAAATCAGGGCCGACGTCGACGTCGTCGGCTGTCATTTGTGGCCGGGGCGCACATGCCGAAAATGGGCACCAGCTCGGCAGGGGGCCTACCGGCAAGCTGGTTTGGAAATGGAGTCCCCTCTCACCCTGCACTCGGGGGCAGAGGCGTATGGATGTCATCCTGTGTTGACGTTTCCGGTAACTTTTGGTCTCGCCGCTGTTTCCCTGTCTCTCTTGCCTACTTGCTGGTGTTCCATGTCTACTGTCTGGCTAGCTCTACTGCTAGTTCAGTTTTGGTAAAACTGGCATGGTACCTCGGTGAAATTCCGACCTATGCGTCGGTCCGGATCGATCTGTTCATCGGTGCTCCACCAAATTTCGCAGCAGATGCTCTGTTTGTGCACGTGCAACAGAGATGTGCCTTGAGAAATTTTTTTTTGGCATGGAGGCACATATTTTTCCTTAACACCTATGTAAATAAAAACAACCGATGGTATTTAAGATATCTCCTTCGTTCTAAGACAAGAAAATTCCACAATAATTCTAAAAAAGAAAAAAATCCTAGAAGTTCTCACATTAATCAAAAGGAAATAGAATGATTTCCATCACTTATTTTGGTGGGACCAGATTATAGCGGTGTAGATTAATTATATATAGATATTTATATAACAAATACAACTGTATTTCAATTATAGAGAGCAGATTTAAGTGAAGGATCTCCACCATTTATTTTGGTGAGACTAAATTATAATGGTGTAGACTAATCATATATAGATATTAGAGTTATATGATAAATATAATTATACCTCAATTATAGAAAGTAGAGTTATATATCAAAGATAATTGTATCATAATATTTAGCCACGTAGTTACACGAGTAAATGTGCTAGTTCTTTATAAATTTTGGGCAAACAGCTACCCATATATCCGATGTGTTGAGTTTTCACATTACCTGCCTGTCATGTCCATAAGCCTTTTGTCATTATATATATATTTTTAAAAAATGTCCATGTTTCTAAAAGAGTAACTTTTATCGTACTTCCCCTTTTGTTTCTTTTCTGTTTTTCCTTGCTCCTCTCAAAAATAGTCCGCCACCTCCTCATCTGTTCTCTTCCACCGTAGCTCGTCAAAAGCGCCTTGCTATACATGGTACGACCTACGGATTTGAAAGATTCAGCTGTTCCATGTCCGTACAGAAAAAAAGAAATATGCAGTGACTCTAGAATAAAAAAAGAAAATACAAGGGCCACCTTAGATTCTTAGAATGGTAGAAATCAAGCAGCAGGGTGAGATGTGTCATGGAATGCGATGTGTTTGGCATCATTCCTTTCTGGATTTTTGAACAAGATCTAAAGACCTTGTGCCCTAGTACCACCAGAATCTCTTCCACATCGAGGCAAGTACATGCAGGTTATAGCTAAGGTTTTAGCTGCAGATTTCTGTCAATAAAGTTTAAAAGTACCTATTTACAGTGTGTGAATTTTTGACATTTTTGGCATGTTTTGAATCTGTATTTATGAAAATAATCATAGTCACGCATAAATGGCATTTCTGCCGCCCGGTCATCAGGCGGTAGCGGTGTGGAGCTGACACGTGGGCAGCAGAGCCCCCGTGGCTGTGCAGCAGGGGCCTATCGCCCGGCCATTGTGCGGCCGTGCGCCTGCCGCTCTGCCACCAGATGGCAGGTAATTAAGCCGGTTAATTAGCTAGCTTAGTTACATGCCTTAATTAGTCGATGGTTGAAATGGTTGAATAGCCGCGTCGAATATGGTCGATTGTTAAAGTCGTGGTCGGACTGCTGGATTGGTCGAATGGTCAAGGTGGTTGGATAACTGGAGTGGTCGAATGGCTGAGGTGGTCGAATAGCCATGGTCGGACGGCTAGAGTGCTAGAATGGCCGAGGCAGTCGAATGGCCGTGGTCCAACGGCTGAAGTGGTCGAATGGCCAAGGTGGTCGAATCTGTAGAGTCGGAGATAAAGTAGCCGGTCAATAGGCTTTATGTGGTCGAAAGCTACAGAGTGCAAAGAGTAGTCGGGACTTAAGAGTGATAGGGAACGGTCGGAGTGGCTGTGTGTAAGATCGAGGAGGCCGACTTGAGGGGGGTTGAATAGGCGGTCTAAAAATTCTTTTCCAATTATTATCAAATTATATTTGTCTAAACTAAGTATATAATACGGAAGCTTAACTTAAATTGGTTTAGCACAAACAACGCCTAAAACAATTATGATCACCTAAGTGCACCGACAAATTAAGACTATGGTAAAGCTTGCAATCTTAGGAAGACAAACAATCAATTTAATTCTATGAATGTAAATTGAGCATAAGAAAACAAACCACAAAAGATACGAATGCTATTTACCGGGGTGATCGGAGACTTGCCAGTTTCTCTAGTCCACGTTGAGGTAAGCCCAAACGAATTAGATCGGCTCTATGAATTAAGCCAATCACCTCAAATCTACTAATGATAGTTCTTTCCCGCTCCGGGTAGGTGAGTTCCAACCTTCACATTTCGCTGGGTCTCCTCACAACCTTCTTTGAGAAGATCACCACGCACGACGCCTCCAATGCCATCTAGGAGTCTGCAACCTCCAAGAGTAATAAGTTAAGCCCCTCGCTTGACTCTCACCACGTGCAACAAATGCACAAGCTCGAGTGGATACTCAATCCATCTATAGATGCAACACATGCAATCTAGAGCCTTTTTCCTTCTCAAAAGGTGCAATACATGCACAATTAAGATGAGGACCTCACACTAGCTCAAAGGAGTAAAGAGAGTGCCAACAATCCTACTCCAACCGGCCACAAGGGGGTATATATATCCACATCAAAAAACTAACCGTTGGAAGCAAAACACCAAAGAAAATAGGATTTTCAAAAGTACCACAGGCTTACGATCAGTACTTCCGCTCTCCTCAGCAACGGTCAGAAAACTAGTTATTACAGACAATTTCGGTAGTTCCGATGGCTAAAGTCCGGTACTACCGATCATCGGAAGTACCACGCCACACAAGCGGAGCTACAAATTTCTTTGGAGACGAGAAGACTCCACGAAGGTGTCTCTCTAAAAAATGTACCACTATATAAGCTAGCCATTCTGCAAATCGGAAGTACCGCTCACATAGAGCTGGTAGTACCGCTCGCTGGTCGTACTTCACACAGAGCCGGAACTTCTGATCGTCGACTACCCTGGTCCTTGACTATGTCGGATGATTCGACCACTCAGGTCTCTAATCACGTTGTTCGGTTCGACCACATAGATCTCCGACCATGCTGGTCTCCGACCACGTTGGTTTCGACCACATCAATCTTCAATGATATAGATCTTGATCACATCGGCTCTGACCAAGCTGATTCAACCACACTGGTTTCGATCACACTGGTTTTGATCACACAAATGTCAACCACGTCGGTTCGACCACGTTGGTTTTGATCACACAGATCTCGACTAGTCGGTTCTGACTACGCTGGTTCGACCATGTTGGCTCTCGACCACATTGATCTTCGGCCATGTTAGTTTGACCACTCTGGTCCTCAACCATACAAGTATTCGACCACCTTGGTTCGACCACATTGGTCTTCGACCACGTTGGCTCGACCACTCTGGTCTTCGACCACACAGATTTTTGACCACCTTGGTACGACCACTCTGGTCTCGACCATGTTGATTCTTGACCACACAGGTTCTTCCGACCACCAACGCACATGGTATTTCCGTGATTACAATGCCAGTAGTTCCGTCCAGCGGTAGTACTGCAGAATACATCGCGGTAGTTCTGATTGTCCAGAAAATTGCAGATATTTCAACAGATTTTGCAAAACACATGTGCAAACTTTAGTATTATGCATACAAGGATCAAGTATAATGCTCAACAAGTTACAAAATACATTTGCACACTTTTGGAATCATGACACAAGGATTAAATATGAGCTTCAACTATTTGTAAAACACATTTACAAATATAAGCCTCATACTACAAGGAATAGGAAACATGGACTTCAAACACTTGAAAAATACGCTCGCAATGTATAGTCACATGTTACAAGGATTCAACACATGAGGTTCAACTATTTACAAAACACATTTGTAAATGTAAGCATTATGCTAAGGAGAACTGGAGCAAGTGTGGTTGAGCTATCAAACCATGATGAGACCCAAGCTACTAGACATGACCCCTCTTAATAGTACGGCTACCTATACTAGCAATCCGGTCTTCCACCCAAACACCAAGACCGCTCAAAGATTAGAAACACATCTTTAGCCCAGCTAGCTACACCTTTGCCTTGAGTCATAGTGTTGACATACATTAACTCATGATACATCTTTCACTTTAATTCCATCAACACATGATGGATCTTTACTTGACTTGATGATCAACATATGATCATCTCCTCTTGGACATGCATCAATTCTTGATGTTTCCTTTACTTGACTTGATGATCTTCAACACATGAAGTCATCCCAAGTCACCCTCATTCATAAAAAATATTAGTCCACAAATTAATTATCATCAATTAGCAAAACTTAACCATTAACTCATAATGAAGAGACTAGATTATATAATCTTTCCTTTTTTGACAATCTATGATAATCTCAACAAATAATGAGATAGAAATTAAATTTCTAGTATATAATATGTACACAACACTTGTATGCTCTAGGATAAGCTTTTTAAGCAAAACTTATTTATCCGGTTATTATTAATCATCCAACTATTAATACATAATAGAGGAACTAGATGATAACCTAATCATCAATATATATGAACTACACAAGCTATATATACGCATGGGATATGTTTCAAAGTAAAGATCCTTAACATGTGGAAAGATGAGCGTGGATCAATACTAATGAAACATCAAAACAAAGAGTGAACTCCCCTAAATGTGTGCATACTAGAGTATATAATAAAGACATATGCACATATTCATGTTTGACTATTTGTGACGTTTAATCTATATTTTCGATCCGAGTAATGAACTAAGATATAAGAATGTGATGTCGAATGCGTACTTTTTATGATTCTCACATTTTCATCCAAATGAGACTAAGCAATATCATAATCAATAAACAAATTAGTCTCACAATTAGATTTATCATTATCACCAAAATCAACTTAATGGAGCTTGAACTTACAATCTCTCTCTTTTGGTGATGAATGACAAATCTATTAATAATAATAGCATTTGAATGAAAATGAATATATGATAGAAAATTAAACTGAGAAGAAAGTGTAAGCATAAAAAACTTCCCTTTTTAACAATTATAACAAACTGCTATTCTCCCCCTTATCCCTTTTGACATTTTATTATTGTCCCCCTTTTTGGTATTATACTATTCTCCCTCTATTTTTGGCATTTTACACTATATAACAATGCTATTATTCATAAATCTCTCCCTTTTGGCATTTATCATCAAAAATCAAGGCAAAAGATGAAGCTGAGATGGAGCTTGATACCAAATAATTTAACTTAATTTGGTCATAAGAAGATATGAAAATAGATATATATGACCAAGAGGGAATTTGAGGTAAGGAAAGAAAAACATATTTGAAACACATTCAAATAATCTTACTCTTGAGGGCCCCTTAAAGGCTTTTGAATTTCTCCCCCCTTTGGCATTTGAAGCACATTCTAGTTTGAAGTTGCAGATTTTCAGACTTTGATATTTCAATTAAGCTTTAAAAGCTAGCTGAAAAACTGACTTAGAAATGACCAATAAATCTCAGAATATTTATTAGTGTAGATCAACAAGAGGGAATCAAAAGTCATTGTGATGCCTTCCTCAAATTTTAAGCACAAATAAAGATACAAAAAGCACAACTCTGCTCAGAACCATGCAAAATCAATTTGAAATGCTTGCAAATTTGGCAAAAGTAAACTTTGGACTCTTCAGAAACCTTTACAATAGGAATTTGCAAAAACGAAGTCTCTATTCAAAAGATGTGCCATAATGCACTTTGAAAGCATAAGAAAACATGATTTTGCAACTAGAGCTCAAAATCCAATTCAATTTAATTTTCATAGAGTTTTTCACATTCATGGCTTTGAATGAGTTAGAAATACTATTTTAACCCAAGATACACAAAGAAGTCCGGCTCAAATAGCAAAAACTCATTGTATGCAAGAATATGTCATTTTGGGTTAATACTTGTTTTTGAATGAGATTCAAATGAATATAACTTTTCAATAGTTGGCTTTTTATAAAAACTTTGAACTAAAGAAATGTTTGAAATGACCAACCCTTTGAGTTTTGTGTTGAACACTTTTATAAATTCTCAATGGATTTTGATTTAGGGAAATATGTTATTTAATCCAAAATCAAGATCATATTAAATTATTTTGGGGCCAAATTCTCCTTTTGGTTTCCAACATAGAATGTTTTTTAACTCTAAAAGGCTTTGAAAACATTTGAAATACATATTTGAGTACTTTTATCTAGTTTTTCACAAATTTTAGCCCTTTAAACATGATATTTGATTTTTGACCAAATGGGCTCTTTTGAAAAGCTAATATTACAGATCATTGGGTTTTCACTCCATTAATACCAATTGAAGCAAGTGAGAATGAAACACATTCATTCACAAGATTCATAAAATCTTCTTGGGCAAATGGATAAAATAGTTTTCCAATAATAATAGTTTACTCTTGTTGCTTTAGTAAGCCTAAAATACTATATAGGATTTTCACAAAGAAAAACTTTCGTTTACACAAAGGTTACTCTTGGCATTTATCTTGTCCTTTAACACACAAAGGATTCTCCTCTTTTATTGATTTCCTTCTCTTTTCACATATCTTTCTTTTTGTTTAACCTTTCTCTCCTTTTGTCATCTAGCACCAAGAATCAACGATACTAATTGTAAATCTTTTGTCCATATATAGGTACTACTTTTAAGCCTTTTGTCAATACTAGGTGCTTTTTAAACTTTTGTGGTTCTTTTGTCTTTTCCATGAAAGGCAAACACCACTTTGATATTTATACCACTTATGATGACATTAGATACCCCTTGTGAAGAATACCACTTGTAAACACAAATGATACTAAGTATAATTAATTCCAATTGTAGAGACTTGATACCACTTGAAGACATACATGACACCAAGTGTGGTTAATTCTATCTGTAAGACTTGATACCAGTTGTAATCAACTTGTATCCCACAAGGTCAAATTAGGCATTTTATCTTCAATGCTTTCCAGTTGACATTATTTGAAGGAGATACCACTAGTACGAAGATACAAATTGAAATACTACAAGTGAGAAGATGATGATACCATTTAGGAGAGATATCAATTAGGAGAGATACCACTTTGATAGGAAAAGGGTGATATTTTTTGAAAGGATAAGAGTGAAATTCATGCCGAGGTCAAGATGATCAAATAGGCTACCACTTTAGAGAGAATGCCAATTTAAGATAAAAATATCAAACAAAGAGCAAAATGACATATGGAGTCAAGAAATACTTAAGGGTGGCTAGTAAGATAAAAATGATCAACTTAACTTTAAAGAGCAAAGGTAATGGCTGAGGGAATTGGATATCAACAAATTTTGGAACAAATAAGCCAATCATAGAAACATCAAAAGTACCACAGTTTGACTGCTGGTAGTTCTAGAAAGCGGAAGTATCGCATAATGATTGCCGGTAGTTCTGATTTTTCTAGAAGGATTTTCCTAGAAGCATGTCAAGAGTTGGAGTTCAGATGAGAGGTTTGATATCATGTTGTAATTTATTTGAAAGCTTTTCACAAAGAAACATAAATTACTTATGGAGTATTTCCAACTATATGCCAAGATTTAAATTCTTTTGAATATAGATTTTAACAAATTAACTTTTTATTTTTCAAAATAAGCTCATTTTTGATAAAATCTTCAAGATTACGAGAATGAGTATTTGAGGGTATATTAAGCATTTCAATTTCATGCATGAGTTGTGAATGCCCTTGTGAGCTAATATAAGTCAATAATTTTAGCTCAAAAGATAAAACTCACTTAAATGCTAGATTGTCTTAGGTCAACTCAAGGTTTTGGATGAGTTTCAAAACCAAATAATTTTTTATTAGTTGGCTTTTTGGAGAACTTTTGAACACCAATAATGTTTGAAATAGCCAACTCTAGGTTTTTGGCACTGAACACTTTTTTAAATTCTTTTTTAAATTGATTTTGGTCAATTTTTGAGTTCAGAGTCAAAACAAGATACTAGATTGCTAGTTTTGAGTTGGAAACTCAATTTTACTTAAAATAAGGTTTTTTAAAGCCAAAACCTTTGAAATGCATTTGTATATATTTTCAACTTTTTTTAATTTTGGCTAAATGACTCATTTTTTAAAATTAATACTAGCAGTTAATTAATTTGGGCACACTTAAAAATGTGATACACATGAATAGGATTTAGCACTCTCCCTTAATGTGCCACTTATATCTTGCTTAAGATTTACAATAATGAACTTTTAGAACAAAAGTAAGAGTGTCCCTTTGAAATGGTTTTCATGCAATGCAACCTACACAAGGTTATGGGCAAAATAATTAAATGTAAGTACTCGTTACAGAGATGGCATTGGTTCTTGATATGGTAAATTCATCCTCAAACTTGGCTCCGATTATGCTCATGGTGAGATTTACCTCTTCATGAAGCCAAGCCTCTAATGCCTTTCCAAGTACTTATTAGGCATTTAAACGCATTGTGATACCCAAAACTTGGTTGGGTCCATGAATGTTAGTCACAATAGATTTGGACACCCAAATGGCCATAACAATAAATTTTAGTGAACTAACATCCGTAGTGAACACATTGCCATATTTATCATTCCTAAGAAAAATAGTGTTCATTATAAAGAGATAGCTTAAGAATGATATATTGGGATAATCCTTACTAAAATATCATTTTTCTAGCAATTGTAGCAAGTTTGGCAATTACTATTCCTTCTTATCTTGCTTATTGCCGATTTGCCTCTTTATTGATGATTTCATCTTGTCATCTACCTTATTATGGCACTTAGAGGCAAAGTGATCATTCTCATTGCAACCATGGCACTTGACATATTTCTTCATGTGTCTTGCATTATGCCTTGTCTTGCTATTCTCCTTTTTGTTGGAGATGAAGCTAATACCTCTCTTATCATTTGATTTTCTTTAATTACTTAAAAGTTTATCAAGAGAGGCCTTCCCCTCATAACACTTCTCCAAGTCATTTTCTAATTTTGTGACTTGGGCCTTGAGCTTATTGTTTTCCTCTACAATATTAGTATTGCAATGCATAGAGAAAGTAGAAGCTTCTATTTTTGAGCAACAAGGTATATCTAGCAAATCATCACAAGAGGTGAATATGCTAACTTTAGATGTTATGCAAGAACTAAGAGCTACACATGACATTTCATCTAAGAGATCACATGTAATGCCTATATCCCCATTAGGCTTAGAGTATTGCTTGAGAAGGAGAATTTTATGTTCTTCTTTTAGCTTATTATAATTATTTTGAAAAGAGACATGCTCATTCTTCAAAATCTTATACTTAGCCTTTTCCATTTCAAGGTATTCATTAAGCTCTTCTAACATATCCATCAACTCATTATAAGAAGGTGCATCATTATCATTATCATTATTTACCTTCTTATTATCTTTTGTCATGAAGCATTGAGTCAATGTGGATTCTTCATCATCGGAGCTAGAGGTTGAGCATTCTTCTCCCGACATCCACTCTTGTATGAACTCCTCATCAGTTTAGGTAGACATTTCATATTTGTCTTAAATTATGGTCCACATCTCATGAGCGCTCTTAAGATTGCATGTAGAGCTGAACACCTCTACACCTCTTCACTCAAAGCACTAAACAAGGCGTTATTTGCTTGAGCATTGAGATGTGAGTATTTCTTTTCCTCAATTGTTGGAGCAAGAGCATCCAGTGAAGGAGAAAATCTCACATCTACAATCCACCATATTTTCGGGCTCATGGTTTTAAAATAAAATACTATGCCGATTTCCCAATTATCATAATCGGTGCCATCAAATAGAGGTGTGTAATCAAGGTGCACTACATTACTAGTCGCCATCCTTTAAACTCTCTAGGCGGTGAAGTCTACTAAATGAGAGACCAATCTCTGATACCACTTGTAAGATCGAGAAGACCGGCTAGAGGAGGGTGAATAGGCAGTCTAAAAATTCTCTTCCACTTATTATCAAATTCTATTTGTCTAAACCAAGTACATAATGCGGAAACTTAACTTAAATTGGTTTAGTATGAACAACGCCTAAAACAATTATGATCACCTAAGTGCACCAATAAATTAAGACTATGATAGTGTTTGCAATCCTAGGAAGACAAGCAATCAATTTAATTCTATGAATGTAAATTGCTTGAATTCAAATTGAGCACAAGAAAACAAATAACAAAAGACACGATTGCTTTTTACCGTGGTGATCAGAGACTTGCCGGTCTCTCCTAGTTCACGTTGAGATAAGCTCAAACGAATTAAGCCAATCACCTCAAATCCACTAATGGTAGATCTTTCACGCTCTGGGTAGATGAGTTCCAACCTTCACACTTCACTAGGTTTTCTCACAACCTTCTTTGAGAAGATCACCGTAAATGACGCTTCCAACGCCGTTTAGGAGTCGGCAACCTCTAAGAGTAATAAGTCAATCCCCTCGCTTGACTCTCACCATATGCAACGAATGCACAAGCTCGAGTGGATACTAAATCCACCTCTAGATGCAACACATGCAATCTAAACCCTTTCTCTTTGCTCAAAAGGTGCAACACATCCGCAATTAAGAGGAGGACCTCACACTAGCTCAAAGGAGTAAATAGAGTGCCAAAAATCTTACTCCAACCAACCATAAGGGGGTATATATACCCATATCACAAAAACTAACCATTGGAAGCAAAACACCTGAGAAAATATGATTTTCAGGAGTTTCATAGGCTCACGATAGGTACTTCTACTTCCTTCATCAATGGTCAGAAAATTAGCCATTACAAACAATTCTAGTAGTTCTGACGGCTAAAGTCCAGTACTACCGATCATTGGAAGTACCGTGCCACACAAGCGAAACTACCAATTTTTTTCGGGGACGAGAAGACTCCACGAAGATGTCTCTCTAGAAAAAAATATACTAGTACACAAGCCAGTTGTTTTGCAAATCGGAATTACCGCTCACACAGAGCCAGTAGTACCGCTCACTGGTCGTACTTCACACTGAGCTGGAACTTCCAATCATCGACTACCGTGGTCCTTGACCACATCGAATGATTCGACCACTCAGGTCTCTGACTATGCTGGTCTCCGACCATGTTGTTTCGACCACAAAGGTTTCCACCACATCGACCATGTCGATTTTTGACCACGTCAATCTTTGATGACACATATCTCGATCATATCGGCTCTGACCACGTTGATTCGACCACGCTGGTTTCGATGACGCTGGTTTCAATCATACAAATCTCGATCACGTCGGTTTGACAATACTGGTTTTGATCACACAGATCTCGACCAATCGGTTCTGACTATGCTAGTTTGACCACGTTGGCTCTCGACCACATTGATCTCCGATCATGTTAGTTTGACGATGCCTCAACTCATGATACATCATTTTCTTCAATTCTATCAATACATAATAGATCTTCACTTGACTTGATGATCAAAATATGATAATCTCTTCTTAGACATGCATCAACTCAAGATGCATCATTCACTTGACTTGATGATCTTTAACACATAAAGTTATCCAAAGTCACCCTCATTTGTGGAATCTAATCTATTCATCTAACTCATGAAAAATGTTATTGCACAAATTAATTATTATCAATTACCAAAACTTCACCATTAACTCATAATGGAGGGGCTAGATTCTGCAATATTCCCTTTTTGGTAATTCATGATAATCTCAACAAATGATGAGATGGAAATTGGATTTCGAGTATACAATATGTACACAATACTTGTATACTTTAGGATAAGCTTTTTAACCAAAGCTTATTCATCGGGTTGTCATTAATCATCCAACCATTAACACATAATGAAGGAATTAGATGACAACCCATCATGAATATATATGAACCGCACAAGCTATATATACTCAAGAAATATATTTCAAAGTAAAGATCCTTAATATATGGAAATATGAATGCGGATCAATACTAATGGAACCTCAAAATATAGAGTGAACTCCCCTAAATATATGCATACTAGAGTATATAATAAAGACATATGCACATATTCATGTTTGACTATTTATGGAGTTCAATCTATATTTTGGATCCGAGGAATGCACTAAGATATAAGAATATGGTATCGAATGCATACCTCTTATGATTTTCACTTTTTTATCCAAATGAGAGTAAGCAATATCATAATCAATAAACAAGTTAGTCTCACAATTAGATTTATCATTATCACCAAACCAACTTAATAGAGGTTGAACTTACATTGTGGTCGTGAACGACCGTGATCGAATACAGCAATGGTTGGGATAACGTGGTCGGTGCTCGAAGGTTGGGAACACATGTCCTCATGCGTTAGCCGACTTAATTTCCTACCGTCTAGTGGCAGGGCGGCAGGCACTCCGGTGCCCACGTGTCAGCTACGCGCTATTGCCGTCTGGTGACCGGGCGGCAGAAGTGCCATTTTTGCCATTTCCGTGTGGCTCTGGCTATTTTTGCAAATACGGGTTCAAAACATGCCAAAAGTACTAAAACTCTATAGTGTGTGTCCCAACTAACTTATGTTGCTGCTGACATGGTGTACGACCCAGAAAGGAATAGAGGGGTAAATGGTACCTTCTCAAAGTTTCCTCAAGCACCAGAAATTTTTCACTCCAGTGCTAGAGAGAAAAGAAACCAACTGCTACAACTAAGCAACAACCCAAAACAGTGAAGATACACAAACCCTGCACCCACCAGTCTGAATGGCCTTAAACTGGCTATCAATATGATTGGGCTTAGGACCCTATTCCCAGAATAGAAATCAGCCCGAGTCCAAACTACTTTTTGTGCAAACTTCAAAATCCACAATTAAATGAGATCCTACTTTGCACACACCTTACAGTGGGTCTCAGGAACCCATTCCATCCAAGTATCACAAGAATCTTAGTCAAAGTCACAACCTTTCTTTAAAACATGCAAGGGTACATCAAAATCGGGCAAATCTTAAAAACTTGATAAGCAACTTGCTCGTTTGTTAAGAAAATCAAGATAGTTCTAGGTGTGTTCCCACATATCACAACAAGCAACATCACCTAACGAATTGAAGTCAAAACCCTTAGAACAAGAAACCTCAAGAAGGGCTCCAATCAATTGAGAATCAGGCAAACTTCAAAATCTTGCAAATCATAGTGCCTAGATGGATGTGATCTCATCTATATGAGTTATCGTCATCACTTACATATCTTTGGCACGCAACAAGATCAAAAGGGGGGCAGAAGAGACAAAAAACCACCAAGAACAAGAGCAAATAAACCAAGACAAGAGGACTTCATGGGAGATCAACAAAGTTGATTATATTGCTACTTATGGATAAAGGTTTTATAGACACTTCACGAGAAGAATAAGAGAGCACACCACAACACTTGCTCTTCTCTCTCAAACCCTAACCGTAACTCAAGGATGGTTAGAATAGTTTACCATAAGCCTTTATCCCCAACCCACTAAATAGATGAGGCAACCAGCTAACATATAACCCTAATTGATACTATTCACTATCACAATTGGAAAAGCCCATTAACCCCACATAACACAGGTTTTACAGCAGTCTTTAGCATTTGATCCACTTGATCTTCTCAGCATTTTCTTGACCTAAATCGCTTTCCTAAACGCCACTCAAATGTCATGGTTTTACTCCAATGAAGTTTCAGTATTTTTAAACTACTAAAATACCCTCGTTTAGACCCGGTCTTCTCATTCCTTTGCAAGAAATCGTCATACTTGTCACGTATAGGTGCACCAATGGCTTGTCACGCATTGGCAGGTCTCTCACTCCGGTTCCACCAGATCACACCTCATATGGACTAACTAAGCTACTTAGTGTAACCCATCGCTCGAACCTTCCTTCAACATTTGTTGCTTTCATTTTGCCATGCTTGAGCTCAACCATCTTAACAATATCTTTGATCGTTCTGGACCTCAGCTCCTCTATGAGCGTAGTTCCGATCCTAGCCGTTGACCATAGTTGACTTCAAGCTTCTCCGCAATCCAAAAACAAAGAAATCATTTTTGGACACAAATTCTTCACAACTTGACACATGTTAATTAAAACAAGTTTCATGCAACATGAATGCACTGATTTAGGACCAAAATACCATGTCCTCAACCAAATTCCCAAATTGCAGGGCAGCTAGCCGAAAATCAGAAAACACCCACTCAGACTGCTGAGTACGGCCGGTCAGACTGTTGTGTACGGCCGGTTTGGCCAGTTACATTGGCTGCATTGGTTTGACCGCTCAGCAAAGCTGATCAAACTGTCAGGGACTGAAACTAGACTAAAAATTCTAAATCTTTGATAAATTTAAGTTTTAACTTTATATATATTGATAACGGTTCACTACTAATATTCGACCGTCTCACGGTCCCTCACATGGTTTTGCAGTACTTTGAGCATATTTTACAACATCTCACATGCATGTCATGGTGTTTTCAACCCGGGGAAAGTACATCTCAAGTAACAAACTGCCATCACTCCCAATCATCGCTGAAAGGGAAGGGCGTGAGCTGTGATGATCTGCAGTGAGCTGCAGCAACTTTTCAGTGAGGCCTCAGATCTTGCTGCTCGCAGGGCTCACATAACTTCCAATCATCACTGAGCAGCGCCAGGATATGAGCTGGGACAGATCTAGTTCAATTCCTACTTGTTGTAGTTATAATGTACGGGCTTCAAGATTTGTGCAGCAAGCACTAATTGCCCTTTTTTTTAGGTATATTCTTCCCCTATGGTATTGTTTTTGGCGAACAAGCAAAAGATTTGCACGTCGACCCATTATACAGAAATACCTTATATTCAAGACCGGCTAGACAATCTTTTTCGAATTCCCCTTTGTACATTCCTTTTCTTTTATGTTGTAAAGTTTTGAAACACCTCATTACTATGTAATATATATACAGTCGGATTTTCTTGGTCGTATTGTTTCTCCTGAAAAAAAATGTGTATCGCAGTTAGTTGCAAGTTTAATCAAGCCACACCACGTGATATCTCGTAATATACAAGTGGAAAGCTGATCCCTTTATAGTGGGGAACCGAAACTAAGTGGTGGGTATGCGTGCATCTTGAGGGAGTACAGTGATAATTAATTGCTGAAAACATGTGGAATCCAACCAAACATGTTGGTGCCTATGAGGGGGCAGCAATGTGTTGTGTCTCGGAACTCCTGTGTAGATGCAGGACACTCGCTAGTAGGCTCTGCATGTAACATTTCTTCTGCACCGTGCAATGGGTCTTCTCTTGGGTGGGCACTGAAATCATGACAAATCTAGCCCTCCCTACTACTTTTTTTTGCAGTTCTAGTCTCCAAAGAAATTTTTTTACAAATCTATTTCTCTACCGAGCGTGGAATTACGCAAAGTTGACACGTGCTAATTTCCGCACCAGAGGACATGGAAAATAGCATTTCCGTGCTACTTCCCTTGGCGCGGAAATTGGCACGTGTCAACTTGGGTAATTTCGCGTTCGGTAGGGAGTTAGATTTACAAAAAAAATCCTTTAGAGACTAGAACTGCAAAAAAAAAAAAATAGCATGGCACTAAAATAAAAGATTTCGTGGGCACTAGCCACATGTGGCGCTATCTCACGTTGCAGATCAGCCATATGCGTGACCATACAGTACTGGGGCATGTTTGTTCCTTTCTTTTCGTTTTTCAGTTGATTTTTTACCTCGACTTCTATTAACCAATACTATTCACTAGATCTACCAATCGTATCAATCGTAGTAAAAAAATCATCACCTACAGCCCAAAAGAATAGTTAGTTGCCGCACCTTGCCACCAAAAAGTATGTGCACCACACTCAGATTTGTGTAGATTTGTGTTTTTCTTCGTAGCTAGGAAGAAATATAGCAAACAAATATGGGCAGGTTTTTTTAAGGATGAAAAGATTGGGTAATCGTGTGGGGTTTTCTTTTGGTAAAAAAGGCACTATACAGTAGTTCAACTTCGAAACCAGAACAAGCCGCCATGCCCTTCCAAATTGTGATCTAGATTTGGGGTTCCTAGAGTTGAGGCTTGCAAGATTTTAGAATAACTCAAATTGTGGTTGCAGCTTGGTTGGGGTCTGAATTCTGATGTACTTATGCCCAAATTCCATCCACAACTGAAACGATTAAGTGGTGACAACAATTCAGATATCTCTTCTGAAAAGTTTGCTCCACTCATTGGTCATGTGGTTGGGGCTAAAAATGTCTACACACTGAAAGGAGCATAAATGGAAATGTTCCTTTTGGACAGCAAGTAGTGGTGATAATAATTAATCATCTGCTTGGAAAGGCATTTCCACTAGTTACCCTTCTGTGTTTTTAGACTCTTCCATTAGTTTAGCATTGGTAGAGGTAAGGAAAGTTAGTTACAAAAGTTTTAATTAATTCTAAACCTTAGCCTGCTCAGTGACATGCATGGTAAGCGCCTTATGATTGAACTGTTCACATAAATAGCACTATAACCATTTTTAATTTGGCTCTTGGACGTCCGTTTTTACAAATCTATCATTCTCTTCGAGCTCTGCAGCCGCAGACAGTTGCTCGATAGCAGGCTACTGCCGAGCTCATGTAAATCGGCATGTAATTAGGGCACTAGATTTGTACTAGTTAAATATGATTAGCACTAATTAAATGTGATTAGTACTAATTAAGCATAGCACTAATTGGTGCCCAGCATCCTACCGAGCTAGGATAGCTCTGCAAGTTCAAGAAAGGAGCTATATTTATAAAAAATAGATATTGAGAGATTAATTTGATAAAAAATAGCTATATTACTATTTATGTGAACAATTAGATGTGGCATGGCCACGATAGGGGTGTGCGAGCTAAGCGATTGCGTAGGCCCAATCTTTGGTGGGGCCTACATCTCATTTTGCACTACGTGCTAGTATTAAGCTTTTAGGTGAAGACGTGTTGGAATATATGTTCTATTTTTACGACTTCTGTTTATATATTTAAAGATATAAGTTGCGGATGTTATAGAACTCTAATACGATAACACTTGTATCTTATTAGAGTATATTTGTTTAGTGATATAGTAAAGAATCACGTGTTGAAAAATATTATCACAAATAAAGTGAACTAAAAAATACCATCGCAAACAAGAAAAACTATGAAAAATACTGATGCCATCATGTTTTTTTGTCCAAAGCAACCGTTAGAGCCTTGGAGAGAGAAAATTTAATAAATACCATCATTACCCGTATGTTCTTCTTCCTTCCTCATTTTCCCTTTGTGTTGACAATGGGCCCTACTTGTAAGGGAAACTGTTCTTCTTCCATGTTGAGACAGAGAGCGAGAAAGAGAGAAGGGGATAGAAAAGAAAGGGGAGGGGTGTTGTAGCAGGAAGACAACGACGATAGATGGCTCAAAGCATGTTCCTGAGTGTGTTGAACTCAAGGGAGGCGATCAACGATGCAACGGTGGACTGGGACGGCTAGAACGGGATGACGACAAGCTATAAGGCATGAAGGGGCAGATATGGCTGCGGTGGATCTGGGCCAAATCAATGGGATTAGCGCAAGCATGGTGTGTTCTTAGATGAGAGGATTCCATTTTTGTGGACAGGAGGAGCGGAGAAGATGTCTAGGAGGCTAGCGGTAGCGGCCACGGTGGCGAGAAGAATGACAACGGTGGTGATGTACATTTGATGGGGTGGCTGGATGTGTTGGGGCTAGCATCAACGCGTCAAGAAGCACCTCGTGATGTGTTATGTTTGGCGAGAAGATGGCGGAGGCTACAGATCATCGGAGGCAGAAACAAGGGTTGTGGTGCAACTCGACTCCAATCTCGATCTTGCAGTCCAGTGAGCTAACTCAAAATACGTTCGCATCACTACCCGTTACATCTCATACTCCTACATATCCTAGAATTAATTTTAGTGTCATCCTCTAAATTGCTTGGAATAGAATTTCTTCTCCATCTCGGGTCATTTTTGCCATCTTCGTTCATCGCCTAAGGCGAGTCTTCGACCAATTCCATAACACATGAGCTACTTCCCCTCTATCTCTTCATTTTGACATGCTCAGTTTGAGCTGTCAGTGACCATGGCACCGCTGCCATGCTTGCCTGCCAAAACTTTCTACTGCCTATCCTAGCTAGTGCAACTTTGGCTTCCCTCACCCCAAATCTTCACCATCACTAGACTTGCCTCATGGTGCATAATCCATTTTGCACATTACTGAAGCCTCGAGCTGTCTCCCATCGTTCCTCAGTCAGCACAAGGAGGAAGATGACCTTGAGATAGTGAGACAGGTGGGACCAACTCTAATAAAAAGAAAAAAGAAAAGAGCAAGAACCAATGAAGGCATAACGATCATTTCTCACTCTTGAGACACAAAACATGACTTTGATGGTATTTTGTAGACTTTTAAGCCTTGCAGTGGTATTTTTCAATGGACATGCTTTGCAACGGTATTTTTCAAGTCACAAACCTTTGCAATGGCACAGAACATATTTGGTCATCTTATTATTATGCATCATTATAACCTGGACCATCAAATAAGTATAGATCACTTTCTTTTTATTCATGTTTCTCTCAACCCAATATGTAACTTCAATTAACATATTTTATAAGAGTTTTTGGACTATTCTTGTTAGAAAATATGCCCATATGAGTCTAAGGCCTATTTCCGATAATTTCAAAGCACGTACGGTTTAGTACCATATTGCCTATCGAAGTGGAGGAAAAGCAATTTATAAGGTGAAGATCTTTCCACTTCTTGAATCATGTGATGCATGGAATGGGGATGATATAAGGACTTTGGCTACACACGTGCATGTGTATTCATGTATTTTCACATGAAAAATAGTGTGGCTTGTGAAGCGCGACTGCACCATGATGTGGTGAGCCACTTGGCAAACCAAGTCCACCTTTCCTTTTGAGAACCGTGCATTTCTCTCCTTTTTGAACTATCCAAGAGCTAATGTGGCACACCACTTGGAAGACCTAGTTCATATTTCCTTTTGAGAACCGTGCATTTCTATCTCCTTTTTGAATTGTGTAGGAGCTGATAAACACTACATAAATATCATTATGCGGTTTGATGAGGCAATTACTAGTATTTTAATTTTGTTTAATCATGGCATTTACTAGTGAGTGATTGTAGTGAGTCCTTCTAACTACCAAGTACTTCCATCTTCCGAGTACCGAATCCTTCGAGTGCTATTCCTCCACCAGCCAGTCATATCACTGGCCTAACACGAGTACTCGAAGTACTTAAAGATAGCAAGAATTCAAGCACTCAAACTGACTATGAAGTTTACGTATACTGATCGTGAAGCCTACGGCAACCGATCGCAAAGCCTTCGACTACCGATCGTGAGGTCTACTACAACCGATCAAAATGCTTAAGACAACGACAGTAGACAGCAAAGTCTACGAGTATCGAGTATTGACCAGTAAAGTCTACGACTATCTAGTATCGAGTATCAATCAGTAAAGTCTATGACTATCGAGTATCGAGCATCAAACAGTAAAGTCTGCGACTATCGAGTATCGACCAGGTACTACAGCTACGACTATGGAAAATACTGTAGCAACGACCATCGACCGGTTAATGTAGCTGATGACCTTACGACCTCCTATCGGTTTACTATAGCTAAGACCGGTTCACTGTTGCTTACGACCGGTTAAATGCTGCTTACAATCAGTTCACTGTTTGAGGTCGAAATCTATGATTACTTGCCGTGGTCGAAGTCGGACGTGGTCGTAACCAGATATGGTTGATGTCAGATGTGGTTGTAGTCAGCCATGATCGAAGTCTACCGTGGTCGAAGTCTGCTGTTCAGACCTGCCGATGGGACTGAACGGACCTGCCAATCAGACGATCCATCACAAGGCCAGTTGGACTATTGTCTGTGGTTGTTCTTCCGTAGTCATGGTACTTGTACTGCCATGGTCGTAGTCTGCTGATTCTAGTTCTGTAAAAGATCACCGATCGAAACTTCCCAACTCAAATTTCAATGCAATCCAATAGTCAATTATGTATCATAAAAAAATCCACGACCACCACATGGTCTAACAATCTCCACCTTGATGAATACATTGATAACACCTTAAAAACTCTTGATTGACAAATTTGTGAAAAGAAAAATTTAAAGCTGCAGACCAAAAACACTTGGCGGCTCAGACAAACTCCCCCTCAACAAGAGAGAGTAATTATTTCTCCCATGTTCCTCCAAACACTCCAATTTCTCCCCCTTTGGCAATGTAATCATCAAAAAATTCGGAGAGAGAATAATTCTAAGAAGGAGCAATGAGAGTAAAATCAAGAAGCTTTTTGATTATACAGGTCACTTTGCATTGATTTAATAATTTGAACAAACCATCTTTTTAGCAGAGCTACCTATATCATATAAAGCCATATACCATATAGCAATGTCAAAACAAGTTTTTCAACATGATTAAGCAATATATATTAATGACAGGCCTCTCAACAATGGCCAAACCAATTATAAAAAGCACAATGAGATATCACACCGAAAAGGCAAAGCCTAAAAGTGAAATAAACTTTAAATCTAGACGAACTAGCAGTTTGATATAATAACCTCTTGCTCCACAGATAATTTTTAAGCATATGGCATGCTTGAAGCATACTTCTTTTCATGATACCTTCTTTGTAGCAAACATCTTTTAAATGGTGGCATGCTAGAAGCATACTTCTTTTCATTTGAGCACGTATTGTGCCTTTTCTTTTGTTTAACCATGGCATGCTTGAAGCATACATCTTTTCCATCTTTTCTTTCTTGTCATTTTTTTAATAACATGCCTAATTGAGTGTATATAAAAAGATTGCAACAAGAACTTATTAGCTTTATAGCCAAGATTTAAAATAAGACTCACAATCATTATAATCCTTTTCAATGAATATCACAAGGTGCTATCTATGATCAATCTAGTCAAAGTGTTTTAGCCATGTCATGTTTTAATTCAAATGTAGCACATTGATTATAACCTGTCACGATTAAGGCTACAAAGTAAATGAGTAAATATGATAAAGACATCTCTACTACTTATTTGATTTCAATGACTTGGACTGATGTATTATTTGATTAGTATAATAAACAAAGCCTCTAAATATTTTAAGCAACAAGCTCTCCCTCAGAATAATCCCAAAAGATGCAACACACCCAAATTACTTCGCAAAAGACCAAAGCGATAAGAATTAAGTGGCTTTGAGAAAATAATGAGCAAACTAAAAATCTGACTCAACCAGGTGTAGGACAACATCATCTTTTCCACATGGTCTAATCAGAAGGTGAAATCTCTTGAGAGCCATCAAAGGAAATGAATAACCATCAAGTATTCGAATCGAGCAATGACATATAAGACTGGAACCCAATGAAGCGCATGTTATTCATCCCAAGTTAGCTGGTCTTACATCAAAGAAAATATCGGTCTCACAGTACTGGGTTAGTGAAATAAGACTTACGAATCCTGTACTATGATACATGATGAACAGGAGCAACAACAAACACTGATAAAGATTTAAGTGAAGCATTAACATGTGACAAATTTTGACCAAATGGACATTAAGAAACTCGTTCGACCATGGGATGGTTTGACCTCCTCAGCAGAGCTGGTCTAACCACCGATCAGTCGAATCGCATGGACATCACTTGTCAAAAATGATCCAATCGCTTAGGTAAAGCTAGTATGATCCCTAACTAGTCTAACCAAGTAGAAAACGCTAGTCGAAAATAATCAAACCTCCTGCATAAAGCTAGTCTGACTACTCTAATCGTCGACCAGTCTGACCAAGTAGAAAGCACTAGTCGAAACTGATTTGAGCACCTTTGTAATGCTGGTCGAAACATTGATCCGACTATGCTGTTTCGACCACAGGAGAAAGCTGGTCTGACTGGTCCTGCAGCAAAAACTCCTGAGCCTGCAGACAATTGATTAGAGAGAGCAAAGCGAGGACCTATAAACAATTAGTTAGAGGGAGCAATGCGACAGTTAAGAGCTTGCACAGTCTCCCACTGAGTGCATTGAACTGCATGATCATCTCTTAGCATATCTCTCTTTTCTTTCTTAGCTTTTCGAAAGCACAATTGAACTGCATGATCATCTCTACCACAATGAGTGCATTGATACTTGACATGATGAGATGTCGTATCTATTGACTTCACAACACCCACTTTGGTAGAGGAGTCCTTTGCTATACTAGTAGATTTAAACACAATTGCTTTTGGCTTAGAGTTTACTTCAATCTTTCCTAGTTCAAGAAGCTTAACAATCTTAGGAGGATTATTCTTTGCATGTTCAATGAAATTAAATCCTAGTCCAGATTTTCACACTTGTTTTTGATTGATCTAGAATCAAGTTTAAAATTTTCTTGCCAAAAGAAAATCTCTCCAAAGTGTTCTTAAGATACTCTTTTTTAGCCAAAGTAGGACATGTTGTGCATTTACCAAGTTCATTCACTAAATTCTTAGAAACACTAGACTAAGCCAATCTTTCTTTTTCAGTAAAATCGTTAAGTTGTCTAGTCAAGGCTTCTACTTCTGTGTTAAACTTAGGAATGTTAGAGTAGGAAAATGTCTCATGATAAAGCATTTGTTGAATTAATTCCTAAGATAAATTAAGTCTAGTTTCAAGCAATTCATATGTTTTACATGGAGAGGGTTCACTAGACTTAAGATTCTTAGCAAAGAAAGATTGAACTAGTGAACTAGCGATAAGAGCAACTTTCATCTTTCTCAAATTCTTCTTAGTAACAAGCAAATAATTAAGAATATAAGTGTGGATAGTTGTACCAAGAGCAAAGCAAGTATGCAGTTTCTCATGTTCAGTATTAAGAGAGTCAAATTTATCCATGTAACTTGTGTGAATAGATATAATATTATCAAGCTCAATTAACAAGTTAGTGCATGGAGAACATGAATCATCATCTGGAATCAAAGCTCTTAGCCTACCAACTTCTGAATTAAAATTTTAATAACAAGATTTTTTTCTTTCAATTTCTTTTTGGTCTTTTTCAATTCGATAGCAAGTTTAACTAGACTATATTCAAGCTGATCATATGACGGTCTTATCTCATCAGGATCATTATAGTCGTCGTCATTGCTGCTGTTTGTCATGAAGCACATGACCGTAAAGTTTTCGGTGTTCTTCTTGCCTTTGGCATTATCATTGTCATGATCGTCATCGTCACAACTCTCAAAATCCACATCACTCAAGTCAACCGCTCGATGGCTGAGACTACTTTTTCAGCAATTTCGCGATGGAAATTTTCATCCTTGGTGTTATTCTTGGATAGGTGACGATGATAATTCCTATCTTTCATGATCACTTTTCCTTTGAGCATGGGGCAATCCATCTTAATGTTGCCTGGCTCGCCACACTCAAAGCATCTTATCGAGCCTGAAGCGCCTTCTCGCTTCCTCATCTTCACGTTGTTGAGTGCCTTGTATGATCATGTGGAGATCAATACTAGGTCGTCTTCAAGAAGTTGCTCGAACTGTTCCTCTTAAAAAGAAGACAAAGCAGCTAAGGATACACAAGATAATGCACTCAACAAAACAGCTTGCACAAGGTTAGTCATAAGTGCTAAAGATGAAGATTTATCAGTCTTAGATGACAAAGCTTCCATCTCAAAGGTTTTCAATCGAGAATAAAAATCATCCATGGTTAAGGCTTCTAGATCGACAGTTTCATTAATAGTTGTAACAACCATCAATCATTCGAAACCTAGAGATCTCAAAATTTTAGTTGCATTATCTTCATTAGTAGGAATAAATCAAGACCACGCATACCACTCAATATTTTCTCAAAACAAGTAAAGAGATCATCAATAGATTCACTCGGTTTCATAGGAAAATCATAGTACTCTTTTTGATATAGACTTTCTTGATTTTAGCGGTTCCTTCATGATAATCGCAAAGAGTTTTCCATACTAAGTGAGCGAAACTAATATAAGCTATACGATCAAATTATTTGTGATTCCTTGAAATAACAGGTTACGAGCTTGAGCATTTAGATCAACATCAGTTTTATTTAGAGTTCTAACCATAGCAGGAACATCATACAATCCAGAAACCTTATTCCAAACATCACTACCCTAAGCCTCAATGTACGCTTGCATCCGGCACTTTCAAAAAGCAAAATCAATACCATCTAGCATGGGGGAACGATTCACATACCTCTCTGATGCCATCACAGCTGGCTCAGCTACCACTTGTAGGATCGTATGACGCAATCAGAGAGAGGGTGAATGATTGCCTCCATTTTTTATACCTGAAAACAAATATCAAACCAGAAGAAAAGCACCCTAAATTATCAGATATAGATTTCGATAGTAAGTCGTTCGACTGATGGATCTTGACTCTTTTGTAAGCACTCGATGAACATTCAACCGCTCGCTTGACCTCCTTTCCACATAGTCAAAATCTCTCTCTGCTTGAAAGCTTTAACTGCTCAAACAAGAACAAGCCGAAGACAACACCGTGCACGTTTCATGCAAAATCAAGATGTATTAGCACACCGTTGACGAGGCCATAGGAAACACAATGCTCGAAAATATGCCACTGACATCAACTAACTTTCCTTGAAATAGATCTGATCTATTATTTCTGGATCATGTTCTGTGGCTACAAAGCTCCCTGACAGCACCCCTAAAACTCTAGCACAAAAATCCTTTCAAAGCCACTGCTAAAACACTTAGCCTCTATCTGCTTTTATATGCTAGAGTCCTAAACCGTATTTACCTCAAACACGGACATCTCAAACTATGTCCTTAACAACCTAGACATGCAATCCTATCCCTTACAAAAATCAAGGGACTCGAAACCCTTCCAAATATGGGTTTTTCCAATATCTCTAATCCTTCCTGTTACAGACTCCCTCCATAACGTTTCTAATCTCAGCACATGGTGAAGCCTCTAGGATAGCACCTACTGTATTTTCATTACGCATCATTATCATGTGTCGAAGCCTCTGAGACTGCACCTCCATATCTCCATCATGCATCATCCTCACGTGTTGAAGCCTCCAGGATCGCACCTTCCGTATGTTCTCCATGCATCATCACATTTGATCTCCATGTGCTCTAGCATGAGCACGACCAACTCGTGTGACATCCTCGATCGCCTGGATCTCAGACTTCCCCATCCTAGTCCCGGTTCTCCTCGTCACCGACCATGATCATCTCCACGCCCATCTACACATGCAAAGACCAAAGAAACGTTTTTCCTGGCACAAGTTCTTCTCAACTTGACCGACATCAGCACACACACGTATAACTCATCCTCATCTATCCATAAACAAGAACCAAACTAACCACAAACACCAACCAGGTCATCCATGACCAAAATTTCCACGCTCTCCAGTAATCACCAACTTCAAGTCACTCATTACGACCGGTTACAACCTCTATGCAAGACCAGTTACTCAAACACAAGTACTTGGTAAATACCATCACTCAGAACACTCGTAAATAACAAGCATCGCTACCGACCATAGAACTAGCGAGTACCGATCGCTATGACTAAAATACCATATTGCTAAGTCTACAACTATTGATCTCCAACCATTCGCTGCACCATTGATCATCGAATACCACTCATATGACTATCCACTAGTATCGATCACATACCACAAGTCTCCAACAACCGATCGCTGACCATGATCGCAAAAACCACGATTATCGAGTACCAAGTCATTTCAACTACGAATGAGTCCTTCTGACTACCGAGTACCGAGTCCTTTCAACTGCTAAGTACCTCGACCATCTGACCACCGAGTACTTCCATATTCCGAGTACCAAATCCTTCGAGTAATGTTCCTCCGATCACCACCAGCTAGTCATACCGCTGGCCTGATACAAGTACTCGAAGTACTCGAAGATAGTAAGAATTGAAACACTCGAACCAACCATAAAGTCTACGAGTACTGATCGTGAAGCCTACGACAACCGATCGTAAAGCCTTCGACTACCGATCACAAGGTCTATGACAACCGATTGAAAAGCCTAAGACATGACAGTAGGCAGCAAATTCTACGAGTATTGACCAGTAAAGTCTACAACTATCGAGTATCAAGTATCGACCAGTAAAGTCTATGATTATCGACTATTGACCAGTAAAGTCTACGATTATTGAGTATTGACCAGGTATTGTAGCTATGACCACAGAAAAATATTATAGCTATGATCATTGACCGGTTACTGTAGCCGATGACCTTACGATCTCCGACCGGTTCACTGTCACTTATGACCGTTAAACGTTGCTTACAACCGGTTCACTATTCGAGGTCGAAATCTACGATTACTTGCCGTGGTTGAAGTTGGATATGGTTGAAACTAGACGTGGTCGAAGTCGAATGTGGTCGAAGTCTGCCGTTCGGACTTGCCGATCGAACCATCCATCACAAAGCTGATCGAACTACCGTCCGTGGTCGTTCTTCCATAGTCGTGGTGCTCGTACTACCATGGTCGTTAGTCTACTGATTCCAGTTCTGTAAATGAGCACTGACCGAAACTTTTCCAAATGCAAATTTTAATGCAACCCAAAAGTCAATTATTCCTCATCAAAAAAATGCACGACCACCACATGGTATAACAGTTGCTTTCTTTTTCTCAATCAACCCCACTATAAGTTACTCACATAATCGATCAATTTTGTTATAATATTATTCTTGTGTGTTTTCTGAAGTACAATAAGTTTCCTGTTGTTAGTTTCATTTATTGCATCATTAGTCTTTTGCTAAATCTGTCTCCTAGTAGAATTAAAATATTGCTCACATTTCAAATAATTCACAGGGCATTTAAATAGTCAAAACAGTTCATTTTGATCCCTCAAGCATTGTAAATTTGTATGCCTTATGAAGATGAGGTAAAAAATTTTATTGATAAAATTATGTATTAGTTTTAGTTCCTAAGTTTTTATCTTGAATAGGGATCCCATTATGCAAGGGACAACCCTGTGATGTGCTAGCAGAAGTACTCTATGGAAGTTGTTCTAGAATATTCTAAAGAGAATTAGGTTTACACAACTCAACACTAGGACACAATACAAAGATCAGAGTGTAACATTGATAACATGTGGTATAGATGTTTGATAATAGATATTCCCGAGTTGATTTCTAACATAGGTGGAATGGGTCTATCCATGTAGGCACACTACTATACCTGACTACATATTGATGCCCCTGGCAGTGGTCATGGTTATATGACTTGAATATGGAAGTCATAAACCTGAATGGGAAGAACTTGCTAGGAAACGAGGCCAACTTAGTATGTGCTTGAATATTTTGTTCCATTTGAAATTCCAACTAGGAAGTAAAAAAAAAGAACAAATGTAGAGTTCATAGCTAATGTACTAGGTTTGGAACAATAGCTTATCAAACTAATCCCTAGTTGACAACATGTCATGATTTCATCAATAAAAGCAAATACAACTGATGGCTAATGCTCTAGGTATTATTACACTCTGATACCTCTTCTTATGTGTAGCAGCCCCTAGATTGAATCAGAGTTTGTGAGATATGTGCATGGTATCAAGAATGAAGAAGATGAATCTCATAGAGAGAATGAAAATAATGATATTGAAGCAACCACGATAAGAGAGAAAAGATTTGATAAAGCCAATCATAAATTCTTTGAGCATGACCTCAAAAGAGTAGAAAGGATTATCGCTCACTCACAAGCCTCTTCAATCTTATAGGCCCCTCGAATCCTCACTCTACACAAGAATCTAATGCTAAAGAATATCCTAGTCTCTAATCCTCTCATGCAGCCTCTCATCCTAGTCTCTAATCCTCTCATGCAGCCCCTTGAATCTCATGCTACTTCTTCTTGGTTCCTCTCCATAGTCATCCCCCATAATTTATATAGCCCATCCTATACTTTTTCTAATTTAGAGTAGGAATTTTAATTCAAATAGAAGTCCTAATCATACTAAGGTTCATCTAGGACTCTTTATAGCACACTTTACCAAATCCTAAAAGACTAGATATGAGTCACCCTAAATCAACAATCTCCATATTGACTCTCATCCGTTGAAGTCACTGTGCTTCTCCAAAAACTCGCTTCAAGTCAGTTCCACCTTTTTTTGGTCTTTTTATTTTTTTTCCCACCTTTGGGAATGCTACTACCACAGGGATTCATGCACATCATCGTAATGTGCGTGTCAATGTCCGAGCTAGCCTGCCCAGACTCTCCACTTGAGAGCTCCTTTACTGTGTACTTTGATTAACCACACATTCTATTTCTACAGCCTTTCGTGCTATAGATTTGTACAGCTTCCAAGCTCCACTTGCTCGCCATACCACGTGGTTAGTCCCACCACGTCTTCCTTCTTCTAATAGCTCATACCTTTACCTCTACGTCTACTAGATTTTACAGCCATCTTTATAGTTCTGCACATAACTGCAGATAAGATCTGAGTATGTACCGTTGACGACACGGTTTCCTTCTCCTAACAAGGATTTTTTTCAGACCTCCCATTGGTTGCTCTACCTTTAAGATTACCCCTTAATTGGCATCTTCAATTCTCTAAATACTTTTCATGATCGCCTGTCCTTCGCAAGTAACTCGCATGACTTCATCTCGAAGTGATACCTCGCAATTTTTGAGTTTAAACGACCTCATAAATATTAGATTCTTTTTTAAGCCGGGAACATACCGAACTCCTATTAATATGCGATGTGTTCCATCATACATCTCCAATGTGACCGTTCCCACCTCAGTAATTACAAACTCCTTGCAATCTACTAAGTGAACAATTTCATAAGCCAGGCATAGACATACTTCATCAAACATCTCTCACATTAAACATATATAGGAGTAACAACTTGAATATAATATCCATCCATGAGAGGTACCTAATTAACTGACGACTAGTATATATGTGTGCCCTTGTTCTTGCCGTTCTTCTTCCTGTGACATTTACTTCTTCCTACAACACCTATTGTAGCCAATGCTTGATCACCCAAGGATGAAAATATTAATGGATTTTTCAAGGACTCTGCTTCTAATAGATATGCAACTGCCTCATTAAAATTGAAAGTGATTTTTTCGATGAATATATTCATCACCAATTGCTCCTATGATGGTGGTAGAGATAATGCTAGTATGATGACTGTGTTGTTCCCCCCAATTTTCTCATCCATATTAATCAGCTATATGATAAGTTTGTTGAAGACATTAAGTTGATCAATGAACCATGTACCTTCCTCTATGCTCAGCCTATAAAGTTGTTGCTGAAACAACCCGAAAATTTTCAAAATTTTGAAAATTCTCGAATTTCATTCGAATTTGGTTTTCCTTCCCAATTTAGCAAATTCCTTGAAAATGCGCTTTCCCTTTTGGTTCCCTTCCTTTCCCCTTGCACCGGCGCCTTCGTGCGCTGCCGCCTCCTCACCGCCTCCCTGTTCAGCCACCTCCACGCGCCGCACCATCCCCGCCCAGGATTTCGACCACCTCCGCCCGCGTGTTCACACTGAGCTGACGCTGGGTCCCACCCATTAGCCACCAGCTCTGCTTCCCTCCATGCTTAACGCACCGCTGGCTCACGCCCGTGCTCTATCCCCACCGTGGCACACCGCCTTTCTTCTTTGTCGCCTGCGCCATGTTGTACCGCAGCTATCACTTCTCTGCCAACTCCCTCAAGTGTGCCAGTGCCATCTCCCCTGCTCCTCTGCACGACGCCACCTCTCTCCGTCCTTGCGCAAGAGACACAACCGAACCACCTCACTATTCCCACCACCTCTCCTCACCTTTATAAACCAATTGTCGTCACATAGAACCTCATGTCACTCCTCACAACTCATCAGAACCACCTAATCGTCCACCGCCACTCTACATCGCCGCCATTTCTCTCCCCTGTGCCGGTAAGCCTTCCCACCCAATCTCGTGATTCAATTGATGCTTTTTCAATTCCTAGCAACCAGAGGACCTTTAGGCCACTAGGAACTTATAGCCTAACTCACTGGGCTTTTCCTCGATCCCTTCCTCGCTAGCACCATGCACCGCCACCGACCATTAGGGGATCTCTGTGGACAGCCCAGCACGGACCATCTTAGTTAGAGCCACCACAGCCACTGAGTTTGCCTTATCCCATAGATGGTTAAAAACCCTAGCGCTCCGCTAGAACTTCATCAGAGCCGCCCTGTGCCAAGCCCCTGCCTGCGGAACTGCTCCTCATTGCGTGCCAAAACCACCACCTCTCAATCTCAACCAACCTCAAAAATGGAATCCTTGTGGCCCCAGGAACCCTCCTGAGAGACCATGTGGAGGTGACCACATGTTTGTGATGAGTAATTGACATTTGGTTTGAAAAGATTGAGTTTGTTTTGGGTGTTTTCTGTGAAGTCATAGCCCTGTTTTGAGCGGTCGGAAGACCTTACAACCACATTGGGCGTGGTCGTAGGTCACTGGGGTGGTTTACGACCACTTAGACCGTGGTCGAAAGGCAGCAGCAAAGCTTACGACCACACTTAGCCGTGATCGCAGGTCTCCGAGAGGTTTACGACTACTTTGGGCGTGGTCAAAGGCCATCAGGACAGTTTACGACCACGTTATGGCGTTTATGACCTCTCTGGCTGTGGTCGAATGCAGCTACGACTACGTTGGCCGTGGTCGGAAGTCGTAAGTCGAAGCCACGAGTGCTGCGGTTGGAAGTCAGCACTAACTTTTACGACCACTTGGGAAATTGGCAGACTTCGACCACGTTGCGAGGCGATCGAACGAGGTCGTGGTTCGGTCGGACGTTGTTGTAACGCGATCGGTTGCGGTCATTTGTGGTCAGACATTGCCAGTTTGTGGTCGGATGTTCTCGGGAGCGGTCGGAAGTCTTCCAGTAGTTGTAACGCATGGAAACTGGTCGTATGGCTTCCTGAGACGGTTGATTCGCCTAGGAATTGGTCGTATTAACTCCTGGGCTGGTCGTCTTAACCTGAAGAGTGGTCGTAGGTCTTGTGTTTTAATGTTTAGGTGATTTCGACCGATCGTAATGGGTGTACGACTTTGTAGAGTGTGGTTTGAGTTCTCTTTTCCTATGCAAATGGATGTTACCCTTGTCTAGTGCGGTGCTATGTGATGTTTTGTTGTTTGTGATGGTTGCAGGATCTTGAGGCTAGTTGTGGCGAGGCATGGATGACCGGACTAAGCACAGGCGGTGCTGAGATCGGTGAGCGGTCGGCAGATGCCGAAGACGATGAGGCGTTCAAGGTGGTTGCAAGTCTTGGACAACAAGAAGAGGTGGAAGCTTCCGGGAAGGAAGCGGAGTGGCATTTTGGAAAAATACGGAAAACTGCAAAGGGAAGCTGTGTCTTTGCAAAAGCACAAGAGTGGTTCGTGTTAACGGGCAAAGCAGTGAAGTCGTTGGTGTTGGCGGATAAAGCACTGGAGTCCGCTTTGCTAGTGGGTAAAGCAATGGTAAAACCCGGTGTTAGTTGGGGTTTATGGGTTTCCCCCGGTAGCAGAAGGCTATAAATAGAGAGGGTAGAGCTCGGGTGCTGGGCGAGATTCTGTTCCCGAGTTTCTTGTTCTTCTCTGTTTATTTTTGTGTGCGTTCTCGGGATGGAGCAAGTGTGCTCGTGTATCTCCCAGTTGGAGTGGCTGTAGAAACCTCCATGATCAATCATACATGTCTCTGCATTTGTTTCAAGCTCAGTCTTTGTGTGATGTGTTGATTGCTTTGTCTGTGCGTTCTCTGTTTATCTCCTATGCTTGTTTTTTCTTGTTCTTTGGTTGGCTCTGCTTTCTCCTACTGTGAGTAGTGGTCTTGGCTCTAGTAGCATCGATTCTCTCTTGTTCTGAACTAGAAATCATACTCAAGACCATTTGGTCAGGTTCTTCCCGAGAGCTGAGATTTTGATCGAGTTCTTGTTCAAGTGGTCATGCGTCTTGAGTTACTTTGTTCTATCTTCGACCATGCCTTTCCGTTCGACCACAGCTTAGAGTTTGTGTCATTTTGGGGATATCTCTTTTAGAGGTTGTGCACCTTCTAGATTTCAAGTCTCATGTGTTTTGGATCTTTGAGCTAGAAGTCCTTGAAAGTCGAAGCCAAGTGATCGTGCGCTCGCTATTACTGTTCTGTTGTCGGCTTTGCTCCTTGTTTGCTGCTTTTGTCGGTCAGAGTCTCAAAGTTGAGTCATAACTTCTCTGAAACTACTTGGGTTGTTTCGACCACAGCAGAGAGTCGAACAACTTCACTGAGATATACCGACCGCTCTGGATTGCTCTCAATCGAGAGTTTGCTGCTCTGTTTTCGGCTCTGATCTTGTACTGTTGTCAGTCTGACTTTTGGTTCCTTCGGTAAGAAGGTGACCTCTGTCTTCATAGCTTCTATAGCTATTGAAGAAAAAGATTTGTGTGTGGATACTTAGGGGCGAATTTTTGAAGGCATCATTCACCCCCCACTCTGTTGCCATTTCGGTCCTACATTTGGTATCAGAGATGGTTAGCTCTTCCTCGTAGATCTTAACCGGTCTCTAGAGCCATGGCGACAGACAAGTATTCCACCAAGCCCCCGATCTTCGATGGGATCGACTATTCCTTCTGGACGAGTCAGATGAAGACCTACATTCAGGCTCAGGGCTACGCCATCTAGCGAAAGGTCAAGACCCGGTATGTTGTTCCTGCCGATGAGAACATCAACGTGGCAAACATGCACGATGTTGAGGCAAACGCTAAGGCAAGGAACATCATAATTCAGGGTTTGAGCAGAAGCGAATTCGATCGCATCTCTCATCTGACGTCGGCCTTCGACATCTGGGTGACCCTCGATGCATACCATAAGAGCACCACCCAGATCAAGACGGTACGACAGGACCAGTTCAAGCGAGATTACAACAAGTTTGAAATGCTCGCTGGTGAGTCCTTGGATGAGTGTTTTGCGAGGTTTCACAAGATTTTGTCGGGCCCCCGGATTACCAAACCCGGACCCTCTGTGTATTACAGCACTAGTCCCAGATCAAAGCTAGTGCACACAGTCAAACAGAATGGAAAACATCACCATCAACAATTTATTACAATAAATAAGAGTACTGACCACAGGGTTACATTATTACATTGGAGGTTTAAGACCTCGCACACAAGAAATAAGCGGAAGCAAAGATAACTCGAGGACGACCCATCAACTCGCCACAGGCAATTGACTGGGGAAGCGTGACCTAGTCCTCCGGGAAGAATCCGTCGCAGCCACAAGCGAAGCAGTAGTCATAGTCACCTTCTTGAGCTTCAACTTCCTCTGAGATTTTATTTTTAAGTGTAGCATGTGAGTACATAAAGTACACCGCAAGTCTTGGGAAAAATGCATAGATGCAAGGCTTAACAAAGGAAGGCCATATGGTTCTTTTGCACAAAGCAATATTTGAAATCTAAATTACTACTAATTATTTTCGAAGGCATCAATTTAATGAAGTAAATGTTTTAACAGAATTAACTTTCTAGTGAAGGTTCCAACTACCAACACTAGCTAACCAATTACCATTGGTCAAGTTTTAAACTGCGGGTTCCATCCACCCTCTCTGGCTCCATCCGCCAGGATTCCCTTCCGAGAGTTCCCTCCACTCTCGGAATACAAAACTTTTGATTTTAAATCCAAAACCAGAAATCTACCATGTGAATGCATTCCTTGCCCGCCCTTGACCGTGGGCACGGCTATTCGAATAGTTTTACACTCTGTAGAGGTTGTACAACTTTACCCACAAGAGATAAATTATCCTAAAAGGTCAGCACGCTTCCTTTGGTACGAGACCCAGATAAAATATCACAAAGCCTTTACCTTACTCTAATCTAGCTAGATACCACCCGCTGAGGTTTCACCGCAGAAGGGTTAAATCCGCCCAATCTGAAGCCCCCTCTTGCGCCATATGAGTACAGTAAATCCCTGTCCCTCACTGTGAATAACCAGTCCATCCCTGGCATCCACTTTCCGCTGGTGGCACCTAAACTAGACTATCATAAGTTAGTCAGCTAGGTCGTACCCATATAGACTTGTGGTTGTACGGTTAATGCTCAGTTTGGACAAACACAAGCGTCGGTCCTTAATTGACTAGGGTGGAACATACACTTAACAAGTTCTCGTGTTTACTGCACCAACCCAAACAGCCATCCACCCTAATCTAAACCAACTTTCACATTTTTATTTTATTTTGAAAGATCAGTGGCAACTCCAATTACCACTACATTTATAAACACAAGGGTCCAGTCATAATTTCCCATTTTCAAGATTTTCCAAAGTTATTTAGATAGCATGACTAAGCATTAACCTACCATTCTAATATTCACAAAGATTAATAGTAATCTCATTATTGAGACAAAGGAAGTTCTAGGGTGACAATGTACATGGCAATCAATGTCAAATGAGGGCATAACAAAGTTGGAATAACTAATTCCTAAAGATTTGAACTAGGGATTTTATGTAAATAGCAATGCACATAATTTAAAATATTTAAAACAATTCAAAAGCATAGGTTCAAGATGATCAAAGGAGACTTGCCTTCTTGCAGGGTTTCTGGGTCTTCTTGTTGCTGTGAAGAGGGATCGTCGACAACGTTGGAATCTACGCGAGAAAAGACGAAGCAAACAAAGCAAATAAATACAAACAAAAATTCAAATAAAATCTGAAAATTCAACAGAGGCCATAGTTGGATAGATTATGATTTTAGATGAATTTAGAAATTTGAATGGCTGGATTTGGAGTTAAAATGAGAAAGTTATGTTCATTTGAAAATCTCAGATTTGAATAAATCTAGAAATTCCCAAATTTCTGACAGGTGGGGCCCACTGAAATATTAGATTTTAATTTCTATTTTTATTCTGAGAGACTGACAGGTGGGGCCCACTGAACAGTAACCACTGACGGTCACTGACATGTGGGACCCACTGGACAGTGAGCCCACTGACTTGACCTCTGACACATGGGACCCACTGGACTCCGGGCCCACTTGTCAGAGTCCAGCACAGAGGGGTGGGGCCCAGGCGGCAGTGGCCAGCGCAGACCAGCGGCCGCTGACGTGTGGGGCCCACTTGTCAGCGCGGGATTTTAAAAGAAGGGTTCGACCTCAGCGTGCGGAGCCGGGGGCTCGAACGCACGCCGAGGGAACCGGGGAAGGGAAGAGCGAGCGGTGGTAGCCAAGTGAGCGGGGAGGCGTTGCCTACCCCTAATGGGTAGGTAATCCCTTTGAGGGTTACCTGCTGGAGTGGTCCGGCAGAGGTGGTCGGAGACGACGGCGTCGGCGGCGAGGGAGGGCCGGAGAGGTTCGAGCGGTGCGTGGAATGTAATCCTAGTGCGGAGGGGGTCTGATTTGAGGGGTCGGCGAGGCTCGGGGACGAACGGAGGTGGCCGGCGGCGGGGAAGACGGTGGCGCAGCTCGGGTCCTCCGGGGCGACGGTGCTCCGGCGGCGGAAAGGGACGGCCGAGGCGTCGATGAGGATCGCACGGGCACGGGGGTGCTCGGAGTGGCGGTGGCTGGCTCTGGGGATGACCGACGCGTCAGCAAAAGCTCGCCGGAGTGCGGCGGAGCTCGGGGAGAGAGAGCGCACGGTGCTGGGGTGCTACAGGGCTCGGGAGAGGAGGTGGAGAGCGCTGGGAGGTGGTGCGGGGAGAGAGGAAGCCGAGGGAGGTATTTATAGGGGCGGAGGAGGGGACACGGGCGCCGGATTGCTCGCCGGTGTGTCAGCCGGAAAAAGGAAGGAAAGGGGAGAAACGGGAAAGAGGGGGACGCTGATGGAAGGGGAGCACGGGAGATCGGGGATTCGGTCGCGGCGGCGTCCGGGACTTCCAAAACTGGAGGGACGGGGAAGGAAAGGTGGGATCCGGCGCGGTCTCAGTCGGCCGGCGAAAAAGGAAAGAGGGGAGGAAGAAAGGAAAGGGGGCGCTCCGCGGGGACGACGGATCCGACAGGCGGGCCCCGCGTGCAGTGAGAGGAAGGAGGGAGCGGGCGGGCGGTGCAGATGGAGGCCACGCGGCTCGGGGAAAGGATCGGGCGGTGGCGCGGTTAAGTGGAAGGGGCGGTGGATTGAGGCCGGGCGCGAAGACGCGGCTCATCCGAGCCGTCCACGCGTCGGGCGAAGAGGAGGGGAAGGCGGGGCCGCCAGCTGACGGGCCGGGCCCGCGAGGCAGCGAGGGGAAGGGGAGGGGCGGTCTGGATCAGGCCGAGCGGCGACGTGGGCGGATCTGGGCCGTCCACGTGTCGGCCAAAGGGGCAGGGAGGAATTTTTAATGATTTTTAATTTCAGAAAAGGCTAGGAATTTATTTAGGCCTCAGAAAAATATGAAAATACCTCCAAAAATTCCAGAAAAATTCACAGAAGCTCCTGGAGATATTTTGGATTTAATAAAATTATTTCCAACTACTGTTGATATTTAATTTTTCATATTTTGAATTACTTTTTAAATTAAAAATAGGTTTTTAAATTCCAGAAAATCCAGAAAGGCAAATAAAAGCCAAGTAAAATCCAATTACCTTAAAATAATTAATTTGAATTTAAACTTTTCGAAAAGCCAAATTTTGGGATGTGATAGATTTTGAGCAACCTCTGAGCGGTCGGTCTCGCATACCCCGACTCGGACAACACTCGACAGATGCTCTCTGCTTTGGATTTGCGTGTGTGGGAGATGAAGGTGACCACAATTAAAGACACAACTGATCTTTCGACCCTAACTCTTGATGCGTTGTACTCACGCCTCAAGACTCATGAGATTGACATAGTCTCTCGTATGTCAAAGTCGCAGTCGATGGCCTTAGTCACCGATCCCAGTCCAGCTTCTGAATCTTCTTCTGACTTGATTTCTGGATTCTCTCTTGCTGCTCTTTGTGAAGTAACCGATGATCAATTAGAGCAGCTATCAGAAGACCAGTTAGCCCTCCTAGCCAGAAAATTCTCCCATGCATACAAGAGAGGGAGGGACAGAAAGAGAGGAGGGCCAGTGATCTGCTTCGAGTGTGGTGGCCCCAACCACATTCGGGCGGACTGCCCCAAGCTGGAGAAGGGCAAGAACAACTAGGGCGTTGTGAGAAAGAATGACTACATCAACAAGAACCGCAACAAGAAGCCCCCAGCTCATGCCCAAGGTAAGAAGAAGTTCCGCAACCTTGGCAAAGCCAAGAAGCTGTTCCACCGCGTCCTCACCGCCTTCAACGACATCGACTTCAGTGACATGGAAGGTTGGAGTGACGACGACGGCAAGGATGATCAAGACCCCAAGGACGGCGACGACTTCATTAGTATGTGCTTCATGGCCAACGAGGCCGACGTCAGCGACGATGACCTCTACACGGACACCGATGAGGTAGATCCCTCATATGACCAGCTCAATGATGCATTCCTTAAGTTAGGAAGATTTTATGCTAGATCTAGAGCTAGGTGTGGTGATCTTGAGAAGGAAGTAGATAGACTGTCACGGGAGCTTACTTCACTTATACCTGCTCCCTCCCGTGACGAATGTGACATGTATTCTTCTTTGCTCGGAGACTTGGAGAAGCTAAGGACCACTCATGATAGTGTGATTTCTGATCTTGACATGCTTAAGGTGGAGAATGTTAGTCTGCTTGCTGAATTAGAGATGACTAGGGTAGCTTCTTTTTCATCTACTGTTAAGACTACATCTTGCACCTCATGTGAGTTTAAGGACAATGCTTTTAAAGGTCTTTACACCATGCTTATTGATTTGCCTGAAAATTGTAAAAATTGCAATAACTTGAAGATCAACTTAAAGAAGGCAGATCATAAAATTGCTGAGTTGCATGCCTCCTTGCTTGAGCCAATTGTTTCATGTCTGAACTGTCCTAAATTAACTACTGAACTTGAATCTGTCTCAAAACAGTTTCAAGAAATGATTGACCACAATAAGAAAATGGCTCAATATGCTTCTAAGGACCCTGTTAGCTCACCATGCAATAATTGTGAAAAACTAAAAATCTGAGTTGATTGCATTAGATGACAAATGTGTGAAGCTAACTAAGGACCTTCTAGAGAAGTCACAATCTCCTTGTAATATGTGTGTTGGTGTGGGGGAGAAGCCCAAAGAAGTAGAGACGCTTAGGCACGATGACCAAACAGCTAGAGGTAGAAATGTCCCTCCTAGTCCTTGCGAAGACCTCAATGTTGAGGTGGTTGTGCGTGCACATGCCATTCCTTCTTCTGCTGTTGGGTCTTCTTCTTCTCCTTCTGCTGTCCCTTCTTCCCCTGCTCTTCTTGCACCTCTCTCTTTCGGGAGTGTCAGTATCTTATGAACACTCTCGAGAGATTTGTAGGCGGCAAGAAGAAGCTGAATCTTATTCTAGACCAGTCCAAGATTTGCAAGTTCAATCAAGGTCTAGGATACGATTTTCTTGAGGATGTTAGGAAGCATCCACCTGCTGTTCTCAAACCCATAGCAGCAGGTGTGATCGAGGTCAAGCCCAAGAACAAAAAGGTTGAGTTCAAATCTACGGGCTTTGTCCAAGGGATATCTGACAGTAAGGTGGTAACACTTGGTGATTCGACTTCCCATAGCAGCAAAGGATGGACATATGATTGACAGATGTTTCAAGTGCGCCAAGATCACGCGGAGAGATCGTGTTCGCGATCTTAGGCGCATTCAGGGTCAGCCCCAGACCTTGAGTGCATCTAAGACCAACACGAGGTTTAGGGTTGATCACTCTAAGGTGTTTGGGCAGCATCGAGGACTTGGTTTTTCCAGTGTTTCTGATTTTTGTCCTCGGTTTACCTCTGGTCAGGATATCAGTTGTCCTGAGGGTAGATCTCGTTTTCTCCATCGAGACAGCTACCCGCGGCGAGATCAGCGTGTTGCTGGTACACCGACTTGCTCTTCCATAGCAGTCGGATCCAGCAACATCATCAAGTCTACTCGTAGACCTTCTGGCTCTTTGAGAAACGGAGAGTGTAGGGTAGTAAGAGGTCAGTCGTGTGTGACTACTTCTTCTGCTTGTGTGACTTAGTATAGGGTTCCAAAATCTCTTTTTGATTTATCCCAGTACTAAGCCATTTCTCTCTCGTTGACTCAGGTTCGCCGAGCAGGGAAGGGAGAGGTTTGGCTCGTTGACTCCGGGTGTTCTCGACACATGACCGGAGATTCTCGTTGGTTCTCTTCCCTAGCCCGAGCTCTAGGTGATGAGACGATCACGTTCGGAGACGCCTCGTCTGGGCGTGTCATCGTCAAAGGTACAGTGCGAGTGAATGATTCTTTCATTTTAAAAGATGTTGCCTTGGTTAGTAAGCTGCAGTATAATCTGCTTTCTGTTTCCCAGCTTACCGATGACGGTTTTGAGGTGAGCTTTAAGAAAACGCTTGCAAAATTCTTGATTCTTCGGGGAGTCTGGTTTGCAGGATTTCTAGATATGGGAGAATCTTTTGTGCTGATTTCGTTGAGTCTTCTGGTGATTCTCTCAAATGTTTAGTTGCTTCTGAGTCTCGTGACCTTACCTTCTGGCATTGGAGACTTGGTCATATTGGATTTGACCATTTGACCCGAGTTAGCAGCCACGATCTCATTCGTGGTCTGCCTAAACTCAAGATGGTCAAAGATCTTGTTTGAACTCCTTGCCGGCACGGCAAGATGGTTGCCGCTTCTCACCTTCCGGTCACAGTGACTATGACCGATGCACCGGGACAGCTGCTCCACATGGACATAGTTGAACCAGCTCGAGTGCAGTCAGCAGGAGGGAAGTGGTATGTTCTTGTCGTGGTCAATGACTTCTTGAGGTACTCTTGGGTGTTTTTCTTAGCCTCGAACGATGAGATGTTTACACATTTTTGAGGTCTTTTCAGTAGACTTTCTATTGAGCTTCCGGGTGCCTTACGAACGATCCGAAGTGACAATGGCACGGAGTTCAAAAATTCCTACTTTGAGAGGTTCTGCGATGAGATAGGTGTAGAGCACCAGTTCTCTTCTCCGCACGTCCCACAACAGAATGGCGTCGTGGAGAGGAAGAACCGTACCTTGGTCGAGATGGCCAGGACGATGCTTGATGAGTACTCTACACCTAGGAAGTTTTGGGCTGAGGCTATAGCAACCGCGTGCCATGTTTCGAACAGAGTTTTTCTCAGGGCACACTTGCATCGCACTTCTTATGAGCTGAGATATAGGCGAAAGCCCAGTGTCTCGCATTTTCGTGTGTTTCATTGCAAGTGTTTCATTTTGAAGTCCGGGAACCTAGATAAGTTCGAGTCACGATCTTGTGATGGTATCTTTCTACGTTACTCGACTTCTTCGTGGGCGTATAGGGTCTGGAACTACGAGTCTAGCAAAATGGTAGAAACCTGTGAAGTGACTTTCGATGAGGCCAGTCCGGGGACTAGGCCCGATATCTCAGGTACTGTAGAGCAGTCCGAGCCCATCTTTGTGGATGATGAGGAGGATGGAGATGAGGGTTGTCTACCTGATCCAGTTCCTTCTCCCCTTGAGGTGCCTGCTTCTTCCACCGCACCTCGAGGAGATCAGCCCATGCCTTCCACATCTTCTGGAGTTAGTATCTCTGTTCCTACCTCTTCAGCTCATGAGGTAGAGGCCACTTCTTCATCTCATCCAGGACCTCCCCGACATATCCAAAAAGACCATCCTTCAGAGCAGATTATTGGAGATCTGTTGAGCGCGTCACACGCTCAAAATCTGGCTTGTCTCACTTCTGTCTCCACTCTGCCTTTGTTGCCTCTTTCGAACCCAAGGATGTTAGTCATGCTCTTTCTGATGAGTCTTGGGTCAATGGCATGCATGAGGAATTGGAAAACTTTGAAAGAAACAAGGTCTGGTCGCTTGTTAAGCCCCCTAGAGGTCATAATGTCATTGGTACCAAGTGGGTGTTCAAAAACAAGCAGAGTGAGAATGGGGTAGTCATTAGAAACAAGGCTAAACTGGTAGCTCAGGGTTTCTCCCAGGTTGAGGGTCTAGATTTTGAGGAGACCTTTGCCCCTGTAGCTAGGCTAGAGGCCATTAGGATCTTGCTTGCATTCGCAGCGTCTAAGGGCTTCAAGCTTTACCAGATGGACGTCAAGAGTGTCTTCCTCAATGGGTTTATTGAGGAAGAAGTCTATGTTAGGTAGCCTCCAGGTTTCGAGAACCCCAAATACCCAAACCATGTCTATAAGCTTTCCAAAGCCTTGTATGGACTTAAGCAAGCCCCTAGAGCTTGGTATGAGAGGCTTAAGTCCTATCTGTTGAGTCATGGGTTTGAGATAGGTAAGGTAAATAAAACCTTGTTCATTCGCAGGCATGGCAATGACCTTCTACTCGTCCAGATTTATGTGGATGACATCATCTTTGGCGGCTCCTCTCATGCTCTTATCTCTCAGTTCTCCGATGTCATGAGCTTAGAGTTTGAGATGAGCATGATGGGCGAGTTGAGCTTCTTTCTTAGCTTTCAGATCAAGCAGACTCGGGAGGGTAGCTTCTTGCATCAGGGCAAGTACACTCGAGACCTCCTGAGACGCTTTGATATGAGTGATGGTAAGCCGGTGTCCACTCCTATGGCTTCATCAGCTTCACTCGACCCAGATGAGGATGACAAGCCAGTTGATCAGAAGGAGTATCACAGCATGATTGGCTCCCTCTTGTTCCTCACTGCCTCGAGACCGGACATACACTTCTCTGTTTGTCTATGTGCTCGGCTTCAGGCTTCTCCTCGCGTATCTCACCGCCAGGCGGTGAAGCGCATCCTTCGGTACCTTCGAGCTACCATAGATTGTGGTATCTGGTACTCTTCCTCATTCTGTCTTTCCCTCAGAGCCTACTCGAACGCAGACTTTGCTGGCTGTAGGATAGATAGGAAGAGCACTTCTGGCACCTGCCAATTCATTGGCACTTTTCTTGTTTCTTGGTCTTCTAGAAAGCAGTCCGGTGTTGCACAGTCTACCGCGGAGGCCGAGTATGTTGCTGCTGCTAGTTGCTGCAGCCAGATACTTTGGATGGCTTCGACCCTGCGGGACTTTGGGTTAGTTATAGACAGTGTTCCACTCTTTTTGTGATAACACTTCTGCTATTAACATTGCTAAGAAACCAGTGCAGCATTCTCGAACCAAGCACATTGATATTCGATATCACTTCCTTAGAGACCATGTGGAGAAGGGTGACATAGTGCTCCAGTTTGTGGAGAGTGACCACCAGTTGGCTGACATCTTTACCAAACCTTTGGATAGCTCTAGGTTTTCAGCTTTGCGGGGAGAGCTTGGGGTGGTTTGTCCTTATGGACTGTTATGAGGGAGAGCTTTGTGCTTTACTGTTTTGCTCTATTTATTATGCTCATACTCTTTTCTGTTGCATTGCATGAGGGTGCATTTGGGTTAGTCCTCCTAGCATAGATTAGAGTGTTTCTCTCGTCTAGTTGTTTAGACTTCTTTCTCTCATCTTGTGATTCTAAGATTCTGATTATTAGATGTTTCTCTTCTCACTAGGTTGAGCTCACTCACTTCTTACAGGTTCTAGCAAGAGTTGGGCCACCCTTGGGTAGACAGAGTACGTGTTTGCTCCTTAGTGAGTTAGATGATCAGCTGATAGTCCTAGAGTCATATGGGGTAGATGAGAGTCAGTCTGAGCCATAGTATCCTCTATATCTTGTCTATGCTTTAAGGACTGTCTTTTCTGATTTTCTTGCCAGTTTCTCGTTTTATTGCTTTGATTCGGGGGGGAGTTCATTTGGGAGCTTCTAGATCTTAATGTTGTCATAACTCAATTTGAACTAAAAGTGCATCACATGTTGAGGGGGAGCTGGATTTTCTTTCATATCATTTTGCATTGTAATATAATTATATGGAGCCTTGATTATTATCCGTTTATGACATATTTACAATACATTACATCTTGACATGATCTGTGCTTAATTGCTAGATTTATCATGACTTTGTATGTGTAGTATAGTCTTTGCCATGATAGGTTGATTAAAAATGCACAACTTGAATTAATTCATGTCACGTTAGCTCTTGAGACTAGTCTATCTTTAGTTATTCTTTTATGATTCATGCCATGTCAAATAGGGTGAGTTGAGTCTTGAATCTTTATTTGAGCTTTAGATTGAGCTATGCTAGTGTTGGACCGAAATGGCGACAGAGAGGGGGTGAATGTCGATTTTTTTTAAAAAAAATATCCCCTAAAGGTTTCCATTTAACGAAACTCCTCTCCAATAGCTATGAAGAGCTATGAAGGATTAAAATCACCTCTCTGGAACCTTGAGCACCCAAAGAAAAAGACACAGCAAACAAGGGAATTAAAACCTAACAAAAACAGCAGACAACACAAGCTGTCAAAGGGGTAGGGGGGCGGTCTGACCGCACCCTTGCCGGCGGTCAGACCGCCCGAGCCATGCCGGTCTGACTACCCTTAACATACCGGTCTGACCGGTCGGGTCCGGTCTGACCGCGGGGTCAATGGCGGTTTGACCGCTCCTCGGGATTCAGAACAGACAGGGGCTGAAAATTTCAAGCAAAAACTGAGAACTTCAAATGGCAAAGAAATTTGAGACTTCCTCCAGGATTTCTCAGCCCAGAACTGCAGGTAAACTCCCTAAATAACCTGAGGAGCTAAAGGAACAAGAAAAGACCAATCCAAGAGCAATGATTTCTGATTTGGGAAAAAAACTTGAAAACATACAGAGTGCTGCCCTCAAACTCAAATTGCCACCCAATCGCAGATCCTTTGACCATGAAACTTTGAGGATAGCTACTTAATAGCCTCTAGACTTAACAAGCAAAGTTTCATGCCATCTTATGAAGAGAAACATAAACTACACCAAAACCCTAGAAACAAGAACATGAACACAGGAAAGAGAAAAACACGATTCTTGCAAATCGATTAAATTGCTCATGGAACTAGATGACCAAAGGGTCTAGAAATGCAATTCCATCACAGAGCAACCCATTTTGGCCCTTCTTAGCAAGAATCAACTCAAGAACGAAAAACTCATAAATCAACCAGAGAGAGCATCGAAGGCAAAAACAACAGAAAAGCCTGGGATTCAATCAAACTCAAACAAAGCCATCTTGGATTAATAATGAGGAAGAGAGATACATGATTACATAGAGTATCAACTCATACCATCCCTACAACCTCATACATGCTTGGAATCAAAGAGATAAGTACTTGCTTCTCAAGAACAACCAAGAACAAGGAGGCTACGGGAGACAACCCACACAGAGCCAAACCTCCTCTCCTGCTCTCAACAACTCATACCAACTAAAGCCACAAAGCAAAAGCCTTAACCCTTTCCCAAAGCCATGTGAATACATGCAGCCACTCACTCCTATTTATAGCCCTTGGCTAACGGGTCTCCAACCTGTTACACCCACTAAATCCAACGGAACCCGCGTCCGCTTGTGCAGCCTCGCGAAATTACCAATTCGCCCCTCCTGTACCTTCCGGGAAGCTTCCGCGTCTCTTGTCGTCCAAGCCTCGCAACCACCTCGAGTCTCCACCGTCTTCAACACATCCCTATCGTTCTGACCTCAGCGCCACCTGCGCCTAGTCCGGTCACCTCGTGTCTCGCCACGACTCCGCCTCGACATCCTACAGCCATCACAGACAAGAAACATATCAAATAGCACCGCTCGACACATGTAAGCATAAATAACATCAATGAACCATACTTATGCATAAAGGAGTCCAAACCTGTCAAATTACCAGAATATGCATCCTAATTACTTTGACCAGATTTGACCAAGTCCGACCGAAGCCAATTGCACCACGCAACGACATGGTCCGAACCACACAAACCAAACTCGACTTTCCTAAACCGACGTCAATTACTCATCACACTCATGGGGTCATAAACCACATGGTCTCTCAATCTCCCCCTTGATGAGTATATTGACAAACCCAGAAAAAGCACAAAGTTGTGTTTGAGTTTGAGAAAGAGAGTCAAACATGGTCCAAGAGAAATCAAAGAAGCTATGACCATGTCGACGAAGGAACACTAGAGCTACAAAAGAAAGAGCAAAATTTTCTCAAAGCTCCCAAATGGCTTTTTCTCCACTATTCTCCCCCTTTTGGCAATAAACACATCAAGGATGCAAAAGAGATAATAAAGCATGGTAATGGATGAAATGGCTGAAATTTATTTAAACTTAGCATTTAGAGCCATGAAGATTATCCAAAGTGACCAAATGAGTATTACACCAAGCCATAATGCATAAGAATGCTATCAAGATCATGACAAAACATGTATAATCAAGCTAAGCTAAAGAGTTACAATCTGAAATTTAGAGCAATTTCTTAGCATATCAAGTCATGATTCTAGTCTAGCTAAAGGTATCCAAGGATGATGCAAGCCATGTCAATAGTCTAAGTGGAACCAAGAAGCTAGTGTAGAGTCAATTTAGAGTGCTACAAGTTCAAGAATGAGACATTTGTTCATATACTTGTAAGTCTTGTAATTTGTAGCAATTGAGCACAATTGACATATTTAACTTTGAGAAACGCATGATTGTTTCCAATCAAGATTTTTGTTTAGTCATGTGCTAGATTTCAAGCCTTATGCAACCACTCCAAGCAAGAAGCTTAACGAGATGATCTTGGTCATCCAAAACTCCCCCTGAGTTCATGCCTTGTGCAATGGCAAGCCGTCTCATGAGAAAGAATTGGTGAGGTCAGTTTTTTCGCACAAAAGATATCTTTTTGCATTTTCATGAACATAAGACTTATACTAACTCATGTGTCATCAAGAAACTAGAATAGCTCAATCTAAAGCTCAACAAAGATTCAAGACTCAACTCAGCCTATTTGACATGGCATGAATCATAAGTGGATAACTAGAGAAAGACTAGTCTCGAGAATTAACATGACAAGTTTCAATTCAAGTTGAGCAATTTTAATTAACTTATCATGGCAAAAGCTAGTCTACACATATAAAATCATGATATATTTAGCAGGTAAGCTCAAGTCATGGCAAGGTGTAATGCATTGTAAATATATCATAAGAGGATAATAATCAAGGCTTCATGTATTTATATTACAATGCAGAATGAAATGCAAAAAAAATCCAGCTCCCCCTCAACATGTGATGCAACTTTTAGTTCAAGTTGAGTTATGTCAGTATTAAGCTCCAGAAGCTCCCAAATGAACTCCCCCTGAACCAAAATAAAATTGAGAAGCTGGGAAAGAAACCAGAAAAGGCAGTCCTTAAAGCATAGATAAGATATAGAAGATACTATGGCTCGGACTGACTCTCATCTACCCCATATGAATCTAGGACTATCAACTGGTCATCTAACACACTAAGGAGCAAACACGTACCCTGTCTACCCAAGGGTGGCCCAACCCTCACTAGAACCTGTAAGAAGTGAGTGAGCTCAACCTAGTGAGAAGAGAACCAGCTAATAAGCAGCATCCTAGAATCACAAGATAAGAGTAAGAAGTCTAAACAACTAGACAAGAGAAGCACTCTAATCTATGCTAGGAGGACTAAACCCAATGCACCCGTATGCAATGCAACAGAAAGGAGTAAGAGCATAATTAATATAATAAAACAGTAAGGCCAAAAGCTCCCCCTTACAACAGTCCATAAGGACAAACCACCCCAAGCTCTCCCCACAGAGCTGAAAACCTAGAGCTATCCAAAGGCTTGGTAAAGATATCAGCTATCTGGTGGTCACTCTCCACAAACTGGAGCACAATGTCACCCTTTTCCACATGGTCTCGAAGGAAGTGATATCGAATATCAATATGCCTGGTCCGAGAATGCTGCACTGGGTTCTTAGCAATGTTAATCGCAGAAGTGTTATCACAAAAGAGTGGAACACTGTCGATAACTAACCCAAAGTCCCGCAAGGTCGAGACCATCCAAAGCACCTGGCTGCAGCAACTAGCAGCAACAACGTACTCGGCCTCTGCGGTGGACTGTGCAACACCGGACTGCTTCCTCGAAGACCATGAAACGAGAAAAGTGCCAATGAATTGGCAGGTGCCAGAAGTGCTCTTCCTATCTATCCTACAGCCAGCAAAGTCTGCATCCGAGTAGGCTCTCAAGGAAAGACAAGATGAGAAAGAGTACCAGATACCATAGTCAATGGTAGCTCGAAGGTACCGAAGGATGCGCTTCACCGCCTGGCGGTGAGATACGCGAGGAGAAGCCTGAAACCGAGCACAAAGACACACGGCGAAGTGTATGTCCGGTCTCGAGGCAGTGAGGTACAGAGGGAGCCAATCATGCTACGATACTCCTTCTGATCAACTGGCTCGCCGTCCTTATCTGGGTCAAGAGAAGCTGTGGACGCCATGGAGTCGACACTGGCTTGCCATCACTCATGTCAAACCGTCTCAGGAGGTCACGAGTGTACTTGCCTTGATGCAAGAAGGTACCCTCCGGAGTCGGCTTGATCTGGAAGCCAAGGAAGAATGTCAACTCACCCATCATACTCATCTCAAACTCAGTGCTCATGACATCCGAGAACTGTGAGACAAGAGTATGAGAAGAGCTGCCAAAGATAATGTCATCCGCATAAATCGGACGAGTAGAAGGTCGGTGCCATGCCTACGAATGAATAAGGTCTTATCCACCTTACCCATCTCAAACCCATGACTCAACAGGTAGGACTTAAGCCTCTCATACCAAGCTCTAGGGGCCTGCTTAAGTCTATACAACGCTTTGGAAAGCTTGAAGACATGGTTTGGGTATTTGAGGTTCTCGAAACCTGGAGGCTGTCTCACATAGACTTCTTTCTCAACAAAGCCATTTAGGAAGGCACTCTTGACATCCATCTGGTAAAGCTTGCAGGATTCTAATGGCTTCAAGTCGAGCTACAGGGGCAAAGATCTCCTCAAAATCTAGACCCTCAACCTGGGAGAACCCCTGAGCTACCAGTCTAGCCTTGTTCCGAATGACAACCCCATCCTCACTCTGCTTGTTCTTGAACACCCACTTAGTCTCAATGACATTGTGACCTCGAGGGGGCTCAACAAGCGACCAGACCTAGTTCCTCTCGAAATTTTCCAACTCCTCATGCGTGGCATTGACCCAAGACTCGTCAGAAAGAGCATGACAAACATACTTGGGCTCAAAGGAGGCAACAAAGGCAGAGTGGAGACAGAAATGAGACATGCCGGATCTTGAGCGGGTGACTCGCTCAAAAAGGTCTCCAATAATCTGCTCAGAAGTATGGTCTTTTTGGATATGTCGGGGAGGTCCTAGATGAGAAGAAGAAGTGGCATCTACCTCGTAAGCTGACGAGATAGGAACAGAGCCACTAGCTCCAGAGGAAGCAGAAGGCATGGGTTAATCACCTCGAGGTGCGGTGGAAGACGGCACCTCGGGTGGAGGATGAGGAACTGGATCGGGTAAACAACCCTCATCTCCATCGTCCTCATCATCCACAAAGATGGGCTCGGACTGCTCTAAAGAACCTGAGATATTGGGCCTAGTCCCCGGACTAGCCTCATCGAAGGTCACCTCACAGGTCTCTACCAACTTACTAGACTCGCAGTTCCAAACCCTATACGCCCGCGAAGAAGTCGAGTAACCTAGAAAGATACCATCACAAGAACGTGACTCGAACTTGTTTAGGTTTCCGGACTTCAGAATGAAACACTTGCAACCAAACACGTGAAAATGCGAGACACTAAGCTTTCGCTCATATCTCAACTCATAAGAAGTGCGATGCAAGTGTGCCCGAAGAAAAACTCTATTCAAAACATGGCACGCGGTCGCAATAGCCTCAGCCCAAAACTTCCTAGGTGTAGAATACTCATCAAGCATCGTCCTGGCCATCTCGACCAAGGTATGATTCTTCCTCTCCACGACGCCATTCTGCTGTGGGATGTGCGGAGAAGAGAACTGGTGCTGTACACCTGTCTCATCGCAAAACCTCTCAAAGTAGGAATTCTTGAACTCCGTGCCATTGTCACTGCGGATCGCTCGTAATGCACCCGAGAGCTCAACAGAAAGCCTACTAAAAAGACCTTGAAAATGTGTAAATGTCTCATCCTTCGAGGCTAAGAAAAACACCCAAGAGTACCTCGAGAAGTCATCGACCACGACAAGAACATACCACTTCCCTCCTGCTGACTGCACTCGAGCTGGTCCAACTGTGTCCATGTGGAGCAGCTGTCCTGGTGCATCGGTCATAGTCACTGTGACCAGAGGATGAGAAGCGGCAACCATCTTGCCGTGCCGGCAAGGAGCGCAAACAATATCTTTGACCATCTTGAGTTTCGGCAGACCACGAATAAGATCGTGGCCGCTAACTCGGGTCAAATGGTCAAATCCAATATGAGCAAGTCTCCTATGCCAGAAAGTCAAGTCACGGGACTCAAAAGCAACCAAACACCGGAGAGGATCACCAGAAGACTCAGAAAAATCAGCACAAAAGATCCTCTCATAACGAGAAATCCCGCAAACCAGACTACCCAAAGAATCAAGAATTTTGCAATTGTTTTTCTTAAAGCTCACCTCATAACCGTCATCGGTAAGCTGAGAGACTGAAAACAAATTATAATGCAGCTTACTAACCAAGGCAACATCTTTTAACATAAAAGACTCATTAACACGCATTGTACCTTTGGCGATGACGCGCCTAGACGAGGCGTCTCCAAAGGTGATCGTCTCATCACCTGGAGCGCGGGCTAGGGAAGCGAACCAACGAGAGTCTCCGGTCATGTGTCGTGAACACCCGGAGTCTACGAGCCAAACCTTTCCCTTCCCTACCCGGCGAACCTGAGTCAAACAGAGAGTGAAGGCTCAGTACTGGGATAAATCAACATAGATTTTGGCACCCAATACTGAGTAACACGTCGAGCAGCAGAAGTAGTCAAACACGATTGACCTCTAACTACCCTACGCTCTCTGTTGCTCAAAGAAGTAGAAGGTCTATGAGCAGACCTGAAGCTGTTGCTAGGTCCAACTGCTACGGAAGAGCGAGTCAGAGCACAACCAACATGCTGATCACGCCGCGGGTCGCCATCTCGATGGGGGAAATGAGATCTACCCTCAGAATGGCGGAAGTCACGACCAAAGGGAGCATGAGGACGAAAACCAGAAAACTCGGAAAAACCAAGTCCTCGATGCTTCCTAAACTCATCAGAAACACCTGAAGCAAATCTAGACCTCGTGTTAGTCCTAGGTGCACTCAAGGTCTAGGGCTGACCCTGAATACGCCTAAGAGCTGCAACGCGGTCTCTACGCGCGATCTTAGCACGCCTGAAGCATCGATCGATCAAGTGCCCATCCTTCTGACAGTAGGTGCAATGATACTTCACCTTCTGAGAGGTAGAAGTAGCATGATGAGGCTTCACCTTCTGAGAGGCTGAAGCTGCAGTGGGAATCACCTTGCTGTCAGAAATCCCTTGGACAAAGCCGCTGACTTAAATTGGACTTTCTTGGTCCTGGGGTCAATCTCAATCACACCTGCGGCTATGGGTCTAAGCACGGCAGGTGGATGCTTCCTCATGTCCTCAAAGAAATCATATCCTAGACCCTGATTAAATCTTCAAATCTTAGATTGGTCTAAAATAAGATTAAGCTTCTTCTTACCTCCTACAAATCTCTTGAGAGTGTTCATAAGATACTGACACTCCCGAAAGAGAGAGGTGCAAGAAGAGCAGGGGGAGAAGGAATAGCAGAAGGTAAGGGAGTAGAAGAAAAAAGAACCAACAACAGAGGAACGAATGGCTTGTGCACGCACAGCCGACTCAGAATGGACAGTCCTACTGCTAGCCAATTGGTTTACGTCGCTAGGCGTCTCTACCTTACCCTTGGACTTCTCCCCCTCAGCAGCACACACATTACAAGCAGAAAGTGGCTTCTCTAGTAGGTCCTTAGTCAGCTTCACACATTTCTCATCCGATGCAATCAAATCAGATTTTAGTTTGTTACAATTAATGCATGGTGAGCTAATAGGGTCCTTAGAAGCAAATTGAGCCAATCTGTTATTGTCATCAACTAACTCTTGAAACTGTTTGGAGACAGCTTCAAGTTCAGCAGTAAGCTTGGGACAATTCACACATGAAGCAACAGGCTCAAGAAGAAAAGCTTGTAATTCAGCAATTTTATGATCTGCCCGTTTTAGGTTCATTTTCAAATTATTGCAATTTTCACAAGTCTCAGGCAAATCGAGCAACATGGTATAAAGACCTCTAAACGCATTGTCCTTATCCTCACATGAGGTGCAAGAAATAGCCTCAACAGTAGTAGATGAAGGAGGTGCTACCCTACTCATCTCTAGCTCAGCAAGAAGACTAATATTCTCCACCTTAAGCAAGTCTATCTCAGAGGACACACTATCATGCAAGGTCCTTAGTTTCTCCATGTCATCCAGCAAAGCAGAACAAACATCACAATCATCACGGGAGGGAGCAGATATAAGTGAAGTAAGCTCCCGTGATAATCTATCTACTTCCTTCTCCAACTCGCTACACCTAGCTCTAGATCTAGCATGGAATCTACCTAGCTTAAGAAAAACATCATTAAGCTGGTCGTAGGTGGGGGATACCTCATCGGAGTCAGAGTAGAGCTCGCTGTCGCTCACTTCGCCCTCAAGGGCCATGAAGCACATGCCGGAGAAGTCATCGCCGCCCTTGGGTTCTTGCTCGTCCGTTCCATCGTCGTCGCTCCACCCCTCTACCTCGCTCAGGTCGAGGTCGTTGAAGGCGGTGAGGACACGGTGGAAGAGCTTCTTGGCTTTGCCAAGGTCGCGGAACTTCTTCTTGCCTTGGATGTGAGCAGGGGGCTTCTTGTTGCGGTTTTTGTCGATGTAGTTGTTCTTGCTCACACCGCCGTAGTTGTCTTTGTCCTTCCCCAGCTTGGGGCAGTTTGCTCGAATGTGGTTGGGGCCACCACACTCGAAGCAAATCACGGGTCCTCCTCTCTTTTCGTCCCTCCTCCTCTTATAAGCATGGGAAAATCTCCGAGCTAGGAGGGCTAACTGCTCATCCGCAAGCTGCTCTAACTGATCATCAGTTATGTCACAGAGAGCAGCAAGGGAGAATCTGCAAGTCGACTAGGAAGAAGGTCCAGAAGTGGGATCGGTGACTAAGGCCATCGACTGCGACTTCGACCTACGAGAGACTATGTCAATCTCGTGAGTCTTGAGGCGTGAATACAACGTGTCAAGAGTCAAGGTCGAGAGGTCGGTGGTGTCTTTGATGGTAGTCACCTTCATCTCCCAAACGCGTAAGTCAAGAGCTGCGAGCATCTGATGAGCGTTGTCCGAGTCGGGGTATGAGGTTGCTCAAGATGTTGTGGAAACATGCAAAACACTCATCAAGGGACTCGCCAGCGAGCATTTCAAACTTGTTGTAATCTCGCTTGAACTGGTCCTGTCGGACTGTCTTGATCTGGGTGGTGCCCTCATGGTATGCATGAGGGTCACCCAGATGTCGAAAGCCGACATAAGATGAGATATGCGGTCAAACTCGCTTCGGCTCAACCTCTGGATTATGATGTTCCTTGCCTTCGCATTTGCCTCAACATCATGCATGTTACCAGCGTTGATGTTCTCATCGGCAGGAATAACATACCGTACTTTGACCTTACGCCAGATGGCGTAGCCCTAAGCCTGGATGTAGGTCTCCATCCAGCTCTTCCAGAAGGGATAGTCGATCCCATCGAAGACCGGGGGCTTGGTCGAGTACTTATCTGTCGCCATGGCTCTAGAGACCGGTTAAAATCTATTGAGAAGAGCTAACCGGCTCTGATACCAATTGTTGCACCGAAATAGCAACAGAGGAGGGTAAATGTCGACTTTTTTTAAAAAAAAGATATCCCCCAAAGGTTTCCACTTAACGAAACTCCTCTCTAATAGCTATGAAGAGCTATGAAGGAGTTAAAACCACCTCTCTGGAACCTTGAGCACCCAAAGAAAAAGACACAGAAAACAAGGGAATTAAAACCTAACAAAAATAGCAGACAACACAAGCTGTCAAAGGGGGCCGGTCTGACCGCACCCTTGCCGGCGGTCAGACCGCCCGGGCCATGCCGGTCTGACCGTCCTTAACATACCGGTCTGACCGGTCGAGTCCGGTCTGACCGACGGGTCAATGGCGGTCTGACCGCTCCTCGGGATTCAGAACAGACAGGGGCTGAAAATTTCATGCAAAAACTGAGAACTTCAAATGGCAAAGAAATTTGAGACTTCCTTCAGGATTTCTCAGCCCAGAACTGCAGGTAAACTCCCTAAATAACCTGAGGAGCTAAAGGAACAAGAAAATACCAATCCAAGAGCAATGATTTCTGATTTGGGACAAAAACTTGAAAACATACAGAGTGCTGCCCTCAAACTCAAATTGCCACCCAATCGCAGATCCTTTGACCATGAAACTTTGAGGATAGCTACTTAATAGCCTCTAGACTTAACAAGCAAAGTTTCATGCCATCTTATGAAGAGAAACACAAACTACACCAAAACCCTAGAAACAAGAACATGAACACAGGAAAGAAAAAAACATGATTCTTGCAAATCGATTAAATTGCTCATGGAACTAGATGACCAAAGGGTCTAGAAATGCAATTCCATCACAGAGCAACCCATTTTGGCCCTTCTTAGCAAGAATCAACTCAAGAACGAAAAACTCATAAATCAACCAGAGAGAGCATCGAAGGCAAAAACAACAGAAAAGCCTGGGATTCAATCAAACTCAGACAAAGCCATCTTGGATTGATAATGAGGAGGAGAGATACATGATTACATAGAGTATCAACTCATACCATCTCTACAACCCCATACATGCTTGGAATCAAAGGGATAAGCTACATGCTTCTCAAGAACAACCAAAAACAAAGAGGCTACGGGAGACAACCCACACAGAGCCAAACCTCCTCTCCTGCTCTCAACAACTCATACCAACTAAAGCCACAAAGCAAAAGCCTTAACCCTTTCCCAAAGCCATGTGAATACATGCAGCCACTCACTCCTATTTATAGCCCTTGGCTAACGGGTCTCCAACCTGTTACACCCACTAAATCCAACGGAACCCGCGTCCGCTTGTGCAGCCTCGCGAAATTACCAATTCGCCCCTCCTGTACCTTCCGGGAAGCTTCCGCGTCTCTTGTCGTCCAAGCCTCGCAACCACCTCGAGTCTCCACCGTCTTCAACACATCCCTATCGTTCTGACCTCAGCGCCACCTGCGCCTAGTCCGGTCACCTCGTGTCTCGCCACGACTCCGCCTCGACATCCTACAGCCATCACAGACAAGAAACATATCAAATAGCACCGCTCGACACATGTAAGCATAAATAACATCAATGAACCATACTTATGCATAAAGGAGTCCAAACCTGTCAAATTACCAGAATATGCATCCTAATTACTTTGACCAGATTTGACCAAGTCCGATCGAAGCCAATTGCACCACGCAACGACATGGTCCGAACCACACAAACCAAACTCGACTTTCCTAAACCGACGTCAATTACTCATCACACTCATGGGGTCATAAACCACATGGTCTCTCATCTAGTTTCTTGATGAAGCATGAGTTAGTACAACCCTTTAAGAAAGCAAAAAGATCTCTTTTGTACGAAAGAACTGATCTCACCAATTCTTTCTCATGAGACTGCTTACCATTGCTCTAGGCATGAACTCAGGGAGAGTTTTGGATGACCAAGACTATCTTCTTAAACTTCTCGCTTGGAGTAATCGCATAAGGCTTGAGATCTAGCACATGACTAAACAAAAATCTTGGATGGTAACAACCATGAGCTTCTATAAAGAAAACATGTCAATTGTGCTAAATTTTCTTAATTACACAAAAAGATCAAGTATTTGAACAAATGATTCATTCTTGAACTTATAGCACTCTAAATTGACTCAATACTAGTTTCTTGGTTCCACTTAGATTATTGACATCGCCTGCATCATCTTTGGACACCTTTAGCTATACTATAATCATGGTTGACTTGACATGCTAAGAAATTCAACTAATTTTCAGATTATAACTTATTTAGCTTAGCTTGTCTATATATGTATTGTCATGATCTTGATAGCATTCTTATATGTTATGGCATGGTGTAATACTTCAAGGTTATTTTGGTTAATCTTCATGGCTCCGAATGCTTAAAATGAGTAATCTACAGTCAGTTCGAACCGGTCATGCTCCATTTTCTTCCTTGTATCTTGATGATTTTATTGCCAAAAGGGGGATAATACTGGAAACAAAGGCATAAAAAGGGGATCTTCTGAGCTTCTGAAAAAAAATTTAAAAAAGGGGGATCTTGTTGATTTTGGAGTTTATGTTAATTGCTTTTTTTTGTCAACATGGTCATTATTCCCTCTGTTATCTTGTTCCAGACCATGTGTGACTTTCACAGCTAAAACAAAAAAAATTCAAACTCAACTTTATGCTTTTTCTTTGTTTGTCAATATACTCATTAAGGGGGGGATTGAGAGACCATGTGGAGGTGACCACATGTTTGTGATGAGTAATTGACATTTGGTTTGGAAAGATTGAGTTTGTTTTGGGTGTTTTCTATGAAGTCGTAGCCTTGTTTTGAGCTGTCGGAAGACCTTACGACCACATTGGCGTGGTCGTAGGTCACTGGAGTGGTTTACGACCACTTAGACCGTGGTCGAAAGGCAGCAGCAAAGCTTACGACCATGCTTAGCTGTGATCGCAGGTCTCCGAGAGGTTTACGACTACTTTGGGCATGGTCAAAGGCCATCAGGACAGTTTACGACCACGTTATGGCGTTTACGACCTCTCTGGCTGTGGTCGAATGCAGCTACGACCACATTGGCCGTGGTCGGAAGTCATAAGTCGAAGCCACGAGTGCTGCGGTCGGAAGTCAGCGCTGACTTTTACGACCACATGGGAAGTCGGCAGACTTCGACCACGTTGCGAGGCGATCGAATGAGGTCGTGGTTCAGTCAGACGTTGTCGTAACATGGTCGGTTGCGGTCGTTTGTGGTCGGACTTGGCCAGTTTGCGGTCGGATGTTCTCGGGAGCGGTCAGAAGTCTTCCGAAGCGGTCGTAACGCATGTAAACTGGTCGTATGGCTTCCTGAGGCGGTTGATTCACCTGGGAATCGGTCGTATCAACTCCTGGGCTGGTCGTCTTGACCTGGAGAGTGGTCGTAGGTCTTGTGCTTTAATGTTTAGGTGATTTCGACCGATCGTAATGGGTGTACGACTTTGTGGAGTGTGGTTTGAGTTCTCTTTTCCTATGCAAATGGATGTTACCCTTGTCTAGTGCGGTGCTATGTGATGTTTTGTTGTTTGTGATGGTTGCAGGATCTTGAGGCTAGTCGTGGCGAGGCATGGATGACCGGACTAAGCACAGGCGGTGCTGAGATCGGTGAGCGGTCGGGAGATGCCGAAGACGATGAGGCATTCAAGGTGGTTGCAAGTCTCGGACAACAAGAAGAGGTGGAAGCTTCCGGGAAGGCAGCAGAGTGGCATTTTGGAAAAATGCGGAAAGCTGCAAAGGGAAGCTGTGTCTCTGCAAAAGCACAAGAGTGGTTGGCGTTAACGGGCAAAGCAGTGAAGTCGTTGGTGTTGGCGGATAAAGCGCTGGAGTCCTCTTTGCTAGTGGGTAAAGCAATGGTAAAACCCGGTGTTAGTTGGGGTTTACGGGTTTCCCCCCGGTAGCAGAAGGCTATAAATAGATAGGGTAGAGCTCGGATGCTGGGTGAGATTCTGTTCCCGAGTTTCTTGTTCTTCTCTGTTTATTTTTGTGTGCGTTCTCGGGATGGAGTAAGTGTGCTCGTGTATCTCCCAGTTGGAGTGGCTGTAGAAACCTGCATGATCAATCATACATGTCTCTGCATTTGTTTCAAGCTCAATCTTTGTGTGATGTGTCGATTGCTCTGTCTGTGCGTTCTCTGTTTATCTCCTGTGCTTGTTTTTCTTGTTCTTTGGTTGGCTCTGCTTTCTCCTACTGTGAGTAGTGGTCTTGGCTCTAGTAGCATCGATTCGCTCTTGCTCTGAACTGGAAATCATACTCAAGACCATTTGGTTAGGTTCTTCCCAAGAGCTAAGATTTTGATCGAGTTCTTGTTCAAGTGGTCATGCGTCTCGAGTTACTCTATTCTATCTTCGACCATGCCTTTCCGTTCGACCACAGCTTAGAGTTTGTGTCATTTTGGGGATATCTCTTTTAGAGGTTGTGCACCTTCTAGATTTCAAGTCTCATGTGTTTTGGATCTTTGAGCTAGAAGTCCTTGAAAGTCGAAGCCGAGTGATCGTGCACTCGCTATTTCTGTTCTGTTGTCAGCTTTGCTCCTTGTTTGATGTTTTTGTCGGTCGGAGTCTCAAAGTTGAGTCATAACTGCTCTGAAACTACTTGGGTCGTTTCAACCACAGCAGAGAGTTGAACAACTTCACTGAGATATACCGATCGCTCTGGATTGCTCTCAACCAAGAGTTTGCTGCTCTGATCTTGTACTGTTGTCAGTCTGACTTTTGGTTCCTTCAGTAAGAAGGTGACCTCTGTCTTCATAGCTTCTGTAGCTATTGAAGAAAAACATTTGTGTGTGGATACTTAGGGGCGAATGTTTGATGGCACCATTCACCCCCTCCCTCTGTTGCCATTTCGGTCCTACACCTCCCGTGGTCGCTTGTTGCTGTTTTGACCATGGATTCTCTGGCCGTCCCTCTGCTTGAGATCTCTGACCACTTTTTGGCCACTCCTCCGCTTGAACCCTCCGACCACGTTGTAATCGAGAGAGCTTCGACTGCTCCACTTTTGAGTTCAGCGCTTGAACCGCTCGAACACCGTCCTATGCACTTGAACCGCTCGATTGCCGTCTGATCTTTTGAGCCACTCGGACGCAACCCAAACTCCGTAGCTACTCGGACATCGTTCGATCTCCTCGGTAACTCGTTCACCATCCGATCTTTGCACTCAGCTACACGTTGTCGTTACGACCGCGTTGTGGTTTACGACCACGTTGTCGTTATAACCACGTTGTGGTTTACGACCATGGTGTAGATTTCGACCACGCTATGGCTTATAACCATGACGCAGTTTACGACTGTGCTATGGGTCATGACCACACTGAGTGCTCAATCTTTGTAGTGGTAACCCGGTTATGACCACATCTTTCAGCTCCTCCAATGCCTCCGACCACCTAAGTACTCGTAAAGTTCACTTTGACAAGACTCACCCTGTTTACTTTGATGGCCATATTCACCTTGACAAGACTCAGTAATGCTAAATCTACTACTAAAATAACCATTGTAGTTTAGGAAACTCAACTATTTTATACTATTGTTTAGCATATCATTTTGTCGGCAAATTTGCGGAAGTGTTCCTTGGAAAAAATAATTATCATGAGAACCAGGTGTTAGTTGGGTAATGATGTCATTGAGTAATGTGATTTGGTTTTAGAAGCAGAAAATATCTCAGAGTGAAGTGACGGTAAAGTTGGAGAAAGTAATGATGACCTTATGCTGAGCAAAGAATATAGTGATCGCCCAACCACAAGTTTTGACTTGTTAAACTTGGTCTAGTAGCTGCTCAAATCGATTGAATCTCTACAGGAGTGAGAAGTGTTATAGTATGGGAGGGGGGTAAAACCATACTAAACAACGATAGGTTCCTCTTAGGACAGGCAGAAGATATTTGGTCGTGTCGGCAGATACCCGGGTCTGAGTTGGAAGTCTACCGGGTAGAGCCTATATAAAGAGATGAGCAGTGAAATGACCTTGTTTTCTTAACTCAGTCATGCGGGTTAAGAAATTCTTGTGGATAAAGCTGGGCAACTCTATGCAGTAATCACAATGATATCTTGAATCGATGTGCTTCCGGTAAAAGAAGTTATGTTCATGGGTGATTCCAACAGCGAGGCACAAGTAGATTTGAAAATGAGTTAAAAATGCTAAGGTCTGTTAATCAAGTTTTGAAACCCCCAAATTCTTAAGTAATTATTAGTCTTTTGTGTTTAAAAATTTTAAAAAATAAAACTACATCCACATATCAAAATAAACAACTATATTCCCATCACTTGAGAATCCTGACAAGTAGTTGTATAGCATTTTTCCATGTGATTTGTTGAGTCTTGCAATACTTCCACCACAACAGATACCAGAAGAAAACAGGATGTAGCAAATTTTCGTGTTAGGGTTACGACCGCACTCAAGCGTTCCTGTAGAGTTTTCTTCGGTTCTTCTGGATGTAACTTAAATTTTGGGCCTAGACGTCCGTATTATTGCTAAAGTTGATCGTTAGGTCTTATTTTAATCAAACTAACTTCTATTAATTATTCATGAGCAGGCAAGATACTCCTTCTATCTGCAACTGAACTCCTAGGCTGTTGCAAGTGGTACGATGTCCCTGTTCCCAAAAATGGGGACGTTATATTCGCTTCAGCACCCACCAGTTTGTCAGCGATTTTTTCATATACAATTCTTCTAAGTCCTTCCATAATTTTCTTGGTGAATTCTCCTTGATTACCGAGTACTTACCTCATTGGAGAGACATAGATGGATTGTATTGATAGTCTTCCACTCCATCACCTTTCAATCTTCATCGGACATCTTTTTCTGTGTGTCCCCTTCAAGAGCATTGATTAGTCCTTGCTAGACAAGGACATCATTCACCACACATTGCTACACATTGAAATTTTCTTTGTCATCAAATTTCTCTACTTGATTCAACATCATCGACATTAATCTTGATTTTGTATTACGTAATGCTTGACCAACTTTCTCACAAGTCAGATTAATCCGGCCTTAGTTCTGATCCACTTGTTATCCTCTGTTACATTTTTTATATGTAGCAACCCTCGGATCGGATCAAAGTTTGTGTAAGTACAGCCTCAAAAGAGTATTAGGGATTGTCGCTCACTCACCTCTTAAATCTTTTAGGACCATCGGATTTTTATCCTATATAAGAATCTAGTACTAAGACTATCTTAACCTCTAATCCTCTTGTGCATCTTCTGCTTTGGATATGTATGCTTGATTGTTTCTTGTAGATTCCTCTCTATGGTCATCTTCTATGATTTATATAGTACCTTCTAGCCCTTCTTCAATTTAGAGTAAAAATTTCAATCTAAATAGGAGTAGAAATTCTAGGGCCTGTTTGGTAGAGCTCCACCAACTCCAGATCCACCAAAAATAGCTCCACTCCACGAATTTTTACCCAAACGCTCCAGCTCCACGAAATCTGGATCCACCAAAATACTGAATCTAGCTCCAGATTCATGAAATCCATGGAGCACCTCAAGGGGTGCTCCACGAAACCTTGTTTCGTATCTACTCGTGGAGTTGGGTGGTAATTACCCACCTTTTGCCACTGGTTACACACCCCATCCCATACCACCATAAAACCTATGGGCAAAACAGATCATTCCCACCAAAAACTCAGTTTCGTGGATCTGGAGTTGTTGTGCAAGCCAAATAGTTTTGTTCAGCTCCATGATGGGATACCAGATTCACGGTGGAGCTATTTTTGATGGATCTGCTGCTCCAGATTCATTTTTTCAGTGGTGGAGCTCTGCCAAACAGGCCCCTAATCTAGTAGGATTTATTAAGGACTTTTTATAACATACTTTTCTAAATTCTAAAGACTAATATGAGCCGTCCTACCTCAATAGAAATGTTGGTGTTTTGAGCGCCTAAACTAATCCGCGTTGTCATATTCAGTTGTTGAATTCCATGAGTGCAACCTTTACAGGGCTACTCTTTTTGTCGAGTCTGACTTTGCAATCCACGTGGGGATATACACGAGTGCCTATCTTTGGACTTTTAGTAGGACAACGACATCTTAACCGAAAGGAAATGGTGCAAATGCAACGGCAAATCTTCCAAGCAATACAGTACAGAAGTACTTCATAATGCAAGAGTACTAACAAAGGTTTGATTCCCACGTATCGCGGATTAGATCATTATTTACATGGATTTTTACTGTGCTTTTCCAAGATTTGTACGTGACTTGCTGTAGCTTATGTACATGCTTTTCCGAGATTATATATTATAACGTAACTATTCTGTGCCTGAGTCCAGCTGGTTCCTGTCTCGACCGAGCCGTCCTCCACTGTCCCCACTCGCTCACGCTAGACCCATAACCTATAGCCAGTATGCGCTATGGCTAGGTGAGATAGTAAATTGTAATGACGCGTAAATTGTGAGTACATTAAAAACAGTTTCATTTGGTCGTAAATATGAATGTATCTCCAAGCAAACGTTGTATCTATTTTTATTACCACCATCACAAAGAGATTTCATTTTTCATCTGGTCATATATTGGAATGTATATGGACGTAAATGTCATGTCCATTTTTACTAACACTGTCAATGATCGAGTCGCCAATCTTACAAAATAATATGAGAAAGATGACTAAAATACTTAGGAGAGAACAAGGAAGCTTTTTAGTTCTATGAACTGGTTATAGGGAGCCTTTAATAAGGAGTGAAACTAGTCCTAATCACACTGAATTAAATAGGATGTGAATCAATTGTCGAATTCATTCTTTTTTGTCTTTTTTCATCCAGCGTTAAATACCAACGAAGAGACGTCAATTATCTGTCGGGGAAGACGCCTTATGGAATCAATGCATTATATCAGAGAGGTAGTTATTGTCAGAGAGAGGATGCCTAATCATCGGTTATTGTCAGCAAGAGACAAACGTGGGAAACAACCGCATGGTAGTTGTTGTCAGAGACTCAAGGCTAAAACGTCGTACTGTTTGAAGTGGATAAGGCACGTGTTTTATCCACCGCACAGAAGGAATATCTTAGAATCAGGTTCAAATACCAGTTCACCAAATCTCTAAGCAGTCATCCGGTCAAGCAACACTCACAGTGTTTATCTGACCAGAGTACTCGGGGAGCAACCTCTGGAGGTTTACAACCACGGGGTCCCTTGGCCTTAATTAAATATCAAACCCATAATTAATTATTTATTCAATCATCATCAACCGTCATCACACAATGATTCCTTTTTTATTTGGCGTAAATTGAAATGTATCTTGACATAAGTATGGTATTCATTTTTACTGCATACATCACACAACAGTTCCATTTATTCATCTGGCCGTAAATTGGAATTTATCTGGATGTAAATGTCATATCTATTTTTACTGCCGCTATCACATGGCCAGCATGTGCCACAACTAGGTGTGGCAGTAAACTCTAATAACGCGTTCGTAAATTGGTCAGTACAGCAAAAATGCATTCATCTAGCCATAACTTGGTTTGTATTTGGTCATAAATATGATTTTCAATTTTACAGCCGCCATAACACAACGATAGCGTCGGCACAAGACATGGCGGATGTGTGGCGGGGGCAAAACTCCACGACACGGGAGACGGTGGTCGATTACTATCAATGGGGTGGGCTCCTGCGCCTTTGCGGTGGACTGCTTCACGCCCTTTTATCATTGATTCCGCACGACACTGTCATGCAACACGATGGAAGACGGTGGGTAGGGCGGCGTAGAAGACTAGGGTCATAAATGTGGTAACCATTTTACTGTCGTCATCACACAACGGTTCTATTTTTTCATATGGCCATAAATTGGTTTGTATCTGGATGTCAATGTGGTATCCATTTTTACTGTCGCTATCATATGGCCATTATGCGCTACGGCTAGGTGCGGTAGTAAACTCTAACAGCATGTCCAGTAAATTGTTTAGTGCAGTAAAAGCACATTCATCTGGCCATAACTTGGTTTGTATTTGGTGGTAAATGTGATTTTTATTTTTATTGTCGCCATAACACATCGATGGCGTTGGCGCGGGAGATGGCGGACTTGCGATGACGGTAAAACTCCACAACACAGGCAATGGTGATTGATTACTACCAATGGGGTGGGCTCCCGTGCCTTCGTGGTGGATGGCCTCATGCCATTTTATTATCGATTACGCCTGCCGCCGCCATGCGGTGCGGTGGAAGACAGATGGTAGGGGGCAATGGAAAACTGGAGTCATGCGGTTTTACTAGCGGTTGCGCAGGGACGCCTGGGCGTGGTGGGTCGTGGTTAGGCCCAGGGAGCGTGATCGAGTTGCGCGGCTACCATTGTGGCCGGAGCATAGAATAAATTATTCTACGCTCAGATGCGGAATAACTCTACCGTTTATATATATATATATATATATATATATATATATATATATATATATATATATATATATATATATATATATATATATATATATACTCCCACCTTCTAATGTGACATGGTTGAAAAAATTTCATCGGGCCCTTTATTTTTGATATATACCTTTTTCCATATCTAAAGGGAGTATATACATAAATTATGCTATAAAAATGGACTTCAATGAAAATTTTCATGAAACTCACTTAGAGTATATTATAATCATTATTACAGTACGCTCAAAAGGATAAAGGGGTATACTTTGCTCGTTTAAGTGGTATATGCTCCTAGGAGTACGTACTCTTAGGAGCATAGAATCATTTTTGTACACACATATGTGTGTGTGTGAAGCCTTTTTCGTAATCCTGGAAGTACATACTCTCACTTCCAATATACCACTTAAGCGAACGTGTTATACTTATTTATCACTTTCGGTATATTTAAATACTAATTTTAAGATACATCAATACGATTTGGTTGAAAAACTTTTATCGATGTCCTTTATTTTTGCTCTATATACATAAATTATGCTATAAAAAGTGGACTTTGATAAAATTTTCATAGAACTCACTTTGGAGTATCTTATAATCATTACTAGAATATATTCAAATGGATAAAGAGGTATAACAACATCATTTATGTGGTACACAAGAAGCAGGAGTACGTACTCCTAGGAATATGGAATCATTTTCATATATATATGTGTGTATATACATACATATATGTACGTACGTACATGTATGAATGTATGTATGTGTGTGTATGTGTGTATACGGCTATACTATTCTGCGCGTGCACTGTGCGCACCAGAAAGTTATTGTCGTGCGTGAGTAAAGTTACTGTCAAATACATGTAGAGTTACTGCCAGTTGTGTAGTGTTACAACTGACGGTAACCCTACATGTGTTTGGTAGTAACTTCACTCGCACACGGCAGTAACTTTTCGGTGTGCATTTTACACCTGCGAGCAGAATAGTGTGTGTGTAAGAACCGTCCAATACACGTGTATGATCAATGCAAATTTTGGAGTTTAAGTATGAAAGTATTTTATACAGCTCAAGCTATAAACTAAAGTTGAATTTAGTTTTTTTTTAGAGTTTGATATCTAAAATACACTTTTTATGAGTATATAAAAATACTTAAATGTCATAAATCTCAAAACACATCAACCATAATTAATTTAAATGTCCAGACATCATGGCGCAGGCACACTATTCGAGATTTTTCGCTAACAAAGGTTTGATTCCCAGGCATCTCTGGTTAGGTCATTTATCTTGTAGGTAGTATGATTTGATCGGTGATCAGTGAGGCAACGTGATATAAAGCGAGCCTCAAAGAGTACGCTTGGTTTAGATGTACTTGTCATAGCAGCAGTGGCTGCGTGCCATACGTATCTTATGCTTACAGATTATGTATAGTAATTAGTTTTTAAATATTATTTTTTAAAGTTAGAGTCGATAAAAAGATTATAGTAAAAAGTATACTGAATTTAACTATACCAGCTAAAATCGTATATGACTATTTTTTCTGCATATTATCTCTCCTGAACAGCTAGAATTTAAAAATTCAAGTTATAAGTCGTAATCTATAAGCTAAAAGTACCCACTCATAGATAGCCTAGTACCACACTACATCGTGTACCAGTATCCACTCATAGATAGCCTAGTACCACACTACATCGTGTACCTCGTGCCGTTGTGCTGGCTGATTAGATGAGCCTAGTCATGACCGCGACCGCTGCAGCTTGTGCTGCTCGTCGTAACGACAGGGATCCCGATAGAGAGAAGGACGCAAATCCAGCTCGTATCGTTGGAAGCTTCCTCGCTCATTCGGCAGTTGTTTTGCTTGCTCACAAGGAAGACGACTCCTTTGTACGATTCTATTCTGTACTATGTATGCAATCTTTCTTGTGGCTTGCACAATCACCTCGATCCGTACGATTCTGTGATGCTCTCATTTTATCGGGAACACGTAATTTTGTGACGCTCTAAGATTTAAAAATAAAGAAGAAATAATAGCGGAGAGAAAATATGGCGACAAATAGATCTAATTACCTATGGATGGAACTCTTAGAGACAAACCAATGGCAATCGCGAAACCGCTATTATATGGGGCGGGGTTGGACAGTAAATTTCAGAGAAGTGCGGGCAGTTCTTGATGTATTCAGGCCGGAGGCTAGTGCCACTACTACAGAAAACCGTATTATAGACGGTTCAGAAATGTTATCACAGACGATTTTGTGAGCCGTCTGAATTTATGAGTCAGTAATGATACGAGGTCATCACAAACAGCTTTCGAACCGTCTGTGGTGTAAATATTACAGATAAAAACCGTATGTGATTATCAACTAGCACAGACGGCTTTGATCTAATGGTTTTTTTTTTTGCATCTGTTTTTTCCTAACATCTGTGATGCTACATTGGTCAACATGATGTGGAATTTTGGTTTCATCAGATATTGTGCGTCATGCATGGGTGACCCACAGAACGGTGATTGATGACCAAGAACATACTATATAGGATGATTGGAGTAAGGAACAGGCAAGGCCAACCACTTGACTAACCTTTGATCTCACTGCCCAAAGTCCCTTTCCAAATCATAATTGATCGGATGTCTTGGCAAGATCTAATGCTATATTAGCAGTTTGCGCAGCTCCTTCAAATCCACCTAATGTAGGTATGGAATTTAGGGGGTGGGGGTTCATCGTCAACAAAATTTTGCTCCATTTGTAAGGGATTTGAGTATATACATGCAATCACGTGATCGAGCTTACATCCTCTCAAATACAAGGGATGCCAGAGCAGTCCAAACACCTCTCGTCAAGAATCCCCGAGTTTTCGATTCCTCATGTATTCTACTAGGCATGGGTTTTTCCTGTTCCTATGTTTTTTATTTCATGCGTTCCAAACAAGCTCTAATATATTATGCTTAGGAGGCATTTGTACCGAGAAACTGGAGCCCGTCGTCCTGGCTCCAAGGAGAACCCAAACTATGATCAACAAATCACTAGAAAAAGCATGTTTAGACGAGCACAACTGCTGCAAAGCTTTTTTGTTCAAGAATGCAAACGACACAAACACAGGCCAAGATATTGTCAGCTCAGGTTCTTGCCCATTGATCTCCACTCTTCCACTATTTCGTATGCAAAATTTGAGGTTTTTTCCATAAGATTTGTGCAATTGTAGCAATGCCCGTAGCAAACAGACTTGGGAAAACAGGAAAGCGTTCCAAGTGCGGACCTGGCCTGTGTGCCGCCGAGACATGAGATCTCTTGTCATTCATGCGGACAGTGATAAAAAGTGAGGTTTCCACCATGTCGCGCTTTAACCTGCCGACCAGATCTGGATCTAACACGCACTTTCCCTAAGCATAGGTTTATCTGACATGCGGCATCAGATTCTTGCTCTTACACTGTCAAATGTAACATATAGATACTGATGACCTGCGGAAACTGACCGGTTTTACTTGTCATGGACCTCATGATTATCATCTATTTGTAGCAACCGTCAATTGGAGCGATATGCCGACATTTCGATGGACAATGAAAGCTAAGAGAACAAGTAGAAAAAGAGAAATGAAGCTCGGGTGCAAAATGCTAGTAACCAACCGGTTACCGCCAGAGAGACGGAAATTTTCTGGAACCAAGAAACGGAACCCAAGACGAATTAGTAACATGCTTCATTTTGTTCATATTCTTTCACTTCTCCCCCCGTTATAAATGTATGTTGCATGTGTGGGAAAACAGACGAAAAGAAAAACTGAAGTGCGAAAATGGAACACAAAGATCTCATTTGGAGTGCAGTCAAAACAGACAATGAAGTATTGAACTATTTGGAATTTTACAACCAATCAAGCAAAGAAAAATTAACAAATTCTGTTGGTTCAGTGATATGAAATATGATCAATTCAATTTCTGCACATCAAAATGATTTCGATTTCATTTCTCCTAGATGAGTTCACACTGTATGAAGAATATGGAAATGTTCATACAAAAAGAAAAGGAGAACCTTCTTCACCAGTATAAAACACGATATTCCGAAAAGAATATAACATCAGCAACTCTGCACAGCTGAATTGCCAATTGGCATTTCCTAACATCTCAAAAAATGACCCATTGATCCAATAACTGTATCTCTTTTACAATATCTATCCAGATGATCTGGTTAGACTGCTAATATTTCCAGTCCAAATTGTATGTAAAAATCTGCAAAGGAATTATTTTCATCTCAAAATGAATCTCCCCCACCCAAAAAGAAAATTTAACAGTTGGCTTCTTTGATACTGTCTCTTGAGTATATAATCTACCTCTCTGAAAGATTTCTTAAATAAGGTGCTGAAAAGCAACCGCATGTAAGAAACTGAAGCTCCTAGCTTCAATGGCATGCAAGAACAGATGGTGAACAGAGATTGCAGACTTTCTAATGCAACATACACTCCCTAACATATGGGTGCGAGAAATTGACATACCGCTCCCATATATACTTGTACCGGCGAATGGCCAACTTCAGCCAGGGTTTCATGTTCCCATTATAGTGCACGACAGCAGCACTCTCAATCAACCGATCATCTATGCCTACATCATACCCTAGCCCCAAGACATGCCATCTGCGGTCTAGGGGCTCCATCAGGCCATAAAACGTCAAAAGACCCGCAGGAAGTGTCCCTGTCCTCCATAGCAACTGATCAGCATTTTGCTCTTGCCAATAATTATAAAGCGCTGTGGCATTTGCCTTCCTCCAAGCTATTAAGTCAAAGATGTTCATCCCAAAAGCCCATCCACAAGTATGCGGATCAATTTTGGAGCTGATACTTGGATGCGAGAAATTAAGATACTTGTGATACCGATGAAATGACTCCAAACAAGTCTCCACTGCTCCAATAACATTACCATGCAGTTCTATGGAAAAAAGCTGTGTCAAGTCCTTTTGCACCACAACATCATCATCAAGAAAGACCACCTTCTCCAAGTTGGGGAGTATTTGAGGAATGTAGAATCGCAAATGGTTCAAAAGAGAAAAAAACTTCGGATCATGGAACTTTATTTCTCTTTCAAGATTTTTCGACCCACCAGAGTAGTAGAAACCTTGAGTTTCCATCTCCGATAGCTGCCTGACCAGTGCAGAAGAAGAAGCATTCAACCAAGAGAATTCATCTATGCAGCGGACTTCAACAGTGCAACCTTTGAAGTCATTTATGAGGAACCAAGTTGACATGGCACCAAAATTTATCCTGTCTGTGACCACATGAAACACCAGCTGCTGAGGGTGGTTTGCATTTGAAACTGTAGAATTGACAACAACTGAAGTGGCCAGCACATTATCAGAGAATATACAGAAGTGATACAGATTATTGTCTACCAATCGTGTGGAGTTCCGATGCTCTTCTGAGCGACTCCTATGTTTTGGGTTCTGAAGCCACTCTTCTGTCAGCTTCACAGTTAAACAGTGCAGATTCTTGGGGAGGGATTCTGCAGCTAACTGACCAAACTCGGCAGTCTGAACAACTGCTGCCTTTGCACGCTCCTCTAGTGCAAGGGCATGGCTTTTCAGTGTCACTATTGTTGTGCTGATATCATAATGAGAGTCCTGCGCTTTGTATATTAACCGTGCTAGCCGAGTTATTATTGGATGCGCTTCTTCTTGAGTGATGGCTCTCCCACTAACAGCCCCTTCAGACAGCAATCTTTGACAATTCCTTATCTGGGAACTAAGCTCCCATGCAAGCTGAAGATTGCCATGCTCTTTTGCAAGGATGACATAAGCCTTCGCTAGAGTCATTTGATCCGCTAATTGGCGGGCAAAAGATGTGCTGCTTAAAAGCTCTTCTGTGAAATTCACTTTCTCATGAGGTACTTCCTCAGTTTCTAAACCCTTATCCTGGAACAAGTAAAAAATAAATACATAAGAAAACATGCACATAACAGAGATTTTTACAGTGGAGAAAACCAAACAAGAAATATCTTGTCGTATTGGAAGTAACAGAAAAAAAATAATTCAGAAGCTATCCGAAGGTAAACATAGTTTGTCTTTGTGCAAGTTTTTAATTATTATCCTCTAATTCTTTGGCACTAAATGCACATGTTACAGCTGAACAGCTATTGTCATGAAAATGTGTTTGTGTACACATATCAGTGCCTTCTATGAAATAGTCAGCATTGCCAATATATTTTGGTGTCAAAAACTCACACAAGAATGTAAAGATCATACTTTTGTATAGACAGAACTAACAGGAACTATTACCACTTACTATCAGCATAAGCTTAGTCGATTCAGCAATGAAATAATCTGGGCCGTTTGGTTGGTGCCCAATTTGCCCTACTAATGTGTGCCCATGATTTGGCCAAGTTTTGGCAAGAAAATGAACTAGGGCAACAAGCTGTACTTTTTTTTCAAATTAACAGCTTGAAATTTCTCATAGCTTGAGCTTTGAGATCAAACTAGAGCAATTGAAGAGCAGTATTTCTTTTTCATTGTCACAAAAGCATAAATACCACATTACATGTGCTTTCAAACAATCTTAAAATCACAACAACCATGTAAGGAAGAGGTAAAGCTAGTTCCAAACTTTCGATAGCTTATTCCAATAAATACTATTTTCATTTTATTCGCACACCACTCCAGAGAATGAAGACCTTTCTGTTCTTGTAACTATTATTGTGTCATAACCTGTAAACTTGCTCCAGTCACCTAAATATTCATGTTCCTCTTCATATATTGTAAACCAACAATTTCCTCAGTTATCTCTTATCATTTATCCACTGTCATAGGTAGCATTAATGAGGGGGCCAAACATAGAAAACTTCTTGAAAAGGGTTTTCCTCGAAATCTCCCTCTCCTAGGCATTAATTATTGCATCTGACCTGTTTACCATACTTCCACTTAAATTGGTATCATACTTGCTATTAAGACTTCTTGAAGCCATAAAACACACCGGGACCCCCATTTAAGAGCTAATGTATCCCGTAAGTTCCCAACACAACTTGAATTTGTTCTGTCTAGAAAATTCAGATTCTGACTATCAATATGAATCATAGTAAATTTCTTACAATAAGACCTTTACCAGAAAGAAAGCTTATATTTTGAAAATATCAAATAGATTCATAGCAATCTCATATCCCTTGGCAGTATCCTGTTGTATTAATGAGATATATTTAGCAATCTTCAATTGCCAGTCAACAGAAAGATTGGATGGTTCAGTGAAATGACATTGAGCAGGTACCACAGGTAGGCATTGCTCTCATAGACACTGCAATGGCAAAGTCTAATCCAATCCATGTAATCTAAATGCTACAAAATGTTAATCAATCCTAACTGTTGCATTTCTAGCAGATAGACAAGAATGGGCTCGTTCATATTGGTTTTTGGTTTTGGCTTTTGAATAGTAACAGCTTATAGAGAGAGACACACCCACGTGCGATTTTAACCGATATAAATGAAGTCACTACAGTGTGTGCTACTATCAACTAGTAGACCTCACCTTAAAAAACACTCCGTTTGAAAACTAGATACTGTAAAAAAAGCCGTTTACTATAGAAAAACAGCTTTTAGAAGCTAATATGAACAGTGCCATTTATCGTTAATGGAAGTCAACCAACATCAAAAGAAAAGGAAATCATGAACCCCAATTCTATTCTTTGGGAAGAAAATAGCTGCCGACATGTAGTCCCTGAATAATACAACTAAACTTGTCAAAGTTTGAGACCGCACATAGTATTGAATATTGACTTAAGGTATGGATTAAGGGGGTGTTTGGGACTGCTCCACAAACTCTGCTCCATAAACTCTACCGTGGAGCAGCTTCACAAAAAACCTGGAGTTTGTGGAGCACCCCTTTAGGTGCTCTCACAACTCCACTTTTTTTCCTCGAACAGAGTGCGTGAAGCTGAACCTGTTTGGCTAAAAAATGTGGAGCGAAGCTGAAAAACGTAGAGTGGAGCAGTCCCAAACACCCCCTAAATCCTTGCCATTCCATGCAGTCCTCCTATTAAAGAGAAAGTAATCACCTTCCTAGTACTGGAATAGTATTTGTTATCAACCGGACAGATGAGAAACCAAATTCTGAGAATGACACTTCACCTAAGTACTTGAGCAGATCTCCAATCGAAGGACAGTCTATCTATAATGCCACACCTACTCATAGAATTATAGACCCCGGTTGCTGTTTCTAACAACCATTCATGATTAGCATCAAGAACACTTTCTACCATGGACAACAAAGTAAGTGACAACTAAAATTTCCATAAACATGACCAAATGACTGGAGAGAAAACACTAACCTTCAATGATCTAATACTGAATTATGGCAATCAAGATCTTGAAAAAAAATGATCTTCAACAGCCTACCCACTCAAACCACGGTTGCTCTCTTAACATAGAAACATTGCCCACTACGAAGTTAGCTAAAATTAAATTTGCATAATTACAACAAGAAAACGTGAACATTCTCCGAAAAGTCTAAAGATCTAAAACCATTATACTAATCCAGATCCACTAAAGAGGTAACAGAAACCGGGCAACATGCATAAAAAAGCATAAACTTTTCCACAATTTTTCAGAACTAACAGGAAAGCAGTGATCTTTCGAAAGATCTCACACAATTCAGCAAGCGGGGAAATTACGCCAAGTGAAGTTTGCGCTACTCACTATGACGGGAGGCCGGAACTGCTCCTTTTGGTTGTGGTGCAGGACGAAGAGCACGAGCCCGACCACGAGGAAGATACCGACGAGCCAGCAGATCCATCCCGACAGCCGCCGCCGCGACTGGCGCCGGAACTCCGGTGCCCGCCGCCGCATCTCGCCGCCCCGCGCCCTTCCTCAAAGCCTCTCCTGAGTCAGGGGCGGACCTAACGTGAGATCAATCCGGCAGAGCGGAGGACGACAACGACGCCTAGGAGAGAAGAATTCCTTCGCTTCGAGGGTTAAATGACGTTGGCGTGAGAATTTGAGACAAACGGCGAAGCAATAGCCGCCGCCGCCGCCGCCGTCGCGACGAGATCTGGGCGGGGCATGAGGCGGAATGCGAGGAGAGGGAGAGGTAGGAGGAAGAGTAGGGATTTAGAGCGTCGCGACGAGATCTGGGCGGGGCAGGAGGCGGAATGCGAGGAGGGGGAGAGGTAGGAGGAAGAGTCGGGATTTAGAGAAGAGTGAGATCTGCGAATGGTGAGAGGGAGGGAGATGTAGTTCTTCCTCGGCTGACGTAAAAGCAAAGACAACAAAAAGGTTTAATTCCTCGTCATGCGTCTCTATTTCTCCCTTCCTCTCGACTCCCTCCCAATTCGGGTTTGGAGATGCCAATTCACAACCCGCTATGCAGCCAGCAGAAGCACAGCAGCAGCTGTCTGTCGTTGTCTGGGTTAACAATGTTAGAAGTAGGCGCTAGACGCTAGATGAGCGGCAAGCAGAGGTCTAACGCCTAGGCCGCTTAGCATAATATCCTACTGGCGATGTCAAGATATATATGGTGTTTAGAGGAAAAATTGTTATCTCGAATAATTTATAATGTTGTAAATTTGATAGATGATGATGAATATTGCATCACTTGATGTAAATTCTTGATGTAAATACTTCATGTAAACCTACACATTAAAAATTAAGCAATACATGAGACTCTTGGTATGTGGATAAATTTATACAACTATTGCTCTTTAGACTTCTATGTAAGTATGAAAGAATGAAAGAAATAAGAAATGACTGCGAGACAATAGAACATAATCACATAGATCAAATAAAGTATAAAATAAATTCACAACCATACATAGACACAGTTCACATCATAACATCTCACACCAAAAGTTCTCAACCACACATAGCAAAATAATTCTTAAAAAAAACTTTAACAAAGTAGCATGCATAGATAAAATGATCAATCTTCATCCTCGTAACTGTAATACTTTGTTGGAATCACTTCATCTTGATCAGATTTGAACTCAACATCTTCTGTTCCACGTTCACCTCCTCTTCCTCTTCACTTTCGGATTCAAAATCATCCTCATAAAATTCTCTCACTCTTGTGCTCCTACGAGGTTTGTGGCTTCATTAGCCCCACTTGTCTCTTCAATGAGTTTCCATGAAAGGCTCGTCTCAAGGTCAACCTCTTCATCCCCCACCTTCAATAACCCATCCTTGAGCAAAAGTAGTGTGCGAAGCTAAAAGGACATCTATGTTCTTTGATTTGCACTTTTCTTTTTTGTTCATAAGTCTTACATTGACTTGGACATAGACAAGATTATTGAGGTGGTGAGCATCTAATTTATTTCTCTTATTGGTATGTATCTACGAGTTGCAAAGTAAAGGTTAGTTAAGTACTTAAATTGAAATAGTGACATAAGAGATGTGACTTGAGAGTTAGTGAGTAACTATGTCAAAAGTGCTCCAATTTCATTCACATCTGGATAAACTTGAGGTCAAAGAAAGAATTCTTATAGCCAATTTTTGCAAACGAGGAACATGACATCCATACTTAGACCACCAATTGGCTACATAATAAGAAGCAAAAATATTAGTAATGGACAAAAGACAATTTGCATGTATCGATTCATTAAATTTGAAAAGTGAGAACAACTTTACTGGGAATAAGATCAAACTTTTGACATTCAAGTCGTACAGGAGTTTTCCCAAAGGTTTCCCTTTTATCCTTAAAAATGTCAAAGTCGGCATTGAGCACTTGATCCATTGCTTCTTCATCACCATGATAAAAGATTTCGACACATTCAATGAAGCCATCTATTATGGTTTGTTCCAAAAAGATTGATCAATCTTGATAACTGTAATATGGATTCAATAGGTATGCCATCATGTGCAATGGAGAATCAAGTCTTCCCTTCATTTTTGTATCAATTGTTTCAATTATCAACTTGTAGTTACTCTCTGCATTATTCAAGGACTCTTTGGTTTGCTTCTTAGCTTTTAGAATTTCTCCATAAAGAAAGGTCATGGATGGACCATCCCCATCAACCATGCGGAGAATTTTGACTAATGGCTCAAAAACCTTCAAGTAAATGAGGAAAATAAAAGCATTATCAAATAGTGAACTAGCACACAATAGAAGACATACAAATATAAAATTAGAAGTAGGATATACCTTCAACATATTGCTCACACCATTCCAAAAGGACTTACTAATGAGTGTCCCCGTTGCCGCGATGCCTTTGCCCTTTTTAGTATGAGCGGATTCTTCCCATTCCTTACTTAGCGCCATCACTCTTAGCTCAACCTTTTTCTCAATCAAACTTTGCAAAGTAAGAAAGGCCGAACCAAATCTAGTCACCCCCGGCCATATTATATCTCTTTTCTTTGTGTGTCGCCTTATCAAGGCCAATGTCTTGTGATGTGAATAAATAAAAACGGTCAAAGATTTCACTTGATCAAGTGTCATTTTATACTTTGACATGGTACCAATTCCTTGAAGTATTAAGTTTATGGTGTGTGTTGCACATGAGCTCCAAAGATAGTTGGCCTTTTGGCCTTTAACAATTCTTTTGCTCTCATGTTCTTGGAAGCATTATCCGTCACTACTTGCACAACATTTTGTGGACCTATTTTTTCAATACAAGCATCCACATACTCCAAGATGTACTTACTTGTGTGTGCATTTTCCAAAGCCTCCTTTGATTCTAGAAAACATGTCCCCAATGAGCAATGCACACATAAGTTCATTATGCTTCTCCTCCTTTGGTCCATCCAAGCATCGGTCATAATAGAGCACCCGGTCATGACCCTCTCTTCCTCATGTGCCTTCAACAAACAACTTGTTCTCGCCACCTCCTCCTTCAACAATGGCTCTCGACATTCATATTAGGAAGGACCTATGAATCCTGGGCCAAATAGACCAACGACTTCCATCATTTGCTTGAATTCATCATTGTTTATGGCATTGAATGGTACACCTAAGGTGTAAAAATGAAAATATGATACAAGATTGATGCATACATGAATTAATATTTAATGGCATTGAATAGTACACCTAAAGAGTAAAAATGAAAATATGTTACAAGATATACCTGATATGTAAAGCCACCTCACCACATATTGCTTCACCTTATAAAGCCACTCTTTCCAAATTGCGTCTGTAATTTTTTCTTGCTGCTTAAGCTCTTGAATGTTTGAACTACTACCTTGAGGATCAATTGGATTGGTAAACTTATCCATAGGGCCTAACTTTCGAGGTGCCGATCCTCCAATCTCTTTGAACCCTTCATCATCCTCACCATCACCTCGAATGGTCACATCATCCCTAACCTCATCTTCATGAGCTTTCTTGCTCTTTTTCTTGTTACTTGCCTCCGTAATAGAGTTTCGACACTTTTCTTGGTGTTCCTTTGTGGATTTGGGGCATTTCGCAATATTCCCACTAATGTGTGTAATATGCTATTGATCCTATAGATCCTACCGGAAACAACCTTATCATACAAAATGCATTTTACCTTGTCCAAGTTGTTTGGATTCACCAACACACCATATTCCCACCCTACGTCACTCGATTTTCTCTTGAGGTTATCTTCAGTGGTGCTCACCTCTGGCGCCGAAGTAACAGATGACATGCTACACATACATAGCATAAAGAATTAAAGATTAGCAAAGCATAAATAAAAATAAAAAAAATATAATTATGAAAGTATTAATAAAAGTGTATTGCAGTCTGCGAATCAAATTAGTACACTAATTAAAATAAATTCAGTCTCCTACTCTCCTCCCGTGCCGAGTGCCGACTGCCGACACATCACCCGTGCGGAGGCTGTGCGGCCGTGCCCCTCCTTTCTCTAAATCCCTCACCTCTCACCGCTCTTGATCAGATCAGTCTCCCCACCCCATGCGGCTGCGGCTGCGAGTGCCGGCTGCTACGCCGCTCCCCTCTCTAAATCTCTCAGTCTCTCCCCGTCCCTGAGTCCTCATGCGGCCGTGCGGCATGCGTTCCTCTGACCCCAGCCGGATTCCTCGCCGGATCTCCCTAGTGGCCCAGCGGAGGCGGAGGGGAGGCTAGAGGCGGAGGGGAGGCCTGAGGCAGAGGGGGAGGCAGAGGCCGAAGGTGGAGGGGGAGGTGGAGGGGAGGAAGTGCAGCAATACCTGGGATAATCCGGCGAAGGGGGAGGCCAGAGGCGGAGGAGAAGCTCAGGTTGCTCGGCCAAATCCGGCGAGGCCACGAGGCGGAGGGATCCGGCAGTTCGACGGCACCGGTGCGTGGGAATCCTTGGAGGTGGCGGCAGCTCTGTAAGTCTCCCCCTTTTCCAACCCTAGCTTTTGCGCGCTCTGTTGGAATGTCACGCACACGAACCGTTTCGACTGTCTTATGTTGCCGTCCCCACGCCTAGGCGTCCTCGGCGGCCGCCGCGCCCACCTGGTTTGCCTCTGCCTCGCGCCCGCCTTTGACCGCCTACGCCTGCTTGTGACTGCCCAGCCGCCTGACCTCTCGCCGAGGGGCCAAGGCGCGGCGGTCGGCTGCCTCCCACTGCCTAGGCGCCGCCTCGGTGGCCACCTTTTGCATCGCTGTGGGTTAATCGCTTCATTTCCATTCTTAATTAACTTGAGGAAAATTAGCTGTACAGACTATTGACAACTTACGAGTGCATTGTATTAAGGTTGTCTAGTTGTGATGGTTACCGTAAGTTCGATATGGACCAAATGTGCCTTCGGAGACACTGTGATCCGGGGCTGCTAGTCGATGGTTTTTCTTTCTTTACTGCACCCTTGTGTTGCTATGTTAGATACGTGTGTAGATTTACATTGTGTGTACATTTACGTTGGGTGTACGATTTTTCACATTACAACGTTTGATCTTTCAAAGTGTTTATATATATATATATAGGACGTTGAAATGGGGCACCATGGTGTCTGTGCACCAAGCCTCTCTGCCTTTGGATTGCTTTTAGATGCGTGCAAATGCAATGATATATAATATATCATGATATAAAGTCTTAATCATAGATGGAAAGCCTCAATCATAGATGATAATATATATATATATATATATATATATATATATATATATATATATATATATATATATATATATATATATATATATATATACTAGTTACGTACCCGTGCGTTGCAATGGAACTCATTAAATGTATAGAGAATTGTACTATAAAAGAGAGTTGCTCTGATCAAATGGAAAGTGGAGAATGGTGAGAAATTAAGGGAATGGAGTGGTTGGAGGAGAATGGACGTACAACCAACTCGTTCTTTTATAATAGTAATGATATATATATATATATATATATATATATATATATATATATATATATATATATATATATATATATATAACTTTCATGTTATGACGTTAGATTAACCATGATCTGCTTATAATACCTTTTGAGCCGAGCATGTATGTTTTTTGTTATTGGGTTAATGGTATTACTGCATCCTATTTTCAGAAGGTGTTAAAAATGGTAAAAGGAGGTTAACAAAAGAGAGAATAGAAAGGTACAATATCATGTCAATGCATGATGGAGCGTTACTGCTTAGCTAGCAAAGGTACAATTTTAACCGCTAGTACACACAAGATTATTTAGATTTGTCATGTGAAAATGTTATTACTCCCTCTTTTTTGTAATATTTATTCACAGCTCACAACACACAGACCCAAAAAAACACTAAATTTAAAAAAATAATAAGAAATGATCATATATATACCCCTATTACCACTTAACCTTTTTCAAATCATTTGAATAAGGAAAGAGAGTGAAGACATTGCAATAACTATACTCTTGATTCCTTGGATAAACAAATATTTTAAAATAGAGACTTTTGATTTCATGGACAAACATAGTGATACGGAGAGTAGTGATACGGAGAGTACTAGATTTATCTCATTATGCTTTTCATAACTGTTACTGACATTAATATGAAAAAGTAATGGTCAAAATGTATATTATCATTGCCAAAACAACAAGTAAAAAAAAGAATAGATCTAGCGTACATAAATCAAATCAAATTAGCTTTCTTCCAAGAAGCAACATAATATAATATAGGAGTACGTAGTGGTAGTGGCATACAAGAATTAATTGTGCCCTTTTGCTATAATACCCTGTTACTTGGGGTTCGAGGGGCCAAAGTTCTCGTCCTTTTATTCTGAGGCCTTTGGACGGGATTAGAGATATCTTCAACTTTCTTTGGTATTTTGACTCTCTCTAGTGCATTGCATGCAGGCACATGCGACTTGGTAATGCTCTTTAAATAACTAAAGTTAGGCAGTTGGTTTGTTAATGCTTGCAAGTCAATGATCTTCTAGACTTCTTTATTTGTTTCACTAGTGCGCGGGTCATATGCATGGATTCCCGTGGCTTGCCACGTAATTTCCCGATTTTTTCATTAAGGGGTTGATTTCTTTCCCCTAATGTTGGGAAACTATCTTCATCAAATATATAATCAGTGAAATGAGCAGTATGCAAATCTACTGTCATGAGTTCTAAATACTTGATTATGGATGCTGTCTCATAACCAACGTATATCCTAGTCTTTCGGAGAGGACCTATTGCAGTACGCTGTGAAGGGGGTATAGGTACATAAACCTTGCATCCAAACTCCGGAGATGAGAAATTTTCGATGCTGACCCTTACGCTAGTTGCATAGGTGAATGGATGTTGTATGCCAATAGTGTAAAGTTGATGAGAGTTGTTGCATGTAGGACTGCGTGTCCCCAACATGTAGTTGGTAAATTACAATTCTGCAAAAGTGGTTGGGCAATAAATTTAATTCTTTTGATTATAGTCCATTCTGGATGTGGACATGTGGTACAGAATGCTCAACTATAATTTTCATTGCCATGCAATAATCATCAAATGCCTTTGAAGTAAATTCTTTGGCGTTGTCCATTCTGATGGACTTTATGTGATAATCAGAGAAAATATTTGTAATGCGAATTATCTACGAGATCAGCTTTACGAAAGCATGGTTTCTCGTAGACAATAAACACACGTGCGACCATTTCGAGGAAGCATCGATGAGCACCATGAAATATTTAAATGGCCCTGATAGTGGCTGTATGGAACAACAAATGTCTCCTTGGATACGCTCTAGGAATGCAGAAATTTCATCCTTTACTTCCATAGTAGAAGGGCTAGTAATTAATTTCCTGGTGGCACGTGTGGGGCACACAAAATCTTCATGATTCGAGAAATTCTTTACATTAATATTATGTCCCTGTGAATTGTTAATTATATTTCTCATCATTCTAAGACCTACGTGGCGTAATCTGTCATGCCAGAGATAGAAGAGTTCAGAGCTTCTAAATATTGTTTTCAGGGCAGTATAGGCTGCAGGTGCCTTGATAGTAGTGTAGTATAGCCTAGTTTCTAATGAAAGAAGTTTTTCTAATACCCTTTTTCCATTTGCTTCACGCTTTGTAATGAGCAGATATTCCTTACCATACTTTTCTTCAGTCTCAACATGGAAACCATTAGCGCGAATATCCTTGAAACTTAGGAGGGTTCTAGTCAATTCTGGGTGCAAAAGGTTTCTTTAATGACCAAAGTTGTGCCCATTGGGAGTATAATTGTGGCTCTTCCTGAACCTATTATACAAGCATCGCTATCGGCGATTGTTGTAAGGCTGGCAGCATTGTTACTAATTGACCGAAAGAATTTTGTCTCTCTCAAGATAGTATTCATTGTGCCACTGTCGGCTAAGTACACTTCACCACACGCATTCTAATATAAAATACTTTATTAATATGTGGTATAAGGCAATCAATACATAAATAAAATATTTCAATATCAGAACACATCATGCCATTATAGACTGAATAAATGAATGAATTATTCAATATCATTCAACCATCATGAGAAAATTAAATTGTTTGAGTACCATCCACGCAAATCCTAACTTATTCCTTCCACACATAAAATAAATGACAATTAAAGTCTAAATGCATTATGTGCGTTAGACTGGATCTGTTAAGAAATCAGAGACTTCGACTGCTATTTTCTCAGGGGTGATATGCTCTTTTAGAGAAATCATGGTGACGGTAGCTAAAATTTCAAGAGGGGGTGCTGCTGCCGGAATGGGGTCAACCTCCATCGATGCAGGTAGCTACTCAGAACTCTCCCGCTCAACAGAAGCAAAGTGTGTTTCATGTTGCCCTTTCCCATCCTTCTTTTTCTTAGCCTGGAAGGCATCGACGATGTGTTATGGCTCCTTACAGATTTGCGACCAGTGTCCCCACTTGCCACACTTGTAGCAGGTTTGGTCTTGCTGACCATAGGACTTGTCATCTCGCTTTGGCTTACTTGCCTTATTCTCATGTGGAGCATCTGACTTGTCTTTCTGGGCTACGGCCTTGCCCTTCCTTCCTCTTTTCTTCATTATGGGCTTTCGCACCTTGTAGCTCCCGGAGTTAGCTTCACGTCCAGCGAAGCTCCCAGGTGGCTGTGCGACAAAGCTCTCGTGGAGAACTTCATCCTGAGCCTTTGCAACTTGTATCATATCAATCAATTCAGCATACTTCTTGTAGCCGTCTTGACGATAGTTACGTGCAGACTGCACTGCATTGGGGTGGAAGGTGGATAGGGCCTTCTCAATTTTCTGCTCATCTGTGATTTTCTTGCCACAAAGTTGAAGATTGGTACAAATTCTGTGCGTCAGAGAAAAGGAGGACCGGGGATAGGACCAAGAAAGAATAGAAGTAGAGTAGGGGTAGAGCATTTTGCATTATTTTCTCCATTGTAATCATTTCATTGAGCAATATACACACAGGAGTAGGGTTGTTATTCTCTCAGTAGAAGGTAAGAACCTATATAAAAATCCCCGTGTCTTTCCTCTTCGTGATCGTAGCCAGGTCTTCAAGAGTTCTCTCGAACCCAAACAAATCATACGTAAGATCGATACTAAAAGATCGATATGTCTTTGACTGAACATTCGTGACAAAACAAAGGATGGTGTTAACGTACGGCTTGACTTGATTGATATGGACATCAGATCTGAGTTAGCACTGACAAAGACCGATAAAGAACATGCCACCGGATGATGCCGATAAAGAACTGGGCCAACTCTTCTTCTGCTGCACGGAGTCGCTGTGCCACGGAGCTCAACTCATCCAAAGTGACTTGGTACACATAGTCCAAGGACTTGGCGTACTGCACTTGTTGAACGAGCCGCGGGTTACTTTCAAACTCGGTGGAGGAGAAAACGCTGCTAGTGCTGATAGGAAACTTGCTGGGGTAGTATCGAAATGTGGTGCGCTGTAGCTCTTGAGCGTAGATGTCCCTCATCTGTCGGATTGCCTCACGAGCTACATCTTGGATACCATTGAAGAAGGTGTCTTGAGGTAAAGAGGCATCAAAGATGTGGAACACTGCCTCATTTCCAATGTTGGCATAGATCAACACTTCTACCCTCCAACGTTCTTAATCTCCATAGGTGCCCAAGTATCCTTAGTACACGGGGCGTGCCTTAAAATCCTATTCTTGAAGAAGATCCCAAAGACAATCGGCTAGGTGTCCAGCTAGGAATCTGTGGGTGACTTGGGTAGGACGTTCGGCCATCTACAATTTTGAAAAAAGGAAAGGAGTTAGTAAACAATTTTTGATGACAGAGATAGTTAAGTGAGAGAGTGAAAAAGACTAGATTCAAGAATTTTCCAAAATAGTTATCTTTAAAAAAATAAATATGTCCTTAAGGTTTGTCCATTCTATTCTATCTACGGTCACGTCTTAGGGTCAACCTGGCTCTGATACCATCTCTGTCAGATCCCGGAGTGATAACTTCGAAACTCACTATGTTAATTGCACTATCCTAGGAAAAGCTAGTGCATATAGGGTTAACAGGGATACATATCATGCATAATCACCACTTTATTATAAAGTAAAGTGTACGGGCCTTATGGCTAGGTATTACAATAAAAGGGCTCATGGCCAACCACAAAAGTAAACAACGGAAGATAAATAAAAGGAATAGCCCATCCTGCCTGCCCACAGGCGAATGACTGTAAAACGTAGCCTATTCGTCGCAATCCTCACCAAAGTTGAAGCTGTCATCCTCTGGCAACAGAATTAAGCAAGGTGAGCACATAAAGTACTCCACAAGTTACACCAGGAGATTTAACAGATTCAATGCATACATAAGAATTGACAAAGGAAGGCATAGTATGGTTATTTGCACAAAAAACAACATTTGGAGTAAATACTGTAAAGTAAGTGCAAAACCTGAATTTAATACAGTATGTAAAAATAATTCTTGTTAACTGAAATAATATCATTAGTGCAGGCACCAACCTTCCACTAATCTATCCACAGGTATCCCACTCGGACCAATTCTCCAAAAGAGTTCACAAACCAGATTTTATGAAAAACCAAAGTCTAATCCGTGAAAAACCATACTCAGCATGTCCTTGACCATGGACATGGCTATCCAAGATAGTTTGTTACTCTGCAGAGGTGTACAACTTTACCCACAAGACATGTCATCTTGTTTTGCCACGCGATTAACATACTGCCTTAGGTGTGCAGCTGAGAGTTCATAACAAGGCTGTTACAATGTTCCATTAGAAAATTAGTTACGCCACCACTAAGGTTTCACCACAACATGAATCCACATGTTGGAGCCCCCTCTTGTGCCATGTGAGACTTCTCATGGCTTACGCCACACTCACATTCAGCCTATAGCGAAACTAAAATGGAACTTCACAAATTACTTAGCTAGGTCTGTCCCATACCAGACTTGTGGTAGTACGGTGTGACTTTGTACTAGTAGTTCACAGACCAGTCCTTAACTTGACTTAGACCTAACCACATACCCCTTGTGCCTGGCAATCGACATTGTGTCACCAAACAGCAATGCATGCCAGCAAGCACCCACCACCATACCAATGCCTAAGTCTAAACCAGATTTTATAATTTTATTTTATCAAAATTTCATAGACTTTCTTGACTCACCAAAGTCAAGAATAGATTTTATAAATCATCATTTTGTATGAAACAATTCTTCCCACCTAAATCATTCTAAGCATGGCTAAGCAATTCTATAAAATTCTAGTTAATACTAATGTACTAATTAGGTTTTCATCTATGGTGACAAGGTATGATTGTTCAATATCAAATTTGGTCATATACAAAGGAATTGAGCATAACTAGAATTTAAATTGAATTCAAACTAGATTTGAATAAAAGTACGCATGCATAATAATTTTAAAAACAACAGAAATACTTTAAATTACTGGGATCAACATGATCAAAGGTGTAACTTGCCTTGCTCGAAGTGCTGCTGCGATTTGTTGAAGTAAAACTCTCCGGATTCGTCGAAATCTATACGTGAAGAACCAAAATAAATTCAAATAAAATTCAAAAAGAGTTCAGAAATAGATAGTTTAGGATTTTAGAAGGATTTGGAAATTTGAACATGTCAAATCGGAGTTAAAATGAAGAAATATAGGCTTTTGGAAGATTAAAACTACAGAAAAAGAAAAGACTAATTTTTGGAATTATTTTTATATTGAAAATTCAATTTATGACGTCAGCATCAAATTTTATTTTTTAGCTGAATTATTTTTACATTGGAAATGATTTTATTTGACTGACAGGTGAGGCCGGGTTTATGGTGGACTAGGATCGTGGTTTGGCTCGGTTCACCGTGGACCCGGTTCACAGCTGACGCGGTGGCGGGCTGACATGGCCGAGCCATGGCGCCAGGCGGCTGCCACACATGCATGCGCGCTGACGTGGCGGCATCGGCCGGAGTCGGCACTCGGGCCTGCGGGCTCGTCGGCGCTTTGGCGCCCGGCGGCGGCGGCCGAGATGCGCAAAGGCAAGAGGCGATGACCGAAGGGCGGTCAGCGACGAGACGAGGCGGTAGTGGCACACGGGCAATGGTGGCGACAGGTGTCCGGCGGCGACTTTGCTCGGCGAAGGGGCGGAGGTCATTTGCTGGGGCACGAGTAAGACGAATTTGGTGTCGGCGAGGCACGGGAGAAACCGGGGCAGCGGCAATTCCTCGCCAGAGCTCGGTCAGGCGGCGAATGGAGAACACTGCACGGGGAGCTCTCGAGCGCACGAAAGAAGAGAGTGGAGGTGGGGCGAGGTGCGGTGTGTCGAGAGGGTGCTCGGGGAGGGTTTATATAGGCGTGGGGGTGACAGGCAGTGGCCGGTTACTCACCGGAACTAAGGCCGACACAAAGAAGCTTAAAGAGGGGTTTAACTGATGTAAAAGAGGGGGAAAAGCGGTGGAGTAAAGGCGGTGGTGATGAGGGCAGTCAAATGTACATTTGCGCGGGCTTAAATGAGGAGAAACGATCAAAAATTATGAGCTCGAGGGGGCACTAATGGCGGCGAACGGAGGAAGAAGAAGGGTGGGGGAGAAGAAAGAGCTGACATGCGGCCCCACATGTCGGCGAGAGAGAGAGAGAGAGAGAGAGAGAGAGAGAAGAAGGGGAAGGGCGGACGGCCGGATGGATGTCGTGTGCCACAGAGAAAATCAGAGCCGGCGGATATAAAACGAAGGGGTAAGTGAACAAGAAGGGCTGAGATTAGATCAAGTGATGGGGCGGATTGAATCCAGGCCAGACACGTGTTGGATGGAGGATATTTTGGATTTAGAATTTGTTTTTAATTTCTAGAAATACAAGAAAGCTTTAAAAATACTTAGAAAATTACAAATAAAGACTAAAATTCTAGAAACATTCACAGAAATCCCTGAAAATGTTTTAGACTTAGGAAAAATATTTTCAACTTAAATTTGGTATTTTAATTTTTACAAAAATACTTTTAACTTTGAAATTGATTTTTAAATTCTAGAAAATTCTCAAAAATACTCTAAATCAAGGAGAACTTAGGAAAAACAAAAATAAACTCTTTTTACCTTAGATAAAATATTTAAAGTAATTTTTCTTACTTTAGGCTTTGAAATAAAATCCAGATAAATCCAAATAAATTCCAAAAAACCAGTGAAATGCAAATAAAATTTTTGGGATGTTACATTTGGTGTGCAACGCATCTCGATATAAGTGTAAGAATCAATCAGATGACGGTGAGGGAATCGAGGTAAAAAAGAACCTTCTGCTTAGATGGCGTGGTATCTTCCTGTAATTCCCGTTTGAAGCTGTGTTTTGTGAACCCAAAGGAGGCAAAATTGCTACGTAGGCCCTCGGAGGAGTGAAAGAAGGATGGAACGTTAAAACACCTTGCTGATTCTGTCTAGTGGAGAAGCATCGATAGGAGGCTTGGAGACTTCGGTGCAGAACCGAGAAATATAAGGTTTGGATTGAGTACAGATGGAAGGAATTCTTTCGGTAATATGAGTATGCGACATAGCACTTGGCTCGTGACTTTTTGTATCTACAACCTTCCTCCTTGGTTGTGTATGAAATGAATGTATATTTTACTATCGATACTTATCTAAGAGCCGAAGCAACCTGGGAATGATATTGATGTATACCTAGCACCGTTGATGGAAGATCTAAAAATAATGTTGATCGAAGGGGTATAGGTACGGGATGCGTACAAACAAGAGAATTTCACTTTAGACTCCTTATTCTACACCATAAATGATTATCCTGTCCCTACTAACCTATCAAGCCAGAGTACAAAAAGGGCCAAAACCTGTACTCACTTCTTAGATGATACCGAGAATGTGTGGCTGAAACACTCGCAAAAAACAGTATACAAGTGCCACCGTAGGTTCCTTCGAAGGGCTTACTCATACAACGGGATGGAGAAACAATTTGACGAAGAGGAGGACAGTTTAGCTCCAAGGGATGTAAATTGAGGACCCGTGAGAAGATCATCTAGAAGAAGAGATCAATATTTTGGGACTTACCTTATCGAAAGCACCTAGAAGTTCGCCACTGCATCAACCTCATGCACATAGAGAAGAATGTATGTGATAGCTTGATTGGTTTCTTACTGAACATTCATGACAAAATAGATGGTGTTGTCAACGTATGACTGGACTTGGTTGATATGGACACCAGACTTGAGATAGCCCAGTAAAGACCAATAAAGAACAAATGTACCATCCCCTTACTTGTTACACTTTGTCCAAGCATGAGAGAATTGAACTATGCCAGTGGTTGCATGGTGTGAAAGATTCGTCCGGTTACTCCACCAACATGAAGAAACTTGATTCGTTGAAAGATTTGAAGTTAATTGGCATGAGATCTTATGATTGTCATGTGCTGATGACATAGATGCTCTCGGTTGCAATTAGAAGTATTTTGCCGATCAAGGTCTGAGAGATAATCATGAGGTTGTGTTATTTCTTTAACACAATTGCTCAGAAGGTCATTGATCCCAAAGGACTAGATGCTCTGCAGGACGAAGTGTTGATGACTTTATGTTATCTTGAGATGTATTTTCCTTTGTTATTTTTCCCTGAATTGTTTAGCTTGTTTTAGGGGAATAGGGTCGTCATGGTCAAGGAGTCACCAGTCACCATGATTCCATCCCCTTTCCTTATCTTTCTCTCTCTCATTCTCTCTCCTGAGTCCTAATTGATCCCTTCCACCACTACCGTTGCCGGCCTGTTTACCACTGATGACAGCCAATTCACCATCGATTTGGTAGCGGTGCAACATCCTCAACCTCAAGAAGTGGCGATGGCAACCTCGATCCGACAGCGTGAAGTCCTTGCTCTCGAGCAGCAGCACGACCTCGATCTGATGGTGTGAAGTCCTTGCTCTCGAGCAGCAGCATGATGTTCTCAGCCTTGAGGAGCAGCAATGGGCCTCAAGCTACGATGGGCGGCCTCAATCTCATGGTGCGGCTTCCTTAGCTTTGAGCAGTGCAGCATTGTCCTTGGCTTTGAGAAATGGCGGCGAGGCCGGAGGCCTGCACCTTCGTCATGCCTACAGTGCCCGCTGTGCCAGACCAACCCAAGTTTGACACACTATGCCAGGCCATGCCAAGCTGCCTAATAGGTTGGTTTTCCAGGCCTACTGGGCCTCGAGCTAGCCTGAAAAAGCACGGCCTAACTCCCACCTCTAGCCACAATGACAATGCACTTCATTTTTGCTTGCTGCTTTCTCGGCCTCTCCAACAATTACAGTCCCAAACACACACGTCATGGACATGAAGCATCAGCACCAACACAAATCACTTCACCGACAAACAAATCATATCTACTCTCTCTCTCTCTCTCTCTCTGTGTGTGTGGCTCCAACACCGGGCCATATCAAATATTGCACATAAGCTTGATTTATCTTGTGGTCACTAGGCAGAGGGAGGAGTACCAGCACCGACAGAGGGTGGGCTCGAGCGCAACCAAGCCTCCCAGTGGATTCACCCCTATTCCCAACCCGACCTTCTTGGGTCGGCTCTATCTAAAGCATTTCATGCAGTGCTAGTTGTAACATCCTAGCTGAATATAGAATTCCACTAAAATAACTAAATTTATAAAGCACATAATTACTCCTTTCATTTAAAAAATAATGAGTCAATTTATTGCAATTCATTTATCAGAAAAGAGTGTAAGTATTGCTATTTTCATCTCTAACCCTACTATGAATGATGTGAGAGATGCAGGGCCCTACACATGAGGTGTGCTAGAGGGGCCTACACATGAGGTGTGCTAGCTGATCATCTACGTAGGGCTCCACTAATTAAGCGGCATATTACACTCCGATACTCCTTATGCGTTATGGGATATGACAAGGACGTTCACGGTATCAACAACAATAAATCCTGTATAGAGAACCGAAATAACGGCGAAAAAATAACCATAATGAGAGAGAAGCTTAGCAAAGCCGACCATATATTCCTTAAGTATATCCTTAAAATATTACAAGAGATTATCGCTCTCTCAAAATCTTTTCTAATCCTCTCGCGTGTCTTTTGCTTGGATAAGTTGGTTTGTTGCTTTGATTATCTATGACCACCCTTATCTCTCATAGATTATATAATACCCCTAGTTTTCCTTCAAAAGGAAGTAATTAAGAATCCTAATTTTATTAGGATTCATATCGAAATAATTATAGCACACCTTTCTAAGTCCTAATTAATTAGGATATAAGTCACCATATTCAACAAGACCCATTTTTGGCCTAGTCTTTGATTACCAACTCACAGGGTAATCTTCGTGTTTGTAAGAGTTAACTGAGCAAAACATGGAATTCATCCACTTCCCCTCACATCTCTTTCTATCTGTTAATTTCCTTGAACTGCTGCAAAAACCCAACTACTCCTATCTCCCATTTTCGTGTCAAAACTAGATATGAATTCATCTATCTTAAGGGTGTTCGTGAGTAGCACAACTCATGGACACCCAAAAAATGGAGAAAAGTTTTTGAAAAAAAAAATTCAATTAAGGGAAGTTTTATGACTCAAGAAAAATCACTTGATAAAACTTCGATCCAAAAAGATTTGAGAAAAAAAATGATTCCAACTAAATCTTCAATTGGGAGTTTTATTCAAAAAACAGTTGATAAAAATCCGATCCGAAAAAATTATGTTGAGAAAAATGATTCGAAGAAAAAAGATTGATTGGAAAATATAATTGAGAAAAAAAATCAAATGATTGGAAAAAACCACTCACCTCCTCTCCTCTGGGGCGGCACGCGGGGGCGCGGGCCGGTAGCCTTGCTAGTGGCGTTGCTGTGGGTTAATTAGGGTTTGGTCGTGCAGCGTGGAAGCTCGTGCATAGAATAGAACCACCATGGCGTGGGGCACGGCGGCAGAAGAGATGGAAGGTATCACGCGGTGGTGGCCATGGAAGGGGAAGACGCTACAGCGCCATCCAGGGGGTACGTGAACAAGTCAGTCACCTTTCATCCACGTTGGCGTCAACAAGTCAGTCCAATCAACTCCCAGTGGCATTCCTATTTTAAACTAGGGGTGAAACTAAACCGAAAACATCCGAAAATCCTATATATAACACATATGTCTAATTATTAAGTAATGGTGTATTTAATAGTAATGTGTTCAACAGTTCAACATATAACTGGATAAAGTAGCGACTAAAGTGCTTACCATTTTAATTAAATTAATGTTGATGATGTTTATGTTGACAGTACTAATGTTGAAGGCAGTGGCGAAGCCAGAAAGAAAATAGAGGGTAGGCTCAAAGCATACTGGTGGTGAGAAAGATTAGCGAAGTCATACTCGGAAATATCGTAGTCTAAACGTGAAAAGCGGCCCAAACAAAATAAAATCAAATGAAATAAAAATGTATAAAAATAGGTACTTGGAAGTATAATATAAATGTAGATGAATTTAAAATTTTGAACCACTTGATTTAGAGTTTTGATGGCAGAAAATAGGTCATTGGAAGGTTTGCCCGAGGAGACAGTATAGAACAAGATGAAGGAGACAATGTTCATTGGTGCTGTTTTTGTGGGTGATGCCTATTGATACGGCTGGGCAGTACAATTTTTGAAACAAGTTTATTATGATTTTAATTTGGTTATGATAAACTGGGAAGGAATCGTGCCGTGGAAATCAGCAGTAACTTTTGCTCTCGAGCAACGAAAATGTTTAGAGCGCAGAGAAAGGCAAGAAGTAAGCAAGTAGTAAGCAAAATGGCAAGCATTACTAAAAGTAGGTTGTTGGTTGTTACCAATGGCAGAAGGCTTTTGATTGCTTGTTTTGCTTTACTTTGCTCAAGCAAAATGGCAAGCAGCAAAGCAGCAAATAATATAAGGGCAACAAGTAAATATATAAAATCATTTCTACTTTGCTTGTTGGTTGCCATCGGGGGGAGGTGAGGCTCAAGCCTCACCAAGCCCCCCTGCTGGCTACGCCCCTGGTTGAAGAGGAGGCTAGGCTTACTGGTAACATCGACAACACAAGCGTTGACTTTCCCTTCATGTAAGGCCTAATTGTAATTTTTTAGCACATGCCCCTAAAATGTTAGGTATGGCCCTAGAGAGATGTTGAGTAGTTGAAATGTACCTCGTTTAATAGGTACTAGGAAGGGTCGCGTGTTATGCTGCACTGGTCAATTTTAAGTGTGCTCAGAAGGCAAATTGCATTTAGTAATATAAAAATATTTTGATATATTTGGATCCACTTCACATCAGAGATAGATAGAAACAACACTGACACAAATAAAAAAATGTCCATGCTATAGTAACAGATTTTACATATCATTGATGGTATGTACATGATTCAAACATGCTTGAAAGCTTTTGCACTGCCTTTTTTGCAGACCAATTGGCATCAACAGAAGACAAATAAGAGTAACTACAGATTTCCTGAGTACCTGGAAAAAAAGGTAAGCTGAATAGCTTTCCACACTACCACAAAAAGGAAAAACAACCTGACCAGTGACCCTGCCATTCAACATCTTTACGAAGCAAAAAGAATAAATTAATTAGCTAGAATGACCAATCAGCTAATTAGTATCCAGCAAACTATCAGATCATTTAATCAGCATCAGTCACAAACCCTGTATACCATGGTTGAACGTTAATTCCAAAAAAATATGTTCTAATACTGTGCAAGCACTTTGATATTTTCTGAAATATAAGTGCAATAAAGGAAACTAAGACAAAAATGTAGTATGCAACCTGTATCACCCAAAATAGCATAGATTTATCGCTGAATACTTCAAGACAATAAACATAGTATCCTTATGACTGCGAAAGGCATAATACCTAAATGCCCTGTATGTATTCTAGCTGAACCATTGTGTGAAGGCCAAACTATTTTTTTTAAAAAAAAATAATGTGCTGTGCGAACTGGGAGTGCGGCGGCTTGCAATATTCCTTTTTTTTCACTCTTACAGAGCAGAAACCTCATTGTTCTTTGTTGATGGTCCTGATGACAACTACGTAACTATCTTGAATAAATAAATAATGTAACCATCCTATTTTGAGCGCATCATTACTATTATAAAAGAACGAGTTGGTGGTTGTACGCCGCTTCTCCTCCAACCGCCCCATTCTGAATTTCTCACCACTCTCCACTTTTCAACTGATCAAAGTAGCTCTCTTCTATAGCATAATTCTCTATATATCAAATAAATTTCGTTACAATGTACGAGTAGGTGACTAGTATAGATGAACACCAAGATTTTACCGGTAACGAATAAATCTGCAATCAGAAGAAGACAGCAGGGATCTTTGCTTGCAGCAGCTGCCCTTCTTGCACCATCTTTGTTCCAAAAAGGTAGATACACAGAGCCAAGCTGCACAAAGAAGTTGTACCAAGGTCAAACAAACATGCAAAGCACAAGGAGGGCATCAGAAGGCCTACACTGTCACCTAACTAACACAACTCACTAAACCATGTATATATAGCATAAAACAAACACAGGCAACAGATTTCGGATCAGCTACACATGTGGCATGGAGTGGTGGAGATACAAAGGAATATAACCAGATACAAATAGGCATGGAAGGTATGGATGCATGGGTGAGAAGAAACCAACGTCACCTTACCCGTGGAACCAATTGCAGGTGTCAGGCCAAAGCATGATACGGTCAGTGCAGGTACTATCGTAGCAACCGGTCGGCGTGCAGATCTAGACTGAAACCATAGATGAATGGAAACCAAACTATGATAGGCAGAAAAGATGGACCACGAATAAGGTATTCTGAACGTTAAAATAAAAGATAAACATTGCTGCTGATCTATGCTAGTACTGTATGTTAGCAAATAGCACCTGCAACATTTACATATATACTGTTGTAGGGGTGGCCCCCACCTAAGCCCAGTCGGTTTGTTAGAAGGCTGTAAAGCCCAACATGGGACATATGTAATGACATAAATACCCTTGAGGGGGTTACTCAGGTGCAAGGGCAAGGTTGTAAAAATACTCCCCATGTGGATATATATATACGATACAGGCCATGGGGAGACCCTAAGCATTGCTCACCTAACTCTCCACTACCATACTCTCTCTTTGTTTGGTCCGTAACCACAACAGTTGGCGCCATCCGTGGGGAGGACAAAAGCAAGCCTCAAGATATGAAGGATGGCACCGAAGAAAGCTTCATCATTGGCGGCTAAGAAGAAAAAGGGGGGCGCGACGAAGTCCCGCGTCAACACCAGCGCTTCGGCGTTGGCAGTCACGGGCATGGACGACGACGCGGGCATGGCAGCCACGAGCGTCGACACTCATGGCGTGACGATCGACCCCGCCACCGCTGGCACGACGGCCGACCTCGCCCCGCGCGCGACGATCGCCTCCACTGCCGGCGCGATGGCCAACCCCGCTGGCAGCACCGACCGGGTAGTAGAGGGCGGTAGCACTGGTGCCCATGTTGGCACAGCCGACGTCCCTACACCCGGTGCGGGAGCGGCGAGCGGTCCTGGCGGCAACACGGACCCTGTCACCGACTCCGGAGCCTACCGCACCGGCGCATCGGGCAACCCAGGAGCGCAGGCTGTGGTCGCTGCTGTCCTGGCGGTGCGACCAGGTGCGCCGATTGCCCCGGCTACGCCAACAGTGGAAAGCGCCCTGTTGACGGCCATCGGTACGCTCCAGCGGGAGTTAGCAGATCTCCGGGGAGCCATGCGGGATATGCAAGAGGCTCGGAGCCAGCAGACCCCGCCGGTGGTCGCGACGGAACCCACGCTAGAGCGGGTGGATAGCCGCAACGCCCCCACGTCTAGCCGCGTCCCACTGCGACACGTGGACCCGGAGTCCCCACTCTCTGCGGGCCTGCAGCAGTCGGCATGGCCGGAGGACTTCAAGTTCCCCAGCGCCATCGAGCCGTACAAAAGCGACACGAACCCTCGGGAGTTCGTGCGCGTGTACGAGACCGCCATCAAAGCTGCAGGTGGAGACGACACCACGAAGGCGAAGGGACCCCCCTCGCGTTACAGGGAGTGACGCTCTCTTGGTTTTTCACCATCGAGCCAAACTCTATCTACGCATGGGAACAAATCCGCGACCGCCTTTACAACAACTTCCAAGGGAACTACGTTGAGCACGTCGATGCGGATCAACTCTTCGCGGTCAAGCAAAAACCCTTAGAGAAGTTCCGGGAGTACTTCAAGCGCTTCGCGAAGGTCTGTTGCCAAGTCAAGGATGTCAATGAGACAACCATCATCAACGCAGCGGTACAAGGCCTTCGCCCAGAGCCGCTGGCCGAGTACAACACGCGAAAATCGATCAAGACGGTGGCGAAGCTCTTTGACAAGATGGAAGAGTACGCCAGAGTGGAAAAAAACGCGCGGCGCCGCCAAGGTGATGACTCCGACACCAATCAGGCGGAAGGCACAGCGAAGAACGGAGGCTCGCCGAAGGAAGGCTCTTCGAAGGGCAAGCGCAAGCAGGAGCCAGCGAAGGACGCCTCCGAACACAAGGATGCTCAGCACAAGGACTCGTTGGGCGACAAGCCCAAGCGCGGCCAACAGAAGTCTCAGAGAGCCCGCTATGTCTTCGACATTGAGGGCGGCTCTGAAGACAACGCTCCTGACGGCCGCGGCGGCAGAGCTCGCCGGGGCCGGGGGCGCAGTCGGGGTCGCGATGATAGAACCCGCGGGGAATACAATGACCAGCACCACGGCCAGTGGTGCGAGGTACATGGTCGAAACAGTCACGACACGCGCGCATGTACCACCATCGTAACGCTTCGACAGAGCGTCACCAAGGACAGAAATCTTGAGGTGCGGCCACCCGCCATGGTCCACGTCCAGCAACCCCTGGAAGGCCCCATTCGGATCCAGGATCGGGGGTTGCAGCTTGCGGAGGGCCCCTTACAGATCCAAGCACATGTGCAGCAACCTCAGATACGGTAAGATATTTGAATAGAAAACAACTGGCAAATTACTTCGACTTAATTTCTGTATTGCAATTGCAAAAACTGCCGATCTGTTAGACTAAAGTTTGTTAGCTTCACGCATGTAAATAGCTCATTCAGAAAGCGCATGTAGGATAAAAACACGGTAGAACAAGCTCACACTGTAGGCATGCCAATAGTAAATTCCCGTCTTTATGCTGCGTGAGTTCCCTTTAGAAACAGGTCGCTTGACCTGTGTGAAAGATTAAAGGACTAATTTGCATGTTCGATGCCGGTTGGAAACATGGCAGTAATCACTGTTTCACGTGCACCTGTAAAAACCGTCTATCTATTATACTGAGATTCATTAGCTTCATTCAAGTAAATAGCTCACTGAGAAAGGCACATGCACAACAAAAACACGGTAGAGCAAACTAACATTGCAGGCATAACAATAATAAGCTTCCTTCTTTATGCTGTGTGGGTTCCCTTCAAAAACAGATCGCCTGACCTCCGCAAAAGATTCAAGAACAAAGCTCAGTCGCATGCCTGATGCCGGTAGGAAACAGGGAAATATATAAGACTGAGTTGAGTGTGCTTTTGTGAAATATGACCAAATTATTTGGACTTGTAAATATAGGACTGAGTTGAGCACCTTCTTGCAAATATAGGATTTTTCCCATTTTAATTTCATTTTCATTTTTCAGCCCTTTTTCTCTACGCGAAATGACTCTTTTGCCCTTCTTCCTCCCTCGCCTGGCCGCGCCGCGCCGCCGCCGCCTCGCCTGGCCTGGCCGCGCCGCCGCCGCGCCCGCCGCCTCGCCTGGCCGCGCCCGCCCCCTCGCCTGGCCGCGCCACAAGGCGGGCGAGGCGGCGGCGGCGCGGCGGCGGGCGCGGCGGCGGCACGGCCAGGCGAGGCGGCGGGCGCGGCGGCAGCGCGGCCAGGCGAGGGAGGAAGAAGGGCAAAAGAGTCATTTCGCGTAGAGAAAAAGGGCTGAAAAATGAAAATGAAATTAAAATGGGAAAAATCATATATTTGCAAGAAGGTGCTCAACTCAGTCCTATATTTACAAGTCTAAATAACTTGGTTCTATTTCACAAAAGCACACTCAACTCAGTCCTATATATTCAATTTTCCCTAGGAAACATGGTAGTAATCACAATTTGATAATCAATGAAAAACCTTTAATGGTTGGCTACAATTTTTCTTATTAGAAGCGCCGAACCATCTAGGGGAAGGATCATCTAAACTTCCAGCCTCAAGCTCCTTCAGAACATCCTCCCATCCTAAAAACAAGGAACAACGAATTCAATTCTATGAATCCAAAGGAAATCCGGAGGTTGTGATATCAGATAAGCAATGCAATCATACATGTTGGCTTTGCAAGCCTCCAAAGCTAATATTGCCCCCTTAAGCTCTGCCTAGATGGTTTGCAATGGTAGCGTCAAAAAGCAATTAGTATCCTTGGAAACCTGACATCCAGATGAGAAAATAACTACTATATATGTTCCGTATTGAGAAGCAACGCATAGAAGAACCGAACTAAAAGAAACAAAGAATGAGAAAGCACATATATAAAGAACTAACCTTGACAACTGCTGCATATTACCTCCTCTTCTTTATAGATATTGGGCACCGCACAAAAAGCTTGAAATTTTTGTACGAATAATCTATTTTTTATTAGAAATTACAGAAATATACCCACAGTAAAATTTTTTTTTACACAAATAGGCTCCAGTCGCCCAACCGGAGGGGGGGGGGCGACTGGAGCCTATCGCTCAACGGTCAGGCGATAGAAATCCAGTCGCCCAATAGACAGGCGACAGAGTTCCAGTCGCCCGACTATTGGGCAACTGAAAGCAGTCGCCCAGCCAATAGGCGACTGTATGTGGAGTCGCCCACCCAGAGGGCGACTGCACAATGGCCCCATGAAAATTTGTTGATTTTGTGAATTTTGTAGATCATAACTGGGAGATAATCTGCTGGATTTGTAAAAGAAGTTTATGGTCATTGTATGTTGTAGGTGCGTAAAAACAATTTCACAAATTTTTTCAGAACGATGGACCTTAGAACGATCGGTAAGTACGATGATAAATGATATTGTGATGTTATTGCGAATTCGTATATGGAGGAAAACTGTATGCTAATATTGTTAGATGACTTGCTATATGAACAATTGAATGCGAAAAGACGAGGAAATAAGCTTGTTTGAATTTAAATAGACTTAATAATACAGTTGGGAGTAATATGTCGCATACTTTTTGATTACATGCATAATATATAGCATCATGTGTGACTAACCCACCCAACTGCTCGTACGACCTACTGTGTGGACTAGGGCCATTTTCCCTTTCTTACCAGCTCGGCATTGAACTCCTTAGCAGCCTCTTTTGCCTTGGTCGCTGTTTCCCTCTTTCTCTCGCACTCCCTCTCGCGAGCCTCCCTCTCCTTATGCGTGCATACCTTGAGATGAGCTTTCGTCTCGAGATGATTTCCGATGACCTTACGACATTCCACTCCTCGAAGTCGAGGGCCCATTGGTCCTCTGGGTGGATCTTAAGATCGATCCATTTGCGGTAGTCACATAGGGGTTTCGGGGATTGTGAATATAGAGGAGAGGTTGTTAGTGTGTATTGTGAAGGAGAAAAGGTCAGGGGAAAACGGTGCACCTGGTCCTTATCGGCTGCCAATAGGTTGCAGTGTCTACACGGCGGTCGGGGTAGTCACTGGAGTAGTTTATGCAACCCCAGTAACGCATACCTAGGCCGAGGCGGTGTCTAGACTTGAAGAACTTGCACGTGTCCCAGCACCAACAAAGGGGGTATCTCCCCCTTAGGTGGGAGTTGCGGCGAACGCTCAGTAGGAACGTTCGGGATGGGGTTGTTGCTACGGGGCGCGTCATTGCGGGGAGCTGACCTCATAGCATGCTGGGCTTGTTCTGCTCGGGCCATAGCAGCCCTTGCTTTCTCATCGCGGGCGGCGGCTAACTGGGCTAGATCGCAGGTCTCCTCCCATTGCTTCACCATATTGTCCCATTGCTTCTTCTGCCTCTTGTCCATCCCAGTGTGGTGAAACAAGCGTGGGTGTAGTGTGGGGTTTGCTTGTGCAGTGTTCTTCAATAAATTCACTCGGTTTCATAGCAAAATCAAAGTAGTCTTTTTGATATAGATTCTTACGCACTTTCTTGATTTTAGTGGTTCCTTCATGATAATCACAAAGAGTTTTCCATACTAAGTGAGCGGAACTAATATGAGCTATACAATCAAATTCTTTGTGATCCTTGAAATAATAGGTTACAAGCTTGAGCATTTAGATCAACATCTGTTTTATTGAGTTGTAACCATAGATCATATGATCTAGAAATCTTATTCCAAACATCACTACCCTGAGCCTCAATGTACGCTTCCATTCGACACTTTCAAAAAGCAAAATCAGTACCATCTAGCATGGGGGGACAATTCACATACCTCTCGGATGCCATCGTAGCTAGCTCAGATACCACTTGCAGGATCATATGGCACAATCAGAGAGAGGGCGAATGATTGCCTCCGTTTTTTGATACCGGAAAACAAATATCAAACCAGAAGAAAAGCAATCTAAATTATCGGATATAGATTTCGACAGTAAGTTGTTCGACTGCTGGCTCTTGACTCTTTTGTACGTGCTCGATGAACACTTTGAACGCTTAGCGTTCAACTGCTCACTTGACCTTCTTTCCATGTAGTCGAAATCTCCCTCTGCTCGAAAGCTTCAATTGCTCAAACAAGAACACGCCGAAGACAACACCGTGCACATATCATGCAAGATCAAGATGTATTAGCACCCCGCCGCCGAGGCCATAGGAAAAACGATGCTCAGAAAATATGCCTTTGATGTTGACTAAGTTTTCTTGGAATAGATCTGATCTATTATTTCTAGATCATGTTATGTGGCTACAAAGCTCCCTAACAGCACCCTTAAAACTCTAGCACAAAAATCTTGGCAAAGCAACTGCTAAAACACTTAGCCTCTATCTGTTTTTATATGCTAGAGCCCTAAATCGTGTTCACCTCAAACACAGACATCTCAAACCATGTCCTTAACAATCTGAACATGTAAACTTATCCCTTCCAAAAATCAAGGGGCCTGAAACCGTTCCAAACACGGATTTTTCTAATATCTCTAATTCATCCCGTTACTGACTCCCTCCATAACGTTTCCAATCTCACCACATGGCAAAGCCTCCAGGATAGCACCTCGTGTATCTTCATCACGTGTCGAAGCCTTTGAGACTGCACCTCCATATTTCCTCATGCATCATTCTCACATGTCGAATCCTCCAGGATCGCACCTTCCTTATCTTCTCCATGCATCATCACATTTGATCTCCATGTACTCCAGCATGAGCACGACCACCTTACGTGACATCCTCGACCACCTGGATCTCAGACTTCCCCATCCTAGTCCCAGTTCTCCTCGTCACTGACTATAATCATCTCCATACCCACCTGCATATGCAAAGACTAAAGAAACATTTTTACTAGCACAAGTTCTTCCCAACTTGACCGACATCAGCACACACATGTATAACTCATCCTCGTCTATCGATATAGAAGAACCAAACCAACCACGTCATCCATGACCAAAATTTCCACGCTCGCCAGAAATCACCAACTTCAGATCACCCATTACGACAGGTTACAACCTCTATGCAAGACCGGTCACTAGCTCATCGAGTACTCGAACACAAGTACTCGGTAAATACCATCACTCATAACATTCATAAATAACAAGCATTGTTACCGACCACAGAACCAGCGAGTACCGACTACCTAGTACCGATCGCTACGACTAAAACACCAGATCGCTAAGTTTATAACTATTGATTTCCAACCATTCACTGCACCATTGATCACCGAGTACTGCTCATATGACCATCCACTAGTACCAATCACATACCACAAGTCTTCGACAACCGATCGCCAACCATGATCGTAAAAACCATGATTATCGAGTACTGAGTCCTTCCGACTCCGAGTATCGAGTCCTTCCAACTGCCGAGTACCGAGTGCTTCCAACTGCTAAGTACCACAACCATCTGACCATTGAGTACTTACATCTTCTAAGTACTGAATCCTTTGAGTAATGTTCCTCCAATCAGCACCAGCCAGTCATACCACTGACCTAATACGAGTACTGAAAGTACTTAAAGATAGCAAGAATTGAAGCACTCGAACCGACCATGAAGTCTACGAGTACCGATCGTGAAGTTTACGACAACCGATTGCAAAGCCTTCGACTACTGATCGTGAGGTCTATGACAACCGATTGAAAAGCCTAAGACAACGATAGTAGACAACAAAGTCTACGAGTATTGAGTATTGACCAGTAAAGTCTATGACTATCGAGTATCAACCAGTAAAGTCTACGACTATCGACCAGGTACTGTAGCTACGACCATAGAAAAATACTGTAGCTAAGATGATAGACCGGTTATTGTAGCCAATGACCTTATGACCTCCGACCGGTTCACTGTAGCTAAGATCGGTTCACTGTCGCTTACGACCAGTTAAATGTTTCTTATGACCAGTTCACTATTCGAGGTCGAAATCTATGATTACCTGCCATGGTCGAAGTCGGACAAGGTCAAAACCAGACATGGTCGAAGTCGAACGTGGTCGAAGTCTGCCGTTCGGACCTGCCGATCGCACCGAACGGACATGCTGATCGAACCATCCATCACAAAGCCGATCGAACTGCCGTCCATGGTCGTTCTTCTATAGTCGTGGTGCTCGTACTGCCGTGGTCGTAGTCTACTGATTCCAATTCTGTAAATGAGCACCGACCAAAACTTTCCCAAATGCAAATTTCAATGCAACCCAAAAGTCAATTATTCCTCATCAAAAAAATCCACGACCACCACATGGTCTAACAGCTACTTTCTTTTTCTCCATCAACCCCACTATAAGTTACTCGCATAATCGATCAATTTTGTTATAATATTATTCTCGTGTGTTTTCTGAAGTACAATGAGTTTCCTATTGTTAGCTTCATTTATTGCATTATTAGTTTTTTTACTAAATCTATCTCCTAGTAGAATTAAAATATTGCTCATATATCAAATAATTCACAGGGTATTTAAATAGTCAAAACAATTTATTTTGATCCCTCAAGCATTATAAATTTGTACGCCTTATGAAAATGAGGTAAAAATTTTTATTGATAAAATTATGCATTAATTTTAGTTCCTAAGTTTTTTTCTTGAACATGGCCCCCATTATGCAAGGGACAGCCCTGTGATGTGGTAGCAGAAGTACTCTATGGAAGTTGTTCTAGAATATTCTAAAGAGAATTAGGTTTACATAACTCAACACTAGGACACATCACAAAGAGTGTAACATGGATAACATGTGGTATAGATGTTTGGTAACATATATTCCTGAGTTGATTTCTAACATAAGTGGAATGGATCTGTCCATGTAGGCACACTACTATACCTAACTACATATTGATGCCCATGGCAGTGGTCATGGTTATATGACTTGAATATTGAAGTCATAAACCTGAATGGGAAGAACTCGCTAGAAAAAGAGGCCAACTTAGTATGTGCTTGACTATTTTGTTCCATTTGGAATTCCATCTAGGAAGTAAAAAAAGATCAAATGTAGAGTTCATAGCTAATGTACTAGGTCTTAGAACATAGCATATCAAACTAATCCCTAGTTGACAACATGTCATGATTTCATCAATAAAAGCAAATACAGCTGATGGCTAATGATCTAGGTATTATTACACTCTGATAGGGGTGGAAAATGGTAACGGATAATTCGTTTTATCTGATATTCGTATCCGAGAAAACGCGAATATGGTAAGCAAAATCCGTATTCGAAAATGTTCGTATTCGTATTCAAGAATATTTGTATCCGTATTTGAGAATATTCATATTTGCATTCATATTCGAGAATTTTCGTATTCGAGACTATTCGATTCGTATTCGATCTATTTCTAGAACCCATGAAAAATCTGTACGAATTTTGTGATTCAAAATTTGAATTTAGGCGGTTTAAAACCGGTGATCGGTCAAAAATCGATGAATAATCGGCAAAACAGCTAGGAATCCATTTTATCTGATATTTGTATCCGAGATAATCCGTATTCAAAAATATCTGTATTCGTATTCGAGAATATTCATGTTCATATTTGAGAATATTCAAATTTGTATTCGTATTCGTTTTAAAAATATGGATTCGTATTTGAGACTATTCGATCGTATCCGATCCATTTCCACCCCTACACTCTGATACATATTATGTGTAGCAGCCCCTGAATCAAATCAGAGTTTGTGGGATATGTGCATGATATCAAGAATGAAGAAGATAAATCTCGTAGAGAGAATGAAAATAATGATATTGAAGCAACCACGATAAGAGAGAAAAGATTTGACGAAGCTAATCATAAATTATTTAAGCACGACCTCAAAAGAGTAGAAGGGATTATCGCTCATTCACAACCCTCTCGAATCTTATAGGACCCTCGAATCCTCGCCCTACACAAGAATCTAATGCTAAAATATCTTAGTCTCTAATCCTCTCATGCAGCCTCTGCTTTGGATGAGTAGACTTGCTACTTCTTCTTGGTTCCTCTCCATAGTCATCCCCCATAATTTATATAGTCCATCATATACTTTCTCTAATTTAGAGTAGGAATCATAATTCAAGTAGAAGTCCTAATCATAGTAAGGTTCATCTAGGACTCTTTATAGCACACTTTACTAAATCCTAAAAGACTAGATATGAGTCACCCTAAATCAATAATCTCCACCTTGACTCTTATCTGTTGAAATCACTGTGCTTCTCCAAGGACTGGTTTCAAGTTAGTTCTACCTTTTTTTGGTCTTTTTATTTTTCTTCCCACCTTTAGGAATGCTACTATCACAGGGGTTCATGCACATCATCGCAATGTGCGTGTCAATGTCCGAGCTAGCCTGCCCAGACCCTCTACTTGAGAGCTCCTTTATTGTGCACTTTGATTAACCACACATCCTATTTTTACAACCTTTTATGCTATTGATTTGTACAGCTTCTGAGCTCCACTTGCTCGCCATACCACGTAGTTAGTCCCACCATGTCTTCCTTCTTCTAATAGCTCGTACCTTTACCTCTACATCTACTAAATTTTACAGTCATCTTTGTAGTTCTGCACATAATTGCAAATAAGATCGGAGTACCTACCGTTGACGACACAGTTTCCTTCTCCTGACCAGGATTTTTATTAGACCTTCCATTGGTTGCTCTACCTTTAAGATTACCCCTTAATTGGCATCTTCAATTGCGTTAAATACTTTTCCTGATGCCAGCCCTTTGCAAGTAACTCTCATGACTTCATCTCGAAGTGATGCCTCACAATCTTTGAGTTCAAATGACCTTATAAATATTAGATTCTTTTTAAGCCGGGAATATATCGAACTCCCATTAATATGCGATGTGCTCCATCATACATCTCCAATGTGACCGTTCCCACCTCAGTAATTGCATACTCCTTGCAATCCGTTAAGTGAACAATTTCATAAGCTAGGCATAGAGATCCTTCGTCAAACATCGCTCACATTAAACATATATAGAAGCAACAATCCGAATATAATATCTATCCATAAGAGGTACCTAATTAACTAATGACTAGTATGTTCGAATCATTCTTTGCTACCGCCATTGAGCATGCACTCTTCATTTGCTTCAAATTCGGACAGTCTTTTATTATGTGACCTTCCTCATCGCATAGATAGCATATATGTGTGCCCTTGTTCTTGTCGTTCTTATTCCTGTGACATTTACTTCTGTCTACAACACCTATTACAGCCAAGGCTTAATCACCCAATGATGAAAATTTTAATGACCTTTTCAAGGACTCTGCCTCTAATAGATATGCAACTTCCTCTTTAAAATTGAAAGTGGTTTTTTTATAAATATATTCATCACCTATTGCTCCTATGATGGTGGTAGAGATAATGCTAGTATGATGACCGTGTCGTTATCTTCAATTTTCTCATCCACGTTAATCAGTTGTGTGATAAGTTTATTGAAGACATTAAGTTGATCAACGAACTAGGTACCTTCCTCTGTGCTCAACCTATAATGTTGTTGCTTCAGCACCCACCGGTTTGTCAACGACTTTATCAGATTAATCCGGTCTTAGTTCTAATACCACTTGTTATACTCTGATACCTCTTCTTATACGTAGCAACCCTCAGATCGGATCAAAATTTGTGAGATATGGCACAAGCGTGTACGGTATTAAGAATAAAGAAAATGAATCTCGTAGAGAGAACCAAAATAACGACCTTGAAACAACCACGATGACAGAGAAAAGATTTGATGAAACTGACTGCAAATTATTTAAATGCAACCTTAAAAGAGTACAAGAGATTGTCGCTCACTCACCTCTTGAATCTTTTAAGACCTTTGGATTCTTACCCTATATAAGAATCTAGTTCTAAGAACATCTTAACCTCTAATCTTCTTGTGCATCCTCTGCTTTGGATAAGTATGCTCGATTGTTTCTTCTTGATTCCTCTCTATGGTCATCTCCTATGATTTATATAGTACCTTCTAGCCCTTCTTCAATTTCGAGTAAAAATTCTAATCTAAATAGGAGTACAAATTCTAATCTAGTAGAATTTATTAAGAACTTTTCATAACATACTTTTCTAAATTCTAAAGACTAATATGAGCCGTCCTACCTCAATAGAAATGTTGGTGTTTTGAGCGCCTAAACTAATCCGCGTTGTCATATTGAGTTGTTGAATTCCATGAATGCAACCTTTACAAGGCTACTCTTTTGTTGAGTCCGTCTTTGCAATCCACGTGGGGATATACACGAGTGCCTATCTTTGGACTTTTGGTAGGACAACGACATCTTAATCGAAAGGAAATGGTGCAAATGCAACGGCAAATCTTCCAAGCAATACAGTACAGAAGTACTTCATAATGCAGGAGTACTAACAAAGGTTTGATTCCCACGTATCGCGGATTAGATCATTATTTACATGGATTTTTACTGTGCTTTTCCAAGATTTGTACGTGACTTGCTGTAGCTTATGTACATCCTTTTCCGAGATTTATATATTATAACTATTCTGTGCCTGAGTCCAGCTAGTTCCTCCATCTCGACTGAGCCCGTCCTCCACTGAACCTGAGAGACCATGTAGATGTGACCCCATATTTGTGGTGAGTAATTGACACGTGTTCTGGAAAGTTTGAGTTTGATTTTGTTGGTTCGCGCCAAGTCGGCGCATGACGCAGTCTAGTTCGGTTAGACGTGCTTAAGACGCTTGTTCTTCTTTCCGATCGGTCGTTTAGGTAATTTCGTGCTTGAGTACGTTTAACTGATGCTAATGTTGATTATATTGTTTCGAACGGTGCTATGTGTTGTTTTCTTGTCTGTGATGACTGCAAGATCTTGAGGCGCAGTCGTGGCGAGGCATGAGATGGACGGACTAGGCACTGGCGGTGCTGAGGTCAAAGCGGTCGGGAGATGCCGTAGACGGCGAGGACTCGAGGTGGTTGCAAAGCTGGATGGCAAGAAATGTGGAAGCTTCCCGGAAGGTGCACGAGTGGCGTTTTGGTAAATACGCAGGGCTGCAAAAGAGGAAGCGGATTCGGTTTTGAGTTAATGGATAAAGCGCAAGAGTTGTTTGAGTTAGCGGGTAAAGCGAATTTTAAACCCGGTAATAAAAAACTATAAATAGAGATGGTGTGCACATGAAGGTCTTTAAGGGTTTTTGTTTTGAGTCTCCTTTTGTCTTTCTGTTGAGGAGTTGGTGGGAGTGCAGAAGGTTGTTGTGCCTTTGTCTCCCGTGTGTGAGTGTCTGTTAGTTTGTATGACTTCTTCATTTTCCCTTCTGGTGTGTAAGTTGTTCAGGATGTAAAATGGGTATGAAATGGCTGTAGACACTACTCTTGTAATCATTAATGTCTATTCCTCAATCCATGAGCTGTTCATCCTGTGATTTGATGAGAGTATTTCCTTTGTTCTGTTACATTTTCTTCAGCTTTATGTTGAAGCTTATTCTTTGATTTTTGATTTTGTCGGCTTCCCTGAGATGTGCTCTAGACAGGGTTTCCCTCAAGGCCCTTTGGCCAGATTATACCCGAGAGCAATCATTTCAATCACTGTTTTCCTCCCAAAGATTTGCTCGACTCTAATTCCTCTGTTTCCAAAACTCTAGGGTTTAGAGGCAGAGCATCCTTGCTGTCTTGATTCCTTGGTGAAAAGTTGTCTCTGATTTGTGTTTTCTGGTTCTGAGGCTATTCCCTGGTATGATTTAAAATCTCATGATCAAACGAGTTGAGTTTCACCTGCTCTTTAGTTTTTGGTTTTTCTCCTGTTCTGCAATTCAGTTCTTTTGTTTAGATTTCAGTTTCAGGTTTGTGTGTGTTCATTTTCAGCCAAACTGCACTTGGTCTGCTTTTCCCTGATTCCTGAGGTTGAGCTGCTATTTAATTTTGAGTCCTGGACTTTTTACTTGAAAAGAGCAGCAATCGATTGATCATTTCACTAGTTTCGGCTCTTTTGCGATATTTACTGTGCCAACAACAGCCAGCCCGTTACTTTCTGCTGCAGCATCTGTTTTCGGCTAGTCAGTATGTGTCCTGTTTTCATTCCGAACATTTCTCGGTCGGCTGCTTTTGTGTTGCCTCTGTCACTGTTCTCTGCATTTCTTCCTGTTCGGCAAACGGCAGCAAGTTCCCCAAAGTTTGTGCCTTCTTTGTAACTTCACTTTCTGAAGTTGAGTTCGTGCAATAGTCAAAGTCTCTTGATCAAAAGATCATACAATCTCAGTTTTTCGGAAAACAATTCTTGCGTTCAATCTCCTGCTCCTGTTCAGTTTTGTTTTGTCAAAGTCAGTAAATTCAACTCATTCAGCTTTCGGCCAAATGTGTTCTTCAGTGAAATCGGCTGCTACTTCCTTGTTTTAGTCTACTTCTGAGCAAAATTTATTTCCCTGTTTTCTTTTCTTCTCTGCAGAAATCTTTGTGCTGTCATTTCTCTGTTTTTGCTTCACTTTCACGGTAGTTACTGTGCAGTTTCAGTTACAGCCAACAGTTGGTCTGCAGTTTCAGTCCTCTCTGTTTACTGTCCATGTGAGTTTCTGAATTTTTTTTCTGTGAGTAAAGTTACCCTTCAACTTTTGATACTTCCTTGCTTTAGTCGGTTTGTGAACTAAAATCAGTTTCTCTGATTGATGTTCTGACTTCAGTCTAGTGGTTCTGCAGTGTGTGATCCTTTAAAGTTTTCGGCCATCTCGGTCTTGCAGTCTGTAGCTTCCGAATTTTCTTGTGTTTGCTTCTTCACATAATTTCTGTACACTCTATTTTCGGTCAGCTGCTCCGGTTTAGTTTTTTAGCCGTGAATTGATTTGATGTTCTTGGTCTCATTCTATCTCCTGTTTTGTCCTTCCTTTCCAGTGAGCTTTCATTCGTTTTCTTCATAACTTCTATAGCTATCGGAGAAGAATTTTGAGTGGATACTTGGGGTGGCTTTGAAGGCACCATTCACCACCCTCTGTTGCCATTTCGGTCCTACAGAACCGCGTGACCCGCTTGTCCTCACTCGCTCATGCTAGACCCATGACCTCGACACTAACATCACATAGCCAGTATGCGCTATGGCTAGGTGAGGTAGTAAATTGTAATGACGCGTAAATTGTGAATACATTAAAAACAGTTTCACTTGGTCGTAAATATGCATGTATCTCCAAGCAAACGTGGTATCTATTTTTGTTACCACCATCACAAAGAGGCTTCATTTTTTATCTGGTCGTATACTGGAATGTATCTGGACGTAAATGTCATGTCCATTTTTACTAATATTGTCAACGATCGAGTCATCAATCTTACAAAATAATATGAGAAAGATGGCTCAAATACTTAGGAGAGAACAAGGAAGCTTTTTATTACTATGAACTGGTTACAGGGAGCCTTTAACAAGGAGTGAAACTAGTCCTAATCACACTGAATTAAATAGGATGTGAATCAATTGTTGAATTCATTCTTTTTTTGTCTTTTCTCGTCCAGGCTTAAATACCAACGAAGAGACACCAATTATCTGTCGGGGAAGATGCCTTATGGAATCAATGCATCATATTGGAGAGGTAGTTATTGTCAGAGAGAGGACGCCTGATCATCGGTTATTGTCAGCAAGAGACAAACGTGGGAAACAACTGCATGGTAGTTGTTGTCAGAGACTCAGGGCTAAAACGTTGTACTGTTTGGAGTGGATAAGGCACGTGATTTATCCACCGCACTATCTTAGAATCGAGTTCAAATACCAGTTCACCAAATCTCTGAACAGTCATCTGGTCAGGCAACACTCACAGTGTTTCTCTGACCAAAGTACTCGGGGAGCAACCTCTGGAGGTTTACAACCACGGGGTCCCTTGGCCTTAATTAAACCATAATTAATGATTTATTCAATCATCATCAACCATCATCACACAATGATTCCATTTTTTATTTGGCGTAAATTGAAATGTATCTTGATGTAAGTATGGTATTCATTTTTACTGCATAATCACACAACAGTTCCATTTATTCATCTGGCCGTAAATTAGAATTTATCTGGATGTAAATGTCATATCTATTTTTACTGCCGCTATCACATGGCCACATGTGCCACAGTTAGGTGTGGCAGTAAACTCTAATGACGTGTTCGTAAATTGGTCGGTACAGCAAAAACGCATTCATCTAGCCATAACTTGGTTGTATTTGGTCATAAATATGATTTTCAATTTTACAGCCGCCATAACACAACGATAGCGTCGACACAAGACATGGCGGATGTGTGGCAGGGACAAAACTCCACGACACGGGAGACGGTGGTCGATTACTATCAATGGGGTAGGCTCCTGCGCCTTTGCAGTGGACTGCTTCACACCCTTTTATCATTGATTCCACACGACACCGTCGTGCAACACGATGGAAGACGGTGGGTAGGACGGCGTAGAAGACTAGGGTCGTAAAGTGGTATCCATTTTACTATCGTCATCACACAACGGTTCTATTTTTTCATATGGCCATAAATTGGACTGTATCTGGATGTAAATGTGGTATCAATTTTTACTGTCGCTATCATATGACCATTATGCGCTATGGCTAGGTGCGGTAGTAAACTCTAACAGCGTGTCCAGTAAATTGGTTAGTGTAGTAAAAGCACATTTATCTGGCCATAACTTGGTTTGTATTTGGTGGTAAATATGATTTTCATTTTTACTACCACAATAACACATCAATGGCGTTGGCACGGGAGATGGCGAACTTGCGATGACGGTAAAACTCCACAACACGGGCAATGGTGATTGATTACTACCAATGGGGTGGGCTCCCATGCGTTCGTGGTGGATGGCCTCACGCCATTTTATAGACGATTACACCCACCGTCGCCATGCGATGCGGTGGAAGACAGAGGGTAGGGGGCAATGGAAAACTGGAGTCATGCGGTTTTACTAGCGGCAGGGGCGAACGCATAGTGTGAGCAGTGGGGGCCTTGGCCCCCACTCAATTTTGTTAATTACGTATACCTCCTGGATATAATCTATGTAGGCCCCCAGTCCACAACTCAGCAGGCCCCCAGTGGCCCAGTGCGGCAGCTGGCAGGACGGCAGGCCGGCAGTGCCTTCTCAGCTACGCGTGGCAGCATGCCCCCACTCAATTTTAGTCCTAGGTCCGCCCCTGACTAGCGGTTGCGCGGGGACGCCTGGGCGTGGTGGGTCATGGTTAGGCCCAGGGAGCGTAATCGAGCTGCATGGCTACCACGGTGGCCGGAGCATAGAATAAATTATTCTATGCTCGGGCGCAGAATAACTCTACCATATATATATACTCCCACCTTCTAATGCGACATGGTTGAAAAAATTTCATCGGGCCCTTTATTTTTGATATATATATATATACCTTTTTCCATATCTAAAAAGAGTATATACATAAATTATGCTATAAAAATAGACTTCGATGAAATTTTTCATGAAACTCACTTAGAGTATATTATAATCATTATTATAGTACACTCAAAAGGATAAAGGGGCATACTTTGCTCGTTTAAGTGGTATATGCCCCTAGGAGTACGTACTCTTAGGAGCATAGAACCACGGAGACCCGCCACTATGGCTCGCAAGTAAACTAACCAAATGGCGAGCCACAAAAGACTTAACACTAGATTAAACATAAAAGCTCAGTGTAAGGCTAAGCTCTTATTTAATATGTGCAATGCCAAAAGGACTATCCTCATTCCATGCATATTGTCATCGTTCACCTAAAAACAACGACAAAGCAAGGGTGAGTCCAAAGACTCAGCAAGTACAAAACAAAACAGTAAATAATAGGGTTACAAATCTGTCCATAACCATCACAGTTTCATTAATCACTTGTTTCCATTTGATTCTCTTTAAGTTCTTATCAACCATTCATTATGCATATGCACATGCACTTCTCTTTGGTCTCTTTAGCCTATACCGGTATGCAGTGCGAGCACCGGTCGATGCTCACCTAGGCCCACCTTGTTTCCATGCGGGGATCATAAGCCCATCCTTTTTCATACGGGGACCACAGTCATTTTCATACAGGGACCTCATTCTCCACTTCCGTGGAGCGTCCACACAAAGTGGACCAATGATACCATAACACTATCTCTTTTCATGACATGCATGCAATGCAAGTTCTCCATTTATACATATCAACATATCATATCTCAACAAACATCATTCATCATTCCTCATCATGCATCCAGAAATATTTAACTTACCACAACATGGTAATCAATGCACCATCATTCATCTACAACAATCACTGCCAAAATTTACCGTTTTACCATGCACTTGCCTGTTAACATGGCGGACGGTGCGTGGACAGCACCAGACTCGAGCCGCCACCTGAACAAGCATTAATCATTTCAATTCATTGCTATTGCAATACATTCATATGCAAGCAAATGACATCGCTTTAACGGCCAACCCGACATTTTCAAACCCTATCCCACTGGACAACTTCTCATTGTCCTGGTGTTTAACCAGTCTGTAAAATTAGCGATTTCATCATTTATACTCGCGGACCAAATTCTACACGCTTAATCTCTTTTCAACCGATCCCACTATTTAACCTCAATTTATTCTCTCCTCCCTCTCCTCTCTTGCCACAGATCGACCAGATCAACAGTGGCAGTACCAATTGCACCGATCAGGCATTTATATTAATAAACGATATTTAAATGGTCACATGTATCAATTCTAATTATCGACATATTAACTTATGTCCGACTCGATAAATAAGTATGGAGAAGGGTTTTTGAGGTGATGAGCGATGGTGCTAGGGCTGGCAAGCGGCGGCGCCGACGGCTACGCGAGTGACCACAGCAGTGCGAGGGGAGGCGCGTAGAGAGCGGCGACAGCAGAGAGAACACGGGAGGAAGTAAAATCGGCTTTTTGCTTTTTCTCCTCTCTAGATCTCTCTTTTATATGGGCATAGTATAGCCTGGGCTGGGCCTAATCCAGCCTAGGTATTACACAAAAAATCACTAGAAAAAGCATGTTTAGACGAGCACAACTGCTGCAAAGCTTTTTTGTTCAAGAATGCAAACGACACAAACACAGGCCAAGATATTGTCAGCTCCGGTTCTTGCCCATTGATCTCCACTCTTCCACTGTTTCGTAGGCAAAATTTGAGGTTTTTTCCGTAAGATTTGTGCAATTGTAGCAATGCCCGTAGCAAACAGACTTGGGAAAACAGGAATGCGTTCCAAGTGCGGACCTGGCCTGTGTGTCGCCGAGACATGAGATCTCTAGTCATTCGCACCACCAAAGTGAGGTTTCCACCATGTCGCGCTTTAAGCTGCCGACCAGATCTGGATCTAACACGCACTTTCCCTAAGCTAAGCATAGGTTTATCTGACATGCGGCATCAGATTCTTGCTCTTACGCTGTCAAATGTAACATATTGATACTGATGACCTGCGGAAACTGACCGGCTGGCCTGTTCTTTTTAGCTGCAGCTTGTGGCTTTTGGCTGCGGCTTATGACTTTTGGGCTGTTTGTACGAGAGATTACAGAGTAACATAAACTCACGTGCGGTTTTTGCTGATTTAAATGAAGTCAGTAAAGTATGTACTACAATTAACTAGTAGACCCTATCTTGAAAAAATACCCTGTTTAAAACCTAGTTACTGTAGAAAAGTCGAAAAACAGCTTTTAGAAGCTGAAAAGAACAGACACTTCATGATTATCATCTATTTGTAGCAACCGTCAATTGGAGTGATATGCCAACATTTCGATCGATGGACAATGAAAGCTAAGAGAACAAGTAGAAAAGAGGAGAAATGAAGCTCGGGTGCAAAAATGCTAGTAACCAACCGGCTACCGCCAGAGAGACGGAAATATCCTGGAACCAAGAAACGGAACCAAAGACGAATTAGTAACATGCTTCATTTTGTTCATATTCTTTCACTTCTCCCCCGTTATAAATGTATGTTGCATGTGTGGGAAAACAAACGAAAAGAAAAACTGAAGTGCGAAAATGGAACACAAAGATCTCATTTGGAGTGGGAAAACAAACTATTTGGAATTTTACAACCAATCAATCAAAGGAAAATTAACAAATTCTCTTGGTTCAGTGATATGAATTATGATCAATTCAATTTCTGCACATCAAAATGGTTTCGATTTCATTTCTCCGAGATGAGTTCACACTGTATGAAGAATATGGAAATGTTCATACAAAGAGAAAAGGAGAACATTCTTCACCAGTATAAAACACGATATTCCGAAAAGAATGTAACATCAGCAACTCTGCACAGCTGAATTGCCAATTGGCATTTCCTAACATCTCAAAAAATGACCCATTGATCCAATAACTGTATCTCTTTTACAATATCTATCCAGATGATCTGGTTAGACTGCTAATATTTCCAGTCCAAATTGTATGTAAAAATCTGCAAAGGAATTATTTTCATCTCAAAATGAATCTCCCCCACCCAAAAAGAAAATTTAACAGTTGACTTCTTTGATACTGTCTCTTGAGTATATAATCTACCTCTCTGAAAGATTTCTTAAATAAGGTGCCGAAAAGCAACCGCATGTAAGAAACTGAAGCTCCTAGCTTCAATGGCATGCAAGAACAGATGGTGAACAGAGATTGCAGACTTTCTAATGCAACATACACTCCCTAACATATGGGCGCGAGAAATTGACATACCGCTCCCATATATACTTGTACCGGCGAATGGCCAACTTCAGCCAAGGTTTCATGTTCCCATTATAGTGCACGACAGCAGCACTCTCAATCAACCGATCATCTATGCCTACATCATACCCTAGCCCCAAGACATGCCATCTGCGGTCTAGGGGCTCCATCAGGCCATAAAACGTCAAAAGACCTGCAGGAAGTGTCCCTGTCCTCCATAGCAACCGATCAGCATTTTGCTCTTGCCAATAATGATAAAGCGCTGTGGCATTTGCCTTCCTCCAAGCTATTAAGTCAAAGATGTTCATCCCAAAAGCCCATCCACAAGTATGTGGATCAATTTTGGAGCTGATAATTGGATGCGAGAAATTAAGATACTTGTGATACCGATGAAATGACTCCAAACAAGTCTCCACTGCTCCAATAACATTACCATGCAGTTCTATGGAAAAAAGCTGTGTCAAGTCCTTTTGCACCACAACATCATCATCAAGAAAGACCACCTTCTCCAAGTTGGGGAGTATTTGAGGAATGTAGAATCGCAAATGGTTCAAAAGAGAAAAAAACTTCGGATCATGGAACTTTATTTCTCTTTCAAGATTTTTCGACCCACCAGAGTAGTAGAAACCTTGAGTTTCCATCTCCGATAGCTGCCTGACCAGTGCAGAAGAAGAAGCATTCAACCAAGAGAATTCATCTATGCAGCGGACTTCAACAGTGCAACCTTTGAAGTCATTTATGAGGAACCAAGTTGACATGGCACCAAAATTTATCCTGTCTGTGACCACATGAAACACCAGCTGCTGAGGGTGGTTTGCATTTGAAACTGTAGAATTGACAACAACTGAAGTGGCCAGCACATTATCAGAGAATATACAGAAGTGATACAGATTATTGTCTACCAATCGTGTGGAGTTCCGATGCTCTTCTGAGCGACTCCTATGTTTTGGGTTCTGAAGCCACTCTTCTGCCAGCTTCACAGTTAAACAGTGCAGATTCTTGGGGAGGGATTCTGCAGCTAACTGACCAAACTCGGCAGTCTGAACAACTGCTGCCTTTGCACGCTCCTCCAGTGCAAGGGCATGGCTCTTCAGTGTCACTATTGTTGTGCTGATATCATAATGAGAGTCCTGCGCTTTGTATATTAACCGTGCTAGCCGAGTTATTATTGGATGTGCTTCTTCTTGAGTGATGGCTCTCCCACTAACAGCCCCATCAGACAGCAATCTTTGACAATTCCTTATCTGGGAACTAAGCTCCCATGCAAGCTGAAGATTGCCATGCTCTTTTGCAAGGATGACATAAGCCTTCGCTAGAGTCATTTGATCCGCTAATTGGCGGGCAAAAGATGTGCTGCTTAAAAGCTCTTCTGTGAAATTCACTTTCTCATGAGGTACTTCCTCAGTTTCTGAACCCTTATCCTGGAACAAGTAAAAAATAAATACATAAGGAAACATGCACATAACAGAGATTTTTACAGTGGAGAAAAACAAACAAGAAATATCTTGTCGTATTGGAAGTAACAGAAAAAAATAATTCAGAAGCTATCCGAAGGTAAACATAGTTTAACTTTGTGCAAGTTTTTAATTATTATCCTCTAATTCTTTGGCACTAAATGCACATGTTACAGCTGAACAGCTATTGTCATGAAAATATGTTTGTGTCCACTTATGCTCAGAAGATACTGGAGAAGTGTGGCATGGGAGACTGCAACCCGTGTCAAGTTCCAATGGAAAACAATTTGAAGCTAAGCAAGTCAGTCCCAGGATCTCCGGTTGATGCCACGTAGTACCGAAGTATTGTCAGGAGCCTACGGTACCTAGTTCATACCCGTCCAGACATCGCTTTTGCGGTCGGGTATGTCAGTCGATTCATGGAAAAGCCGACTCAGGAGCATATGAATGCGGTTAAACACATTTTGAGATATGTGAAAGGTACTCTGTGTTTTGGCATCCAGTACAAGAGAGGAGGCGAAAAGAAATTGCAGCTGACCAGCTACAGTGACAATGACATAACAGGAGACGTTGATGATCGGAAAAGCACAACAGGGGTGATGTTTGTGCTGGAAGAAAGCCCGGTTAGTTGGCAATCTCAGAAGCAAAGAGTTGTGGCTTTGTCATTGTGTGAAGCAGAGTACATAGCAGCAAGCGCTGCATCTTGCCAGGGAGTTTGGCTCGCTCGTCTGTTAAGCGAATTGTCAGACGAAGAAGCTATGACGGTCGTACTCAAGGTGGACAACAAATCTGCTATTTCGCTAAGCAAAAACCCGATTCTTCATGATAGAAGCAAACATATAGATACAAGATATCATTTTATCAGAGATTGTGTCGAAGAAGGAAGAATCGCGATCAAGTACACTAGCGCAGATGAACAAAAGGTCAACATACTGACGAAGCCGCTCGGGCGGATAAAGTTTTTGGAGATGAGGAGGAAAATCGGCATGATTGAAGTCACAAAACAAGATTAGGGAGAGAATGTTGTAAATAATCTTGTTTAGAAGTCATGTGCAAAGTTTGGTAGCGATCGAAGTCGAATGTAACCGTAATCGAAAGTCGAAGTCGAGCTGAAGTCGGAGTTGAGTTGTACTCGTAGTCGGAACCCGAGCAAAAGTCGTAGAGCTGGGTATAAAAAGGGGAGGAGTCATGTAATCAGATTGCTGCGAGAAGTAAAGAAGAGAAAAGGAAAAACTTGAGTATCAGCTTCTTTGAGTGATCTCGCAGACGTGGTCGAAACCAGCTTACGACCATGGCAAACGTGGTCGGAAGGGGCTTCGACCACGGCAAAACATCAGCAAATGTGGTCGGAAGACATTACGACCACGGCAAATCAAAAGTAGACGTGGTTGGGAAATGATATGACCACGGCAAAGAAAGATTGAGCGTGATCGGAAGACGTTCGACCACAACAGAGCAAGTTTGAACGTGGTCGGAAGGTGTTCGACCACGTTGCGAAGTTGAACGTGGTCGGAAGGCTTCGACCACGTTGTGACGTTGAATGTGGTCGGAAAGCTTCGACCATGTTGTGAAGTTGAACGTGGTCGAGAGAGGCTTCGACCACGTTGTGAAGACGCTGAACGTGGTCGGAAGAGACTTCGACCACGTTGAAAGAAGTTGAACGAAGTCGGAAGGGCCTTCGACCACGTTGTGAAGGCTTCGACCACGCTGTGAGGACTTGGAAGAGGCTTCGACCACGTAGTGAGTGGTCGGAAGAGGCTTCGACCACACTGTGAAGCTTTGAACATGGTCGGAAGGGACTCCTACCATGTTGTAAGGAAGTGAACGTGGTTGAAAAGGTGTTTCGACCACGGTGAACAGTGATCGGCAGAATCACTACGCGATTGTAGAGAGCTGCGATTACGGTAATTCGAGCGAGGTCGAAGGAAGGGCAGCGCAGCGGCAGAGAAGCACGGTCGAAACTTCAGCAGAAGTTTCCGACTACGAAGTCGGAGCAATCGAAACGATCAGAGGGACTGCAACGCGGTCGAAAAGACTGTCTGAGCGGTCGAAGCGCAGCGGGAGGCGGTCGTAAGCAGTCGGAAGTGGTCGTGAAGTCCTAGGAGCAGTCGTAAAGATTGCAACAAGGAAGAGGTAAAGCTAGTTCCAAGCTTTCGATAGCTTATTCCAATAAATACTATTTTCACTTTATTCGCACACCACTCCAGAGAATGAAGACCTTTCTATTCTTGTAACTATTATTGTGTCATAACCTGTAAACTTGCTCTAGTCACCTAAATATTCATGTTCCTCTTCATATATTGTAAACCAACAATTTCATCAGTTATCTCTTATCATTTATCCACTGTCATAGGTAGCATTAATGAGGGGGCCAAACATAGAAAACTTCTTGAAAAGGGCTTTCCTCGAAATCTCCCCACCTAGGCATTAATTATTGCATCTGACCTGTTTACCACATGCTTCCACTTAAATTGGTACCATACTTGCTATTAGGACTTCTTGAAGCCATAAAACACACTGGGACCCCATTTAAGAGCTAATGTATCCCGTAAGTTCCCAACAAAACTTGAATTTGGTCTGTCTAGAAAATTCAGATTCTGACTATCAATATGAATCATAGTAAATTTCTTACAATAAGACCTTTACCAGAAAGAAAGCTTATATTTTTGAAAATATCAAATAGATTCATTAGCAATAGCATATCCCTTGCCAGTATCCTATTGTATTAATGAGATATATTTAGCAATCTTCAAATGCCAGTTAACAAAAAGATTGGATGGTTCAGTGAAATGACATTAAGCAGGTACCACAGCTAGGCATTGCTCTCATAGACACTGCAATGGCAAAGTCTAATCCAATCCATGCAATCTAAACGCTACAAAATGTTAATCAATCCTAACTGTTGCATTTCTAGCAGATAGACAAGAATGGGCTCGTTCATATTGGTTTTTGGTTTTGGCTTTTGAATAGTAACAGCTTGCAGAGAGAGACACACCCACGTGCGATTTTAACCGATATAAATGAAGTCACTACAGTGTGTGCTACTATCGACTAGTAGACCTCACTTTGAAAAAACACTCCGTTTGAAAGCTAGATACTGTAAAAAAGATGTTTAATATAGAAAAACAGTTTTTAGAAGCTAATATGAACAGGGCCAATTTATCGTTAATGGAAGTCAATCAACATCAAAAGAAAAGGAAATCATGAACCCCAATTCTATTCTTTGGGAAGAAAATAGCTGCCGACATGTAGTCCCTGAATAATACAACTAAACTTGTCAAAGTTTGAGACCACACATAGTATTGAATATTGACTTAAGGTATGGATTAAATCCTTGCCATTCCATGCAGTCCTCCCATTAAAGAAGAAAGTAATCGCCTTCCTAGTACTGGAGTAGTATTTGTTATCAACCGGACAGATGAGAAACCAAATTCTGAGAATGACACTTCACCTAAGTACTTGAGCAGATCTCCAAAGATGTTGAAAGACAGTCTATCTATAATGCCACACCTACTCATAGAATTATAGACCCCGGTTGCTGTTTCTAACAACCATTCATGATTAGCATCAAGAACACTTTCTACCATGGACAACAAAGTAAGTGACAACTAAAATTTCCATAAACATGACCAAATGACTGTAGAGAAAACACTAACCTTTAATGATCTAATACTGAATTATGGCAATCAAGATCTAGAAAAAAAATGATCTTCAACAGCCTACCCACTCAAACCACGCTTGCTCTCTTAACATAGAAACATTGCCCACTACGAAGTTAGCTAAAATTAAATTTGCATAATTACAACAAGAAAACGTGAACATTCTCCGAAAAGTCTAAAGATCTAAGACCATTATACTAATCCAGATCCACTAAAGAGGTAACAGAAACCGGGCAACATGCATAAAAAGCATAAAATTTTCCACAATTTTTCAGAACTAACAGGAAAGCAGTGATCTTTCGAAAGATCTCACACAATTCAGCAAGCGGGGAAATTACGCCAAGTGAAGTTTGCGCTACTCACTATGACGGGAGGCCGGAACTGCTCCTTTTGGTTGTGGTGCAGGACGAAGAGCACGAGCCCGACCACGAGGAAGATACCGACGAGCCAGCAGATCCATCCCGACAGCCGCCGCCGCGACTGGCGCCGGAACTCCGGTGCCCGCCGCCGCATCTCGCCGCCCCGCGCCCTTCCTCAAAGCCTCTCCTGATCAGGGGCGAGGAGGGGGAGAGGTAGGAGGAAGAGTCGTGATTTAGAGAGAGATCTGCGAATGGTGAGAGGGAGGGAGGGAGAGGGAGAAGAGGGGGATGTAGTTCTTCGCCGGCTGACGTAAAAGGAAAGACAACGAAAAGGTTCATTCCCCGTCGTGCGTTTCCATTTCTCCCCTCCTCTCGACTCCCTCCCAATTCGGGTTTGGAGATGCCAATTCACAACCCGCTATGCAGCCAGCAGAAGGACAGCAGCACCTGTTTCTACGGATTTTAAGAAATCAAGTAAAAAAGAATAGAGTGAATAATATATTTATAAAATCTAATAAAATTATATTTTTATGAAAGTTCTTTTCGAGATAAATCTATATATATATATCATTCTCATATGTTCAATCTAAATATTAAAAAGATATCGGTAACAAAAGTTTAGAAAGTTTTACTCTGCACATCCAAAATGATAATCTTTTGTGGTTGAAGCGAGTAAGGATGCGTTTGGTTTTGAGGCAAAGTGGGATGGGATAGAGTCATCCCTGTTTTCTGGGACGAGGTGGCCCCTGTCGCTGTTTGATTGAATGGATGGGGCGAGCCCCTTTTTTTGTTTGGTGCAAAGGATGAGTGAAGGACGAGGCCGCCCCAGTTTTTGTTTGGATGGATGAATATGGACACATAGATTTGATCTTTACCCCATATATATATACAAGTTTACATACACAGAAATCAACATAAATATAATAGATAATTAGCAAGCCCTTAACATATATAATTAGCAAGTTACAGAAATGCAAATTACAGAAATGTCCTTAATAATTAGCAAGCCCTTAATATCAGAATTTAGCAAGCCCTTAACATATATCGCGCGCGTAGGGGAGTTCGGCCGAGCGCGCGCGTGGAGCGAGGCGGGACCGCGCGCGGGGGAGAGCCAGGCGGGCGCGCGCGGGGGAGAGCAGCGGGGCGGGAGCGCGCGCGGGAAAAGCAGCGAGGCGGGAGTTGCTGCGGGCGAGCGCGCGCGGGAAAAGCAGCGGGGCGGGAGCTGCTGCGGGCGAGCGCGAGGGGGATGGGGGCAGCGCCATCCGCTGGAATTCGGGGGATGGGGGCGCCCCCGAATCTGAGCGAATATTCGGTGGTGGTTGCCCCTGCCTCCCTGTGACTCCCATTCAAACAGTGACTCCAACGGGGCCGCCCCGTTCCATCCATCCTAAAACAAGAAACCAAACACACCCTAAGAGACATTCTCAGTAGTTTGGACATGCAAGGAATTGAAAGCTTTTCTTGATTATGTCTTCGAAAACAAACGAAAAACACATGCAAACATTCAGTCAACAATCCCCTTCGAGTTTTTATTAGAAATGACTGACATCCCAAGAAAACTATAAAAAGATGATCAAACAATAGTTAACTACTCTTTTAATGGGAGAGCCCTCTCCATATTGTAAACCCCAAATAGTTAGCATGTACATAGTATGACATCAGCTGTCTGCAGAGCTTGGCACATAGGACACAAGATGATGTCGTCTTTCATATAACAATCGATTGTAACACGAAAAACAATATATATCATGTCATAGAGAAATTATCTATAGAGATATGTAAAAAGATAACTCACTGTAAGAGTTATCTTTAATATAGTCTATAAATGACATAAATGATATTATAAACAACAATTGTCTATACTGTTGTACATACTCACCGGTGAGCAAAAGCTCCTCGTCGTCCCCATTTTGACCACTGTTGTTTGGGCCTAGCTACCGACAAGCTATAGTTAATCGTCAACTGGTTCGGATCCCAATTAACCAACCACAACTCGTTAACCTTCTGGCCGGGTTCTGCAGCACAACCAACCCGAGACCCTGAAAATAATTGGCACGCAGATCGGACTCGATCGGACCTCTCGTGCAGTCAGGTGTGGATGAACACCCGGGGCTATCTGGTTCAACTGTAATGCATGTACACAATGATTTTTATTACAAGCTCTATGGTGATAACTAGTCTAATTAGCAGTAGATGATTTGTTGAGCTAGAAAGCTTTCTAGAGATTGTTCTACACTAGATCAGCTCAGCTCCTGGGCACATTAGTATTATTGTTCATTCATTCATGCATGCTTGGTCATATGGAACTCATTCGTGCAGTGAAAGAAGCTGCCAGCCTCCAAGGTGGTTGGTTGGGCCAAAAGGATCACATAATTATTAGCCTGGAGAATGATATCTCCATGGATCTGGTTAGCCCCTTCTTGTTTGATCATCTCTTGTTCTGTTCTATTCTTAATCTTTTGGAGTCGGGATGCGTGGCTTGGCAAATGACAAAAGTTGTGCTGTGTTGTAAGCATGAGATGGATCGCTGCATTGGGTTTCAAGTCTGAACATGTGTCTGCTGAGCTGAACAGGATATGTGTTCAGTGCATATCATCGTCTGTTGTCTGGAGTCTTAACCAAGGAATCAGCAAATGTTGGTCACAATAGTCAATAGCAACTGAAAGCCAGCCAGTGCTTGTTTTGAGGTTATTGATAAGAAACAGCTAGGGCCGGACAAACTCAAGATCTGGATAGTTGAATCATGATCTGATCTGATGGTTTTAAAAATTCAACTTATTTCTTTACACCGATATTTGGCTGTGCAGTAGATACAGTAAAAAAAATACCATGAAGTTCTTAGGAAAAAGTGTGTTCCACGGACTATCTGTCGGTCGGGCTACTATTAGAACTTTTAGAATATCACACTACCCAAATAAAAATGAAACAACTATTAAAATTGGTCTAAACATGATTAGTCTGTTGCAGCTTGGTCTATCCATCGTAACTTTTGGAGAGACCCAGCAGGTTGTTGGCCTGACCTTCTCGCAAGATGCTACCCAACACTTGCCGTTACAGGGCCCCATCCCCAGCCATCTGAACGAGTTGACTTGACTGGCCATCCAATAATGGAGCACATATGGCAGGGTATACATGAGATTCCCGGGCTGGGCCAATGAGGTCTTCCTCCGGTTGGTGCCTTTCTTCATGCTGTCTCAATCACCAGCCAAAGCAGGGCATTAGCGTTTTCCAAGATCCAAACCATCCTTCTCACTATACACATCGATCTAAAACAGTAGCTATACACATGGCCTCTCTCTCATCTCATGTACACAGTCGCTAACTACCAGACGTGTGGCGTTGCCAAATTAGAGGTCAGATTGTCTAGACTACGCCAGCCGAGAAATGGAGGCGCACAAGCAAGATTCTGAAGCGAGGCACTAGTTTTGTCTACCGTTTTCAAACCATCCTTCTCACCGATGATCCAAAACAGCTACGGTAATAGCAGAAACTGTGGGTGGGAGGCGAATCCTTGACCACAATTCTCAACTTCTTGTCGTCTTGTCTTGAAGAAATGGAATCCAATAGGATAGGAGGAGCACATTGACTGATTACATATCGGTGTTGAAGTTGGACAGAACATAGCCACACAGTTTACCTCCACACTCCGAGACATGACAGATTAGATGAATTTTAGTCAAATGTTTTTCGGTTGGCAGTTTAGAAAGGGACAAATGAACCAAGACGGAGAGCAGCTCTCCTCACCATCCAACTGGCCGATCCAGTGCCGTGCCCAACGGCAAATGCTTGAAACAAATCCGGTACTATCTGCAGAGGAAAAGAAGGATCTGTCTCGTGGTAGACATATATATGAAATGTAACAAGCACATGGAAACGCATGCGAATTGGAGGGTTTGGTGAGCCATGCCTGGGGCACAGCTCCACATGCATGTGCATCCGAATTGGGGTTTGTGTGGTAGTGGTTATAAAGCTGAAAAAAAAAACCATGATGATGGTTGCAGAGCGTCTTTTGTTAGGTTGGGAGTTTGCTTCAAGATTAAGGCCCTTGAGAAAGCAGGAAAAAGACTCTATTAAATGAGGAAATGGAAAAGCTTTCGTCTTACCAAATAGTAACACATGCTCCCTACATATTGAGAAGGGGCCAATATTGCTAATTTTTTTATTCTTTTTTGTTTTTGTTTGTCCTTTGAGCTGCAAGTATTTGTTGACTTGTATTATGTGGCCACAACAAAAGTTCATGCCTTTGTGGACGAAGTGATTCTATATATCAGTGTGAGCCTGTGAGGTGGACTCTAAGATTAACCAAGTACATGGAGGATCATCTGCAGTTAAAGTTACAACTTCAGTGGAGGAAATGGACACGTTTTGGGTGGTGATCTAATCAAGCAATCAAGTGGTTAGCCATTAAATCAAGGGCTCAAACAAACAGAAGATACATGCTCCGTATTTTTCTGTTCATTGTTTCGATGTAGAGTGTCGATTTTTTATCCAATGGCCTTCACGCATCGTAACACAAAAAATATGAACCATTGAACTTTTATTGACTGTAAACTGTAAACCCTAAATAGTTTGATTTCATTGACTCCAATAGTTTGATTTTACTTGCTAACTCCTAGGATGTTATTTGACCAAAACGAAATATTGAGCAAGAAAAAATAGAGAGGATTCTAGTTTTGTGTATATAGCTAGCTGTTTTGGAAGGCTTGTATACAACTCAAAATAAATAATAGCTAAAATGCTATTTAATGGGCCAAAATATTTATAGAAGGCCTTGCCTTTGCAATCTTGAATTTAGTCCACCCAGTTTTGGCCCAAACCAGACCATTTCCTTTTCTTTTCTCAGCAACGTTTCTTTTTTTGAACAAAGCAATTCTTTTTTAGGCTAACAATTCTTGATTTCTAGCTTTTTTAACAAACAATTCTTTTTTAGACTAACAATTCTTGATTTCTAGCTGTGACAAAAGTCCAAATCCAACGAAGCTTAAAGAGATTGATTTCCCTGTCGCATTTTTCGCATATACACCCAAGTACCCAACGAAGTCCTAATCACTATTATAGGATTCAATAAGGCTTTGCATTTAAGCCTTGAAGAGCTACAAAGATACTCGCTCCGCTCCAGTCTAAAAGGAATTCATTTTGGATTTTTTGTAATCAAAACTTATAAAATTTAGCTATCAATAAATTTTTGAAATATTTAGAATGTTCTTATGAAAATGATACGTTTATATTTGTCTAAAAAGCACTATCATAGTATTATAGTTTTATTATATTTTATAAATATATTATAATTGAAATAAGTGATCGAATTGAGTTTTAAAAATGATATCAATGTCTAAAACAACTTTTTTGTGAATGAAGTGAGTACTAAGAGAAGTTCTAGCTCCACCACTGGTACCAACATAGCATCATAGGAGCGAAAGATTCATGGTATTGCATTTTGAGGCGCAATACGAAGTGGCACCATTGGAAACTTCAAAACTCAAACGCTGCAATTAACATTACACGAATCGCAAATTCGCAACCATACACATGGTCAATATCTAAAACCAGAGTCATTCTAAAATGAAAGTGCCTTAAACATCCCAGTAAAGCGTCTTCGCGACTAGGTAGGTCACGCAAGCAACGATCGGCACAGCCACGAGCAGCTTCCATTCGGCCCCGGATGTGCCCCGGCGCGCTTTGCGTGCTGTCCAGACGGCGGTAGCGCCTCGGGTTGGTCGCGAACATGGCACGGGGGACGCGCGCGCCGCTGAGCCCGGGGCCCTTCATGGTCCGGCAGGTGAGGGCCCAAACGGCGCCACGGAGAAAGGCTGGGTCCAACCCAGTTTAGGTTTACCCTTATTCTGGATAGTCCACGTATACGTAGCAATCTGTTTGCACTTTCGTCCTCACTTCACGCAAAATAGTTAACTGGAGGTTGCTACCATTGGAAACCCTAGCCTTATATGTTAGTGCTTCTCAAGCTAAACTAGCAAAATGGAACTAACCCACACCCTCATATGCACACACACATATGGGCCTAATTCTACAGGAGCTGAGGTGTCACATACACCTCTTCAAATGACCCGACGTTCTCGTCGCCCCAACACACCCACATTAGGGCAAATGATCATGATCTGCTCTCTTGGCACATGTTTGTGCGTTCAATGCCAGCACATATTGTTGAATATCTAGTCAATTTTCGGCATATTTTAATCCAGAAATTCAGCATATAAAACATGACATACAAAAGCGATTCAACAATGATGTATTCATATTCGCTAACGAACAAGCTAACAGCAGCACCTATTAACATATTCATAGTGCACAGAAACAAATACACCAGAGAAGTTTTCAAGTTATACCCTCGGGCGGGGCCAGTGTCGGAGACACCGGATGCGCCGTTACCATCAGTCGACATGATGGCCTATTCGATGTAGTCGATCGAGGCGTGATGCAGGAAGATGTTCACCGTGCAGTCTTGCGAACAGTTCACCACCAGGAAGTAGACGACGTCACAGATTGAGCAGTCGCGCCAATGCGCTCCCCAAAAACTTTATCGCCCGCCTACCCGTGCAGGTACACAAACGGACGGAGTTTCGAAGGCCTACTCGCCCAGAACCCTTTGCGCACAGAGTTCTGGACCGGAGATTGCAGAAAACAGCCACAAAAATAGAACCAGAATACTGTTCTTTCTTATCCTCTTTTCGTATGGAGTAGAGAGCCTTTTTATATTCTGTTCTTTTGTAACAGCAAAAACGAAGAGGCCAGAGTAACTGCAGCCATTAGTCACTAGTAACTGCAGCCATTACTCGAAAGTAACCACAGCCATAATTCACTAGTAACTGCACCGTTACTACCAGCGATTCGTTAATACTATTTACTGCGAGTCAGTGCGTTTCGATTTTCGAATAGATAAAGAAAAACGCGCCCGCACCCGACACGCTTGCGCGCACACGCACGGCACGGCATGGCATGGCATGGCATGGCTCGGCTCGGCGTGGCGAGCGAGCGAGCGAGCGCGCGCGCGTATTGGCTCTCTCCAATTCCACAAGGGGGTTACCATGTTCCACCTTTTAAAGTGGTGTAACTCCCATTCAACTCTCCATATAGGACTAAACAGTTTTTCCATGTGGGTCTAGGAATTTCATTTGATTAATTGCTAAATTAAAATGGACCAAGCCCAATTAATCCAACATATATGCCATGCCGTGTGTCCACTTGTACCTACACGCGCCATGCGCCATATGTCTGCACCTTTGATCCACACGCGCTCATGTAATCGCGAGGATCAGCTCTGATACCATTTGCAACACTTTAGGGTCCAAACCGGCTTAGCCTTAACCCCATTGTGGGTAGGCCACGCACACGTAGCAACCCACTTGTACTTTCATTCTCGCTTCGCGCAAAATGGTTAACCAAAGGTTGCTAACATTGGAAGCCCTAAATTTATATGTTAGTGCTTCTCAAGCTAAATCAGCAAGGTGAGATTAACCCACACTCTCATGTGCACACAAACATATAGACTATCATGGGCATAATTTTTCAAGGGCCGAGGTGTCACAAAGGCCACGGCGAGGAGAGTGAGAACTAGTAGCACATACACCGTGGTGCCGTGAGCCGCAGTGGGAAGGCTCGGGCCAGAGTCCTCGGCCGTAGACTCTGCCACGGTGGCAGCAGCATCCGGGAGATTCTCAACGGACACGGCTCTTGTTGCAACCAGCCGCCCGTGGAGGTCTTGCAAGAGCTTCCAAGCCATTTCCAGCCATGGCTGCGAGCAGTGGCGTAGCTAGGATTTGTAGCTATGGTGGTCCATTGTCTAAAATGTATTTAACCACTATAAATTTAACATGTCAGTACACAAGTATATGAATTACGAAATGCAATTAAGGTAAAAAGGACATACGAACTTCAAAAATAGACGAATATAGCTTTCTTAACATATAATTGAAATTAAATCAGTTTTACATACCTTGTGGGCCTGTGCACTTTTCCTGTTCGTGGCTTATCACCGTTGATCCTAGCTTCTATTTTGCTTAGTCGCTAGCCGCTAGGGGAGAAATTAGAGAAGCTGAAAGGAAAAGGAGAAACGTGAGTACAGAGTACGTGACTAAAGGAGAATAGGGATTTGGCTTAGGCTTAGCAATTGAGTCTTCATCTTAGGATTTTGATGTACGTACCTGCTGGCTGCTGCTCACTGCTCAGCGTTTGCCGTCGTGGTCCTTATGGAGTCGCCGCGCCGATGCTCGATGGCCGCGCCCGTGCTCGCCGTCGTAGCGTCGCCCGCCCCCACGGCTGCACCGCACGGCCGCACGGAGAAGAATACGAACGGGTGCAGTCAGACGTGAATACGCGGCCACGCGAACTCTCGGTCTCTCGCGATGGGCTATGGCTGAAGGCAGAACGCAGAAGGCCAAGCGTCAAGCGACATACATGCTGAATTCTCCAGTGCGGACTCTATCAATGGGCTTTGGTTGGACCGAGCCCAGGGTGGTCCGCGGCCCACAGGGACCACCCTGTAGCTCCGCCCCTGGCTGCGAGGCATCAACCGTGGACCATGACACAACATCTGGGAGTTTCTCGACGGCCATGGCACCCGCGAAGACCAACCATCCATAGAGCTCATGCAAGAGCTTCATCACTATTTCCAGCCACAACTCGGAGGGTTCAGTCGCGGACCCCGCAGCTCTCTTGGCGACCGCCTCGACGAGCGAGAGATTCCTGACGGCCACGGCTCTTGCGGCGACGAGCCAGGCCCATAGGTGGTGTAAGAACCAGGCCAAAGGTGCCATCGCGGCTTTGACCACGGCATCCATTGTCACTGACGCCGGGAGCATCTCTGTGGCTAATGCCTTGGCGGCGTGCACCAAGCCCGTGACGAACTGACGATGGCCGAGAGGTTGGCGATGTTGGAAAGTCTTACGACCTCCCAGGATCTTTTACGACTGGTTAGAGTCGTTTACGACCGATTTCGACCACTTACGATGCCGTACGACCACTCAAACTCACCACCGATCGCTTTGAGTCGTGGTCGTAATTTCACTGTAGCAGTTTTTTTCGACTGCTCCGCTACATCACTGCGCTGTCTTCCTCCAGCCGCTTAAAAATACCGTGATCGAAACCCTTTCCGATCACGCAGTGATGCTGGCGATCACTGTTCACCGTGGTCGAACACCCTTTCGACCACGTTCACTTCCTTCGACGTGGTCGTAGTCTCTTCTGACCACGTACTGGTCTTCTCGGCGTAGTCGCGACTTCTTACGACCACCTTCACCGTGGTCATAGCCTTCTCTGCGTGGTCGAACTCCTTCAACGTGGTCGATAACACTTTACGACCACTTCTTGTTCTTCATCATCGTGGACGTAAGCCTCTACGATCACGTCTATGAGATTGCTCAAGAGAAACTAGAACACAGGGATTGCGTTTCTCCCCTTTTTTTGGTCTTTTCTCAAATGCTTGGTACACACATCAGTTACATGACTACCCCTCCTTTTATACCCGGTTCTACCACTTTAACACGGGTTCGACTACGATTACAATTCTGACTCTGACTCCGACTCCGATACAACTTCTACTCCGACTCCGATACGACTTTGATTACGGCTGCAATACGACTTCGATTACAACCAAATTTTGTACACGGCCTCTAAACAAGATTATTTACAACATTCTCTCCCTAATCTTGTTTTTTTCGACTTCGATCATGCCGATTCTTCTCCTCATCTCTGAAAATTTTATCCGCCCCAGCGGCTTCGTCAGAATATCAGCTTTTTGTTCTTCTGTTCTGATGTAGTCGATCGCGATCTTCCCTTCTTCAACACAATCTTTGATAAAATGATATCTTGTATCTATATGCTTGCTTCTATCATGTAGAACCGGATTCTTGCTCAGCGATATTGCAGATTTGTTATCAACCCTGAGCGTCACCTTTTGAACTGCCTCGTCCGACAACTCGCATAACAATCGAGCGAGCCAAACTCCTTGGCATGATGCTGCGCTCACTGCGATGTACTCAGCTTCACAGGATGACAAAGCAACCACTTTTTGCTTTTGTGATTGCCAACTGACCGGACTCTCCCCAAGCACAAACATTATGCCTGTCGTGCTCTTCCGATCATCGACATCTCCCTCCATGTCGCTGTCACTGTAGCCCATCAGTTGCAAAAACTTTCCGCCTCCTCTTTTGTACTGAATCCCGAGGTTCAAAGTACCTTTGATATACCTCAGAATATGCTTCACAGCGTTCATGTGCACCTGGGTTGGTTTCTCCATGAACCGACTCACATATCCGACTGCGAACGTAATGTCAGGTCGGGTATGTGTCAGGTAACGCAGACTTCCGACAATGCTTCTGTACTGCGTGGCATCGACTGTCGATCCTGGGCCTATTTTGCTTAACTTCAAGTTATTCTCCATTGGGACTTGGCAGGGATTGCACTCTCCCATGCCACACTTCTCTAGAATCTTTCAGGCGTACGTCGACTGACAAAGTGATATGCCGTTGTCAGTTTGTTTCACCTCGATACCAAGGTAATAGCTCAAAAGTCCCAAGTCGGTCATCTTGAATAGGTTCTTCATCTCCTCCTTAAACTTCATAATCTCAATCGAATTTGACCCAGTGATGATCAAATCGTCCACGTAAACGCCTACAATCAACCTTGCCTGCTCATCCCCTCGGGTGTACACAGCATGTTCAGAGGTGCTTCTTTTGAACCCGAGTGCTGTCAAATTTCTGTCAAGTTTCAGATTCCATGCTCGCGGAGCTTGTTTGAGCCCGTAAAGAGCTTTGTTAAGCTTTAAGACTTTCTCAGCTTGTCTGTTGGACTGAAAACCCGGCGGTTGAGAGACATACACCTCCTCCTCAATGTCTTCGTTCAAAAATGTCGTTTTCACGTCCATGTGGTGAATTTCCCATCCACCGTTTGCTGCCAGCGCAAGAAGTACTCGAATTGTCTCCATCCGAGCCACTGGAGCAAAGACTTCTTCGTAGTCTACTCCCTGTTTCTGAACATATCCTTTTGCAACAAGTCGTGCTTTGTGCTTCACGACTTCTCCCTGTGAGTTCTTCTTCACTTTGAACACCCACTTTAGACCGATTGCACGATGACCCTTTGGCAGATCAGTGAGTTCCCATGTGTCATTATCTTCAATCGACTTCAGCTCTTCCTGCATAGCAGCTCTCCAGTATGCATCTCCCTTTGCTTCTTCATAGCCTTCAGGTTCTTCTGCAGTCGTGTAAAGCAGCAATTCTTCAGATTGCACTGGTTCAGTCTGTGCATAAATCTCACTTATGCTCCTCATCTTCGGTACTCGGCCGTTTGACTCTTCCTCATCGAAGTCTTCTATTTCAGGTAAGACTTCATGATTGATAGTGCCAGCTGAACTTGAGCTTTGAGATGTGGTCGTAACTCCTTCTTCCCAGTCTGTGCCGTCGACCTCGTCATCTTCGACATTGAAAGTTACCCACTTCGACATGTCTTTCTCAACGTCATGGTGTTCTTCCCACTCCCAGTGTTTGTCTTCTTGAAAAACCACATCTCTGCTCACATAAATCTTCTTTTCGACTGGATCATAACACCTGTACGCCTTGGTGCCTGGCTCCGAGCCGAGGTAGATCATCCTTCTGCTCCGGTCGTCCAGTTTCTTCAGATGTGTGGATGGCTTTACATGGGCTAAGCAACCGAAAACTTTTAAATGCTCAACATTCGGCTTTCTTCCCGACCATTGTTCGTATGGGGTGGTCCCATCGAGCGATCTTGTGGTTGTGCGGTTGAGAAGGTAGACTGCATGCCTTACTGCTTCTCCCCAGAACCGCCCCGGGGAGAAATCGACTTTTTAGGAGACTTCTTGCTGTTGCCATCACAGTTCGATTTCTTCTTTCTACGACTCCGTTTTGTTGAGGTGAGTACGGAGCCGTGAAGAATCTTGCAATGCCCTTCTCTTCACAGATCGAGTCAAACTCTTTTGCGAGGAATTCTCCTCCCCGGTCAGACCTGACCGATTTTACCTTTTTGTCGACTTCGTTTTCGGCAAGCGCTATAAACTTCTGAAAGTTTGACTTTGCCTCATCTTTGCTCTTCTGCATGTACACCCACATGGCTCTTGAGTAGTCGTCCACGATCAGCATGAAGTACTGATTTCCGGCATCAGTTCGAGGTGTGATCGGACCGCACAGATCAATGTGAACTAGCTCGAGTGGTTGAGAGGCTCTGTATTGTACCTGCGACGGGAAGCTGTTACGAGTTTGTTTTGCCGTTAGACAGCCCTCGCAGACTTCCTCCGGGTGGTCGATTTTCGGTAGTCCGACCACCATCTCCCTCCTTGCCATCGTGTTGAGACTCTGGAAGTTCAAGTGTCCGAATCTTGCGTACCACAACCAGGCTGCATCATCGGTCGTAGTCTTCAGACACCTTGGTTTGCACGCTTCAATCTGAATCTTGTACAAACGGTTCACTGTTCTTTGTACCTTCATCAGTAGTCGCTCACTGCGGTCGAACACCTTCAGATGGTTGCCTTTGAGCTCAATCCGACAACCTTCTTCGGTTAATTGTCCAAGGCTTATGATATTGCTCCGAAGACTCGGTATGTAATATACATCCGAGAGCTTTCTTCGACTTCCATCTTTGCATTGCATCAGGATTGTGCCTCTCCCTTTTATCTGAACAGTCGAGCCGTCTCCGAACTGTACTTTTCCGAGCACACTCTCGTTTAATTCTTGAAACATCGAGTGTGCGCCCGTCATGTGATTACTTGCTCCGTTGTCGAGGTACCAGTCGGCTTGTGTCTGCTCTCCCTGCTCCAACAGACTTGGAAAGACTCTCTCCTCATTCAACAGAACCATTGTCGGTTCGTCTACAGTGCAGAACGACAATAGCAGTGTCGGCTCTTTGTGCTCTGTAGTTTGTGCCAAGTTTGCTTCTTCCACCTTCTTCTTGCCCTGACAATTCGCAGCATAGTGACCATACTTCTTGCAGTTATGGCACTGGATGTGGCTCCGACACTCGGCTGCATAGTGTCCGTATTTCTCGCACGTGTAGCACTGTACGTCCGACTTGTCGGTCTGATAGTCGCCGCCTCCACGACCAGCCCTTTCTCCACGACCACCTCTTCCTCCTCTTCCGGATTGGGAGCCTCGACCTCTTGGCGCATAGCCTCGGCCTTGTCCAGCCCGTGAGATGCACCGCGGCCGGTCGATGTCCCACGACCACGACCGCTCCTTGATGATGAGTCTCCTCGGTTCCTTGTGTCTTCTCTTACGAGTAGAGCCTGCTGTCCGTTATCATCTTGATAACTCTTTAGGAGCTGCTCGTGTGCTTTGAGTGCTCCGGTCACCTCTTCAATCTTCATCTTTGAGAGGTCTTGCGAGTACATAAGTGTGGTTACGACCGGAAGAAACTTCTCTGGTAGCACTCTCAAATACTTCTTCACCGCCACCTCATCTTTCAAGTCGTCGCCGAGAGATTTGATCTCGTTCACGACTTCGTTGAATCGACCAGAGAACTCTTCTACTGTCTGATTCTTCCCCATCTTCATGGCTTCAAATTCACTCCTCAATGTTTGGAGTCAAACTTCCTTCACTCGGTCTACTCCTTCATGCATGATTTGCAGAGTAGTCCAGACTTCCTTCGCCGTCTCCTTACCGACTAGCTGCCGCATCATCGAGTCGGGCACGGCTTGATAGATTGCCGCCATCGCCATCTTGTCGAGTCGTTCATCAATGACTTTGTCTTTCTCCTTTGGTTCAACTGGGCCCCAGACTCCCTGTGCGATCATGTTGACCTTTATCTTCATCGCCCAGATCAGGTAATTGTCCGAACTGAGGATCGGGTATTGCAGTGACACGCTTTCCTTCACCTTCTCAGCCATGGCTCACCTTGCTCTGATACCAACTGTTGGAAAGTCTTACGACCTCCCAGGATCTTTTACGACTGGTTAGAGTCGTTTACGACCGATTTCGACCACTTACGATGTCGTACGACCACTCAAACTCACCACCGATCGCTTTGAGTCGTGGTCGTAATTTCACTGTAGCAGTTTTTTTTCGACTGCTCCGCTATATCACTGCGCTGTCTTCCTCCAGCCGCTTAAAAATACCGTGATCGAAACCCTTTCCGATCACGCAGTGATGCTGGCGATCACTGTTCACCGTGGTCGAACACCCTTTCGACCACGTTCACTTCCTTCGACGTGGTCGTAGTCTCTTCTGACCACGTACTGGTCTTCTCGGCGTAGTCGCAACTTCTTACGACCACCTTCACCGTGGTCGTAGCCTTCTCTGCGTGGTCGAACTCCTTCAACGTGGTCGATAACACTTTACGACCACTTCTTGTTCTTCATCATCGTGGACGTAAGCCTCTACGATCACGTCTATGAGATTGCTCAAGAGAAACCAGAACACAGTGATTGCGTTTCTCCCCCTTTTTTTTGGTCTTTTCTCAAATGCTTGGTACACACATCGGTTACATGACTACCCCTCCTTTTATACCCGGTTCTACCACTTTAACACGGGTTCGACTACGATTACAATTCTGACTCTGACTCCGACTCCGATACAACTTCTACTCCGACTCCGATACGACTTTGATTATGGCTGCAATACGACTTCGATTACAACTAAATTTTGTACACGATCTCTAAACAAGATTATTTACAACAGGCGGTGGGGATGACCATGGCTAATTGGCTTGCTCTGCTGTTGCTGCTACTGTTTCGTTCTTAGAATGGAGATGGCAAGACGGGGCTCAGATAGACTCAAAGTCGAGCGGTCCCACATGCAAGGATGACTGAGGCAGGAAAAAGAAAGATCGAAAACCAAAAAGGCCGTACCCACTCACTTGGTCACCGTACAAAAAGCAAAAGGTTGCACGGCTATTTTTTATGGGTGTTGATAAATATCATCCGGATATTTTCTTCCCAACTATCATTCAAATTTGTGGTCATTAGATTAGAGATCCAACGGTCATAAATTCTCCCCCCTCCCTCCAAAAAAAATCTCCCCCTCCTCTGAAAAAACCTCCCCCTCCAGAAAAAGGGCCCGTTGGATCTCTAATCCAACGGTCTGAAATTTGGATGATTGATAGGAAGAAAACATCCGGATGATGACTAGACACACCCATTTTTTATATGTCAATTGAATTTCTCACCATTTTGATGTAATTCGTGCGACGCTGCCGCCTCCGGCGAAGCCGAGCGAGCCCCGGCATGTCGCTTCTTTTTTCTTAGATTAAGTTTGTATGTTGTTGCCGATACCAAAGGCGTTGGCGCCGATGGTGCGGGTGGGGTGTGGATGCCCTATGGTGGGGGTGGGAAGGGTTTATCTAGTAGGTGGTGAGAAAGAGAAGATCAACAAGATCGAAGGAGCGAAATCAGTTAAAGGTTGCATAGATAATGCCACGGTTGGAGTCTAACTAACTACATGATAAGTGGGCTTATAGGGGGTGTTCGTATTAAATTTTGCTAATGGTTTTTGACTGTGCCTTATGGCTGGAAATGAATAACAGTGGATGAAAGAGGCAACTTTAAAAAGAGGGAGCGAGGGGTGGGGAAAGTGAGAGGGAGATACGTTCGTATGACGGGAGCGAGAGGAGTGGAGTGCGTGATGCACCTATGATCACTACCTTATCCCTAGAGTGAGACAATAGTGAGAGAAGTGCAGAAGCCCGTATTAGTTTTTGCCTCTTCTAAACAAAAGCCAGAAACAAAAACCAATATGAATAGAGCTATAGTTATAGACTTTCTAAATTTTGCAATCAACTAAATAAAATTTTAACCGCTAGTACACACAAAATTATTTAGATTTGTCATATGAAAATGTTATTACTCCATCCGTTTTGTAATATTTATTAACAGCCCACAACACACGCAGAGTAAGAAAGCACTAAATTGAAGAAAAAATAATAAGAAATGATCATATATATACCCTTATTACCACTTAACCTTTTTCAAATCATTTAAATAAGGAAAGAGAGTGAAGACATTGCAATAACTACACTCTTAATTCCTTCGATAAATAAATATTTTAAAATAGAGACTTTTGATATCATGGACAAACATAGTGATACGGAGAGTATTAGATTTATCTCATTATGCTTTTCATAACTGTTACTGACATTAATATGAAAAAGAAATGATCAAAGATGTGTATTAAAAACTGTATCATTGCCAAAACAACAAGTAAGAAAAAGAATAGCTCTAGCGTACATAAATCAAATCAGCTTTCTTCCGAGAAGCAACATAATATAATATAGGAGTGCGTAGTGTTATAGAAGAATTAATTGTGCCCTTTTGCTGTAGCAGTAGACATGCTCTTTTGGAGTGGTAAATACAAATTTTATTTTGGAACCATAAAGGCTTCTTTGCATGGACTATGGGACATGTTCAACCAGGATCCCGGCCCAATCCATACGAGAAACGATCGCCATGGCAATTTTTTCTGACCAACTTCTCAGTGTTTGGATGTGGCCAAGGGTCGGAATTTTCCAGCCCGTCCCCGCCCATGCAGATCCATGGGTTTAACAAATTCGCCAAGATCTCTTTCAATTGCAAAATTTTATAGGAAGAATAGCAATCACTTTAGCCCCCAAGGGATCCATCCCTACATGCCAAACAAGCCCTAGTATGGACTAGTAATAACAAAGTTAATGCTTCGTGTGGAATGCGGGAATTAATTTTCCGTGATTGTTTTCCCGAGGAAATAAACTGTTTACTATGAAATTTTCATGTGTTCCAGGCATGGCATAAAGTAGCTTCGGTTACAATACAGTGAACAGCACAGAAAACATGTGGTAATTCTGTATGCTGGAAAGATTGCGCATATATGCATACTACCCACGGATCGACTAGCCCTCTCATAACTAAATTCCATCATATTCAGTAAGCACAATCACCGGTTGCTTCTCTATGTGAAACGGTCCCTTAATATAGTTAGCAAAGTTGTTAGCGGTGAATATGAAATAATCCTACGTCCACAAGTGCGCTTGCAACGGTGTTACATTTTCGTTCATTTGAAAGTACTCCTACCATACAATATAAGTTCAGAACATGTAACTAAAAAAACATATTATTTAAATAATATTTAATAGAATTAGATCTAACTTCTATAGTTCTATTAGATAGATATAGTATACTCTTTCTATTAGAGAAAAATATAATCTAGTTTTATTTAATATTACTTAAATAATGTATCTCCGAAACATGCATATCGGATTTAAATTGCGGGACAGAGAGAATAGTATACTAGTATAAGTAGTTGAAAGAAGCTGATAAGTCTGATAACAAACATTAGGTTCTAAGCTAGAGAAGCACGCCACAGGTTGCAGTCACAAAGCGGGCAGCCGCCGCGGCAGGACCAGCAAAACGGAGTATGCTGAAATACAGCTTAGGATTAGCCTCAAATGCCGAGCGAAGGATCATGAGGCCGCCGCCACCTGGAGCCTTCATCATGGCCCCGGCCACCGCACCAGCGGGCGAGCAGAAGAATTTGAGGTACAAGACGACCGCGACGGTGACGGCGATCTTAGCCTCCGTTGGGATGCTGAAAGCCGGCAGCTCCTCCACGCCGGGGATGCTGCGCACCAGTGCCATAGCATCCGCGGCGCTTGACCCAAAATCCGACAGCGCGGCCACCTCTTTGCGCACACTTTTCGGGACGACGTCCAAGCAGGTCCCTAGGGCGGCTGAGGCAGAAGAAGCACCGGCACGGAGCAGCTGTACCATCTCCTCCAGCTTCCTCTTTGCCGGTGCGGCTGCGTCGCTGCCGAACAGGCGCCTCACGAGCTCCACGACGCTGCGGCTGGCGTCTGCGGCGGCGCTCTTCACGGCCTCGTAGGTCGAGGCTGTGGCCGAAGCAGCTGCGCCGAACAGGCTAGCCACGTGAGTCTCTGGTCATGTGTCGAGAACACCCGGAGTCAACGAGCCAAACCTCTCTCTTCCCTGCTCGGCGAACCTCATCGGAGTCGGAGTACAGCTCGCTGTCGCTCACTTCGCCCTCAAGGGCTATGAAGCACATGCCGGAGAAGTCGTCGCCGTCTTGGGGTCTTGCTCGTCCTTCCCATCATCGTCGCTTGACCCCTCTACCTCGCTGAGATTGAGGTTGTCGAAGGCGGTGAGGATGCGATGGAAGAGCCTCTTGGCTTTGCCAAGGTCGCAGAACTTCTTCTTGCCTTGGGCGTGAGCTGAGGGCTTCTTGTTGCGGTTCTTGTCGATGTAGTCGTTCTTGCTCACGCCGCCGTAGTCGCTCTTGCCCTTCTCCAGCTTGGGGCAGTTTGCCCGAATGTGGTTGGGGCCACCACACTCGAAGCAGATCACGGGTCCTCCTCTCTTCCTGTCCCTCCTTCTCTTGTAAGCATGAGAAAACTTTCTAGCTAAGAGGGCTAACTGCTCATCTGCAAGCTGCTCTAACTGATCATCAGTCACGTCACAGAGAGCAGCAAGAGAGAATCCATAAGAAAAGTAGAAGAACCAAAAGCAGAGCTGGGATCGGTGACTAAGGCCATCGACTGCGATTTCGACCTACGAGAGACTATGTCAATCTCGTGAGTCTTGAGGCGTGAGTACAACGCGTCAAGAGTCAGGGTCGAGAGGTCGGTCGTGTCTTTAATCGTGGTCACCTTCATCTCCCAAACTCGCAAATCGAGAGCAGATAGCATCTGTCGAGCATTATCCGAGTCGGGGTATGTGAGACCAACCGCTCGGAGATTGCTCAGAATCTTGTGAAAACGCGCAAAGCAGTCATCCAAGGACTCACCAACGAGCATTTCAAACTTGTTGTAACCTCGCTTGAACTGGTCCTGTCGAATCGTCTTAATCTGGGTGGTGCCCTCATGGTATGCATCGAGGGTCTCCCAGATGTTGAAGGCCGACGACAGATGAGAGATGCGATCGAACTCACTTCTGCTCAACCCCTGGATTATGATATTCCTTGCCTTCGCATTCGCCTCAACGTCAACCATGTTTCCGGCATTGATGTTCTCATCGGCAGGAACAACATATCGTACCTTGATCTTACGCCAGATGGCGTAGCCCTGAGCCTGGATGTAGGTCTCCATCCGACTCTTCCAGAAGGGATAGTCGATCCCATCAAAGATCGGGGGCTTGGTCGAGTATTTGTCTGTCGCCATGGCTCTAGAGACCGGTTATGATCTATGAGGAAGAGCTAACCGGCTCTGATACCAAATGTTGGAACGAAATCGGCGACAGAGGGGGGTGAATGTCGAATTTTTGAAATCTCGACCTCTCAAAGTATTCACAGGGAATCTCCTCTCCGAGAGCTAAAAAGCTATGAAGGAGGAGCATTCATACTTGCTAAAACCTTAAACAACAGAGGAGAAAGCATAACCCTAAAAGACAGAGGGAAAACAAAGAAGGCAGCACAGAAACAAGGGGGCCGGTTTGACCGAAGTGTGCTGGCCGATCAGACCGCCCCTTTCAAGCCGGTCAGACCGCTTGCACTACTCCGGTCAGACCGGTGGTGTTGGTGCGGTCTGACCGCCATGTAACTTGCGGTCTGACTGGTTACCACTCCAGCTAAAATTCAGAGACTCGAGAAAAGAACAGACTGAACTGAAAAACACTAAGACTGGGAGATTTTGGCCAGAATGAAGAAGGCCCCTATTTCCCCTTAGCCAAAAGAGCACCAACCTATTCTAAATAACATCAAGCACTTTTGGTACAGAGGATTTCATCATTTGAGCAAGAATTTGAGATTTTGCCCAAAGTTTGAAAAACTACAGGGAGCAACACTAAAACTCAAATTGCCATCTAAACTTTGAATCTTAGACCAAGAAACTTTGCAAATAGATTAGCAATAGGCTTAGCACTTAAAGGACCAAAACTTAGGGCATCTCATGAAGGGAAACAAAATCCACCTCAAACCCTAGAAATGGTAAACAGAGAATGAACAGGGTACAGAGTGCAAAAAATTGTGATTCTTTTGATTCTTTCAAATTGCTCTTGGGAAAAATCGATCAAATGATCTTGAAGCCTCATCCCATCATAGAGCAACCCATTTTGCTACTTATTGGCAAGAAACAACTCAAAACAGAAAAAGTCACAAATCAAACAGAGAAGAACGAACAGAGGCATGAACGAGAAAATAAACTTCAGTGATTTCATTCCCAGAAGCAAGAGGATCACAGAGGAGTCCCCATACATGATTACAATCAGAGGAATGATTACATGGTAGCTCAACTCATCCTCTCCCTCTCTCCAAGCTCTCACACACACAAAAAGAACACAAGAACAAGAAAGCTACGGGAGACACATGTTGCACTCTCTCAACCACTAAAGCCTAAAGTCAAAACAACCTCTTCAAAGGCTATTTTGACTAAAGCAAACCCTAACAACCCCTTCAATCCATGGAATGCATGCAGCTACAAGGAGACATCCTCTCCTTATATAGGCTTTGGCTAACGGGTCTCCAACCCGTTATGTCCGCTAAAACCCAAACGGAACCGCTTCCACTTGTGTAGCTTTGAGCTTTTACTGAAACGCCCCTCCTGCACCTTCCGGGAAACTTCCGCGTTCCTTGTCATCCAAGCCTCGCAACCACCTCGAGTCTCCACCGTCTTCGACACATCCGACCGTTCTAACCTTGACACCGCCTGTGCCTAGTCCGGTCACCCCGTGCCTCGCCACGACTCCGCCTCGACGTCCTGCAGCCATCACAGATAAGAAACACATCAAATAGCACCGCTCGACACATGTAAGCATAAATAACATCAATGAATCATACTTACGCATGAAAGAGCCTAAACCTGTCGAATCAAGAGAATAAACATCCTAATCGCTTTGACCAAGTCCAACCAAGCTGATTGCACCGGGCAACGACATGACCCGGACCTCACAAACCAAACTCGACTTTCCTAAGACAGATGTCAATTACTCATTACTAGGGATGAAAACGGAACGGAAATATCCCGTACCGAACCGCATCGTTTTCTATATTTGACCCGATCGAATTCGTATTTTCAGACAAATTCGAATTCGGTTCGAAATACGGAATACGAAATTCGAAAACGGAGCGGAAACGGTTTAGACGTTTTCCGACCGTTTTCTACTTTTCTACATTTTATTCGGAGTATACCGTATTGTAAATACGGTTTGAACCGTATTTGGCCCAGGCGCCCCAGCCCAGTTCACAGCCCAGCGCCGCTGGCTCCTGGCTGTCTCCTCCCCTAAATCCCTAATCCCCTTCCCTAGTTCCGCCGCACGCCCGCACGGCCGCGCACGCGACGCGGTGCGCGACTCCAGCAGCGCCGCCGCCCCCCGGCCACCCGCGTGCTATCCCGGCGGCGCCCAGTGCCACGTGATTAGTTTATTCTGGTTAAGCAGGAAGCTTCGAGAGATCCGCTCTTCTGCTCAATTTGCTTCCCCAATTCCTCTTGCGCCCACGGTTTTTTCTTCTCTGCCCTCGTCAGATCCGCTCTTCTGCTCAAGGTATGATAAATCCGTAAGCTGCTTGAAATCCCCAATTGGTTCTTCGATCCCGCTGCTTGCTCCCTCCCGGTGGTCTGGTCGATCGCTCTCTAAAAGCGAACCCGCTTTCCTCGTTGGTTTTTCGCTTGCAGCTGCAGGTGGTGACTGAATCCGAATCCATGGCGGCGGCGCTCGCGGTGACGGATGAGCTGGCGTTGCCGCTTCGCGCGGTGGGGGATCTGGCCGCCGCCGCCGAGGTCTCGCGGGAGGAGGTCGTGGTCATCACGCAGTGCGTGTCGCTTGGTGAGCTTCTTGCCCCTTTTCCTGCTACGCGATGAATGCTCTGAGTTCGCGTATGGCTGTAGAAACGGATCGAATGTTACTGCCAGTCTGTTTCGAATAGTGAACTGTCTGGTAGGATTAGGATCGTGTTGCTCGGGCTGCGTGTTTAGAACCAAATTTGAGGTAATAACTTTTCTTGAGCGGCAATTTAGAATCAATTTGGAATTGGCCCTTGTTTGTTAGCATCTTTCGTGTTGCTGGTTCTGATTTGGACGTGTGTTCCAACTTCCCAACAGTTCAATCCAAGGGCACTCCCCGAGAAACTTGTTTGGAGTCGACCCCTGCTTTCTAGTTTCTGACTTGATGGTTATGTACTTATGCCTCATTTGCTAATTACTAAGTTTATAGATTCAGAAGTGCTAATGAACGTATCCGCCCATCACATGTAAAAATACATCCAAAGCACATACTACCAGTTGATAAAAGGAAAAGTGGTCTCTGTTCTCACATTAATCATGAGAAAAAAGATAACATAATGTAGTGGTAATACACGCTATGTAATTTTAGCCAATATCTATCGTATGGACAGAATCCAATGGCTACTATACTTAAAAGTTTGGGACCTTGTGTTCAGTTTTGATTTCTGTTATGCTTCAATATGGCATATCCTTCTATAAGCTTTGATTTGTCATAAACCTGTTTTAAAACGTTGTTGTTGACATGGGTCAGGTGGGAAGTTCCCTTTTGATGATGCATCAGTTGGTGCTGTTCTTTCTGTCATTAAAAAGTGGAGAGCTTGGGGGATCAATTGATTGCTGAAATTAGCCGGGTGCTGAAGGCTGGGGGAACAGTACTGGTGCAGAGCTTCACACCTTCCTCCAACCAGAAGGTGACTTACTTGAATTGGTTTTGGAGCATGGGTTCTTCTTTCCCCCTTAAGAAAACCACAAAGGCTCTTCCAAAGATTCAAATTGATGATGACACTGAACTAATCGATGAAGACAGCCTCTTGACTGAGGAGGACTTGAAGAAACCACAGCTTCCAGTTGGTACAGTCGCAAAACCCTTCGACTTTGTTTGATTTTTGTACAGATGTTTAGTTTAGGTTTAGATCCTAAAAGGTTCACTGTTGTTTCACCAGTTGGGGATTGTGAAGTGGGAGCCACTAGGAAGGCATGCAAGAACTGTACTTGTGGTCGAGCTCAGTACCGGCGCGCGCCTGCTGACGGTTCGCCTGCCGACTGCCACACGCGCTGCCTCGATCCGGTAATTGTTATGTACTTGGTCACTTGTTAATTGTTATGCACTTGGTCCTACAGGTCGGTATTCCGTATTGAATTTTCGTATACCGACCGTGTTCGACATAATTCCGCTCGAATTGGTTCGTTTTCGAAATTCTCGATATTCCGTAAGTTCGCGTTCGTTTTCGTGTCCGGCTTTACCGTTTTCGTATTCAAATGTAGAAGTAGAAAATGGTTGAGGAGTTTTCCGACCGTTTCCGACCGTTTTCATCCCTACTCATTACACACATGGGGTCACAACCACATGGTCTCTCATACTCCCTTTTGGCCTTTTCTGGTTCGTCTATATATGAAAAGTAGTACTAAAGAGTGTTGTTTCTTATAGGTTGTCATGTGCTGTTATTTGTGTGTGTAATTATTGACTTGCTTATGGTTTCCTAGACATGATTAGTCCAATATGTTGTCCCTAACCATGCAGTATGAATAAGTATGATCCCCAATATTTTAACAGGCCCTCATATTGAACTATTGTCCTGCGCTTTTATTGGTAATGTCTGTTAGTTTCATGGCAATTTATTTTGTAGGGAGTGTGGATGGAGCCATGGAGGTACCTAAACCAATCACCTGTATGTATTGACCCATGTACTGTCTGCTTAGAAGGGAGCTACTCTGTTGCTGCACAGCTGCAGAAGTAGATCGGTTATACCCTTTTGGATGATAAGAAATAAGATGAGTGATAGTATTTTGGATGATTGTCTCGTCACATTCATTGAGCGGGATATTTTCTTTGAAGTGGATGAAGGTGATATAATCGAGACTTTCATGTCCTTTAGAAAGTGTAAGCCAAAAAAAGTCAGACAAGTAGTATTGTAAGTCTCTTTTATGTATATTTGAGATTATTATTATGGTGTTTGAACTATTTATATTGTAATTTGTGTAAGTTTCCAACTTAAGCCTTGAATTTAAGACTTATCATATTATTTAGTGTCTGTATACCAAATTATGGTGCAAATTTTACAATTATTTATCGAATTGCATATGAAAATTTTGGTGCGGCTTATCCTTTGGTAAAATCCTGGGTCCGCCACTGAACATATGTACTTATCATGCCATATGGCAACATAAGCCAGTCAACCTAGCTCATACAGGAAAAAAATGCTACCTACTGGTGCAGTGCAACCGACCTAAAAAGGTTGGTGAGCAAATATTGCTGTGAATTTCCAACATATCAAAAATCAATATAAGAAGCAACTGAATTGCCCATGGCTTGCTTTTTAGGCCTACTGGAAAGCTAGTTAGGCGACCTCATACTGGTACGCTACTCCGTCTGCTCTATTGTCAACATCCTGAACCTTATAATCTGTCCATATATTATTGAGATCACTATAATCTGTCCGATTGAACATCACTACAAAAACTCTCTTAGCAAATATCTGAAAAATGAAATTTGTGCAATCTTCTTCAAGAAAGAACTAATCAACTAATACAAGTGGCACATCGCAACCACAGAATCAGCTAAAGAGACTTATACACAAAGTTGCAAGTTTGATGTATGTATAACTTTTAGGTGGACTAAATGTGCGATACATAGCTCAGACCAAGCACTGGAAAAGTGCGGTCATATTTGACATGCAGTAACACGGCATCACTGTTTTATTGCTTCGTTAACTTACTCATCCAATAGATCAGGACTCCAGATTAATCACCATTAAAAGGCATCATGGTCCAAACCATACAGGACAAACTGGCCTCACTTATGTCGACACATCATACAGAGAAATATTAGAATTTTAAAAACACGTGGAAACAACATATCGTTTAAACCAGAGACATGTCGAAAATGAAATAAGGATGCCCGGACTTAACAATACTAGTAAGGGATGGTCCTAAACATAGCAGATTTGTAGATATCTACATGCAGTGGCTGCCCCCAAACTATTGTGCTGCCCACCTCTATTTGCCACCTGCCTAGATGAATATTGTACTCTCGACATTATACTGCCCTCCTCTATTTGCCACCTGCCTAGATGTATTGTGTACTCTCTCGACATTATACTGTACTTCTCTATTTGCCATATGCCACCTGCCTTCATAAACAATATAACAGACTATTGTTTCTATCAAGTTGTAAAAATGGAAATATGTGCCCATAGTTCCCTACTCATAGTTTACAATTGGACAACACATTCTAATTCATTAGTCCAAGATGACAAATAGCCTTTAACCATTGTAGATAACAGCAAAACATGCATGCATGAAAAAGTGTAACACCCCTATTTCTGGGAGTATTATGAAACCCTCGCAACTGCCCAGGACTGTTCAGCTGCGAGTTACATCAATCGAGTGTATAACATTGCCAACACATGCTTAAGACAAAAGCCAGCTTTATTACAATATAAAAGCATAAAAGCCAAGTTTTACAATAGGGCAAACGGCCCTGAGATACATTACAGAAAAGGACGTCACAGGCACGCCTGAGCGGAAGACGACCCTAATTCCACGTATCCTCGATCTCGTAGAACTCCACCTCTTTGCCTTCGTCTGCCTCCTTATTGCTGGCTATTTCTATTAATATTTTTAGCAAGTATGAGTACAACTACCGTACTCAACAAGTCACACGGAACTTAGCAATAACTACATGCAAGGTTTAACAAATAAAGGGAAACATGTCTATTATTTTAGGTGGATGCAGTTTTAGTTGGAAACCAGATTTTAAACATAAAATCATAGCTTTCTATAAACTTCAGGGGGGTTTTCAAGGTTCAATTACCAGACCACCAACATTGCCAAATCCTTTCCAAATCTACTTATGCCTTGTTGCTGGAATCACCCACTAAACATAGCTCCATTTACCGGAAGCACGGCGTATTCGAATACAATTAGTCATGACTTTGCAGAGCTGCCCTGCTTTACCCACAAGATTCCTTAATTCCCGTGACAGAATTAAGAAAACAAGGTTGTTCGCTGCTCAATTCTTTATATAGCCTCCACCTAGTAGACTTCCTCAACAAGCCCAGGTCACAACCTCTGACTTATCTCAGCCTACTATTGTGTGGACATCTGATAATCAAATCAATAATAAAAACAACAATGGCGCCAACCTCCATACGACCCTTCTCAACTCCCGTCCGTATGGACCACACTTTGCCTCCAACCGCATATGTAGAGGTTCAATCGAATTTGAGCAGTTACTAGACCAGGTTTGACGTATCAACGCTTGTGGTTGGGCGATCACTATGTTCGTTACTCAGCATAAGGGTCTAGTCCTTGTATTTTCACCGGTGGCAAATTCCCTTCTACAAATCTGTCCAGTGCTTTAACACTCCCATTGATTTGTAACATTTGCCTTCACCCTAGGTCACGGGATCCAGCGATCCTCGCTTACCCTAGAGCCACTTCCCAAATAAATACCACATCTTTTAGTAACAGTAGATGTTGATTCTCTAAGCTATCGTATTCACATTATTACTATATTTAATATTACTATGTCTTGTCAAGGTGAATATGGCCATCAAATTAGAATGGGCTTTTTCGGGTGGTAGGACATAACTAGTATCATGTCATTCTAAGCATTTATTGTATACAAAATAACTGTGCGCAAATAACGTAATGAAAATACTAATAAATAAATAGCGGTAATGTAGGTTCAACATGATCAAAGTATGTGTGACTTGCCTTGCGGGTTTATGATTTCGATTAACTTGTATTCTTGGACTTGAGCTTGACCTTCGCCTTCCTGCTCCAGGTGGTCTTCAGTGTCGAGAGCTAACGCAAAAATTAAAATAAATCAGTTCCGCGCCCGAAGGACTGAGCTAGGAACAAAAACGAAATGAAGAAAGAAAATTCAATAAATTCAAATAAATGGGGTTTTGGGTTTATAGGAGGGCTATTTGGGAAAATGGGTTTGAAATTTGGGTTGGCGGGCTCGCAACGGATCTAGGGAGTATAAACATGGATTTTTGGACTTTGGGTTAGGTACTATTCATCGGGTCCGGTCGACACTGTTCATCGGGTCCGGGCGAGTGGGTTCGGTGCGACCACAACGGTCTGGCTCGGTCGGGTGCGACTGGTGTGAGCGAGTTGGTTCGGCTCAGCCGACTCGACGCGGCTCGGTCGGAGGAACAGTGCGCACGCACTGTTCTTCTTCCCCGTCGGCCCGTGCGCGCGTAGCGAGCAGAGGAGGGAGGCGGCGGTTGGCGGCGGAGCTAGGGCGAACGGCGACGACAACCGAGGACATGGACGGGTTCAGGGCATGGTGGGGGTTCCATTTTGGGTGGTGGGAGGTCCGGTGGAGGCGGCGTTCGCTGGCGGCGAGGTCATCTCGTCTTGCAGCCAATTTTGAAATTGCAAGCGATTGGGAGGGGCTCTAGTTAATTGAAATGGCTTTGAAGCTTCACTAGGGTTTGGTTAAGGTCGTGGGAAGGTTGGTTTAAGCTCGGAAGGCTCGGTTTGAGCTGGCCACGATGGTGGTGTTCGACAGGGTGGGGGCGCCCGGCGCCGGGGAAGAAGAGGGGTGGGGAAGCTAAGGTGGCGATTGGGTAATGTTTCTGGGAGCTAAGGGATGCTATAGGCGGAGGCAATTGAAGGATGGGTGGCCGGGGAATGGACATTGACCTAGGGCTTGGATTTAGGGATTTTTGCAATTACCGGAGATGGAAAGGGTGGCTGGAGCTCTAGGACGTTCGGTTGGCTTCGGGGAGGTGTTGGTTTCGATTGAGAGGGGTCGGGCACTTATATAGGCCACGGGAGGTGGGTTGGCACTGAAGAGGGGAGAAGAACCCACGGCGACAGCGGTTCACAAGCTCACGGTTTGCGGTGTGAACACGGGGCTGACTTGGGCACGAAGGTGCGGCGGTCAAGGATGTCAGAGAGAGCTGCAGGTCGGCCGAGAGAAGAAGGCACGGGAAAGGGGTAGAAGCAGGGCGCGCGAGCGGTCAGCGGTGCTGCCACGATTGCCAGCTGAGTCAGGGCATGGCAGGCCAGGGTACGGCGCAGTGATGAGTGGGGAGGAGCTGGCAGGGACTGGAAGTCACGAGAGAGCTCGGAGAGCTTGGTGGCGAAGAAACGGAAGCTGGCGGCGATATTTTGGGCGGCGGCGGGATTTTTGTCGGATGAAGCACAGTGCCGTGGAAATCCATCCGTCCAAGCAGCAATGGCAGGGATTGAGGCGATCATGGCTTCAAGATTTGTGTGGTTTAGGGCTAAGGAACAAAAGGTCAACTCAAAAACAAGAATCCAATTTCAACTTTGATTTTTGCAAAGTTTCGGTTTTGTTTCAAAAAGAGCTTTATATTTCCATACATCATTGCAATTGAATGATCAGCTGACCTTGGAGCACTCTGGACCCAAGAGACGACATTTAGATCGGCACTTTGTGCAAGCGACCAAGTTAGTAGCCTTAGTTTCAGCTCCAAGTGATTCATAGATATATCATCCAGCATGTCGAATGTGAAGATTCCTCCTTTCCTAACTGAACCCACTTCTTTGCATTGTGAGCATGCTACCATCTGAAGATCACCACACCTCTTGCATGTGCCTAATGACCTGCTAATAAACATTACATTTATTAAAGGAAAAAGTCTAGTTTACCGCCTAAAGTTTGATGGTTCTTCTACTTAGCTCCCTCAATTCTAAAACCAGGTATTCTACTCTGAACTTCTAAAATTGGAGCAACTAACACCTTAACCCGGTTTTGGAGGCGGTTTTGCAACTGTGGATGATGATGTGGACTGGTTTTGCCACTGTACATCACAACTAGGCATACATGTTGTTGACTATGTGGTGGCAGCTCTATAACGGTGATGAGTATTTGACCTTGCTCTTGCATTATTGTCATTGGCTAAGTTTGATTTTTTTTGTTTTGGAGTCTTTGGTTTTTTACTATCAGAGTAGCGGTAGTTTGACCGGCTTGGTATACGCAGTTAGACTGACCCCTGTTGAGGTGTGCTGATTTGTTGGTTTTTGTGGTATTAGTCATGGTGGGAGTCCGTGCTAATGTTAGTCATGACGTTTCTATGCATGCGTGAGTGCCATGGTGTGTCCATACATATATTTTGCTAACTGAGAGTCAAGTGCATGTCATTTATGCTCGAATAAATTGTTTTGTCTTTGTTGTGCAGGTTCTTGATGATTGGTACAGCCAGTGGTAAGATCGATGCTTGGTGGCCGTGGTGTGTCATGTAAGTCCGGGTGGAGCACCATCTCAACCGAGAAGTATGGGAGAAAGCAAGCATCATGAGGAGGCAAATCGTGCATATGGTGTACCAATTGGACTTTGTGCGTTCCAAGTAGTGACAGTTCTCGAAGCAGATGGTAAGATCGAATACCGCAATCAGGGGGTGACTAATTACCTCTGCTTTTGAAATCTCTAGGTAGTCGACGAAGGTTTTGATCGCTCGATGCTCAGCTACTCTCTAGATCGCCCAGCTTTGATCTTCGACTACATTGAACGTATTTCAAAATTGTCAAAACAGAAGCAGAACCTCTTGATCACCTTCAGATGTAGTCATATGCTTTGATCCAACATCAAACACCCGTACTTTTTGAGCAAAACCAAGAACTAGATTGATTCAAGATAATGTTTATTACTGGATTTTCGTGAATTTACAAAGCGCCCTCATAAGCACCCCTAAAAGCCCAAACCAAAACTAAAGCCTCTATTTCCTTTGCCAAAAACCTTCTCTAATCCACTAAAAATTGTACCTTAACCCATAGTCTCTCCCTACTTTTATAGTTTAATGTCACAAACTATGTCTACCTCAAACACGGACTCAAAACTTTATCTCTTCCAAAAATTAAGGGACCTGAAACCCTTATGAACACGGGTTTTATCCAATCTCTAAGTCTTCCCAGTTACGTACTCCTTCCATAACTCCTAACTAATCACGTGATGAAGCCTCCAGGACAACACCTCTCATAGTCTCTCCGTGCATCATCCATCTCATGTGTCAAAGCCTTTAGGACCGCACATCCCGTAGCTTCTCCACGCATCACCACCTTTGATCTCCACGTGCTCCAGCGTGAGCTCGACCATCTCGTGTGACATCCTCGATCGCCTGGACCTCAGATTCCTCCATCCTAGTTCTGATCCTCCTTGTCACCGACTATGATTGCCACCACGCCAACCTACACATGCAAAGACTAAAGAACATTTTCCCCAGCAAAACTTCTTCCCAACTTGATCATCATCAGTCCACACGCTCATACCATACTTTAACCAACCATCAAGATCAAACAGATCAGCCCCACAACCTCCAACACTTTCCAAAAAATCAACCTCAGACAACTCATTACGACCGGCTATGCCCTCCATGCAAAGTACGTCGCTAGCTCATAAATACAAGCACTCGGGAATTACTATCACTCCTCTCAAAACACTCAGAAAACATATGCATCGTAGCACTCCTAGTCTATGACTACCGAGTACCGAATACCACCAAGGTACTATATCAATGACCGCTCAGTAAAACCAGCCTAACTGCCATGCACAAGCTAGTCAGACCACTGGCCCATCCGACACGAGTACTCTAGGTACTCGAAGATCACTAGAATTGAAGTACTCGAAGCTTACGAGTACCAACCGGGAAGCCTACGACAACCGATCACAAAGCCTAAGGCAATTGATCACAAAGTCTAAGACAACAGGTCGTGAAGCCTACGACTGTGACAATAGTTCACGAAGTCTATGACTATGACAAAAGACTGCGAAGTCTATGTCTATGAGAAAACACTGTAGCTACGACCATCGAAAGGTACTGTAACTACGAGATTATAACCTTCGACCAATTCACTGTAGCTCAGACATGTTCACTGTTTCTTATGACTGGTTGACTATTGCTTACGACCGATTGACTATTTGAGGTCGAATCCTAACGTGGTTGACATGCCATGGTTGAAATGCCGTGGTTGAAACCTGCCGTAGTCGTTGTGTCATGATCGAAAGACCGTGGTCAAAGCCTGATGTGGTCGACATGCCGTGGTCGATCTGTCGTGGTCGAAATGTCATGGTCATTCTGCCATCCTAAAAACCCTAGCAAGAATAGCACATCGATTAGAACTTTCACAAACGCAAATTCTAATGGAATCCAAATGTCAATTATTCATTATCTTTAAATGCACGACCACCACATGGTCTAACAATGTCTCCCTTGATGAATATATTGACAACACCTCAAAAACTCTCGAATGAGAAAATTTACGAAAGAAAAAGTTCAAAGCTGCAGACCATAGCCGAAGAGCAACCACAGTAGAAAGAGCTACAAACCATAGCAAAAAGCCGAAAGCTAAAAAAACTAAAAGCTTAGAAAAACCAAAAGCTCAGAGAACTCAATGAATCCCCCCTCAACACAAGAGCAATTGAGAAATTTTGCTCCCCAATTTCTCCAAACTGAGCAAATTTTCTCCCCAATTTCTCCAAATCCTCAATCTCTCCCAATTTGGCAATGAAATCATCAAAAAATCTAGAAAGAGAATAATTCTAAAAAGGAGTAATAAGAGTAAACATCTAGAAACTTTGTAGATTATCCAAGTCATTTTGTATTGATTTAAGGATGTAACCAAGCCATCTTTTTGAGTAGAGCTCCCTAAATCATATGAAGTCATATACCATATAGTAGGTCAAAAACAAGTCTTTAGCATGGTTAAGTAAATTGGATCAATGGCAGGCATCATGACCATGACCAAATTGATCTATAAAGAGCACCAAGGGATATCACATCGAAAAGAGTAAGCTTAAAAGTGAAGTAAACTTTAAATCTAGGCAAACTAGCAGCATCATATATCAACCTATTACTCCACACTCACTTTTTAAGCATGTGGCATGCTTGTAGCACACTTCTTTTCATGATGCTATCTTTGTAGCAATCTTCTTTTAAATGTGGCATGCTTCAATCTTCTCTTTCTCAATTTTTTATTTTTTATCATAACATGCCAACTCGAGTGAACATAAAAAGATTGTAATATAAAATATACGAACCTCATGACCAAGATTTAAAAGAGGACTCACAATCAAGCTAATCCTTTTTAATGAACATCACAAGGTGCTATCTACAATCAATATGGTCAAAGTATTCTGCCATGTCATGCTTTAGTTGAAACGTAGCAAATTGATTATAACTAGTCATGATCAAACCTATATACTATTTGAATAAATGTGATAAAGACAGCTCTACAACTCATTTGATCTCAATGGCTTGGACTTGATGTATTATTTGACAAGTATAATAAACAAAGGTTCTAAGACATGTAACACCAAGCTTCCACATGGTCTCTAAGAAAATGACAGTGTATTGCACTGGATTTTTAGCAATCCTAATCACACTAGTGTTATCACAAAAAAGTTGTATACCATCCAATTCTAAGCCAAAATCCTTAGGAGTAGTTGTCATCCAAAGTAATTGAGATCAACAAGAAGCAGCAACTACATATTCAGCCTCAGCAGTGGAAAGTGCAATAGGCAACTGTTTCCTAGAAGCCCATAAAACAATAGATGTACCTAAAAAGTGACATGTGCCAGAAGTACTCCTTCTAGCAATTCGACAACCCCAAAATCCGCATCTGAATAAGCTTTAAGGGTAAGACATGAAGAAGAACAGTACCATAAGCCAAATTCTAAAGTTGACTGAACATACCTAAAAATTTGTTTTATTGCTTAACAATGTGAAGCATGTGAGGAGGCTTGAAAGCGAGCACACAAACACGATGCAAAGTGTATGTCTGGTCTTGAAGCGGTGAGATATAAAAAGGTGCCAATTATGCTTCTGTATTTCTTTTGATCAACAGGTTCTCCATCTTTGTTGGGATCCAGCACAGCCATAGACCCCATGGGTGTGGAATTTGATTTGATTATCCCTATGTCAAAGTGACAAAGTAGATACTTGGTGTACTTAGTCTGATGAACAAAAGTACCCAATGTTGATTGCTTGATTTGAATGCCTAGGAAGAATGTAAGCTCACCCATCATGCTCATCCCGAATTCGCTGCTCATAGTATTTGAAAACTTAGAAATAAAAGCATGAGAGGAACCACCAAAGATGATATCATCCACATAGATCTGTACAAGTAAAAGATTATTGCCATGCTTGAGAGTAAACAAATTTTTATCTACCTTGCCCATTTGAAAGTTATTTTTTAGCAAATAAGATTTAAGCCTATCATACCATGCTCTATGTGCTTGTTTTAGACCATATAAAGCTTTGGACAATTTGTAGACATGATCAGGAAACTTAGGATTATCAAAACTAGGTGGTTGTCTAACATACACCTCCTCCTCAATATAGCCATTAAGAAAAGTACTTTTCACATCCATTTGATAAAGTCTAAAGCCCTTTGATGCAGTAAATGCTAACAAAATTTAATGGCTTCTAAATGAGCAATGGGAGCAATTGTTTCACCAAAGTCAAGACCTTCTATCTAGGTGAAGCTTTGAGCCACGAGTCTAGCTTTATTTTGAACAACAACACCATCCTCACTCTATTTGTTCTTAAATACCCATTTAGTTCCGATTACATTATGACCATGAGGAGAGGAAACCAAAGTCTAGACTCTATTTTGCTCAAAGTTTTCTAATTCCTCATTCATGGCATTAATCCAAGACTCATCAGATAAAGCATGACTTACATCTTAGGGTTCAAAGAGGAGACAAAACCAGAATGAGCATATGAGGCATCAGAGATATACCTGCTACGAAGGACTCTCTCATTTAACTAACCGATCACTTATTCAGGGGGATGGCTTCACCGAATCCGTAGAGGAGCTTGTGAGGTAGTCGTAGGAGTGGTCGTTGATGTCGTTGAGGCCTCTGCCATAGGAGTACCACTTGAAGAAATGGTCGTAGAGGTGGTTGTAGGTTCAACCAAAGTGGCCATTCTGGTCGTAGGCGTCGTAGTGTGACTGGAAAACTCCATGTGGTTGTCATCAGAGTTATAGAAGATGTCCTTGAGTGCGTCAGAGACCTGCATACCTGCATTGTCAGGTCTAGTACAAGAACTAGCCTCATCAAAAGTGACCTCGTAGGTCTCAACAATTTTGTTAGTTTCTAAGTTGAGTACACGATAAACTCGAGTGTGAGTTGCATAACCAAGAAAGATGCCATCTGAGGATCTAGATTTAAATTTATCAAGATTGCCATGTTTAAGTATGAAGCATCGACATTCAAACACTCTCAGGTGAGAAACAGAAGGAGAATGACCAAACCGAAGCTCATATGACATCTTATGCAGTTTAGCTCGCAATAATAACTTGTTTGAAATGTAACAAGCAGTCAAAATAGCTTCTGCCTAATACTTCTAAGGAGTAGCATGTTCATTTAACATAGTTCTAGCCATCTCGACTAAGGTTCTATTCTTGCGTTCGACCATACCATTCTGTTGGGGCACTCAAACTAATGATAATTGATGGTCTAAACCCTTTTTAGCACAAAAGAAGCAAATGATATGTTCTTAAATTTAATTCCATTATCACTTCTAATAGCTCTAAGTGCTCCTGGATGTTCATTAGCAAGTTTAAGAGCAAGTTCTCGAAAGTGACCAAAAGCTTTGTCCTTAAAGGCCATAAAAATACACCGAAGAGTATCTAGAGTAATCATCAACAATAACAAAAATATACAATTTACATCCAACTGATTGAACCCTAGTAGGACCAACTATGTCCATATGCAATAATTGACTAGGAGAATCAGTCATGGCAAGAGTGAGTGGAGGATGTGACGATGAGACCATCTTACCATGTTGACAGGGAGAATAAACTAGATCCATTGACTTTCCAATCTTAATACTAGGAATTCCTCTAACCAGGTTCATATTATTAAGCCGAGTAAGATGATCAAAGCCAATGTGACCTAATCTATGATGCCAGAAGAACAAATCTTTAGAATCCAAAGAGATAAGATACCTAAGATCAGAAGAAACTAAATACGAAAAGTCACCTTAAACAAGTGGCTAACTCGACTAATTTTGCATACATGATCACTAGACGAATCCAAAATACAACATCAATGCTTTTTAAAGTTCACCTCAAGATTATTTCCTACCAACTATGAGACCAAAAGCAAGTTATAGCTTAACTTACTGACAGGAGAGACGCCCTTCAAGATGAACTTATCGTTAATGCGCACGGTGCCTTCAGCAAGAATTCGTCCTTGAGAGTTGTCCCCAAAAGTGATCATCTCGTCATCGGGGGCACGAGTGAGGGAGGAGAACCATCGTGAGTCTCCGGTCATGTGACGAGTGCAACTGGAGTCAATGAACCATATGTTCTCCTTCCTCTTACGACAAGCCTACAGAGCATGAGCAGTCATCGATATCTTAGTACTGGGGTTAGACAATAAAGATTTAGGTATCCAATACTGAGATACATGACGAATAGGAGAAAAGTATGCACTGATATAGATTTAAGTGAGGCGTTAGCATTTGCAAAATTTGACCAGACAGTCGATGAGTCGGTAGTTTGACTATGAGGCAATCTGACCAGAGCTGATCTGATAGCCAGCCAATCTAAACAAGCAATAAAAGCTGGTTGAAAAGGATTTGACCCCTTACGTAAAGCTGGTCTACCTCTTGACTAGTCTAATCGAGCAGAAAACACTAGTCGAAAATCGCTTGATAAGTTGGTCCGACCGTGGGAAACACTGGTAAAAAAATCTAGTTCGACTACGCAGGTTCGGTCACGAGAAAAAACTGGTCAAACATTTGGTCCAGCCTTGCTTGTTTGACCACTGGAAGTATTTTGTCGAAAACACTTCCTCATCCCATCCTTCTTATCTTTCATTGCTTTTCCAAAGCAGAATTAAACCAAATGACCATCTTTACCACAATGAGCGCATTGATACTTGACATGATGAGAAGTTGTATATGATGACTTTGGAACACTTACTTTGGTAGAGAGATCTTTTACCATACCAACAGATTTAAAAATAATTTGTTTTGGTTCAGATTTTACTTCAAAATTTCCACGTTCAAGAAGTTTAACAATCTTAGAAGGATTATTCCTGGAATGCTTAGCAAAGTTAAATCCTAGATCATGTTTCTTCACACTTGTTTTTGATTGATCTAGAATCGTATGCAAATTCTTTTTGCCAAACGAAAACCTCTCTAAAGTGTTCTTAAGATACTCGTTTTCTTTAGCTAGGGAGGAACATGACGAGCAATTAACCGATTCATTATCAAGACCCTTAGAAGCACTAGACTGAGCCAACTTCTCCTTTTTAGCAAAATCATTAAGTTGTCTAGTCAATCTTCTATTTCAGTGTTAACTTTAGGACAGTTAGAGTAAGAGAGAGTCTCATGATAAAACATCTATTGAGTTGATTCCAAATAAGAGTTAAGTCTAGCTTGGAGCAAATCACATTTAGAGCATGATTTAGATGAGTTAGACTTAAGCTTTTTAATTTCATCATTAGCAAATTTAAGTTTTCGATCAGAGGAGTCATGTAGCATTCTTTGTGGATCAACTTTATCATTTACATCTTTAAGTTGAACTAGGTTTGTTGCAATAACAGATCTAGAAATTTCCAACTCAGAGTGTAAGAATTGACAAGCTTAACAAGAATTGTCTTTAGGAATAGATGCTCTATGTCTATTAATCTTACAATTGAAGCTTTCGACTACAAAATTGTTTTCTTTCAATTTCTTTTTAGTCTTTTTTAATTCAAGAGTAAGTTTAACTAGACCATCTTTAAGCTAATCATATGATGGTCTTATCTCATCGGGATCACTATAGTCATCGTCATTGTTGCTGTTTGCCACGAAGCACATGCCTGTGAAGTCGTCGATCTTCTTTTTGCCTTTAGTATTATTATCGTCATCATGGTCGTCGTCATTGCAGCTCTCAAAATCCTCATCACGGAGATCAAGTCGCTCAATAGCTGCTAGAACCTTGTGATGGAAAGATCCACCCTTGGTGTTACTCTTATACAGTCGACGACAATAAGTCCTGCCTTCCTTGACCACCTTTCTTTTGAGTTGAGGCAATCCATATTAACATGGCCCGGCTCGCCACACTCAAAGCATCTAATCAGACCTGGAACACCCCCTCACGTGCTCATCCTCACGTTGTTGAGTGCCTTGTATGCCTATGAGGAGATTAGCACCAGTCCTCTTCAGGTAGCTGTTCGAATTCTTCTTCTGAAAAGGAAGTCAAAGCAGACAAGGAAACACAAGACACTGTACTCGACTAAGCAGCCTTCTTAGGGTGAGTCATAAGTGCTAAAGTTGAAGATTTATAAGTTTCTTTGTAGGGCATAGGGAAGCAATATGCCCCCTTCTCGTCACACTCATAACAATGGATTTTGCTATAGCGCTTGTTGTTGTTGTAGGAGCGCCCCTTCTTCACCTTTTTATAACTAGCGCTTCGGTATGAGCGTCTTTTTATGAATTTGTTCATTCTCCTCACATGGAGAGCTAACTCCTTCTCGGAGTCCTCCTCATCATCCTCGGACTCTTCACTTGACATCGCTTTAGCCTTGAAAGCGGTGATCTTCTTGCCCTTAGCAGAGGATTGCTCCAAGAGCTTTTCCTTGTCCTTCTTGTTAAACTCATTGGTTATGAGGTTGCCCAAGAGTTGTATTAGCATTATGCTTGTCAACTCAAGTGAGTTGAGAAAGAGTGTCACCAATGTCTCATATTTCTCCGGCAGGACGCTAAGCATGTTCCTCACAATATCAACATCAGTTAGTGTAGTGCCTAGGCCTTTAAGCTCATTTACAGTGTTGTTGAGGCGAGAATACATTTCATTTATGTTCTCATGAGGCAATATTATAAATGTCTTATATTTGATCCGAAGCTTATGCAATTTGGCTTCTTTCACTATGGATGTTCCCTCATGGATTTCCAAGAAGGTAATCCAAATAGCATGAGCAGTTTCTAAATTGCTCACTCTATTGAACTTATCTGCATTAAAAGCTCAAAATAAAGCATTCATAGCTTGAGCATCTAAATGAGCATTACATCTATCTTGTTCTGTGAGATGTAATGGATCAAGAAGCATTACATAATCCTCATTTACAATTTTCTATATGCTCGGACTCATGGCCTTAAGATAAATAGACATTCTAATTTTCCAACATGAATAGTTTGAGCCATCAAAAAGAGGTGCCTTTGCAATAACGATCCCCTCACTAGCCATCCTTTTTCTCTAGATGGTTAAGTCTAGTAAATGAGAAATCATGCTCTGATATCACTTGTAGGATTAAGAATAACCAACTAGAGGGGGAGTGAATAGGAGGTTCAAAAATTATCTTACATTCTAATAACAATTACCACAATTTTAGTATAGTAAGATTTTAAAGCAATTGAAACCTATACAATTCTAGTATGCCTAAGTTACTACAAGTACAAGTCTCTATAAGAACAACTCTAGCACAAATAAATATGATAATCACAATATACTAGAAATACAAGAGCGGAAAGAAGAGTCAAAGAAATAACCAATTTACACACGATGTTTTACCGTGGTGATCGAAAACTTACCGGTTTCCCCTAATCCACATTGAGGAAAACCCAAGCGACTTGGACCGGCTCCACTAATTAAGCCTTAGCTCTCAATCTACAAATGGTTGTCCTTCCTCCACTCCAGAGATAGTGGATAGCAAACCACTCACAAGTCGGTGCCGGACTTCTTCACAACCTTCTTGAAGAAGTCACTATGCAAGCTCCCGCCAAGCCGTCCAGGTGCCGGCAAGCACCAAGAGTAAAGAATCACAGCTTCACTTAATGGTGATCAAGTGCTAAAAGGATCAATCTAGAGATGAAATGCACTTGTTTTGGCTCAACTAACTCAAATGAATGCAGTCTGGTACTTTCGATTATCCGGACAGAACACAAATTGGCTATTAATTTTAGTCTTAATAGAATGCATGATCCTAAATTGATCCAAATGGCACAAGAATATGCTATTAAATTACTAGCCCTGATCCCTCTTAATAGTACAACATTTATCCTATAATCTAGTCTTCCACCCTTTCTCCTATGACTAGTAAAAACAAAAGATATCCTAGTCTACATATATCTTTGTCTTGAGCCACTTTGATCTTCATGTAACCCTTAGCATGCATCTTATCATCATTTTAGGGACTAGACCTTTTAAACACTCAACAAACATGTTTGTCCCATATTCACATAAATTCATTAATTATCAAAACCATTTTTAGGGGCCTAGATGCTTTTAATGTTGTTGTAAGATCCACCGTACGTGCAATCACTGGCACTCTACGAGCAAAACAAGAACCAGGTTGATTCAAAGCTTATCTTTATTGTAAGATCTTCGTGGATTTACAAAGTGCCCTCACAAGCACCCTTAAAAACGTTCTCGATGAAAGCCCTCTCAAAACTACAATAAAACTTTCTCAAAAGCCGTAGTTAGCCCTTAGCCTCTCTCTACTTTTATAGGCTAACATCCCAACCATGTCCGACTCAAACACAAAAACAAAACTCTATCTCTCTTTCCCAAATCAAGGGACCTGAAACTCTTCTTAATACGTGTTTTTATTCAAATCTTTATCTCTTCCAAGTTACGAACTCTATCCATAACTCTTACAATCTTCTTAGTTATGGGCTCCATCCACAACTCCTAACTCACCATGTGACAAAGCCTCCAAGATCACACCTCCTGTATTTTCATCACGCATCATCATCGCTCATGTTGAAGCCTCATGGACCGCACCGCCTGTAACTTCTCTATGAATCACCACCTTTGATCTCCATATGCTCCAGCGTGAGCCCGACCATCTCGTGTGACATCCTCAATTGCTTGGACCTCAGATTTCCCTATCCTAGTCCCAGTCCTCCTCGTCACCGACCATGACTGCCTCCACGCCAACCTGCACATCAAAGACAAAGAACATTTTCCAAGCATAAGTTTTCCACAACTTGACAGTCATCAGCACACACACACACCCCTTGTCTATCCATAGACAAGAACCAAACCATCCACGAATATCAACCAGGTCGTCCACAACCACACTTTCTATCGCTATCCAGTAATCAGCCTCATACCACTTATTACGACCGCTAACTCAATGAGTACTTGAAAACAACATGTACTCGGGAATTATCATTGCTCCGCTCAAAACACATGGGAATAACAAGCATCGCTACCGACCACAGAATCACCGACAACTGCAACTGAGTACCCACCTAGTACTATAGCACCGACCAAGTTGCGAAAACCACGACTGCAAAGCCTTCAACTGCCAACCAGCAAAATCTACAATTACCGATTACTGAGTCCTTCCGACTACGAGTACCGAGTCCTTCTAAGTACTATTCACCAATCACCACCAGCCAAACATACCGTTGGCCTAACACGAGTACTCGAAGTACATGGAAATCACAAGAGTTGAAGCACTCGTACTGACCATGAAGTCTACGAGTATAGATAATGAAGCCTACAACAACTAATCACGAAAGCCTAAGACAATGACAATAGACTGCAAAGTCTACGACTATCGATCATAAAGTTTTCGACTATCGAGTACCGATTAGTAAAAACTACGACTATTGAGTTCCGACTAGGTACTATAGCTACAACCATGAAAAAGTACTGCAGCTACGACCATGAGAAAGTACTTTAGCTACGACCATGAGAAAGTATTGTAGCTACGACCATAAAAAAAGTGTTGTAACTATGATCATCAAAAAAAGTATTTTAGCTATGACCATCGAAAAGTACTATAACTACGACCATCGAAAAGTACTGTAATTTACTATTTTCGACCAGGTATAGTCGTTCTATCATAGTCGATGTTTCGTGGTTGAAATTGGACGTGGTCAAAGTTAGACGTGGTTGAAGTCTGCCATGTTTGAAATCTATGGCGGTCGACTTACTGTGTGCAAAAGCTGCCGTTTGGGCTTGCTGATCGAACCAGCCATCACATGACCAATTGAGCTACAATTCGTGGTCGAAACCATACATGGTTGTTTTTGCCATCCTGAAAACTCAAGCACAGAAGCACATCGACCAGACTTTTTACAAGTACAAATTCCAATAAAACCAAATATCTATTATTCATAATCAACAATATACATAACCATCATATGGTCTCATAGTGTGTTTGGGAGGGGATCCATGGTTTTTGGGAGAAGGAATCTGTTCGATGCATGTGTTCAATTCGTTTGCATTTGGTTCAACACCACATGCTAGGCAAGGAAGATGACAAGTCGCACATGTGTCAAATGTGTCCGTATCAACAAATGGGACCGTTATGAGGCTGTGGGTCTAACCAGCGGGCCTAAAATATTAGTGTTGTTGCATTCAATGGAAGTGTAGTTTTGTGAAACATTTGATTGAAGTAAGTGTAGTTATATGATATATATCCACTACTATAGAAAAGGTCATCACAGACGGTTCAAAAACGTCATCACAGACGGTTTTGTAAACCGTCTGAATTTATGGGTCAGTGATAATACGAGGTCATCACAGACGGTTTTCGAACCGTCTGTGGTGCAAATATCACAGACGGTTTTTAGTTAAAAATCGTCTGTGATATTCCCTTCTACTCCTAAACCTATTTCTGTTTATTGGCTAGCCTCAGGAAATGCTAGCCATGCCCTCTGAAACAAGCAGATCAACATGTACATGTATACATCCAATTCACATCTCAATTCATTTCACAAACATAAAACATCCATTTTTATTAAAATTAGAGCCTACCATTACAATATCCCAAAACAACGAGCAGGTTACACAACAAGAACAGAGAAAAAGATTACAATATCCCAAAACAACAAGCAGATTACACAACAAGAATAGAGAAAAAGTAAAGATCCTCTATGCCTTCTCGCCCCTGATGCAACGCATGAGCTAGATGCCTTCTCGCCCCTGCACGGTTGGCACGAGCTAGTTGCTTCTGCGGTGTCTTGCCTCCCGTAGACTTGTGCGTCGTCTGCAAGGAGGAGGAGAATAGCAAGCAGGAGGACAGCAAGGAGGAGGACAGCAAGGAAGAGGAGACAGGCTGGGTTTTGGTTATATTTATGGGGAGGGAGAGGGAGGGAGAGGTGGGAGTTCAAAATTTTTGGCGCGGGAACGGAGAGGCGGAGCTACAATCCGTGGGATGAGGATTGGTGGATTTCTATTGGCTAGGATTGGGTTGAGCAGGATCGACAGGCCCAGCGGTCAGATTATCACAGACGGTTCTATATATAGAACCGTCTGTGATGAATGAATATCACAGACGGTTCTATATATAGAACCATCTGTGAATTAGAGCACAAAAATTTATATACCGATGCAATATAGGCAACTAGTCTGAAAAGATAAAATAGCAAAGTTTTATATAGCTTATATATACTCATTTGAAAGGTTCCGACGAGATCTACAACTTTTCAGTTGAAGCAAAATCCAAATTCCAAAAGAAAGACCAAGAAAAAGGGAAAAAACAGAAACCAAAAACTTGCGACGCAGGTTTAGGTCTAAAGATGGCCGATTTTTGGGGTCTTGGAGGGTGACTAGCATAAGCTAGTCATTTGTTGGATCGGCCTCATCGTTAGCTTTCCAATGAGTACAAGAACGTCGAAAACGGACACCGTATGCAAAAGTTATGACTGTTTTACTGAAGGTGTATCAAAACTGAATCCTACTCGGACTCAAGCGGGAAATTATGAAATTTTAGGAAATTGCAAGGCAGGAAATATATCACAGATGGTTTTTATTATAAAACCGTCTGTGATATTCCAGTATCACAGACGGTTCAGTGGTAAGAACTGTCTGTGATACTCCTTTTTCCCGCCACAAATACCACAGACGGCCTCCAAATTAAAACCGTCTGTAATAGTGTACATCACAGACGGTTTCACAAAACTGTCTGTGATTTGACATCTAATATTAGGCTTTCTGTAGTAGTGATCCTTAAAAGTATGGTTCCATGATACTTTTGCCGATCTTAGTGCGGTTTTACGAAATTTACCCCTAAGCTAAATAAATGAGAGCCAATAAGAGCCATGAGTACATGTGGGTTGTCCGGCCCTGAAAGTGGAATATGGTGCTTAGGAAGACTTGCTATAGAATTCTTTGGTCCGACCGCGTGCTATTGTCTGACCTTGATGACTCGAGGTTTTCAATGATAGGATGAACTCCTCTCCTCTCTTGCATGCTCTAAATAGATGCAACCATATGACAAATTATTGGGTGGGTTTTTTTTTGGGCTGATGGCTTATGGTTTAAATATTTGAATTCTGACTGTTCGCGAGAAGCAGTATGCAGAGAAAAATAGTCGCATGTGATTTTGGCTGGTACAGCTGAACTCAGTACGTTTTTACTATAATTTTTCTATTGACCCATCTTGAAAAACGCACTATTTAAAAACTAATTACAGTAGATAATACAAGCATAAACCAACTTTAAACCAAAAAGAACCTGACCATTATTTTACTAAGTAGTCTATGATCCATAAGGTAATTTCGTTCTTGCTTATGTGCTTCTTTGCCCAATACTTTTTTATAACCATATAGATAGACCTCTACACTGCTTCCTATAAATAAAACAAACATCATATTGTTGATGTATTCAGATTATTAGATTTTTAGTCTTTATTTTTAGCATCTAAAAAACAAGTTTATTGGAAACACATATCAACTTGCGTTTAGATATGCCAATGTTTAATTGTATGACTGCATGAAGAGTTTGAGAAAAGATTACGGGCCTATTTGGTTCATTACAAATGTTGCCAAAGTTTGCCACATTTTTTTTTTTTGCAAAAGCCGCTTAAAGTTAGGCCATCAAATTTAGTACCACACATTGATCAACAAAAAAAAAATCTTGCCTACTTTTTTGAGACACTAATGTGTGGGACCGAGTGGCGAAAAGGAATTTTGCTACAAGTATAGCTATGGACTAATTAAACAGACGTCTTAGCTTCCGGTTTATTTTTCACTATTCATAAATTTCGTCTTTTTCTGAACTTTTGGCTTTTTGTTGAGTTTTTTTGCCGGTTCTTTTTTTCCCGTATTTGTTTGTATTATACGTAATGGTCTAACATATTTTTTTAAATTTTTTTAAATTTAATTATGCTAAATAAGCCTCTGTCAGTTACAGTGTTTTTTTAGCCAGCTACAGTGCTTTTCAGCCATAAGCCACCAAAAAAAGCCCAAATGATCACTCTTATATCCCTTGTATGCCTTCTTTTCATATTTGCTGTGACTTTTGCCATCCATTAAGATAAATAGTACGATAAAAATTTTCTATATATAGTGTGGGACAATTTTTTTGGATCTAATTGTATTTAATTAGTTTTAATACATCATTCCTTTTAAACAATATAAGGTGTGATTATTTCATTATATTATCTATTGTTGTTTTGAGGTAAAAAGTAATTTGCCTCTTTTTTTCATCTTCTAAAAACTGTTTTTTTCTGGTTTTTTTTTATAAAAACTAACTTTTAAACAAAATGTCTTTTGAAAATAGGGTCTATAAAGTAATTGTAGTATATACGGTAACAACTTTATATCAGTCAAAATCGCACATAAGTTTCTGTTACTTCGTACGCTCTCATGAACAGTTCAAAAACTATAAGTCATAATCAAAAGACATAAATCGAAGCCAAGAAAACAATTATATGTATGGTAGCATGCTAGTAATATATTCTGCCTCGGCAGTAAACTCTTCTCTCGCCTATGGCCACCAAATTTGGATATCAAAATGGAGAAATAAACAAAAATTGTTCCACCCTAAACTCCGATTCTCTCCAAATTGGAAAAAGGAGAACAAATATACATAAGCAACGTCACATCTGATTATACGCTCGATCCATACCATCAGTAAAAAAAAGGAAAGAAAGACAGAAAATGAAGAAGTACAGAAGATGTGCTTCAGGGGTTCATTGGCTCCTTGCCTCCATCCATAGCACCATACAGAACGTGGATCGGATCGAGATTGGAGGCGGGCTTGTCCACGGCTGCGGCTCCTTGCGGCAACCTCAGTTCTTGCGGGTGGTGCAGGCCGTGCGGTCGCGAGGCTGCTCGGCCATGCGAGGGGAGATGGCGGTGAGAGCAGATCCAGGCCCGAACGACGACGAGGAGCTCCGAGACCGTGGTGTGGAAGCGGCGGGTCTCAAGGCCCCTGGCTTGAAGATCGCGGCGGCGCTGGAAGAGAGGAGGCGTGGAGAGGTTGCAAATCACGGAGGCAGAGGAGCCGGCGTCAAGTGGATGTAGGTTTCTTTTTCTATAAATCAAAATTAATAGAACAATAGTTTAGAACAAAATTTTCAAACAATTTTTTTAGTCTAAAATTATATATACAACTTATGTTAGCATCTCTATCATCTACTTACTATTTAAAAACATAAATAAAAATCACTAACTACAGTAAAAAAACTATTAACTACAAAGAAAAAAACAGTAAAGTAGAGGTGACCCAAAACACCTCCTTGCATAAACTGGGCCGGGCTGAGCAGCTACGCTCGATTCCTGCCTTCCCATGGAGCCTGGCCCCGAAGGGGGTCTTGCATCGGGCCAACCTGGCTCGGAGGAAAGAAAGGAAACCAAACATGCGTTTGGGGTTGCGCAGGCAACCAATCACATTCTAAGCTGAGCCTACGGTAGAACAAATATTTTCTGAAAGGTTCTTGTAAAAATTTGGGAAAAATTCCCAAATTTCAATACATGGCCTAATTAAGCTTGGACAATTGGAGTTTAGCTATACGGTAATATGTCAGAAAAGATCGTGCTGCTCAGGGGCGGAGCTACAGGGTGGTCCCTATAGGCCGCGGACCACCCTGCGCTCGGTCCAACCAAAGCCCATTGATAGAGTCCGCACTGGAGAATTCAGCATGTATGTCGCTTGACGCTTGGCCTTCTGCGTTCTGCCTTCAGCCATAGCCCATCGCGAGAGACCGAGAGTTCGCGTGGCCGCGTATTCGCGTCTGACTGCGCCCGTTCGTATTCTTCTCCGTGCGGCCGTGCGGTGCAGCCGTGGGGGCGGGCGACGCTGCGACGGCGAGCACGGGCGCGGCCATCGAGCATCGGCGCGGCGACTCCATAAGGACCACGACGGCAAACGCTGAGCAGTGAGCAGCAGCCAGCAGGTACGTACATCAAAATCCTAAGATGAAGACTCAATTGCTAAGCCTAGGGGTGGAAACGGATCGGATACGGTCGAATAGTCTCAAATACGAATACGAATCCATATTTTTAAAACGAATACGAATACGAATTCGAATATTTTCAAATACGGATACGAATATTCTCGAATACGAATACGGATATTTTCGAATACGGATTTTCTCGGATACGAATATCGGATAAAATGGATTCCTAACGGTTTTGCCGATTTTTCATCGGTTTTTGACCGTTACCAGTTTTAAACCGCATAAATTCAAGTTTTGAATCACAAAATTTGTACGGATTTTTCATGGGTTCTAAAAACGGATCGAATACGAATCGAATAGTCTCGAATACGGATACGGATACGAATATTCTCGAATACGAATGCGAATACGAATACTCTCAAATACGGATACGAATATTCTCGAATACGAATACGAATATTTTCGAATACGGATTTTGCTTACCAAATTCGGATTTCTCTCGGATACGAATATCGGATAAAACGAATTATCCGTTACCGTTTTCCACCCCTAGCTAAGCCTAAGCCAAAGCCCTATTCTCCTTTAGTCACGTACTCTGTACTCACGTTTCTCCTTTTCCTTTCAGCTTCTCTAATTTCTCCCCTAGCGGCTAGCGACTAAGCAAAATAGAAGCTAGGATCAACGGTGATAAGCCACGAACAGGAAAAGTGCACAGGCCCACAGGGTATGTAAAACTGATTTAATTTCAATTATATGTTAAGAAAGCTATATTCATCTATTTTTGAAGTTCGTATGTCCTTTTTACCTTAATTGCATTTCGTAATTCATATACTTGTGTACCGACATGTTAAATTTATAACGGTTAAATAAATTTTAGACAATGGACTACTATAGCTATAAATCCTGGCTACGCCACTGGTGCTGCTCTTTTAATACAAAAGAGAGAGCCAAAAAATCTTCTCTGACGAGATAACAGCTGATCGATGGGATACCAAATCAAATGAATGCCTCATGCACACATTTTTATCCAAACACTCGTGGCATGCACATACTGTCTGGAACTCTGGATCACCTCCATTGCAAGATATTTAATCTATGTCACTGTCTGATCTGATCTTACCAAGACCATGATCCCCTTCTTCTCTTTCCTCTACCCAAGGTCTCATGCATGGCTTGCGTCTTACAGCTTGGCACATTGACTGCGACAATTTAATTGATCGCAACAGTTTTGCTGAAACCGAAAGAGCATCAAAAGAACCAGGCATGTGTGTTCCCTTGTGTCATCTATCGGCTGCATTTCGCATCAAAGTACAAACACAGCAGATGATGTACGTGTGCATCTCCTGAACCAACGGCTAGTCGCCCGAGCTTGTGGTGCTAATTTGAGCTCAGCCCAGAGTACAGTGGTGCTAGTACTTTGTGCTGCTAATTAATCTGTGTCAACTTCTGCCACTGTGTCTGCTGGAGCAGTAGCAATCGCCGGTTTTGAGCTACTCATATGAGGATAAAATCGACAAATAGTTATGTAGAAAAAGGATATCACTTGAGGGAACATCTTAACTAGTATTGTGGGTTTTCCTATGGGTTTGCTGCCCCATCCAATCATCCCCCGTCCCCCTCAGCCTCCGGCATTGCCCTACAGCCATCTATCGTGGATTGCTTCCCGCCATAAAACCTAGCTTCATTGTCGCCACCACATAGTCCACATTCTCGTTGTCGGTTCCCCCGGGCCGTAGGTCTAGCTCAGCGCTAGCCTCTGTTCCCACGGCTGGTGACGCTCAACGCTGGGCAGCCCTGTGATGGGCGGCGAAGGCGGGACAGTGACAGACCTAAGGAGTCAAGTTAGGGTTTTGGGTGAAAGTGGTGGATCCGTTGGCAGTGAACCGCCAGAGACGGGAAAGAATGTGGGGCGCAACGAGGAGGTGGTGGCTTGCGGCACAGTGAAGGAGGTGGTGGGTGGCATTGGCAGCTACTGCAAGAGGCAGAAGTGTAGTGACAACGGTGAGCCGCCAACGTTCGGGTGGATTGCTCACTGGGCAGCAGGGCACAGGTCGGGAATTGGGGTTGGATTGAAGGTGGATTGAGCCTCACAAGATTTTGATCCAATGGTTACAAAATGTGGCCTACTTTTTGGAGAAGTTATGACAACTTATGCATAGACAACCCTATGCAAAAAATTGGTCTTCTCCGTTATTCTGTTATGACAACATTCTCCTACTATTCATTATAACATTCTGTCTTTATGAGAAAGCAATATTCACATGCTGGTGGAGTGAAGTATGTTGAGGAACCGTCACTGGTGACCAGTCTGATCAATTTCTCTGCTTAATATGAAACGAGATCAATCACAGAAGATAGAATAATAGATTGAAAACACACAGAGAGGTAGAGAGAACTCCTGGTCTTTCTTTGTTGCTTTTGATTGCATGAGTATAAAATCTGCCGGTACGACTCCTTATTTATAGTCTACCGATGAGGTGCCCACCATAGGCCAAGGCTGCTGGCCCATGCCCAGGTTTCGTAACACTCCCCCTTGGGCTCTCATCCAACACGCTCATGCCTCGTTAAAACTCCATAAAAACCCACAAATTTGGAGAAAGAGTACATGATACATGTTATGCTGCGATGGACGAATTGCCTCATTAAAAACCTTGGTCGAGAAACTTTAGGAAAACTCGTCAAGGGAAAAAGAGTATAATTCACCCAATTTCATTCAGCCTTTAGGACTTATTCTTTTGGGTACTTGATCTTCATGATCAAGATTTACTAACGGGTTTGAGAGAATTCTTTCCCTGAATTCTGCACTTCTCTAAGTCTCATCATTCCAATTCCTCGCACACACCTTTCAAAGCTAGATGCAGGGAGTGATTTAGTGAACAAATCTGCCAGATTTTCACATGACTTAGTATGCAGTACTTTAATCTCATCCATCTTCTACAATTCATGAGTATAGAAGAACTTGGGGTTGATGTGCTTTGTGAGATGACTCTTCACATAGCCCGTCTGCACTTGTACAACGTAAGTTACATTATCTTCATAGATAATTGTGGGGGCTTGCACAATATTCATTCCACATGACTGCTGGATGTGGTGAATTATTCGTCGGAGCCAAACGCATTCTCGTGCGGCTTCATACAATGCTATAATTTTTGAGTGGTTCGTCGAAGTTGTTACGAGACTTTGCTTAAACGATTTCCAAGAAATTGCAGTTCCACTACACAGGAATATATAACCTGTTTGTGACCTTGCGGTATGTGGGTCAGAAAGGTACCCAGCATCTGCATAGCCAATCAAGTTCAGATCTTAATTCTTTCCGTAGAACAATCCAAGGTCCTTGCTTCCTTGGAGATATCGGAAGATGTCCTTTATTCCCTACCAATGCCTTTTGGTAGGTTCTGCACTGTACCTTGATAACTGGTTCACGACAAATGCAATGTCCGGTCTAGTGTAGTTTGCTAAATACATAAGTGCTTCCACTGCACTTAAGTATGGGAATTCCGGTCCCAGGACTTCCTCCCCCTCTTCCCTAGGTCAGAAAGGGTCTTTTTCTTACTGTAAAGACCTTCAGATCATTGGTACTTTCGATGGGTATGCCTTCTCAAAGCCAAATCTTTCTAACACCTTCTGGCTGTACGCTGACTGATGTACTAATATTCCTTTAGAGACATGTTCAAGCTGCAGGCCTAAGCAGAATTTGGTCTTACCCAATCTTTCATTTCAAATTTTGACTCCAGATAGGAGCTTGCTTCTTTTATATCTTCCATTGTCCCGATGATATTCAGATTATCTACATACACTGAGATTATACAAAATCCATTCTGAGATCGTCGTATAAACACACAGGGACAGTCTTCATTGTTCGTGTAGCCTTTCTTGCAAAGAAAACCGCTTAAGCGATTATACCACATTCTACCAGATTGCTTCAGTCCATACAGTGACTTTCTGAGCTTCACACTGTATAGCTTCTATTTGCTCTATCTTGGTTCGGGAGAGAGATTCCTTCAGGGACCTTCATATAAATCTCCGAATCCAAGTTTCCATTGAGGTATGCAGTTACCACATCCATCAATTTCATTTCTAAATTCAAGTTCACTGCCATTGAGATCAAGTATCTAAAGGTAATTCCACTCATTACTGGGAAGTAGGTTTCTTCATAACCAACTCCTGGACGTTGAGTGAAACCTTGTGCTACCAGCCTTGCTTTGTATCTCACTACTTTGTTTCTTTCATTTCTCTTTCGAACAAATACCCACTTATGCCCTACAGGGTGACCATGGGGAGGTGTGCGGCATACGGGCCCAAACATCTCTCTTTTGTTCAAAGATAGTAATTCAGTTTCTATTGCCTTCTTCCAATCTTTCCAATCTGATCTTTTCTTACATTTAGTGAGCGAAGCAGGCTCGGGATCAAGATCGATGATTGTGGCAATTTTCTTTGCGTAGTAGATATCTATATTGGTTGTTGTCCTATTCATGGACTCTCCTGTGTGCATATAATTTATAGTATTTCTTCATGAGTTGCTTCTTCTGGAGCGATTGCTTCTTTTGAAGCTTCTCCTTGCACATCGCTTCTTCCAATTGCGGCGGCAAGTCCCTTTAGTTTTTCGGCTCCGATGTGTGCGCACACATCCATGGTGATTTCTTCTTCCATGGGGATATTCAGATCCGGTATGCCCTTTTTTGAAAGTGTCATACTTGTGCCAGGTCTCAACTAGCTCCCTTCTCATTCTAGGGGACTTATTGATCGGCTGTGATAAATCCTTCTTATCCTTCTTCGCTGCGTGTCCCTAGTTACTTGGGATTCGAGGAGCCGAAGTTCTTGTCCTTTTATTCTAAGGCCTCTAGACGAGATTAGGGATACCTTCTACTTTCTTTGGTATTTCAATTCTCTCCGGTGCATTGCGTGTAGGCACATGCGACTTAGTCACACTCTTCAAATCACTAAAGTGATCAGGCGGCTGGTTTGTAATGCTTGCAAGTCAATGATCTTCTGGATCTCTTTATTTGCTTCACAAGTGCGCAGGTCATGTGCATGGATTCCCGTGGCTTGCTACGTAATTTCCTGACATTTTTCATCAAGGGGTTGATTTCCTCCCCCTGATGTTGGGAAATTATCCTCATCAAAAATGCAATCAGCGAAGCGGGCGGTATGCAAATCTCTCGTCATGGGTTCCAAATACCTGATTATGGATGCAGTCTCATAACCAACGTATATCCCAGTCTTACGGAGAGGGCCCATTGCAGTACGCTGTGGAGGGGGTATAGGTACATAAACCTTGCATCCAAACCTCCTAAGATGAGAAATTTTCGGTGGTGACCCTTGCGCTAGTTGCATGGGTGAATGGATGTTGTAGGCCGATCGTCTAAAATTGATGAGATTCGCTGCATGTAGGACTGCGTGTTCCTAACATGTAGCAGGCAAATTATAATTCTGCAAAAGAGGTCAGACAATAAATTTAATTATCTTGATTAATGCCTCTGCCAAACCATTCTGGGTATGGACATGCGGTACCGAATGCTCAACTGCAACCCCATCGCCATGCAATAATCATCAAATGCATTTGAAGTAAATTCTCCGGCGTTGTCCATTCTGATAGACTTTATGTGATGATCAGAAAAGACATTTTTGATGCGAATGATCTGCGAGATCAGCTTTGTGAAAGTATGGTTTCTTGTGGACAATAAACCCACATACGACCATTTCGAGGAAGCATCAATGAGCACCATGAAATACTTATACGGCCCTGAAAGAGGCTGAATGAGACCGCAAATGTCTCCCTGGATGCGTTTCAGGAATGCAGGGACTTCATCCTTCACTTTCAGTGGAGGGTCTAGTAATTAATTTCCCAGTGGCACATGCAGGGCACACAAAATCTTCGGGATTTGGGAAATTCTTTACATTAATATTATGCCATTGGGAATTGTTGATTATATTTTTCATCATTCTAAGACCTGGGTGGCCTAATCTGTCATGCCAGACACAGAAGAGTTCGGAGCTTCTAGATACTATCTTTGGATAGTGTAGGCTGCAGGTGTCTTGATGTTTGTATAATAAAGCTCAATTTCTAATGAAGGAAGTTTTTTTAATACGCTTTTCCATTCTCTTCGCGCTTCATAATGAGCAGGTATTCCTTATCGTAATCTTCTTCAGTCTCAACGTGGAAACCATTGGCGCGAATATCCTTAAAACTTAGGAGAGTTCTAGTCGATTTTGGGTACAATAAGGCTTCTTCAATGACCAAAGTTGTGCCCATTGGGAGTATAATTGTTGCTCTTCCTGAACTAATTATACATGCATCGCTTCCGGCGATTGTCGTAAGGTTGCCAGCATTCTTACGAATCGACTGAAAATACTTTGTCTCCCTTAAGATGGTATTCGTTGTGCCGTTGTCGGCTATGCACACTTCCTCCATAGGGCGCCACACATGTTCTAATATAAGGTATTTTATTAACATGTATTAGAAGGCAGTCAACACATAAATAAAATATTTCAATATCAGAACATATCATGCCATTATAAACTGAATAAATGAATGAATTATTCAAAATCATCCAACCATCACGAGAAAATAAATGCTAAAGTACCATCCATGCAAGCTCTAACTTGTCCTTTTCACACAAAATAAATGACAATTAAAGTCTAATGTATTCTGTGCATCAGACTGAATTTACTAGAAAATTAGAGATTTCTTCGGCTATTGTCTTTGGAGTAATCTGCTCTTCGAGAAAAATCATGGCGGTGGCTGCCTCCAGGTCGAAAGGGGGGTGCTACTGCCATGATGGTCTCAACCTCTATCAATGCAGATAGCTGCTCAGAACTCTCCCCCTTAACCGATGCAAAGTGGGCTTCAGGCTGTCCTTTGCCATCCTTCTTTTTCTGGGCTTGGAAGGCATCAATGACATGCTGCGGCTCCTTACAGATCCGCGACCAATGCCCCCACTTGCCACACTTGTAGCAACCTTGGTCCTGCTGGGTCTTGCCACTCCGCTTTGCCTTGCTTGTCTTTTTATCACTCGGAGCATCTGACTTGCCTTTCTAGGCAGCGGCCTTACCCTTCCTCCCCCTTCTCTTCATCAAGGGCTTTCGCACCTTGTAGCTCTCGGCGTTGGCCTCATGGCCAGCGGAGCTCCCCGATGGCTGAGTGACGTAATTTTTGCGTCGATGTTCGTCCTAAGCCTTCGCAACCTGCATCATATCAATCAATTTGGTGTACACTTTGTAGCCGTCTTGATGATAGTTGCGTGTGGATTGTACTGCATTGGGGTGGAAAGTGGATAGGGTCTTCTCAATCTTCTACTCGTCTGTGATCAGCTTGCCATAGAGTTGAAGATTGGTACAAATCCTGTGCAAGGTAGAATTGTACTCCCTGACCGTCTTGAAGTCGGCAAACCTCAGTCTGATCCACTCTTGCTCTGCTTGAGGAAGAATCGTGTACTTTAGCCTCTCAAACCGCTTATTGAGTGCGGTCCAGAGTGCTAGCGCGCTCTTCTCCGCCATGTACTCATTCATGAGAGTGAGGCAGAGGTGGTGGCTGAGAAAATGAAGTGCCAAATCATTCTCCTTAGGAGTAGGTTGGGCGCCATGTGGTCTGCCAATCCCAATAGCCGCGCGGAGCTTCTTAGCTCCAACACTATCTCGACATCGGAAGCCCACGTCAAATAGTTTTGGCCATGCTAGGCCAGCTCCTCGAACTCCCAGTTCGTGATGCGAGTCATCTACATGTGTATGAAAGGCATAAATAAGTTTACTGCTAGTAAACATGCACAGAATAATTTACTACAGGTAAATAAATGGTACAAAAGATTCTCGTAATGTTCCATAATTTTCTATAATTTTCTATAAATTTTACTGCTAATTTCAGTGCTTAAAAGCAATTTTAAACAATTACAATTAACCAAAATAGTAAATAAATACAGAAAATAATAATAGCAGAAATAAATATGCTTCAAATGCTAAAAAATAATTCAAAATTCGGATTCCCGAGGCCCTTTTATGCTAGAATATGAATTTTCAACGAATTTTGCAATTTCCGAGGATCTATATGCAAATTTTCATTTCAGAGAAAAATTTAGCGCAATTTCCTGATTTTTCGAGGGGTTTTCTGCAAAATTCACAACCCGTTTGTAAATCTAAGGACCTATGTGTAATTTGCAAAATTACAAAGGCCTTTCTGTAAAAATTGGGACCCATACGCAAAATCCGTGGGATTATCGACAATTTCCCAGAAAATTGGAGGGCTTTTCTGCAAGATTGCCAGCGCCTCGGTCTGTCGGGCCTATGGCCCGTTTACTTCTTCGGGCGATTGGCCTGCTCAACCCATAAAGCCTGCCCGGCTGGCTTAAGATGGGGGTTAGGGTTTCCATCGGTGGCGGTGGGGGCGCCTGACCCGTGCGGTCGGCTCGGGAGGCGCACGCGGCAAGGCGATGCCGGCCTTGAGAGGCGGCGGCCAGGTGAGCAACGAGTGCCAGGCGCGGAACGGCGGCACCGGCCCCGGCTTCGGGCACTGGCGGCGACGGCCACTCGTAGGACGGTGGCGCTAGCCCCGACTTTGGGAATGGGCGGCGGCGGCCATGTGCGGATTCACGAGCGGTGGCGGCCAGGAAATCGAAGAGGTGTGCTTTGGGTGGCATGGGTCGGACTGGCTCAGGGCAGCGCGCACAGGAGCTGAGGTGGGCCGGGCGACGCGTGTCCGGGCGAGGAGCCGAGGCGTGCGGGTCGATTTTCGAGGCGGTCGGTCGGTGCCTGTGCGGTCAACAGCGCAGCGGCTTCGGGCCAGGCCAGGCAACTCCGAGGTGGCGCACGCGTCGGGCGGCAAGACCGAGGCGACCAGGGCGGCGCGCCATGCGGGATGGCCGGTGCGGCGACGGCATGCGGGGTACTTACACGGGCGACGAAGCTGAGGCGAGCGGCATGCGCAGTGGCGCCATGCGGGGCGGCCAGTGCGGCGGCTCCGGCTGCTCGCCGACGACCATTGGCTGAGAAGGACCAGCGGCACGCCGGCGACCATGTCGCATGCGATGGCCGTACGGGGCCGCCCGTGCGCATTTTTTCTTTTTTCTTTTTTATTCAATCTACAGTGCGATCAACATCTACTCTGTATGCAATATACCGATCGACATTGTGCCGGTGACTTCAACTGCTCGCGGTAGATTAGAGCGGATTTGCACCGTAGAAAATTAATCTAGAAAGTGAAAACTTTGAATTTAGAGGGATCTAGATAATTCAATCTATTAGAGCTTCGATGATTACCTTCGATTCACCGGAGCGAAGTCGTGCTGATTACCTCACGCGCCGCCTCCTTCTTCTCTCCCAGCGCAACCACCTCCGCACCTCCTGGCCTCTCCCCTCTTCTCCCGTGCGCACCGCCCACTCCCCTTTGTGCGCCGTATGCCCCGCGCCCCCACGTCCCCCTCTCTTCGCACCCACTCCCCCACCTCTACCCGTAACCGCCGTCGCCCCGCACCTTCTCCGGCGACGAATTTCCGCGCCCCCATTCCCCCTCTTTCCCTATAAATGGGACCCCGAGCTCCCCCATTCCCCACTCTACCTCCCGTCGCCCCCAATTCCTTCTCTCCGCCGCTCGAGCTTCCCCGCGCCGTGCGCCCTTGCCGCCGCCGCTGCCCCTTCCTCCGGTGAGGAATTCCAGTCACCCCGATCCTCCTCACGCCCCGCCGACGCCCCCTCCGGCTTCCCTACCTTACCGCGAAGCCCATGCGCCCCTTGGCAGTGACCCAAACCTGCCAGAGCGCCATCCCCACTGCCACCTGAGCGCCGCCGCCACCTCTCCTCGCCACCGGCTCAACTCCGACCGCCTCCGGTAAGGCCCGCACCACCTCCACACTCCCCACGACCTCCTCTCTCCTTTCCGACCATCGCTGGCCGCCGCCGTCCACCGGAGCTCCAGCGAGGCTCGCTCCCCATGCGCTCTCCGGCCGGCTTGCCCGCGTGGTAGCTGACGTGGCGCCCGGTGGCAGCCACCTCGGCGCCGTCCCTCCCCGTCAACGCCACACAAGCACGGGTCAACCCCCGTGCCACCTCGGCCAAACCCACCTACCCGTGGACTTGGTCTATGGACCGGGCCCACCGGTCAGTCAGACCCTCCCTAGGGCTGACGTCTGTTGACACAGTAAATCCTATTTTTCAGTAGAAAAACAATTTGGCCAAAATTAAATCCTCTGCTAACGTCATAATTCATATTTTCCTTTAGGAAAATAATTCCAAAAATTCAGATTTTTCTTTTTCTCTGAATTTAAACTTCCCGGAGCCCGTTCTTCTTCGTCCTAACTCCGATTGGGCCCATTCAAATTCCTAAACTCATTAAAAATTACCTTCTATCCATTTATGGCCTCAATTAAAATATTTGAAGTCAATTTAAATTTATTTTGAATTTATTTGAATTTGGTGGGTTGTTTTCACGTGTAGACTTCGACGATTCGGGAAAATTCTTCGACGAAGATTCACACCCAATTGAAGAGCAAGGCAAGTCACACTCCTTAATCATGTTGATCCCAGTTTTCAAAATAAAACTATATTATTTTAAATTATTTTGCATGCATATTTTTATTCAACGTATTTCAATTCGGTTTTAAGTATAGTTAATGCCTACTTGTTAATTCCTCCATTGATATTGAAATATTTATACCTTGTCACCCTAGATCAAACCCTAGTTGGTACATTAGTATTGGCTAGAGGGATTTTATATCAAATGCATAGACAAGAGTACCCTAGTTGGTCCCAATCTGAATCAAGTTGTATATTGAAAGTGTGCGTGGTTGGTGCCTTGAGAAGTCCCACTTGGGTGAGCGTGGTTGTAGCCATGAGAAGTCTCACTCAGGCTCAAGAGGGGGTCCCTGTCTGGTGGATTCCTTACTGGGGTGAAACCTTAGAGTTGGCTTGGCCAGGTTGAAGGCTTTGCATTGTAAAGGCCTTGTCACAACTCTCCACCGCACACCTAAGGAAGTGTGTAATCTAGTGGTAAAACGGGAGGATCATGTCTTGTGGGTAAGTTGTACAACCTCTGCAGAGTGTATAATCTATCCTGGATAGCCGTGCCCACGGTCATGGGCATGCTGAGTAAAAGTTTTTCATGGACTAGACTTTGTTTTTCAAAAATGATTTTTGAAAACCTTGTGGATGGATGGAATCCACAAGAGATGAAAACCTTGCGGATGGATGGAATCCGTGAGAGATTGAAACCTGGTGGTTGGATGGAATCCATCAGAGTTGCGCAGTGAAAGCGTGTGGATGAATGGAATCCATACATGATCTTTTGGAAAAGATGGACCGAGTGGGATGCCCGTGGATAGGTTGGTGTTTGGTCGGAGCTTGCACTGACGGTATTATTTTCAATTACAAGTATTATTTTTACTTACTATATTAAATTCAGCAATTTCAATCTAGTTACTGTGTTTTATTAAATGTTGTTTTATGCTAACTAACCCTATAAGCCTTCCATTGAAGCCTTTATCATTATGATGCATTTTCTCCGTGTGATTTGCGGAGTACAAGTTTGTACTCACCTTGCTATCTCCACATAGAAAAGGACGACGTTGACTACGGTGAAGATCTGGACGAGTAGGCCGCGTCTTACTGTCGTTTGCCTGTGGGCAGGCTTGGGCGTCGCTTTTTATCAGTTTGCTTTCGCAGTTATTTGCTTTATTTATCTTTGCCAATGGGCGTTGATGTAAGACTTGGCCATAAGGCCGTACTCTTTATTTAAATTAGTTGGTCATTTGTGCTTGATATGTATCTTTGTTCTACTGTGTGCACTAGCTGATCCTAGACTAGTGCGATTTACACAGAGGATCCAGGAGTCGTTACTCCGGGTTCCGACTTCTAACCATGTTACATTGTGTAGGGGCTACCAAGGAACATGGAGGGTGAGACACAGAAGGTTTGTACATCATTTTAGGGGATGAATGGAGAAGAAAACAAGGGGCATCGTCAATTCTGAAAGCTTCTTAAGACTTTCGAGTTGAAGGTAAAAGCCCAGATCATGTTTCCCACTATTTTGACTTAGTAGATGTGTTTCAAGGTCAAGTTAGTGCTGGATTGGAATAGAGGGATTGTGTTTGAGCTATCCATAGATTAGGCCTTTGTTTTGGGGGTATTTGTGTTGTGTTTCATAACTTGGGCACAACATAAAAGTTGTAGATAATTGTCTAACGATTCCATAGGGTCTAAGAACATAAGTTTTGGTAGATTAGATTAGAAGTTATGGCTTTGAAAAGACTGCTGTCTAGAAATCAGTTGCCGCTGGATGCAGTCATTGAGAACTATGAATTTGACATGTAGATGGACAAATTAATATGAATATAAAAAATAAAGGTATATAATTTTCTATAGATTTTAGAAGTGGTATATTTAATAGATATGAAATTGTTAAACATGTTGCCCAATAAGGTAACAGAACTATCTTCGGGGCTAAAAAAGATGGGTTAAACGGTTTAATCAGGATTTGTGACCAACTAAGAAATTATAGGAAATCATGTGTAGATTTCAGAACTAGTGTAATTTTCCATGTTAAGGTTTGGGATTCAAGAGTTATGCTATTTTTAGTATTGGGACAGAAGTGGGGACTATTCGGTAAAGGGGAAATATTGCAGAATCAGAAGGCGTGTAGGTGCGATATCCTTTAATTGTTGATTTTGCACTATTTTGGCTTGTTGAGATTGGGTGTTTACTGTAGGAGTAACATTGGGGTTGATGTTATTTCCAATCAATCAATTCCTCATAATTAGAAAAGGCAAGTGCATGGTAGAATGATAACACGAGTGGTTTGCGCTTGTTACTTATGTTAAATAAATACTTGACATGCTGATTCTCATATTTATACTTGCTTTCTATAATGCTCATTTGATTATGATTTAAATGATGATAATGTCAAATGGAAAGGACCATTGCATTATATGATGAGCATTCCTAATGGAAAGAGGTGACCTGTGTGGCCCTCTAGAGCCTACTTTGTGCGGATGAACCATACGAGTGGGTAGGGAAATACCTAGTTTGGTAAGCACTCTATGGGAGTGGAGTTGAGGTCCCCACATGAAAAAGGCCGAGCTTGGGAATACGCCCATGGGTGAAGCATTACACTGTATCGGTATAAGCAAAACAGAAGTTGAGACATGTGCATTGAATTTATAAAAAGATAAATGAGATGATGAGACAGGTGTATGGTTTAAATGAGAAGATATGTGAAATTGAGATATTTGTGAAGTTGACATGAATATTTGGTAACACATTTTTTATATTTTTATTATTTTATTATGTGCTTGTTGAGTTGTGAACTACCCTTATTTTTGTTGTTGTTTTTAGGTGATCATTGAGGAAGGAATGCCTAGGTAGGAGCGGTACATGATTGATCTTGTATTGTTATAGTTTCTTTTATCACTTAGTGTCCAATCATGTATGGTTAGAAATAAATAATACTATTCATGCAACTCTAAGTTGAATAATAATTTCTTTTATAATATATTGATATTATATTGTTGATGCTTGTGAAAATTCCTTTGATTAGGCTTAAAGTCAATTCATTTTTATTTAATGTTATTCAATGTTTCTATCTTGTGATTATATTTTGCGTTATGTAATCATCTTGTGGAATTTATGGTTGAAGTATAGTTCATGGTAGTATGTGTGTAATAGTTCACTACCACACAATGGGACATCACAGACAGTTCTAAACCATCATCATAGGTAGTTTCTAAATAGTCTGAATTTATGTGTCTATGATAATAGGCGGTTATCATAGACGATTTATATACCATCTGTAAAGATGGACTATCACAGATGGCTGTGACCAAAACCCGTTGGTGATATGTAATACATCACAGATAGTTCTATGTACGAACTATCTGTTGTACATAGAACCATCTGTGATGTATTACATATCATAGATGGGTTTTGGTCGTGTCCGTTTGTGATAATCGACATTTAAAGATGGCTTATACCACAAAACTATTTGTGATAGTTCATTGTATACCTAAATTTTTTTCTATTTTTCGGCTAGCCTCAGGAAATGCTATCCATGCCCTCTAAAAATAAGCAAATACACAGATATCACAAATATATCAAATAATACACAGATATCACAGATATATCACATAATACACAGATATCATATATAGACTGGTATCAATCACAAACAGAATGAATGTATTGTTTGATAAAGTACAATTGAATCAAATGTTTGAACATCTATTATTTCTTGTCAGGGTTGAACTCTTTGTTAAGTTGAATGATCTCTGACATCAAGAAGCCGAACAGCTGTCCTCGAACTTCTACGAGTTCAACAAGATCAAATTCTCTTTTGTTGATTTTGATGCCTTGTCACTAGGAGTAAAGTCATAAGTGTATATATATATATATATATATATATATATATATATATATATATATATATATATATATATATATCGATAATCAAAAAATAATTATTGTCAGATTGACAAACCTCAGGATTATTCTTCTTAGTGCCTATGATTTCCTTCCTGCGTATGGTGGCAAACTTAGAATGCACATATGTTGCCCTGTAGCTGTTGGTGGCACTGCAAAAATAGAATTACATACATATGTATAGTCAGTTCTACTAGAATTATTACGAAGTGTGGTATATGATTATTGTGTTATAGCGAGTACCAGAATCACGTCCTGTGTTATAGTGCGGCACTGGATTCCATGTGTCTCCCTCCCTTGGCAACATAAGCACTGAAAAACCTACATGGTTCCAAAAAGTTAGCCTCGACCATTGCAACTGAAGGAAAGATTACAATAGAGTTATCTATGGAGCATACCTGTTGAGTGTTTCTTGCACAAGGGTGAAGTCATGGTTGTTCCTGAGTAGGGAATCAAGATATATTACCTTGCTCCACTTTGGTACAAGCACAATTAGAATCCAGTGCCACTTACTCATGTATGTCAATATAGTAATCAAACCTAAGTTCATGTTACGCATAAAAATACAAATGAAACTTGTATAGTAACTAGTAAAGTACTTACCCTTAGTTGCAGGGTGCCAGAATATAGTCCTTGTCACTGTGAGCAAGCAATCCATTCGTTATGTAATTTTTGATGAAGGATGCATTATTGTTAATGCATTGCTTAGAGATCAACTGTGGGTCGAGGAAACCCACCGGTTCACATCATCACTGAGCTTTTTGAATCATATAACTATACATAAGCAATGAGTTATAAGATTTACCGATATTAAATGAATGTAGAACTTGATTATACACATTTAAAGTGTCCAGCATTGTAAATGTGAGGCGTCAAGGGTGTTGTGATTAAATAGTTTGAATAAGTCATGGAAGCCAACGACGATATAGCCTGTGCCATTATGGAAATGCGCCTTCGTGTATCTAACAGTGAATTCACTATGTCGGTTTTCCTGGTCATTGGACCTCTATGAGCTCGAGGAGGTCGACTAGAGGGGGTGAATAAGCGGTCTAAAAATTCTCTTCCAATTAATATCAATTAAAGACCTTTTCTTTTTGTTTAAACCAAGTATACAATGTGGAAGCTTAAATCGAATCGGTTTAGCACAAATGAAGCCTAAATCATTTATGATGACCTAAGGTGTCAAGGTTTGCAATCCTAAGATGACAAACAATTAATTTAATTTTATGAATATAAATCGCTCGAATGTAAATTGAGCCCGAGAAAACAAACCACAATTGATATGATCTCTTTTTACCGCGGTGTTCGGAGAATTGCTGGTCTCCCCTAGTCCACGTTAAGGTTAGCCCAAATGAATTGGACCGGCTCCACGAATTAAGCCAAAACACCTCAATCCACTAATGGTAGATCTTTTCTGTTTTGGGTAGGTGAGCTCCAACCTTCACACTTCACCGGGTCTTCTCACAACTTTCTTTGAGAAGATCACCACGCACGATGCCTCCAACACCGTCTAGGAGTTGGCAAACTCCAAGAGTAATAAGTCAAGCCCCCTCGCTTGACTCTCACCGCATGCAACGAATGCACAAGCTCAAGTGGATACTCAATCCACCTCTGATGTAACACATGCAATCTAGAGTATTCCTCCTTGCTCATAAGGTACAACACATACACAATTGAGAGGAGGACCTCACACTAGCTCAAGAGAGTGCAATAGAGTGTAGCAATCCCTTCTCCAACCGGCCACAAGGGGGTATATATTCCCACACCATGAAAACTAGCAGTTGGAAGCAAAGGACCAGAAAAATTAGGATTATCGGAAGTACCAACGGTAAAACTGCGGTACTTTTGCTCCCCTCACAATGGTAAAAAAACTATCTGTGAGAAGCAAAGGACCAGCTGAATCCGATAGTTCCACTGAACAATTTCTAGTAGTTCTGATCATCGTAAGTACCGCTCCCACATACGGAACTACTGCTCTCTCTCGGGGAGAAGAAGACCACCACACAGGTTCCTCTCTAGAAAAAATATACGGCTACACAAGTCGGACATTTCGCAAATCAGAAGTACCACTTACACAAAACTGGTAGTACCGCTCGCTGATCAGACTGCTCACATAGAGCCGATCGACCACTCACATAGAGTTAGTCGAAAGTACCGATCATCGACTACACTGGTACCTGACCATGTCGGATGGTTCGACAACTCAGGTCTCCGACGACGTTGTCCGGTTCGACCACACAGGTTTCTAACTACACTGATCTCCAACCACGCTGGTCTCCGACCACACTGTCTGGATCGACCACACATGTTTCCGACTATGCTGGTCTCTGACCACATTGGTTTTGACCACTCAGGTCTCGACCTTGTCGATTTTTGACCATATCAGTCTTCGATCACACAGATTTCTGACTACTTCATCGATCTTTGACCACGTTGTATTAATCACGTCAGTTTGACCATGTTGGTTTTGACCACATAGGTCTCGACAACGTCGGTTCGACCACGCTAGTTTCGATCACACAGATCTCGACCACGTCGGTTTGACCACACTGGTTTCAATCACACAGATCTCAACCATGTCGATTTCGACTATGTCAGTTCGACTACACTGGTTTCGATCACACAGATCTTAAACCACATCGGTTTGACCACACTAGTTTCTATCACACAAATCTTGACCACGTTGATTCTGACCATGTTGGTTTCGATCACACATATCTCAAACACATCGGTTTCAACCACATCGGTTCGACCATGCTAGTTTCGATCACACATATCTTTGACCACGTTAGTTAGATTACGCTAGTTTCGATCACACAGATCTTCAACCACGTCAATTCCGACCACGTTGATTTCAAACACACAGATCTTTGACCACATTGGTTCGACCAAGTCAACTCTCGACCACAAAAATCTTCGACCACCAAAGCATGTGGTAGTTCTGTGATTACAACGCCGGCAGTTTCGATCCGCAGTAGTACCACTGACTACACTATGGTAGTTCTAATTTTCCTAAGAAGTGTAGATACTTCAACAGATTTTACAAAACACATTTGCAAATAACAGTATGTTGCACACAAGGACCAAACATGATTCCCAATAGGATGCAAAACATATTTGCACACTTTTAGAATCATGACACAAGAATTATATTTGAGCTTCAACTATTTGCAAAACACATTTGCAATATAAGCCTCATACTACAAAGATAAAACAAAGACTTTAAACACTTGCAAAACATATTTGCAATGTATAGTCCCATGTTACAAGGATTCAACACATGAGCTTCAGCTATTTGCAAAATACATTCACAAATACAAGCATCATGCCAAAGAGAGATAGAACAAGTGAGGTTGAGCTATCAACACATGATGAGACTCAAGCTATTAGACAATACCCCACTTAATAGTATGGCAACCTATACTAGCAATCTGGTCTTCCAACCAAACTCCAAGACCGGTAAAAGACTAGGAATACATCCTTAGTCCTAGCTAGTTATATCTTTGCCTTAGCATCTTCTTCAAGCATGATGAATCACACCTTCACTTCAAGTCCGGTTCCTTGTCAATTGAGCTCCATTAACGCATGATGGGTCTTCACTTGACTTGATGATCAACACATGATCATCTCCTCTTGGATATGCATCAACTCATGATGCATGCTTTGCTTGACTTGATGATCTTCAACACATGAAGCCATCCCAAATCATCCTCTTTTGTGGAATCTAACCTATCATCCAACTCATGGAAAATGTTAGTCCATACATCTATTGTCATCAATTACCAAATTTTACCATTAACTCATAATGGAGGGACTAGATTTCACAATATTTTTTTTGGTAATTCATGATAATCTCAACAAATAATGAGATAAAAAATTATTTTTTGAATATACAACATGTACATAACAATTGTATACTCTAAGATAAGCTTTTAAGCAAAACTTATTTATTCGGTTGTCATTTATTATTCAACCATTAACACATAATGGGGAAACTAGATGACAACCCGATTATGAGTATACTATATATACTCACGAGATATGTTTCAAGGTAAAGATTCTTAATATGTGGAAAGATAAACATGGATCAATACTAATAAAACCACAAAACATAGAGTGAACTCCCCTAAATGTGTGCATACAAGAATATGTAATAGAGACATTTGCACATTATCTTGTTTGACTATTTGGTAAAGTCCAATCTATATTTTGGATCTGAGGAATGCAATAAGAAATAAGAATATGATATAGAATACATACCTCATATGGTTTTCACCTTTTCATCCAAATGTGACTAGGTAATATCATAATCGATAAATAAGTTAGTCTCACAATTAGATTTATTATTATAACCAAAACCAATTTAATGGAACTTCAACTTACAATATCTCCCTTTTTGGTGATGAATGATAAATCAATTAGCAATAATAGCATTTGGATGAACATTAACAATTGATAGCAAATTAAAGACTATTGGTGAAATTACTGTCCCTTTTGGTATTATTTTAATTCCCCCTTTTTGGCATTGCTCAAGTTTAACTTTAAATTTAACAACGCTATGCTCCCATTCTCCCTCTTTTGACATTTTTGCAATTCTCCCCCTTTGTGCATTTTCCACCATATAGTATAATTCTCCCCCTTTTTGGCATTGATCAAGATTTAACTTTAAATACATTATTCTCCCTCATTATCCAAAGCTATTATGCATTATTCTCCCCCTATTGGCATTGATCACAAAAAGCAATAAAACTTGATAAGCTGAAGAGGTGACTTTTTCAATACATGGAGCTTGATACTAATTAATTCAACTTAATGTATTCATAAGAAGAATGAAGATAAATGCATATGACCAAAAGGGAATTTGAGGGAACTAAAGGAAAAGATATTTGAAAGACATTCAAATAGTCTTACTCATGAGAGTTCCTTGAAGACTTTTGAAGTTTTCTCCCTTTCTAGTATTTGATACTGCTTGAAGCATTTGAATCACTTTGAGGATTTTAAATTCTAATTGAGCGTTCGAAAGCTAGCTGAAAAACTGATTTGCAAAAATCTAATACATCTGATAAAAATTGTCAGTATACATTAACAATAGGTAATTAAAAGTCATAATTGTAATCATTTCAGATTATGGGCACACCCAAAGATGTGAAAATCACAAATATGCTCAAAATCATACAAAGCTCTGAAATTTTCAGCATTTTGAAAGCAAGAGATTACATTCGAATAGTTTTATTCATGAGAGCTCCTTGAAGACTTTTGAAGTTTTCCCTCTTTCTGGTATTTGATATTACTTGTAGCATTTGAATCACTTTCAGGATTTTATATTCCAATTGAGCCTTCAAAAGCTATCTGAAAAAACTGACTTGCAAAAATCCAATACATCAAATAAAAATTGTCAGCATACATTAGCAATATGGGATTAAAAGTCATAATTGTAATCATTTCAGATTGTGAGCACACTCAAAGATGTGAAAATTACAAATCTACTCAAAATCATACAAAGCTCTGAAATTTTCAACAATTTGAAAGCAAAAGAATACATAGATTTTTCATTAAAAGCTTAAAAAACCAATTTAAGCAAAAGAGGATGAAACACATTATTTCACAAGATCCATGAAATATTTTGGGAAAATAGGTAAGATAGTTTTTGTTTCCAATATTAATATTTACCATTTTTGTTTTAGCAAGCCCAAAATAGTACATAAAATTTTCACAAAGAAAGACTCCTCATTACACAAAGGTTCTTCTTGGCAATATTTTCTTTTGCTTTGATACGCAAAGAATTCTCCTCTTCTTATTTTTCTCTTTTAACATCTCTTCCCTTTTGTTTAAGGCTTTTCTCCTTATGTCATCTAGCACCAAGACTCAAAGATGTCACTCGTAAACCACCTGTCCATAATAGGTGCTATTTAACCTTTTGTGATTCTCTTGATCTTTTCCATGGGAAGCATATACCATTTTGACCTTTATACTACTTATGATGACACTAGATACAATTTGTGAGATATACCACTTGTAATCATAAATTATACCAAGTGTAATTAATTTTAATTGTAGAGACTTAGTACCACTTATGAGCTTGAATGATATCAAGTGTAATTAAATCTAATTGTAGAGACTTGATACCACTGGTAGGAGGTTATCACTTGAAATACCTCTTGAGAGAAGAGAAAGATGATATCATTTGAGAGATACCACTTGAAGCGGTACATACCACTTGGAAAAAGATGATATCATATAGGTGAGAGAGCTTGGTTAAGACAAGATATTGCTCGGCAAGAGGAAAAAAAGGATATCACTAGAAAGGTACCATTTGAAAGATTTGAGGATACTACTTATTTTCCACTTTAAGAGACACATTTGAAGGAAAAAAGATGATATCACTTGTAAAGACAAGGATAAAACTTAAGCTGAGGTCAAGATTATCAACAGTCTACCACTCTTGGAGAGAATGCCATTTTTATGAAAAAGAATCAAATTAAGAGCAAAATGGCATATGGAGTCAAGAGATTACATGAGGGTAGTTAGTAAGGATAAGAGGGATCAACTTGACTTTGATGAGTAAAGGTAATGGATGAGGTTATTGGATATCAACAAATTTTGAATCAAATCAGCCATTTTCAAAAAAACTTGGAAGTACTGTATTTTCACTGCCGGTAGTTCCGGAAGGCGAAAGTACCACAAAATGATTGCTGGTTGTTTCGATTTTTTGGAAGCATGCCAAGTATTGGATTTTAAAGGAGAGATTGGTTATAATGTTGTACATTACTCCAAAATTTTTCACAAATAACCATAAACCACTTGTGGAGTATTTCCAACTATATACTAAGATTAAAATTCTTTTTATCAAATTAAGCTTTTATCTTTTTTAAAAAATAAGCTTATTTACAATAAATTATTCAAGATTGCAAGAATGAGCATTTAAGGGTATATTAAACATTTCAATTTTATGTATGAGTTATAAATACACTTATGAGCCACTATACATTAATAATTTTGGCCCAAATGGTAAAACTCACTCAAGTGCCACTATACATTACTAAAACGTCCCTTTTCCTGACAATTCTAGCATGTTAGGCATTTGTTACTCCTTATTTTCTTGCCTTGCTCATTGCCGTTTTACCTCTTCATTGATAAATTCTCTCATTTTCCACCTTGTTGAGGCACTTAGAGGCGAAGTCACTCTTCTTGTTGCATCCAAAACATTTAACATTGTTGACTTATTTTTCAAATTACTTTGGGATGCCCTTCACCTTTTTTGTTAGAGGTGAAACCGATACCTCTCTTGTCATTTGACTTTCTTTGACTTCCTAATATTATGTCAAGAGAGGCCTTCCCTTTGTAGCTTTTCTCCATGTTATGGTTCAATCTTGTGACTTGATCCTTGAGCTCTTTATTTTCCTCTTCAAGGTTATTGCAATGCATAGGGGAAGTAGAAGCATCTATTTTTGAGCAACAAGGCATATCAATTAAATCCTCACATAAGGTGGATACATTAACTTTAGATGAAATCCACAATCTTTCCTTTTTGATAATTCATGACAATCACAACAAATAATGAGATAAAAGATTAGTTTCAAGTATACAACATGTACACAACAATTGTATACTGTAAGATAAGCTATTTAAGCAAAACTTACTTATCTGGTTGTCCTTTATCATTCAACCATTAACAAATAATGGAGGAACTAGATGATAACCCGATTACGAGTATATATGAACTACACAAGCTATACACTCAAGAGATATGTTTCAAGGTAAAGATCCTTAAAATGTGGAAAGATGAATGTAGATCAATACTAATGAAACCACAAATCATAGAGTGAACTTCCCCTAAATGTGTGCATATAAGAATGTGTAATAGAGACATATGCGTATATTTATGTTTGACTATTTGGTGCAGTTTAATCTATATTTTGGATCTGAGGAATGCAATAAGAAATAAGAATGTGATATAAAATACATACCTCTTATGGTTTTCACATTTTCATCCAAATGAGACTATATAATATCATAATCAATAAACAAGTTAGTCTCACAATAAGATTTGTCATTATCCCCAAAACCAATTTAATGATGTTTGAACTTACAACCTCTACATGTATCAAGCATGTAAAGACCTACAAACCATTCCAAGCTGGGTAATTGTGACTCGGGGACCAATAACATTCCAATGTTGTACTTCCAAAACTTGGGAGGCTCCCTAATCTTCTTCAATTGGGCCTTAGCGTCTTGCTTGAGATACAGCTTTGGCATCGTCTCCATGGGAGCCAATGCGATGGCCTTCTAAAGTGAAGCTAGAGGTGGAGTCATAGAGGGTTCTGTTTGACAAGCATAGTCATGTGGAGATTGTGGCATGGAAGGGTCTAGGGCGATGTCCCTCTTGGACCACTGGACGAATGTGTGGACGACATTCCCTAGTTTCATGATCTCTTCTTTGGGTTCTTCTCCAGTGGGACGGTCTTGAAACCATCATTAATCTTGTCCACCTAGACCTTTGCGAAACTAGTTCCTAGTTGGGCACTGTGCACTAGTGTCCCTGGTAGGCATGGATATGCTAACCCCTGCCCAGCGTCAACGGGAATGGAGCCAATAAGACTGACTCTGAGGATGCACAGCGTGAGCTCCTACATAATGATACACGATGAGCTAATGCATCCACTAGGTCAATCAATGTATCATTCTAGAGATGTATATTGTCTCGAAGTGAGGCAGATAGCTCCTCCTGAAGTTGTACATGAAGCTCTTATTTTTACTATTACTCACGCTCACCCTTGGATCTCTTCCTACTCCTATATGCCTTAGAGTCATTTGGGAATCCGTGCCTCCAAGATATGTAAACTCCTAGGCCTTGTGTGCGACCTAGGTGCTTGTTATTTCCTAGGGCCATAGATAGTATATCCCCTCCCTGACTACTTCGAAGGAGTCTTGGGAAGATTCGATAGTTAATGTTTACTGCAAGAGGTAATCATGTTATTTTAGACCTCTGAAGTTATGGGTCTATTAACAACTACATAGTTTAACATATCTTACCAGGCGTTGGGGCACTTCCTCGTCTATGGGGTTTTTGAAAGAGGAGACGCCTGAAGACGTGGTTGATGACCTCGCACTTAACCAGTTTCAGGCGTGCTCGTTTGTGATCCTGGCAAATGGCGGGGAGGCTTCCGATCAGATTGCGACCTCGTCTTCCATCATCCATTGCAGGATTTTACCCATGTACCCAGTGGTGCCGAGTCTGTGGGGGTAAGTGTTTTGTGCCTAGAGAGCCTTGTTCACTGCACTTTGCTATAGAAATTTGGTCATCGTCTTCATTCGCACAAATGCCTCCCATATTTCCGGCGACATGAAAGGAAACCTCTTAAAGGTCTTTCACACTTTTCCCATCACGAGGAACACCTGTTGTCAAACAAGTCCCTGGACTTCTACTGGGATCTCAAACGAGTTTGAAATATCCACCCACAGTTGCTATTTCTCTACATCTGTCAAAGACTTCCAGTTTGTTGTGGTGATGAGGACCCGTTTCCTTCCAAGTATCCCGCGGGTAGTCTGGAATGCTATCACTACTTTCTTTAGTTGCAGAGGGACCCCATCTGAAGAGACCTCTGTGATGGTCATTCGACCTTTAGGCCTTTTTGATATTCCTCTGTCATGCTTAGTTACCTCAGTCTTCAGAGTGTCAGACCCATTCGGCAATGCGATGATGACGATGATGATTGTGCGGACGTCATCTCTCTTACAAGAAAAAACTAATTACAGTGAGCTGTGAGCATAAACATTGGTACATGGTTGATTTTACATACTTTAATATTCTTAATGTAGTTGTTAAGAAAAAGAACATTTGGCGATGTATATTATTACTACAAGGTCTCTTTGCAACACTCTAGTATGAATTTAATGACACAGACTGAGAGACCATGTGGTTATGATCACATGCTTGTGATGAGTAATTGACAAGTATTCTGGAAAGATTGAGTTTGGTTTGTGCGTTTCGTGCCATGATGGCATTTGGCTCAGTCGGGTTTGGTTAGTCGGACTTGAGGCATATTCTTCTTCCCGATTGATCGTTTGGGCAATTTCATGCTTGAGTATGATCCATTGATGCTAATTGTGATTACATGTGTCGAGCGGTGCTATGTGATGTGTTTCTTGTCTGTGATGGCTGCAGGACGTCGAGGCGGAGTCATGGCGAGGCACGGGATGACCGGACTAGGCGCAGGCGGTGCCGAGGTCAGAACGGTCGAGGTGTGCCGAAGACGGCGAGGACTCGAGGTGGTTGCGAGGCTTGGACGGAAAGAAACGAGGAAACTTCCCGGAAGGTGCAGGAGGGGCGATTTGGTAATTTCACAAGGCTGCACAAGTGGAGCGGTTTCCGTTCGGAATTAGCGGGCAAAACGGGTTGAAGACCCGTTAGCCAAAGACTATATAAGGAGGGGATGTCTCCTGGTGCATGCATATCTTGGGAGGGGAGTGCATGTGAGAGATGGCCTAGGGTTTGCCTTTAGTCAAATGGCTTGGGAGAAGGGTTTGAGTTGGTTCTACTTTATGCTTTAGTTGTTGAGAAGTAGGAGGGTGCAGAATTTAGTTTTTGCTTTTGTCACCTGGAGGGTGTATGTTCTTGGAGAGTGCTCCTGCGTGAGAGTAGAGAGGGTTTTGAACCCTTGATTCTCCTGTGTGAGTTCTTGAGAGAATCATGTAGTGAGCTGTGTGAAACCCCTCTTCAATCGCGTATGGGGATGTACTTGATTGTATCCCTCGTAATCTTTAATGAAAATGGTTTGAGTTTTGCTCCCCTGTTGGTCTTCTGTCTCAGTTTGTCTCTCTGTTGATTTCTTGTGTTCTTGTGACTTTTGGTTCGATCCTTGCGCAAAAAGGGATTGCTCTATGCTGGGATGATGCCTCAAGATCATTTGATCAAGTAAATCCCCTTGAGCACAACAGAAAAAAATCAAAGATTCCATTTTCCCAAAATTCCTCTGTTTCCTGTTTTTCTAGGGTTTATGTCAGGGGAGCCCTACCCCTTTTGATTTCCTGTCTAAAGATGGCTTGAGATTTGGTGGTTTTAGTCTTGAGATCCTTGCTAAGGTAGCTGCAAGAGTTCATGAGCAGAAGGTGTGTGTATGATGAGCAATTTGCAAATCATTCAACTTCCTGCAGGAGTTCCAGATTTTTGTCAAATCTTTGATTTGTAGCTCTTTTGGTGAAATCTCTGGATTCAAAGGGTCACAAGACTATTTGGGACAAGGTCCTAGGCTTGTGATCTAAGGAGAGCTGTTAGTTTTCACCAAATCTTCTGAAATCTGCAAGTCTCATCTTTTTAGGGTGTTTCAGTCTCGGGTCTGCCTGAATTTTTCAGCTCAACTGGTCAGACTGGATTCTATGGGGCAGTCAGACCGGATTTTGTGAGCCGGTCAGACCGGTGTTCATTAAGCGGTCAGACCGGCGTTTAAGGTGCGGTCAGACCGGCTATGCCATTGCGGTTTGACCGCCCTCCCCTGCAGCTCCTGTGTTTCTAGTGCTATTTCTTTTGTGTCTTGTCTTCCATGTTGTTCTTCTTGGTCATTCTCTGTATTTTGCATGTTTGTCCTGTAAGAACTTTCAGAGGACATAAATCTTTTTTTTCATAGATTTTATATCTATCGGAGAGAGGATTTGAGTCGATACTTTTTGGGGGCAAGTTTTTAAAGTCGACATTCACCCCCCTCTGTCGCTGTTATCGATCCAACACAGACTAGTGTCTCAGGTTCTATAAAGTTGGCCATAGCTAGAGTCACTTCCTCCTCATCATGCTGCGTGCTGGGCTTAGTTGCTGTCTTAGGCGTAAAAGAATCTTTGAGCTGTTGTGCCCTTCATTTATGTGATACAAAAAACAAATGAAGGGCACGACAGCCCAAAGGTTATTTTACACCTAAAACAGCAACCAAACCCAACAAGCAGAATGATGAGGAGGAAGAGACAACAACCATGACTTACACCATGAAACCTGACGCACTAGAGTGTGTGATTTGGTTCATACCCTTTGAAGGTCTATTTCACATATATTATTGCTACATGGTCTCTTTGGAACACTACCATGCCATTCCAAATAGATCTTGTAGCAATAACACAACCCTTCCTTAAGGTTGTCTCTAAGAACTCCGACTCACTTAGAAACACCAACTTCAAAAATTTTTCTCCAAAATCATTATCTAGCTATTTTTTTTATTATTCTCACCACAACCTCTATCCTCATACACCACAGCTTCCCTAGCCATGCCTTATAATGTACATTACCCTATATATTATACCTATAAAACACTAAAACACAGCAGAAGGTATTTTCAAAGAATGAAGAGGTACATCTGATGATGAGAAGCAACTCATCGATCAGCTCAGAAAACACCTGTAGGGCCAATTGTACACACAAAGACAACTAGTTATCTCATTCGTTCTCTCACACCTCACACCTGTTCGATATCCTCATATCAACTTTCTAGCACAAACTTTCGATATTAGCACTTTCCAGCTATTTGTCTATTGTGTTACAAGAAGTTTTATTTGTTGTTAACCAAATAATGAACAATGCTAATAATCCAGCTAACAATTTATTCTATTGTATTTTTAAGATTGTGTGCTTCATAATTGAATGATGCTTTCAGAGTAGCATAGGAAAATCATTCACAACATAGAACAACTAAACAATCCAGAAATTACTTTAGAAAAACAATCCAAAAATTAACAAGCATCACTAATCAAATCACAAACTCATAATAGGGCGACGACCGATTCGGCTGGGGGTGAGTGAGTGAGTCAGGCTGCTTAAGTTGGTATTTTTCAACAACTACAAGACGAACATTAAAGCACTGTACACTTGGATTTCAAAGGGCATGAAGCAAATTTGCTTTATACCCTTTGAAGCCCAAGTGTACGGTGTTGTAATGTTCCTCTTGTACAACTACTACTTGACTCATAGTGCCTCATGCCCTTTTTCTACTTGATTAATGAGATAATTTCCAGAGTCCCTTCCATTGGTCCAAACCCTACATCGTAATCTTAGGACATAGACAAACTACTCACAGCTAACAATATGAATCAGATGCTACACGATGCACAAGGTTGTCATCCATTCTTAAATTGCTAAAATTGAAGTCAAGCAATAGTTTCTTCGTGTCCTCCATCAAACCCTCGAATTTACTAAACTCTCTCTCACTATAGTTCCCTTCTGTATTGCATAGCATCTGATTTAAATTATCATCATGCGACCTATCCTCATTAAAAGTACAGTCCACAACTGGCATAATGTTGTCTCCCTTGATGATGTTGTAATTACCTTCCTATCTAATCTTCTCTTCACCGTGACTTGTCCAATATGTATTTCTCTTTTTGAAACTCCTTCGAATCAAATGAGTTTCAATTTGCGCTGAGTTAGTAAACATTTTCAAATTATCACAATCAATGTATGGACAATACATATATTCCATCCACTTCTACAACATATACTGCTCTGTCGCTCTTCTAAAAGTAGACACGCCATCAATGTACTTTTTACTCATATGGTTTTCAATGTACATCCAGCTTCGGTCTATCTACGCTACGCATATAATAAATTAGTGTTAAATTAGATTATTAATGCTACTATAGCTAGCTAGCCTAATACTTACTTATAATTGTCATTCACCTTAATAAATTATCCATCTAAAATAGCTATGTACTATTCATGAAGCAATATATATATATATATATATATATATATATATATATATATATATATATATATATATATATATATATATATATATTAAGCAAGGATATATTGAAGTAAACTAGGAATAATGACCCATTCTTAAATTAGAGCAAACAACCAAGCTAGATCCAAACCTAGCTATCATCTCTCTTTATTATAAAGCATATAATTAGAAGCAAATACTAACATCAAATCACCAAGAACAAATTGATCTACAGGCGATATGCTTTCACCAAACTCTACAAAAGCTGTCCGCCTCCTTTAAAGCAGCACAATGAAGACATATCTATCAGGACTAACCTAGCAAGGTATTTAATAACATAGCATATCACAGATATGTCCAACCACGAATCGTCTGTGATACGTAATTATCATAGACAACTCTCATTCAGAACTGTCACTAAATTATTATAGATGGTTCGTAATAAGAATCGTCTGTGATAATTTATTATCATAGAAAGTTCATATTAATAACCGTCAATCAATACACATCACATACGATTTTAAAGTAGAACCGTCTATGATAAATAAAGATGATTCTAAATGCATTCTTATATAAATAAATGCAAATTCACATATATATGACACATTCTCATATACATAAATGTAAATTCAGTAATGCCTCAGGAGTAAATATGTATTACTTAGTTATTTTTAGGGTCATTAATGTTCTCATATCATTATACCGAGACCGTTTACATTTATAGAAGATAATAAATACAAATTCAACTACTTATATTTGCATATGGCCAAACAACGTGGCCGTTCGCTTCTTATAAAAGATTAAACAAAAGTAAAAACCTAACCGCTTCAAAGTTTTTCTAATGACGGAGGTAGCATGCTATCTCTGTCTTTAAAACTTCATAAGCGGCGTCATTAGCATCGGACAATTTAGGATCATCAGCGAATGAAGCCTAAAATGCATTCACCCACTAATGCGCTCGTTCAAGTGTCTCTTGAAGACTCTCTGACTGAGCAATCAAGTCGAATTGAGCCCATAGGCTCTCTTCCCTTGCTCGAGGGATCTTGGCAAGATTGACTCAGTTGCCTGCAGCCTCAAATAAGCAGTCAAAATGATGCCAAGCCTCCTAGAGACATGCAACATCATTGTGGAGGACCACGTCGATGGCGAGGTTAGCTCGCTGGAAGTGGGAGACCAACTGGAAGACACAACGGAGGAGGATGTTAAGACAGTGGAAGGTGGCCATAAACTTCTCTGGTAAATCCTCAGACATAGGAGGGAGGACACTGTTGGCATAGTGTCCTTCTATAGCATCCGCCAATGTACGACCGATGGGGCGCTCGTACAGGATGGCCATCAATGCCGGTGACAAGGAAGAGGTCGGAGCCATTTGTTTGTGCTTAAGAGTAGATAGGCGATGTGGGGATTTATCTTTGGTGCATGGTAGATAATCATTTTTATACAACAAGGAATAAATTCAACATGTGAGATGAAGAGATGCATCAGGGAGCCGAAACGATTGAAGAGATGCACGCATCGGGAGACAAAGCGCCAACATGTCAAAGACACTTCCAACCACAAACCGTTTGTGATACGTAATTATCATGGTGGTTCATATTAATAACTACCTGTGAACTATCATAGACAGTTCTAATTAAAACCATCTGTGATATCTAAAATTATTACAAATGGTTCTTTTTAATAACTGTCTGTGAACTACCACTGATGGTTCTAATTAAAAACAACATGTGATGTCTGAAATTATCACAGACAGTTCTTGTTAATAGCTGTATGTGAACTATCACAGAAAGAACTGTCTGTGATAGTTGTGTATCACAGATGGTAGACGGTCACACTTGTAAAACCATCTGTGATAATTACAGTACAGATTGTTCCCATGAACCGTCTGTAACAAGGCATCCAATATAGCTTATTTTGTAGTAGTGGCTAAAAAATGGTAAAGAATTGTAGTTGTTGGTGACACTCAGGGCTCTTGTCAAGCCAAGGTGTTACAGCAAGTGCCATTGGAAGAACCGGGTTGTTGGATTCCACTATGTTTGCATTCAATATCAGGCCCTTGTACTTCTCAATCAAGAAGGTGTCATCCACGCAAAGCAATGGATGACAGTGTCTGAATGCATTGATGCAAGCACCAAAAGCGAAGAATGCTCGGTTAAGTATCATCTTTCTAGGGAACTGCTTCGAGACATGTTCAAGAATTTCAACATGGGTCCGAAGATTCCTTTGTTGTATGATTTAGAGCAAACCGGGCAGGTTGTGGTAAGAGTCTTCAAACGTACCGAACCTTTCTTCAAGTGCCTTCTGCTTCACCATCTAGGCCTTAGTATAGCTTATTATATGCTGAAACCTTTTCTCTACTGCAAGAATAACAGAACGTGGCTTAAATTCTAGGTTGTCCACAATCTCTCTGGACATGATATTTGCAACAAACCCTGAAGACATTTATGTGGGATTGCATTGACTCAATCACTACAGAAGTGTGTAGAACGATGAGCACTTCCAATAGTTGTCCCCCATAGGTTGGTATGCATGAACTCGCTAAGGACATCCCCTATCTCACACTTCACATCACATGCACACAAGCTAGACTTCACTATCTTGAATGTTCTCCTCAATAACACTGCCTAGAACTTGACTGCATCCTGCACCTTATCCTTACTTTTATAAAACACTCCTTGCCTGACAACGTTCTACTGGTACTCTTAGGCCACCCACTCACCTTCACTCGCTACTAGTTTACCGAATTGGTATGTGTTCCACTCCAATGGAATGGCCTAATCACCTCCACCTTGCTCATCATCAGAACCTTCATCAACTAATATTGCCTCATAGTCACGGTCTTCAATATCTATCTGTTCAACCCAGGCTTTGATCTGCTCACCTTCATTTGTAATTCTCATGGGTACCTATGCCTCGACCATATGAAGGTCTATAGTCACAATTTTGACTGAGTCGGTACCACCTCTCCCTTCTTGGCTTAAACAATATGGCGAATTTTGGCTGGAGTACCCAACTTCTTCAGCATGACCACCAATGACATCTTCCTACATCACATAAGTTGGAGGGACTTTTCAAAGGCTTGGGCCAACAAGACTAGTGGGCATCCACGCTTCTTCACCAATCTCACGTATGAGCTCCACAAATTTCACTCCTGTAATTCCACTAACTCCCAGTACGTGCGTTGCCGTGCCTAGGTAGCAATGCCATGAAACTTTAGGTCGTGCAACGCATGATCCAACAAGAATAAATTGTACAACCATCTCATAACAGTGTCCCATGGACGTTGCTTTGCATTTGACAGACTAGCCGTCATATATGAAAATCGTGTAAATTGATTCCTTCTGCACCCATCTATAAAACCCCTTCTCCATAGTGTATTTTGAAAGCTACTTGTTCAGTCATACATGTCGATCATTTTGACAAATAATTTAATGTTAACGATATATAGCTGCTCATTCGATTAAATATATACAAAATAGACCTAATAACAAATTCGCTACTCATAATTAAACTTGCAACACCCTAAAGAAAGACAAACGAACGTATATATTTTATAAAAAATCAAAATTACCGTGCATTTTTCATATACATAGCACACATAGTTAATGATAGATCCTACACACATTCTACTTTCTATATTCCGAATAGACTTAACTAGCAGATCTAATATTCTAAAACTAATCGGTGTACTACAACTAACTACTACAAGAAATTTAATAGTTCTACAAGAATTTATCCTATACAAACTACTTTAAAGAACTTCATTTCTATAACCACACTATTTACACATCTACTCACTACCCAATACAACTATACATTTAATTATTTTATCTGCTAAGCTAACATGGTTTGAAAATAAAATCTAAAAGAAAATTAAAATTGATCCTCTTCTCTTCTCCTCTTCTTCTCTCCTCCCTCACTTTTTTTACCAAATTAAAATTAATTTTAGCTAGTTTTCTGGGCCTTATATAGCCTGGCTTTCTATAGCCATTTCAAATCGCGACAGAGGGTGCAGGAGCCTTGTCGTCATTTGAAATGACGATTGAAACTATGGGACTTCTGTCACCATTTTAATTGATGATTCGTCTCTCTGCCGCTATTTGAAATGGTGACAAATGCCATAGCGCCGACGTGTCAATCTATCATCCATTCGTCTGACGACAAATGGCAATAGAAACTTTATCTCAAATTTAAATGGTGATAGAGTCCCTGTCGTTATTTGAAATGATGACAAAGGTTATTTATGTAATTTTTAAGTGATGATATATTTTTGTAAATATTAATAAAATATATTATTTTAAAAATCTCCTCGATCAGCCCCATGTCCAGCAACATAGATCCATCCCCTCCTCCACAACTATTTATAAACATGTGTAACCCCGGACACGCACAGGCGTACACCCCACACTAGCTATCCACATTCCACCTCTCAAACATTCACAATGCAGCGCCGCCGGCAGTACGGCAGCACCGGCGAGCTCGACGTGTTCGGAGCGACGCGCTACTTCGACGGCCTCGCCGAACGTGCTACCGGTCCGGTCGGCATGCGGGAGACTGAAGACCTCACGATATTCCAAGTGAAGATGCTGCATGATAAGAAGATGGAAGATCAAAGCTACCATGCTCAGCTGGGAGTCAAGACTAGGAGCAAGCTAGCCGCCTTCTTCGGCTCCTTGGTGTCGTCGCCAGAGGCGAGCTTTCGTAAGAAGCCTCCGCCGGCGGCAAGTACACCGGCCGTCGACGAGCTTCCGAAGGTCTCCTCGTCGAGCAGTGACGACGCCACAACCGCCGCTAGAATGCAAGGTTGTGACCAAGATTTGGGTGTGGTGATGGGGGATAGGAGGTTGCAGGGTGTTAGGGTTGTGAGGGGCAGCGGTGACGAGGAAAGGTGGGTGGTGAGGTGCAGTGCTTGGGAGGAGCACCCGCATGAGAAAATGTTCGATGCAGCATTTGATGATCATTATGTAGGAGAAGATGGTGGTCATGGTTGGGAGAGTGACTCTGATCTATTCGAACTGGAGTTGGAAGATATGATCTTCACAACTAATTACTAAATGATGGAATAATATTGATAATGAGTGAATTAATGAACTATGTATTACATGATCGGCTAAATCACATGTAAGCTTATTATGTATGTACGTATACGGCACCATGCCTGCATGCAATTAAAGAACATGAGCTAAAAATGTGTAATATATATGGGCATGTATAGTCACTTAATTATCTATGTAGGTACGTACATGCATATGTATGTGCTTGTTGTTTTGTGTGGAGTTCGACCTGTACAACATGTAGTTGTGCATCAGTCCGTGTACGTCCATCCCGGACTACAGGAGCTAAGGTTGCTTGTTGGAAGACAAGAAAATTAAGTTAGCCAATCGGCAAAACGGACGGATAAGTGGCGCATGTTTTGCGTAGCACTGTAGCGTAGTGTGCTCGTGTCTTTTGCTGTAGGGCCATGGGACAACATATAGTCTTCGAGAATCTTATCGCTTGCGATCTATCTATATCCGTCCATCTACGTGCAATTGCTGTGCAGCTGTTAAATGAAAGAATAAGTTCATATAACATTCTCAACTTTGTTCAAAAGTTCGTATAACACACTAAACTATGAAATTAGATATTTAACCCTTAAACTTTACAATCCAGTTCAAATAACACCCTATCCCGATTTTAGATGATGATATTGTCCGCGTGGCGCGATGAGTGAATGGTTTTACCATGTAGGATTACACGTTCGTCAAATTTAGATGAATTACAGGTAGAACCCATAGAGTCTTCTCTCCCAAATAGGAATAGAGAATGAGGGAACTATAGGGATAGTGACCATTAAAGTATGGCTAGGAGTTTAGCGGATGAGAAGTCTTTATAGACTCCACATGTTATTGATCTAACTTGGTTAGTGTGTCATTCTATGTAGCAAAACTGTTTACTCTCACACCTATGGGTAATATCACTATGCGAAACCAAGTTAGGCTATTATTTAATCAGATTGCAAAGTTTGAGAGGTTAAATATCTGATAAGTATATCCGTTGTTTCCCCGAATTCATGCACTAAATATGTGTGCGCGATCGGGCCAACAGCCAATTGATTGTGCACGCTCAGATCAAACCCCAGTTTTTTTTTTCTAAATCAATACAGTCCTACATTGATCCAGGCACGCGTTATAGCACTTACAGCAGTCGGCCCTACAGCCAATTTCTCAAGATGTTAGTGCTACATGGCAGTTGCCCTACATGCCAAACAATAAGCACCTAATCACGTACGAGCAATCGCCGTGCGGCCGTATACCATAATGAGGGATTATGGCAATGAAGCTAGGTCAACAAATCATGATTACTGGGCACCAACCCCCATGGTAGACGACCAACATGGCCAGCCATTAGCTTGTTGCCACTCGTCTGTACACACAATTTACTCGTCTGTACATACAATTTACCGTGGTACACATGCAACATGGCGGCCGTCCTCTCGGCAAATAATAATATGGAGTTGATCACACACATGCAATCGGCTAGGCAACCAGCCCTATGCAAGCAAATGGGATCAACTATCCATTACTCTTGAACCTAAGCACCTATAATCACGCAATAGGCTTCTCTGTTGATTTCTTCTGGGTCAATGCAGCCATCTAATATCTGGCTTGAGTAACCAGTTCATCAGAGGCTTATTTGGTGTCGTCGCGAATATACGCCGACCCAAAGAATATATTTCACACCGGGAGGTTCTGCCATATATTCTGCCATATATTCTGCCATGCACCAACGCCTACTTACTATAAAAAGGCTATACTGAATGGCTACATCACAAATAATTTATAGAAAATCGTCTATTCTGTAATTATCATAGATGGTTTACAAACATGACCATGTACCGTCTGTGATACCTAACTATGACAGATGGTTCATACGAATAACCGTCTGTGATATTTTCACAAACGGTTATTAATACGAACTGTCTGTGATAATGCAAAACATCACATACGGTTTGTATTAATAACCATTTGTGATAATTTACAGACGATTATTGGTACAAACCGTCTGTGATAATGGCAGACATCACTGACAGTTCGTATTAATAACCATCTGTGAAAGTTCACAGACGGTTATTAATACAAACCATCTGTGATAGTTTCATATCATAGATGTTTTGTGGTTGAAACCGTTTGGAATACGCCACATTATTAAACAGCCAGCATACGTGGTGTCGACAGATCTGTCTTCACTGCGCTGCATTGAAGGAGACGACCTACTTTGGAGAGTTTGGTGAAAACATACCACTTGTAGATCTAGCTTGTAGATCGATTTGTTCTTGATGATTAGATGTTAGTATTTGCTTCTAATGCCTTGTAATAGAGAGAGATGATAGCTAAATTTAGAGAGAGATCATAGTTTGCTCTAATTTAAGAATAGGTCAATACTCCTAGTTTATTTCAATATATTCTTGCTTGATACACACACATACATACATGCATATTGCTTCATTAATATGTGTGTAAGTAGGTATGCTAGTTAATTAACTATACTAGCATTAATAATCCAATTTGTACTAATTTGTTACATGCATAGTGTAAATGGATCGAAACTGGATGTACGTTGAGAACCGTGTGAGTGAAGAGTACATTAATGGTGTGTTTGCTTTTAGAAGAGTGGCTGAGTAGGATATATTGAAGAAGGGGATGGAATATATATACTGTCCATGCATTAATTGTGATAATCTGAAGATGTTTACCAACTCAGCGCGGATCGAAGCACACTTGATTTGAAGGAGTTTCAAAAATGGGTATACATGTTGGATCAATCACGGTGAAAAGAAGATTATACAAAAATATAGTTATAACATCGTCAAGAGAGACAATGATATGCCAATTGTGGACTGTGCTTTCAATGAGAATAGGTCGTATGATTGACAAACTGGGTCAGATGCTACGTGATGCAGAAGAAAACTATAGTGAAAGAGTTTGGTAAATTCGAGGGCTTACTGGAGGACCTGGAGAAACTTTTGTTCCCTAGCTGCAAGCCGCAATACACAATGTTGTCATCTGTTCTTAAACTGCTGAAATTGAAGGCCAGCAATGGTTGGTCTAACAAGAGTTTCACGACATTATTAGGTCTTCTACCAAACACCCTTCTGGAGGAAAATGTATTGCCAAGAACCGCCTACCAAGCCAAGAAGAATTTTTGTCCATTGGAAATGGAAGTAGAAAGAATACATGCATATTCGAATGATTGTATCCTCTACCGTAAAGAGTACACAAAATTACATGTTTGTTCGGTGTGTAAAGCATCCGGATACAAGTGTAAGAATGACTCTGATGACAGCGAGGCATCGAGGTGAAGCAAAGACCTTCCGCTAAAATGTTGTGGTATCTGCCTATAATTTCCCATTTAAAATGTTTACTTACGAACAGAAAGGATACAAGATTACTGCGTTGGCAATCGGAGGAACGTAAGAAAGATGGAAAGATAAGACTTACTAATTCTGCCCAGTCGAGGAACATCGATAGGATGTTTGTAGACTTCGGTGTAGAACCGAGGAATATAAGGCTTGGGTTGAGTACAGATGGAATGGATCCTTTCAGTAATATGAGCAGCCAACATAGCACCTGCCCGTGAATGTATGCATGTGCAACCTTCCTCCTTGATTGTGTATAAAGCGGAAGTACATTTTGATGTCACTACTTATCCAAGGCCTGAAACAACCTGGGAACGATATTGATGTGTACCTAGCACCATTGATAGAAGATTTTGTGACACTATGGAACGAAGGGGTATAGATATGGGATGTGGACAAATGAGAGAACTTCACTCTGTGTGCCATGTTGTTTTATACCATCAATAATTTTTCTACCCTTAGTAACCTGACAGGGTTGAGTACAAAAGGAGCCAAAGCCTATCCGCACTGTTTAGATTATATCGAGTGTGTGGTTGAACAACTCGCGCGAAACTATGTACATACGTCACCGTAAGTTCCTTCCACGGTATCACTCATACCGCAAGATGAAGAAATAATTTGACGGAAAAAAGGATGACTCAGCACCAAGGCCTTTTAATGGAAAAGTGGTCTACAATATGGTCGAGCATATTGATGTTGTGCTTGAAAAGATATGTAAGTTGAGGACCCGTCAGAAGAACATGTGGAAGAAGAGGTCAGTATTTTGGGACTTGTCTTACTGGGAGCATTTAGAAGTTCACAATTGCATCCATGTCATACATGTAGAGAAGAATGTATGTGATAGCTTGATTGGTCTCTTACTGAACATCCGTGACAAAACAAAGGATGTTGTTAACACACGGCGTGACTTGATCGCTATGAGCATCAAGACCGAGTTAGCACCAATAGAGATTGATAAAAACCAAAGGTATGTTCCCCCAGCTTATTACACTCTGTCTAAGTCCGAAAGAACTGAACTGTGTCAGTTCTTGTATGGTGTAAAAGTTTTGTTTGGTCACTCCACTAGCATGAAGAAACTTGTTTCCATGGAAGATTTAAAATTAATTGGCATGAGTCTCATGACTGTCATATGCTAATGACACAATTGCTTCTTGTTGCAATTAGAAATATTTTATCGAACAAGGTTTGAGTGATAATTATGAGGCTGTGTTATTTCTTTAATACAATTGCTCAGAAGGTCATCGATCTCGATGGACTAGATGCTCTGCAAACCGAGGTGGTGATGAATCTATGTCATCTTGAAATGTATTTCTCTCCGTCATTTTTCCATATCATGATCCATCTCATTGTCCACCTTATGAAAGAGATGAAGATATGTTGCCCCATGTTTCTATGTCATATGTACCCATTCGAGAGGTACATGGGAATTCTCAAGTCGTATATACGCAATCGATCTCGGTCAGAGGGTAGCATCATGAAAGGTTATGCAACCGAAGAGGTCATTGAGTTCAGCATCAATTACATGGCTCAGATCGAACCAATAGGTGTGCTTATATCTCGTCACGAGAGGAGGCTAGAGGGTATCAGGACCACCGGAAGGAAAGCAATAAATCCTAATATAGATACGTACACTCAAACTCATTTCACGGCCTTGCAACATATGATTAAAGTGTCCCCGTATATTGAAGAGCACAAGGACATGCTACTCCAAGAGAATCTAGGCCTGTCGGAGGTTTGAATCATGAGACAGCACAACCGTCGGTTCAACGAATGGTTGAGGGTGCGATTCACTGGGAGGTTGTTAAGTGAAATGCTGCAATGACTGGCAAAAGGGCCAAAATTTACAATTGCGACATGACAAGGATACAACATTAGTGGGTACACTTTTATACAATATATCAGGACATAAAGAGTACAGTCCAAAACTCAGGTGTCCGCATAGATGTATTTCGTGATGAGCAGTTTAGTATAGCTAGCCCAAGCTCCTACTGTGGGCTTGTAGAGGAGATTTAGGAGCTTGACTACGTGATTTTCAAGATCCCTCTATTTCAGTGCTGTTGGGTCCAACTCCCACAGGGTGTAAAGATTGACAAGTACGGCGTCACTACTGTGGATCTCGAACACGTAGGATACATAGATGAACCACTTGTACTCATGAGGCAAGTTGTTCAAATTTTTTGCATAACCGACCTGGCAAATATGAAGTGCCATGTAATTCTTAATGGAAAAAGAAAGATTGTCGGAGTTGAAAATGTCATGGATGAGGAAGAGTACAATCAATTTGATGAGTTGCCTCCATTCGAAGACATCATCAGGCTCGAGGAAGAACCAAGTAATGAAGCAAATTATATGCGTGTTGACCCTCGTGAAGGGCTTTATTTAAAAGGACATAGCCAAGTGTAATGATCCCACACGGTGAACACCTGTTTCAAAATTATTCCAATGTAATTGTAAGAAACTCGGCATGTAATTAAGGAATTATTCTATTGTAATTGATTTAGTAATTAAGAAATAATTACATTTGTGACTGTATATGTTGTTAGAACTAATCTTGACTATGCTAATTGTGTTGAGGCATGGTCGAAGCTGCAGTCGAAGGCATGGTTGAAGCTGCAGTAAAAAATGTGGTCGAAACAGCAGTTGTGACTATGGTTGAAGTGGTCGTGGTCGTAGGAGTTAATTTGTAAGTGGTTGAAGCTTGATTTTTTTCATAGGGCATGGTTAGCACTTCCTGACGAAAATAGGACTATCACAGATGATTCCATAATATAACCATGTTTAAGACTACAACATCACAGAAGGTTCTATTATGGAACCATCTTGGATGTGGTTTATATCATAGACAGTTTTATAAAAGAACCGTCTGTGATACTAATATCACAGACGGTTCTTTTAAAGAATTGTCTGTGATAATTCCTCCTATAAGTAATACCCCGCTAGGGTTTGCACCCTCATTCACTTATTCGGGCACACATCCTTTCACCCCCCTCACCTCTCTTACCTATTGCCTAAGCTCACTGTCGCCCCCAGCTAGATCAACAACCTCGCCATTGCCCCCAGCCGGATCTGTCGTTGCCCCCAGCTGGATCCGTCGTCGCCCCAGCTGGATCCGCCTCATCCACTAGTTTCACCGTCACCTCAGCCGAATCCGCTGTCGCCCCCTACCTGGTTTGACCGCCTCTCCTCCCTGGTTTGACCGCCTCTCCTCCCTATCGCCTTAGCTCTAGCCAAAAGTATGGATTTGCTTCATCGTCTTTTCTGTCACACTAGCAATCCTTGCATCAATAATTTGAGATAGTGTTTTTTCATTTAAGTAGAATATATTTTTGTTAGATCTATCTAGACAATATTTTTTCTGTTAAGTAGAACATATTTTTTATTAGAAATACATGCCGAGAGATGAAATAGCTAGGGGATGAATTTAGAGATAAATTATTGGAGCTATTGTTTCTAAGTGAGTTGGATGGTCGTGTTATTGCTACAAGATCTATTTAGAATGACATGTTAATGTGTTCCAAAGAAACCTTATAGCAATAATATATGCCAAAGAGACCTTGTAGCAATAATATATGCCAAAGAGACCTTCGAAGGGCATGAAAATCACACACTCTAGTGTTCTGTGATTCACTTTGTTACTGCCACAAATCTATTTGGAATGGCAAATCACACATTTCAGTGTGTCAGGTTCTACAGAGTAAGTTATAGCTGTTGTTTCTTCCTCCTCATCATGCTGTGTGTTACGCTTGATTGTTGTCCTAGCTATAAAAGAACCTTTGGGCTATTGCGCCTTTCCTTTGTAAATAAAGGGTGCGGCATCCTAAAGGTTCTCTTATGCCTAAGATAACAACCAAGCCCAACACGCAGAATGATGAGGAGTAAGAGACTCCAGCCATAACTTACTCTGTAGAACCTGAGACGCTAGGCTGTGTGATTTGGGATGTTAGTATTGCAAAGATACCTTGTAGCAAAAATATACGTTGCCGGATGTTTACGCTCACAACTCGTTGTATTTAGTTTTTCTTGTAAGAGAGATGTCATCATCGTTGTCGATGTTGCCGAATGGGTCTGATCATTTGAAGATTGGGGTAACTAAGCATGACAGAGGAGTGTCTAAAAGGCCAGTGGACCGAATGTCCATCACAGAGGTCTCTCCAGATGGGGTCCCTCTGCAATCAAAGAAAGTAGATGCAACATTTTGTACTATCTGCAGGATAATCGGAAGGCAACGGGTCCCCATCACCGTAGTAAACTGGAAAGGTTTGATAGAAGATGAGAGAAATGTGCTATGGATGGAAATTTCAAACTCATTTAAGATCCCAGCAGAAGTCCAAGAACGTGTACAACGGCATACGCTTCTCGCGATGGGAAATACATGGAAGACCTTCAAGAGCACACTTGTCACGCAGTACATGACTAAGGATTGCACGCCCTTCACAAGGTATCCTTTCGTGTCACTGGAAACATGGGAGGCCTTTGTGCAGATGAAGATGACGATCGAATGTCAACAAGAAAGTGTGGCGCACAAGGCTATCCAGGCACGAAACACTCAGCTCCACAGACTTGGTATCACTGGGTACACGAGTAAAATTCCGCAATGGAGGATGGAGGAAGAGGTCACAATCCGATTGGAGGCCTTCCCACCATTTGCTAAGATCACAAATAAGCACGTCGAAACTGATTAAAAGCGAGGTCATCAACCACGTCTTCGGGCGTTGCCTCTTTCAAAAACCCCGTAGACGAGGAAGTGTCCCAACGCCTGGTAAGATATGTTAAACTACCAGATGTTAATAGGCCCATATCTTCATGGGGTCTAAAACAACATGATTTCCTCTTGTAGCAAACATTGACTACCAAATCTTCTGAAGGCTCCTTCCAAGTATCAGGGAGAGGGATATACTGTCCACCGCCCTGGGAAACAAGGAGCACTCAAGTCACATGCGAGGCCTAGGGGTTTACGTATCTTGGAGGCACGGATTCTCAAATGACTCCGAGGCATATAGGAGTAGGGAGAGATCCAAGGCCGAGCGTAAAGAAAGTATGAAATGGGACTTTGATGCAAAATTTGAGGACATAACTGTCTCACAAAGAGATAGATGTATTGAGAAAAGAACTGAGAAAAGTCCGTAACCAATCACAAGCCACCCCGCTATTACGGTAGTAGTCAACATTTCTGATGAATACGCTTTAGAGGATATAATATCGGCGACGCCATCAAGCCATTATTGTCACCCCATCTTGTCAACAGTATAGGTTTCACCTCAGACTTCTCAGTTAATTAAATATACCTCAGACTTCTCAGTTAATGAGGAGCGAGAGATTATAGGTAGCGACGACATTGACTCACATGATAATGGTCGATGTTCATTAGAATTAAATTGTCGCAATCGTTTATATGTGAATGAGGATGATCCCGTTAGATCTTTTATGGAGGATACTGCTCCAGTGGTAGAAATATCTATTTGTCCTATAGGTATGTTGCAAGGTCCAGATTTTTATAATGCAATCTGTTGGCCGATTGGTCTTGTTTTATCTACGTACCAATTGGCCGAGCTTGCTCGTCGGCTATTTAAAACTTTTATGTTAAATCCATCAAATCGATTAGAACATTCATGGTGTGGTGATAAACAGTAGGCTATTACTAAAAATCATTTAGAGTGTTCTTAACCTTGCACAAGGTACGAGCTAGAATGGCTGATGGCACGTGTGGCTGAAAATAATTGATCATCAAGTGAAGATGAACAATTGGTTGACGATAAAAATCACTCAAATACAGATAAAGAGTCTATGATGATGTTAGTGAAGGAGAACGGGTAGGCTACGCTAACTACAATATTTGATTTTATACCGCGTTCAACTAGAAAATATGCGTGTAAGGGAGTCATGGATAGTTACCACTAGATGCGCTGCGTAGCGGAAGAAGAGTTGGAGCAGCCCGGACCAACGTAGATGCGTTGATGAAGAAGAAGCAGTCGATCATTTCACGAACTGAATGTCTCCTCCTTGTGTCCTAGCAATAGCCTTGCGCTTCTCGCCGATCAGCACAGCAGCAACAGCAGCGGCGCCTCCACGGAGTCCACACGTTCGGGATGGAACGCCGTGCGTTGGTGTGCTAGCACCGCGCGCCCGGCTAGGGTTTCGGGATACGGTCGAGGGGAGGTGGCGGCCAGGGTCTTCAACATAGTAGTATTTCATACCTGCAGCCCCGCCTCCACATATTTATAGAGCATGCTAATGGGCTTTCACGTTATAGGCCCATTAGAGCCCTAATCCCATATGGATCAATATTCCTTTTGGCCTATAAAACCGAATTGCTTATGATTGCCTCTTGGGCACATCACTAACAATTTCCCACTTGCACTAGAGACAATCATATAGGCAAGCTTTCCAATTCCAACCCCTTAAGTGTGTGACCCGTTAGGTTCATGTGTAGACAGCTATGACCCGAAAACCCTTTTCAAGTCATAAGTCAATAGTGGCATCTAGCAGGGCATATTGACTCCCGAATACACATAAAGATCATATCGGCTAAACCTTGATATACACACACTTGGATCCCTTTGCCACACAATACTAGTCGAACTTAAGGCGAGATTCGTGCCACCCTTGTGATAGCTCAACCATTCACTTGATCTTGTGGTGGATTACAACTCATCACTAACCCTTTAGTCACATTGTGATTAACTCTTTAATCACCTTGGCATGGCCATGCACTTCCCTAATCCAACCACATCGAGGGGCCTAGAGATATCTCTCCTGTTATGTAGGAGGGGCAAATTCCATCTTAATCCGCTCACATCCCATTCCATATTTCATGATACACCTGAAGACCACTTTTATAGCTACCCAGTTACGGAGTAGTGTTTGGCAGCCCCAAAGCGCACCACTACACATAGTGAGAAACAATGGTGATTTCAGGTCGAAGGATCCAGTAGGTATACCACTCGAGATCGCTTGATGGCACATATTAACATAACAATCCCAGCAACGTCTCAGAGTGGGTCAATCCAACACCATGTTCTCTAACATGTGTCTACATTATTGATTTGATATTCCTATATCCATGATCCGTGAAACATGATCATCAATCAATACATGTGCTAGTCCATAAATCATTGTTGTCCCACGTAATGACATAAGACTAGGGATCTTTAGAATAATATTAAATAAAACAAAGAGTTTCACGAACAAGTCACATACTTGCCAATCAATGCATACAATCATTATTCAAGGAACCAAATAACACCTTATTCAAAATTTCATAAACATAGACTTGATGCAATTATCTCCCACTCACACTAGAGTCAATCATGTAAGTATCTAATACCCATTGCACTCGTGTGTGCCTGATGCTTTGGTTGTGGGAGAGGCTTCATCAACGGATCAGCAATATTCAAATCTGTGTGCACCTTGCAAATCTTCACTTCACCTCTATCAATGATCTCACGGATAAGGTGATAGCGCCGAAGTATATGTTTGGACTTTTGGTGTGACCTAGGCTCCTTTGCTTGCGCAATGGCTCCACTATTATCACAATAGAGATCCACTGGACTGGACACACTAGGGATCACACCCAACTCAAAAACAAATTTGCTGATCCAAACAGCTTCCTTTTGAAGCTTCAGAAGCTGCAATATACTCGGCCTTAGTTGTCGAATCAGCTACCGTCTCTTGCTTGGAACTTTTCCAGCTCACTGCCCCTCCATTGAGGCAGAACACAAAACCAGACTGCGATCTGCTATCATCTTTATCAGTTTGGAAACTAGCATCGGTGTAACCTTTTACAATGAGCTCTTCTTCACCTCCAAAACTAAGGAACATATCCTTAGTCCTTCTAAAGTACTTAAGAATATTCTTTACAGCCACCCAGTGAGCTAGACCGGGGCTAGATTGATACCTGCTCGTAACACTTAGAGCATATGAAACATCTGAGCGCGTACAAAGCATAGCATACATGATGGATCCGATGGCTGAGGCATACGGAATCGCACTCATCTTCTTTTGCTCATCAAGTGTTGAAGCACACTGAGTCTTGCTAAGACTAATGCCATGTGACATAGGCAAGAAACCTTTCTTGGAATCTTGCATATTGAACTGTTTCAATATCTTGTCAATGTATGTACTTTGGCTTAATCCAATTAGCCTCTTAGATCTATCTCTATAGATCTTTATGCCCAAAATGTAAGCTGCCTCTCCGAGATCTTTCATTGAGAAACTTTTTCTCAAAGAAGACTTCACAGCTTCTAGCATTGGAATATCATTTTCGATCAATAATATGTCATCTACATACAAGACCAGAAAAATAAGTACGCTCCCACTAGCCTTCTTGTAAACACAAGGCTCTTCTTCATTCTTGATGAAGCCAAACCCTTTGACTACTTCATCAAAACGAAGATTCCAACTCCGAGATGCTTGCTTCAATCCATAAATGGACTTCTGAAGCTTGCATATTCTCCCAGCATTTTTTGGATCAACAAAACCCTCAGGCTGTGTCATGTACACATCCTCGCTTAGGTTTCCATTTAGGAAAGCCATTTTGACATCCATCTACCAAATCTCGTAGTCGAAATAGGCAGCAATCGCTAGGAGGATCCGAATAGACTTTAGCATAGCGACGGGCGAAAACGTTTCATCATAATCAACACCTTGAATTTGCTTGAAACCTTTCGCCACCAATCGTGCCTTATAGATGTGAACATTTCCATCCATGTCTATCTTTTTCTTAAAACCCCATTTACACTTAATAGTTTTTACACCATCAGGTGGATCCACCAAGTTTCAAACTTCATTATCATGCATGGATTCTATTTCGGACCTCATGGCTTCAAGCCATTTTTCAGAGTCTGGTCCCATCATTGCTTCCGTGTAGCTCTTGGGCTCATTATTGTCCAACAACAATATGTCGCGTTGTCCCGTGGTTAGGAGCGTGAACTTTTCAGTTGCGTGACATGCCCTTGTAGACCTACGTGGGGGCGGTGCCTCCATAACCGGTTGTACAACATCTTGTACATCCGGTTGAGGTTCAATAGGAGCTGAAACATTTTCAGGTGTTTCCCAAATTTCTTCAAGCTGCACCTTGCTCCCACTAACACCCTTTGAAAGAAACTCTTTCCAAAAAGACACTGTTCTGAGCAACAAACACTTTGCCTTCTTTCCGATTGTAAAAATAATATCCTTTGGTTTCCCTAGGATACCCAACAAAGAAGCATTTATAAGATTTAGGATGGAGCTTATCAGACGTCAAACGTTTCACATAAGTCTCACATCCCCATATCTTAAGGAAAGACAATCCAGGACGTTTCCCGGTCCATTTCTCGTATGGTGTCTTTTCCACTTATTTAGATGGGACTCTGTTTAGTGTAAACGCAGCAGTTTCTAGAGCATATCCCCAGAAGGACAATGGAAGATCAGATTGGCTCATCATAGTCCGAACCATGTCCAACAAGGTCCGGTTCCTCCGTTCAGATACCCCGTTCCACTAAGGCGTGCCAGGCGGAGTTAGCTGTGGAACAATTGCACACTGTTTTAAATGTTCACCAAATTCATGACTCAAATATTCACCTCCACGATCAGATCGCAGAATTTTAATTGTCTTGCCTAGCTGATTTTGTACTTCATTCTGAAATTCTTTGAACTTTTCAAACGATTCAGACTTGTGCCTCATTAAGTAGATGTATCCATATCTACTAAAGTCATCGGTAAAAGTAATGAAATACTGAAAACCACCTTTGGCTACTGAGCTCATTGGTCTACATACATCGGTATGTACAAGTCCCAACAAGTCACTTGCCCTCTCACTATGACCAGTGAAAGGCATTTTTGTCATCTTGCCAAGTAAACAAGACTCGCAAGTCTCAAATGATTCAAAATCAAATGAGTTGAGTAGACCATCTTTATGGAGCTTCTCTATGCGTTTCTCATTTATATGACCTAAGCGACAATGCCAAATAAAAGCGGGATTCAAATCATTAGGCCGCAGCCTCTTTGCATTAATATTATAGACAGGTTTATCCTCAAGATCGAGTGAATCATTGCAGTACTTCTTATAAGCTTTGCGGGTGGCAACACTTGCACCCTCAGGGAGTTAATCGGGGTAGGGTTGCTCAAGAACGTATTCCCTTTTTTCTTGTCTGAGAACAATTCTCAGGTTGCGGTACCAATCAATAAAATTCGTTCCATTAAGTTTTTCTTTCTCAAGAACAAATCGCAAGTTAAAACCGGAATTGTTACTAGAAGCAGCCATGATCTACAACAGAAAATAAACAAGCAAAGTTCAGCACTATGTTCATGTTTGATCTTCCATTAAACAATTTAACAAAAGACACTCTCACTATATGTTTTGTAATCGTCTTCCCTCTAACGACATATAGTGATCAAGATCCATGTTAATCTAAGTTCTAGTGAGCTTTGGCATCACCGCTAGAAACCTAGTGACGTAGGTAAGCAACGCTTGCTAATCACATCTTATGTGACTCTTGTTTGTTGGGTGGCATCCAATGCCCCGGCTCCCAACACCATGCCCCAAGGCCCAAATCCAATTTGATAGCCTTGTCAAGTAAACCAACATGTGGATGTCCGACATCCACCCTATTAGATCAAGATAGTTGATGGTACTCTGCTTTGGCAGACCTACCAAGCAATGATCGTAATTCTTATAGGCGCAGCAATTGGAAGGGCATCAAATAAATTCGTAATTTTTCTGAGGGAAGCTATTCTATCATAAAAAATACATCCTCTACAGGTATGGCATGAAAGAATAGTATGACAGGAAATAAACATCACATGCATATAATCACATTATATTGTGAATGGTATGGCCTTTTGAATCGCAGTGGTCGCCATCGCCGTGGTTCCACGGTGATGTCATTCGCCACACTTCCTGTCCTCTTTGTCATCATGCTTGAAGCCACTAGATGGTAAAGAACTAAACTATTACAACTAATAGCTAGCAAATGAATTACATGAGGAGCGCAAGCATCACAAGTCAACACGCAGGTCGTTATACAATTAAAGAACAGCCTCAACCCAGCTGTGATTAATACGACACACAGGCCGCCCAAACACACATGCATCACATATACATCTATGCCATACCATTCAAATCATTCCCTGCAAAAACAAGTTAAGCGTAGAACGCATTTTACCGCCCTGACATGAATGTGTTTGTATAACAATCTATATGTTTGTATAACATAGATCGCATCTATGAAATCGCTATGAAAATCTCATCGAGCTGATCAAATCAACCCAAATCCGAGCCATTCAAAATGCCTCAATTTTCATTAGATCAATCACATTGATCATCGCGATTGGTATACTTGAGGAGACCGCAACACGAGACCTCGATCTATTGGCTCGATCTACTGATTGTGCGCGCAGTTAGCCTCGATGGTGATTCCATCCGGTAGGGGCAAGTCGCGCGTACATCAAAGAAGGAGCACGAACTAATCTTTTTGGCCACATGATGCTATCAACTCATACCTATTTCAACCCCTTATGACCGATTGATCTAATCAACCCGTGCACCGAAAGATCCATCACATGAACCTAGCACAAGAACAGTAATAGATCGCATCTACTACAAACAACATATCATCTACAAGCGCATGATCCAGACCACATACTACGTAGCTTTGCTCTGATACCACTGAAGGAGAACGGGTAGGCTACGCTAGCTACAACATTTGATTTTCTACCGTGTTCAACCAGAAAACATGCATGTAAGGGAGTCATGGATAGTTACCACTAGATGCGCTGCGCAGCGGAAAAGAGTTGGAGCAGCCTAGTCCAACGTAGATGCGTGTTGATGAAGAAGAAGAAGCAGTCGATCGTTTCATGAACTGAATGTCTCCTCCTCGTGTCCTAGCAATAGCCTTGCGCTTCTCGCCGATCAGCATAGTAGCAACAGCAGCGGCGCCTCCACGGAGTCCACACGTTCGGGATGGAACACCGTGCGCTGGTGTGCTAGCACCGCACTTCCGGCTAGGGTTTCGGGATACAGCCGAGGGGAGGTGGCGGCCAGGGTCTTCAGCACAATAGTATTTCATACCTGCAGCCCCGCCTCCACATATTTATAGAGCATGCTAATGGGTTTCGACGTTGTAGGCCCATTAGAACCCTAATCCCATATGGATCAATATCCCTTTTGGCCTATAAAACTGAATTGTTTATGATTACATCATGGGCACATCACTAACAGTTAGGTGATGATTCACTCCATATTCATGAACACGAAGTTGGCTCCCCGAAAAAAAATCAAGAGTATCACTACTCCCAGGCCGAATGCTACTATATCAAAAATATGGCCATTAGACCAGGACAGGTCAATTTAGAGCCAAGGATCAGCATAAATAAAAATAACAGAAGCCGTCCCAAGAAATTGATATTTGTTGAATTGTTCACGAAGTACAAACTGAAAGATATTCTTGGTCTATCCTTAGCTGGTTTGATCTATGTTTGGTTAGGATTGATATCTACCTTAATTGGTTAGGGTTCCTGCCATCTAGAGCATTGGTTTCCCCGTGCGTTACGCGCCCTCCATGCACGCCTAAACCACCTGCCAATGATTCTATAAGTCGGTTGGTTTTGCTTGCATGTGGTCGATGTATATATATGTAACCTGTGTTCCATCGTAATACATATCGCGTGATTCATCCGCTATCATGGTATCAGATTAGTTTGCTCTTGCGATTTTCCTTCCGCCCTCTCTCCATCCCTAGCCACTGCCATGGCCGACGATGACGCTACCCGCCAGGTCACAGTCGTGTCACGGCTGACGCTACTCGTTTGGCCAATGAGGACGCTGCCCATCAGGACGAAGAGAGGTGCCTGCTCACCCTCACCACCGCCTAGGCTCAGGCCGCCACCGCCGTGCTGCATGCATAGGCCATCGCCGTCCTGAACATCAAGGTGTTGATCCCGATCGTGCTCGACCTCGTGTCTGAAAACTACAGCAAGTGGCGCGGACTTTTTCTCAACACCCTCGGCAAGTACGACCTTGTCGATCATGTCCTCTCTGACGTTGCCGCTTCTAATGATGCAAATTGGAAGTGCATGGATTGCACGGTGCTCTCGTGGTTCTACGGCACCATCTCCCCTGAACTCCTTGAGGTTATCATGACACCCACCTCGACCACTCGCTTGGTCTAGACGGGCTTGGAGCAACAGTTCATTGGGAACAAGGAGACTCGTGCCCTCTACCATGATGCCCAATTTTGCACGTTCATGCAAGGCAATCACTCAATCTCTGACTACTATCGTAAGATCAAGGGTATGGCCGATGCACTTAGGGACCTTGGCGAGACGGTCCCTAACCGCGCGCTTGTCCTCTCCATTCTGCGCGGCCTAAATGACAAGTTTTCATATATGGCCACCCTCCTCAAATGCTAGAAGCCATTCTCGTCCTTCATTGAGGTGTGTTCTGATCTTTTGCTTGAAGAGATCACCATGATGTCCAAGCTTGATTCATCGTCGACTTTCCTCGTCGCCACTTTGTCGTCTGCCCCCCGCTCCCTATCGCTGGTGGCAGCGCCAATGACACTGGCCAAGGCAGCGCCAACTCTGGCTCTGGCAGCCATGGTACCTCTAGCGGCAACGAAAGCACAACATCCTCTCAGGAAAATGGTCGAAACCGACGCTACGGATGCTGCAATGATGCCTCTGGTACATCCACCGACGACAACTACAGGTGGCCATAGATGTATAATCCATGGACCAAGACCTTCCAGGTTTGGCCCGGTCTTGTCAATCTGCGCAATTCTCTAGGCCTTCTCGGTGCTCGCCCATCTGGGCACCAGCAGCGGCGCATGCCCCCTCCTCAGCATGTGCTGGCCGTGGGTTATGTGGGCGGCCTGCCAGGTGACTCACCAGTGTCACTGCCGCCTCTGCACCAGTTTCCTTCTCCCAGTTGGCCGCAGCCTCCAATGTGGATGCCACCTCCTGCTACCGCAGCTTGGGATCAGCAGGCCTTGGCAAACTCGTTCAACACTATGACGCTTATGCCACCGCCAAACACATAATGGTATTTGGATTCGGGTGCCACCTCGCATATGACATCACAATCTAGTAATCTTTCTGTTTCTCACCCACATTTTCCTCTCCTTCAAATATTATTATCAGTAATGGGTCACTGCTGCCTGTCACCCCCATTGGTTCCATGTCGTTTCCTGCTGCCCATGGTACTCTTCACCTTTGTAACATTCTTGTTTCCCCTCAAATTATTAAAAATCTTATTTCTATTCATCGATTCACTATTGACAATAACTGTTCTGTGGAATTTGACCCTTATGGCCTCTCTGTGAAGGATCTCAACTCCAAGAACATGATCATCACGTGCAATAGTTCGGGGCAGCTCTATCCCTTTCACTCGCCAGCACTTCCATCTCAAGCTCTCACCGCCAGTGGCACATCCTCCATCCTTTGGCATCACTGCCTTAATCATCTTGGTCATGAAGCCCTCTCTAAAGAAGCTACTATTCCTTGTAATAAAAATGAGCTTGAGGCCCTTTGTCATGCCTGTCAACTTGGTCATCATATACGTCTTCCTTTTCCTACTTCTACTTCTTTTGCATCCAAGAATTTTGATTTAATACATTGTGATCTCTGGACATCTCCTGTTGCTAGTGTGTCCAGTTACAAATATTACCTCGTTATTCTTGATGATTGCTTGCACTTCCTTTGGATGTTTCTGTTGTGGTTACAGACCAAACAATGTAGAGTGGTAGTGGAGATGTTAGGTGAACAATGCTTGGGGGTCTCCCACATGCCCAGGACAGCTTTATGCCGGTTGCCCTTCCCGATCGTGGGGTAAGATGAGAAGGCTTTATATACCCCTTCACCGGCACGCAAGCACTCTTCCCACTCGCTCATTAGCTCCCTTGCTGCTCTTTCGCTCTCCTTTCTTCTTGCTTGCTGGCATGATCTGCCTCTGCCCCCATACGCTTGACTGTGTGCTTTTGAGGAGAGAATGGCTTGCCGCGAAGAACATGCCTCGTCCAGCCGGTGCAATTCGTCGTCGACCTCGGTGGAGTACGCCCTGGTGGTTCACGACCCACACAGGCCGACAAGTGATGGACGGCTGGAGAGAAGGTGGGAGGCCCCTACTCCCGCGTGCTAGGGCTGAGTCTCGTGACGGAGGAGATGATCCAGTCTCTCCTTCGGGAGGAGAGGCTGGCGGACCGTGACCTACTAGCGACGAGATGGAGCCGCACCCGGTGGCAGTAGAGGCGATCGTCTTCATCACGTACTTTGAGGCCGGGCTCTGGATACTAGCGATGAACTTCGTCGGTGACGTCCTATGGACTTATGGGCTGGAGTTGGCGCAGCTGACCCCGAATGCAATAGCTCACCTGGCTATTTATGGCTGGGTGACACAGACAGAAGGCACCTGGCCCAACGCGGCACTCTTCGCCTTCCTCCATGACGTGCGCTGCCAGTCGAAGAAGCTCGAAGGGGGGCGTTCTCAAACTTCGGCAGCGTCAACTTCGTATTGAGGCCACAATGTGCGAAGATCTTTCCCACCAACTCGACCCGAGGGAAGTGGGAGTCCAACTAGATGCGGCGGTGGTTCTACCACTGCGTAACGAGCAGCAGCGGTCTCTGGTGCACGGGATGACCGATGTCCATCAATAGTTCGCCGAGTGTGAGACCCAACCTCGACGACGAGCAGCGGGCGCGGAGGCTTGTCGGTATTACCCTTCGGTTCAACATGCGTGACCTCGCCGAGGAGTTCCTCATGTATGGAGTGGCGCCACTTGCCTGCCGGTGGAAGCTTCAGCCTGGTCCCATCCGGCCAGATGGTGTTCGGCCGACGGTGTCTTGGCTCCCGAAGCCCTCCGATCCTCGTAAGCTCTTTGGCCATGGGCTATGTACACACATATATATACATAAAAAAATTTTATGAACAATGCTTCTCTTTGCCTGTAGGGCTCCTGCTAGAGAATGCAGAGCGTGAGGTAGTTGTGTTCCTTGGGCCTTACACGGCCAAGGAGCACGACCAGCACGAATCCGCGACCGCCCCGGCAAAGCTGGGGCGGATAAATCAAGTATGTGAAGCTCTAGGCATCCCCGTGCCAGAGCGCGTCCCCCCTCAGCGCAGGGCTCGGTCTCCCGCCGCTGTATCCAGCTCGCCGGCCGCATCTCTGGTGATTACTACCGAGGCCGAGGGTGCGACCGTCACCGGGTCCAACATGGCGGAGTACGCCAACTCGGATTTGGAGGCGGAGGCGGAGCGCACTGCACCCGGCGAGGGGTCCCTAGGCGGTGCTGAGGAAACAGGCCGTGGCACCGACACCCAGGAGGGCGAGGCCTCATCGCCCGCGCCGGCCGCTGAGGCCGAGGAAGCATTGCCCAAGTCCTCGAGAGCGAAGCGCCCTCGGATACGATCGCCCTCCTGGCCGAAGGAGGGGTTTGCCATGGCGATCGGCCCTCCTGGTTTGGATTCGGAGTCCGACGGGGAGGCCATCTGGCCCGAGGGGGAACTCACCACCCCTGACACAGATGAAGCCCCCACGGTCCGGACCGAGGTGGAGCAAATGCCCCCCCCCCTCGTGCCTCAACTGAGCACATCGAAGGTAGGCGCAACTCTTTCTCTCCCCCCCCCCCCCCCCGCGACTTCGCAAAGCTTTCTCTGATCTGCTCACTCATTCTGTCGTCAACATTAGGCGAGACAAGGTCTCCTGGACGCGACCAAGGATCGAGCAACAAAGATGGCCACGAAGTCTCCGGTCTTCCTGCCCAGGACGTGATGTCAACGCCTGGCGCTCTCGAAGTTGTTGGCACAGAGGCTGAGTGGCCAAGTGTCTCCGACTTTATTCCCCGGCCGGAGATGCTGCGGGCTCTCAAGTGGCCGCGGAGTGCCCCGACTCTGGCATGGATCGACGGGCGCTGTTGTCATGTGGGCCGGAGCTCCTGGAAGGTGCGCTAGAGGCCTCAAAGATGAGGGTAAGTGCTTGACTTCACCATTTATGTCGTTGCCTAGGACTTTGCTAACAACCGCACTGTGCAGACCCTTGCTCTCAGCCGAGCCCTGCAGGAGGCATGTGCCCACGAGCGAGGGTGCTAGAGGGCTGGCTTCGCGCTGCCAAAGAGGCCCACACAACTAACGATGAGCGCATCCATTTGCTGGAGATGGAGGGCGCGAAGGAGATCTCCGACGCGTAGACACTCGTGGTGGAGGCATAGCACGCAGCGGCGGAGGCCCAACATGCAGCGGAGGCCCAGTGTGTGGCTGCCAAAGAGCGCGACAGCTTACACCAGCAGATTGCAGCGCTGGAGGAGGAGAAGGCCCAACTCACCGCGTCCCTTGGAGAGAGGGACCGGACTCTGGGTGACGCCTCGGTGGCGGCATGGGACGCCATGCAGTCTCTGGAAGATGCCCTCAAGGACCTCTCCATCAACGTGCCACCCCGGACGTTCGGTCCCGAGGATCTGACACGGACACTTCAGCAAATCGAAGAAGCTTCCGGCCTCACCCTCAACGCCGCCAAGTCCTTCGGCAACCACTGCTCCTTCATCACCTCTCGCGTCGCCTTCGCCCTGCTCCACCACTGAGGATGCCAGCACGTCGACGAGCTGGCCGACCCCCGGCTGGAGATGCCAGCCAGAGCCGGGGTGATGTCGGGCACCGTGCGCGCCGTCTGCTCCGCCGTCCGGGCCTTCCACGACCGAATCTAGGACTACATTGGGGAGGCTGCGGCAAAGGTAGCGCTACGGTGGACTCTGCATGGCAAGGGGAACTTCGGCCAATGGCTCGACGAAGTTCCACGGTGCAACGAAGACGGTGCCGCCGTCCCGGAGCATGGCGCAAACCCACATGTGTGATGCCAGGGGTCTAGTGTGTAGGCGTGTGTTGCAATGTATCCGCTCTTTTTGTAAGCTGGCGCCCTATGGCCCTCGCCCCTTTTTATGAATAAAGTGGAATTGAACAAAGTGTCCTCATGATGCGTGCTATTTTTGCTCCAGGCAAATACTTGATAGGGCTGATTACTAGTTTCGGACCGTGTGGTTCGACGGCATCTTCGGCGTTGGGCGTGGGCAGAAGATGCCCGGAACTTATGGGATGCCTGGACCTCGGCAGGTGGGGCTTCGGTGCGAGAGTACATTTAGGTGGAGCCAGACGAATAACGACTGGGTACTCTAGGTCGCTTGTAGACATTAGGTCTTCAGAAATGTCACTGCCGAACGTCTCTGTAAACATTATTTCATTGATGCAATAAAAATGTGGTCGAAGTGACCGAGCGTACTCGTTGTCCTTTGCGATTGTACTTATCCTCATCTGACAGTTAAAACTGCAGGTGCAAAGTGGTCAAAATCTTGGGGGATACGCCACAGATCGGTAATTTTTTGTTGCCTCTTCAACTCTTGGTGCTCAAATTGCTCTCTTGAGGATCAATCGGATTCACAAATCTATTCATAGGCCCTAACTTTCTTGGTGCCGATCCTCCGATCACTTCAAGTTGTTCATCATTTTCATGACCACCTATTATGCTCACATTTTCTCTAACCTCATCTTCTTGCGCTTTCTTGCACTTCTTGTTTTTTTTGCCTCCTCAATAGAATTACGACACTTTGCTTGGTCTTCTTTTGTAGATTTGGGACATCTTGCAACATTTCCCTGAGTATGTGCAATATGTTGCTTGATCCTATAGATGCCCCCGGAAACAACCTTTCCGCACAAGATACATTTCACCTTGTCCAAATTGTTTGGGTTCACTAACTCCCCATATTCCCACCCTACATCACCCGACTTTCTCTTGAGGCTATCTTCGGTGCCCACCTCAGGAGCTGACGTGGCAGATGACATCCTAGTTTATATATACATGTTTATTCATATACAAATTAGTGGATTATTAAGGAAGTATGGAACTACTGGCTCAAGAAACAAATTAATAATTACCTTACCTATTTACCTTACCTCTACTGTGGTGTTGTCCAGAGCTGGCGACATGTCGGCGGTCGACGTGTTCACTGAAATGCTTTAAGCCAGAGCAGGCGCACTCGGACTCGACACTCCACTCAGTCGACTACCTTCTCTGTTGCAAGCCGCAATGCTACTCCCTCCCAGATCGTCCCCCTGTAGCGGCGCTACTCCAATCACCGGTGCCACCAAACGCCGGTGCTCGTCCACCCGCAGGCCGGCGCTCGTCCCATCGTAGCTCTCCTCGTCACCCCGCAGCTCCCCCCCACAGCCGGCGCCGCGTAGCTCCCCGCAGGTTGACCGCTGACGCTCCTCTCCCATCAGGCTGGCGTAGTGGCGCTCCTCCCCCCGCAGGCCGGTGCTCCTCCCCACAGGCCGATGCTCCTCCCCCAACTCCCCGCAAGCCGGCGCTTCTCCCCAGTCCTCACTAGCTCCTCCCCGCCAGCCGGTGCTCCTCCCCGCAGCAGAGCCTCAAAGGTACTAGCTTAGCTCTTCTCTTAGCTCCTCCCCGCTACCTCCTCTGATCCTCTCTATGCTAGATGAGCTCACGGCCACGGCGAATCCGCGGAGGCAGCGATGGCCTGGATTCAAAGAGGTGGCAACCACAGTGCGGAGGCAGCGCAGCGACAGCACATAACCCTAGCCTGTTCTCTCTCCCGCTCTTGTGGTACTGTGGTACTGTGGTGTCGCTTGTCTCGTGGCCCCATTCCCGTTTTGCTATTCTTGTGGTCTCTAGCTGCCTCGCCGCCTAGGCGGCCGACTCACTGCCTCGCTGATTCCTCCCTCGCCCAACACCCTAGGCGAGGTGCCAGGTGGCCGCCCAGCGCCTAGGCGGGGCCTAGGTGGCCGCCTAGCCCGCCTTTTAGAACAGTGGTCTTCGATCGCGTCTCCGACCACACAGGTCATCTGAACACCGACCATTGTACTGTCGACTATGGTGTTACAACCACGACCACGGTCACCACGACTACGACCTCATACAGGCGCCACGACCACGGCACTAGTTGTTATGACCACACACAATGTGATCGTAACCGACCACTCACACAAGCGCCATGATACTAGTCGTTACGACCACACACAACGTGTTTGTAACCGACCACTCATACAAGCACCACGATGCTGGTCATTATGACCACACACAACGTGGTCGTGACCGACCACACACAAGCGCCACAACGCTAGTCATTACGACCACACAGTGCGGTCGTAACCGACCACTCACAAGTGCCATGACGTTGGTCGTTATGACCACACACAGCGTGGTCATAACCGACCACTCACACAAATGCTACGACCATGGTGCTACTCTGACCACGGTCATTTTGATCACGGTCACTATGAACATGCCTTCTCGCATGTGGCTTCGACTATGGCACTGACAACTATATATAAATTATCAAGATTAATTCCAATAGCGTTGAGCCATCACCTGCATCATGTATGCAGATTCAATTGAGTTATTGTTACAGAACCCAACCGACTGTGTGACATGCCATCTCGCCGGGCGTCGGTGGATGGATGGCGGCGGCGGCTGCTGCTGCTGCTGCTGCTGCTTCTTCTTCTTCTGCGTCACTGCGCGGCCTTTAATTGCCTGCCTCTTCCTCCTGGGCCTTGAGGGAGGCCACTGAACAGCTCTGGTACTACTACGGTGTGTTAGTGTACTGTTGTTCTTGCAAGTCGGTGTAACGATGGAGCTCCGCAACTCCGTGTTGGTGGCTCTGATCGTTGCAATCACCTGCTCAGTTGCAGGTTAATATAATCCCCATCTTTCTTCAGTTTTCTGTTCTGTGATTACTAGCTTCTTGTCTGGACTATCCTTGGCACTCATCCATCTGAATCTCTTCCTTAATTTCAATGGCGTATGATACCCTGGACCAAAATGGCAACATTACCATCAAATGGGACGTCATCTCGTGGACACCAGATAGATACGTTGTGAGTACACGAACATCCATGACTTTATTGGAACTCAATTTAGGAAGCACATACTCTATTCATCCATAAACGTACACTACATGGGGAAGACGACAGTAGAGTAATTTTTCGACGTGAACTCAACTAGTGTCGTTTTCCACTTTTCTCTATTATTCACCTCCTATTTAATAAACTGATTACAAAGATATAAATAGACATTGTGATCTGGTTTTACTAGGTACGACTCCACGACTTGCGTACACCACGCATTACCCGAAAGACTCGGCCAACTCATTTACTCAATCGATACTCGGACGCCCAGTCTCAACCACGGCTTCTCGACAACGCTCCTTTGACCACGGTTACCGAGTACCCTTTCGAGTATGATCAAATCACTCGGTAGTTATAGTACGCACGACTGCTATAGTTCTCTCGACTGCTACAGTACCCGCTGCGACTGTTACAATTTGACTCCTACAACCACTTACAAATTATCCAGATTAATTCTAACATTTTCCCCTTAATCTTGATACTTTGACTCACAAGAGGAAGTCCGATCTCCTGACATGTCTCTAAGGGGTTTTGTCTTTTTCTTGTTGACTATGCTGCCGGTGACACAACTTGACGATGTCTTTCACATCTACACCGCTAGTGACATACCTCGCGCGATGACTGTGACCTCTTCCTCAGCTCCAATTGCTTTTGTCAGTGACATAACTTGACGGCGACGGAGACTCATTAGAACGTACACATATGAGAACTTGGATACAACTATAAGAACTCACACACACTCGCTTTCATCATGCACAACCATGACACAAATATACGCACGTATGTAACACACCTCCTACGTGCACAACCAAATAAATGTGTAGGACCGGATGAGGCAACAGAGGGGGGTGAATGGTGCCCAAAGATTTTTCCTCCAGATATTCACATATTCCTTTTTCTCCAATAGCTACAAAGCTATGAAGATTTAGGATATGATATCTACTAGAAAACAGAGGAACTTAGACTACCTAACGACCAGATCAAAGCACTGTGTGTGGTCGAATTACGACCACTTGGCGGAAACTCAACATGGTCGAATACGACCACTCAGCAGAGGCGCAAACGGTCGATAACAGACGACGTAGTTGGGCCGACAACGTGGTCGACACTGATACCGTGGTGGAAACTAACACCATGGTCGAAACCAGCAACTTGGTCAATAGACTGTACGCAACTTGGTCAATAGACTGTATAGTGGTTGTAACTTCGACCACTCAACCGAAAAGCAGCTTGGTAGGAAATCGATGATCAAACAAAATTCATTGTAGTCAATAACCACCAAATCAAGACCGACGAGATCAAAAGATGAGTGCGGTCAGAACCAATGTGGTCGTAAGCCAATGACATGGCCGTACGATCAACGTGGTCGAAGACCGACTAGCATTTGTAGCCGACGGCGGTCACAGACACCTCATGAGACTTTGGGGGCACATGACCACGAGATCTACGACCATCAAGCACTCGGAACCCAGTGAAAAAGAAAGCAAACGATCTAAGTCTTGACCGTGAAAAAAAGAAGCAGCCGAAAAGAACATGATCGTAAACAAAACAGAGGAGGCCAGTGAAGCACTCGACCGCAAGATTCAATTTTTGAATATCTTTTGTTTCATGAATTGATTGGTCATGAGACTTCAACCACTGCAAGATCACGTCCTCTGACTGAGAAAAACAAGGACAGTCGAAGCCTCTCTGTCATGACCGAAGAGAATGGCATGATCGAAAATGAAACAGAGGAGGCAGCAAGGCGCACGACCGCAAGAGCCAGACTCCAAATAACTTTCGATTAAGAATTCACCTGGCCAAGAAACTTTGTGCGCACGTTGCTTAAGGTCTCAAGAAGCTATTCCAATCTTAAATTAAAATCTTATCAATCAGATTGAGACCTTTTGCGATTTGCTCGAGAGCGCACAAGAACCGAGTTCATGAACTGAAATTGTTGATTAGAATCGCTCGTGGGTCAAAGTTAGCCAAGTTAGCTTGGAGCACAATCCACATGTCACCACGATTCAGAACAATCAACGAGATCAAACCAAGAACAAGAGATAGCCAAGAACACAGAAAAGAGAAGGAACAGAGAAAGCTCAAACAAGTCATTCAAACCATAAGAAGACAACACAACTCAAATTGAGGCAGAGAGATGAATGAATGATTGCATACATGAAAGTTTCAACACTAACTCCCCTCGGGAGGACACGCTCTACCCTAGAGCTACACTCGCACAGATAAACTCCCATCGGGATGGAGAGGTGACAGCCATCAAGGCTCAGCCGACCAGCTCAAGTCTTACACTTGCCTCCCCTCTCCATTTTATCCTCACACACGAGACCTTGACCTAATGGATCCACCCATTAGTCCACACTGGGGATAACCCGTAAACCCCACCTAACACCAGGTTTTACACTTGCGCACACTTGCGACAACCCGTTAACACCGACAGGTCACAGTTGTTTTAACAGAACAGCTCTCCTTTTGCAGCCTTGAGTCAATTCTCCAAATTGCCCCTCAAGCACCTTCCCGGAAGCTTCCTGTCCCCACACGACCGCACCTGCCTCCGACTGACTAGACCTTGACTTCTACCTGAGTCTAGTCCCGGTCCGCTCCGCTTCATGCAACCGCAACCGGCATTCTGACCGTTTGGACCTCAACTCCTCCTAAGCCTATCCCAGTCCACCTCGCCGTTGCACACGATCGCACCAGCATCCTGACTGTCTGGACCTTGACTCTTCCCTGAGTCTAGTCCCGGTCCGCTCCACTGCATACGATCGCACCTGGCATCCTGATCGTCTGGACCTCAACTCCTCCCTGAGCCTAGTCTCGGTCCTCCTTGCCGTTGCCCATCATGTCCACTTCTGATAGCTCCAACTCCAGTTCCTCGTCTCCCGGCTTGCAACCACCTCAGCAGCCTCGATCATCTTTGGCGTCTCCAACCATCTGGACCTCAACACCCCTTGTGCCTAGTCCCGGTCCTCCACGCCTCACCATGAAATAGCTCCGAAGTCCTGCAACCTTGTAACCACCTCACCAGCCTCGATCATCTTCGGCGTCTCCGACCATCTGGACCTCAACACCACCTGTGCTTAGTCCCGGTCCTCCCACGCCTCACCATGACCTAGCTCCGAAGTCCTGCAGCCACACAGACAAGTAAACCATCACATAGCACCGCATAAAACACCATATCATCAATTGACACACCCAATAAGTTCTCAGTGCACAAACACAGCTGGTCGTAATCCTCCTACGACCACTCGAATGCACAACACATGAAGTGCTAGCAGCCTACGACCACTCGCTAGGCTACTATGACCACCATGTAGCTTGCTACGACCAAGCAGCATGAGCTATGACCATGTAACAGACTGATACGACCATCACTCCCAGCGGTTACGACTACCTCTTACCTCTCCTACGACCAACAAGTCATAAGGCACCTACAACCAGTCTGTTGCACAAGATAGAGTAGCACTCGAGCTCACCAGAGCCTTCCTGCAGCCTACGACTGCACACAACATCGCTATGACCATCGTTTTGGCTCCGACTTACCCAACCAGGTCGTACCAACTTACGACCAGTCGAAATCATAAGACAAGCAACGCTCAAAGCCTACGACCTCAACCCAAGTCGTTACGACCACCTCAGAAGTCCATACGACCGATTACCAGAAGCTATGACCGCTTACTACGTGGTCGAAGAACCTTCCGACCACGTTTATCGCTTTCCACCGTGGTAGAACCCCGTTCAGACCACGTACACCGAGTTTCACTGTGGTCAAAACATCCACCGACCACGTATAGCGGGATTCACCGTGGTCGAGACCCCTTCCGACCACGTACGACCGCAAAATGAAGTCATCTGACCGTGTTCGACCACTTTCGACTGTGTCTGAGGTCATTCCGAGCACGTCCGACCGGTATCGACCACAACCGACTGCGTCCGACTTCGACCCGACCTTGTTCGACCGCTTCACAACATGGTCGGAGTCCGCCAACTTCCCAACGTGGTCGTGGTCGAAGTCTGCCGACTTTCGACCACGGCGATCGAAGCTTCGACTTCCGACCGCTTCTTGCGATAATGTGGTCGTAGGCCACCAACTTCCCAATGTGGTCGGAGCCTGACTGGTCCAAGGCTACCGACTTCCCAACGTGGTTGACAGCCCGACTTCGACTACCGACTATCGACCGGAGATAATGTGGTCGTAAACCCTTCTGACCATGTTCAAATTGCTCTGAGTGTTCATAACTCCTTCGGTAGACTTCCGACTTTCGACATTGTGGTCGTAAACAATGTAGCTGGCCTTTGACTTCCAACAAAGTGGTCGTAAACTCATTTTCCAGCTTCCGACTCCCAGCAAAGTGGTTGTAAATGGTCCAGCCGGCTTCTGACCTCGGCCAACGTGGTCGTAAATGGTCCAGCTGGCTTCCGACCAGCGATAACGTGGTCGTAAACCCTTTCGACCACGTTCAAATTGCTTTGCAGTGGTCGTAAACCTTCCGACTGACTTCTGACTAGCGCCAATTCAACCCAAGAGGCACTACCAACCGCTCTCAATAGCAAGAGAAGGGCAAAGACAACAGCAGAGAGTCGATAGCTGTTTAAACCTCAAAAACCAAACTTAATCTCTCTAGATCAAGAGTCAATTACTCATCACAACCATGGGGTGACCTCCACATGGTCTCACAAAATGATATATACAACATTCCTACTGTACCATATACACAAACGACTCAAAATGCAATCATGCACTCACTCTCACATACACACTTCGACAATGCCGCCGCTGCTTTAGACATTGCCGTGTTCGTGACATCTTACACCATGACACTATTGATGGTGATAGAATGTCGTTCGCCGCTGACATTACTCACGCCTTCCAGCCCACATGTGCCGCTCCAAGCCACTGCTACTCCCCCACATGGAGCCACGTTGACATGCTATCGATTAGTGACCCATCACCGGGAAGTATCTCCATACTTTGCACCTCACTCTGATACCAAATGTTGGAACTCAACCCAGGAATTACACACTCAATTCATCCATGGACGCACATTACATAGGGAAGACGGTGAACAATAAAGTGATTTTATGACAAGTCATTTTTCCACTTTTCTCTATTATTCACCTCCTATTCAACAGACTAATTACAAAGATATAAATAAATATTGTCATCCGGTTTTACCGGCTACGACTCCATGATTTGCACGCACCTTGCACTACCCGAAAGACTCGGCCAACTCATTTACTCAGTCGTTACTCGGATGCCCAGCCTCGACCAAGGTTTCTCGACTACGCTCCTTCGACCATGGCTTCCGAGTACGACCAGGGTTACAAATTTCGTCCAAAATTTCGTGTTTCAGATGAAATTTCGTCCCTTTCGTCCCCTAGCGAAACATGTTTTATTCGGCTAAAATTTGGCCGAATTTGGCCCTATTTGAAATTTGTTTAACTTTTATTCAAATTTTGGTTAAATTTCATCAAAAAATTGAATTTTTTTGCCTGAATTTCAAACAAAATGAACGAAATTTTGTTCATTTGGTCGTTTCGCCTGTGGCCGAAATTCTGTTTTGACTGAAAGATTAAACACTGAGTACGACCGAATCACACTGTAGCTACAGTACGCAGGACTGCTACAGTCCCACGACTACTACAGTACCAGACAACTACTACAATTTGACTCCTATAACCACTTACAAATTATCAAGATTAATTCTATCAGACCTCCATTTAATTTGTTGCAACGTTTGTGCTTCTTAAGTTTGATTCGTTTCTTACCAAGTGATGGTTGACCTATGGGATGGATAGTGATGGCGATGCAGGCGATGGTGACATTGAACAACTACCAGATGTACTGGCAAATCATGGAGCCGGGGTGGACGGTGGGGTGGTCGTGGGCCAAGAAGGAGGTGATCTGGTCCATCGTGGGGGCGCAGGCGGTGGAGCAGGGCGACTGCTCCAAGTTCAAGGGCGGCATCCCGCACTGCTGAAAGCCACCCCTGCCATCATCGACCTCCTCCCCAGCGTGCCCTACAACCAGGAGATCGCCAACTGCTGCAAGGCTGGCGTCGTCTCCGCATACGGCCAGGACCCCACTAGCGTGCTCTCCGCTTTCCAGGTCTCCGTCGGCCTCGCCGGCACCACCAACAAGACCATCAAGCTGCCCAAGAACTTCACCCTCATGGGCCCCGACCTGTGCTACACCTGCGGCCCCGCCACCATCGTCCCCTCCACCGTCTACTTCACCCCGGACCGCCGCCGCAAGACGTAGGCGCTCATGACCTGGACTGTCACCTGCACCTACTCTCAGCAGCTCGTGTCCCGGAACCCCACCTGCTGCGTCTCCTCCTTCTACAACAGCACCATCGTGCCGTGCGCCAAGTGCACGTGCAACTGCAGCCATGGCCACAGCGGCGGCCATAGCGATGGCGGCAAGAGCAGCTGCATCATGGGCGACTCGAAGCGGGCGCTGTCGGCGGGGGTGAACACGCCGAGGTAGGACGGCTGGCGCTGCTGCAGTGCACGCCGCACATGTGCCTTGAAAGAAATCAGCCCAGGGAAAACATCCAAGAACCCACAAAATGCACCAGAACAAAGCAAGTCAGGAGTGGAGAACAGAGGAGAGCCGCAGCACACACAGGGACAATTTTCGGTTTTTTCACTGTTCACCGTACACTGCGGTCTGCTTACAACTGAAAAACCCCAAAACAACTTTAACTCTAAACTCCTTCAGAGAACTACTGACTAAACGCGCAATTCACACCACAATCAGCGTGATCCGCTTGACTCGGACTCCACTATTGCATAAACACAACCAAAATACTAGTAAGTGCTGAACTGCACGTTTACACCGAAAAACAAACACACACACCGAAATCTTCAGGTTCCGGCTAGACTTCAAGTTTCCCAGCTGAAACCTTCATACCCAACCCGAACGTCAGAACTTGTGCTGACTCTGATCAGGCCAAGTCTGGCTTATTTTCTAACATACTCCCCCCTAAGCCTGACTTGGTTGATTCAAGTGATTCACTCCCAGCAGCTCAAACATCTCGGCAAATTTGATTCTTGCAAGTGCTTTAGTAAGACTATCTGCCCTCCGCTCATCAGTGCTGACGTACTCAACACTGATCTGCCCTTTGTCAACACAATCACGGATGAAATGGAATCTTGTGTCAATATGTTTGCTTCATCCATGTGCATTCTTCATGAGAGCAATTGCAAACTTGTTATCAACCCGAAGTAATACCTATTCAGACTGCTGTCCAATGATCTCATTCAGCAAGTTCTTCATCCAAATTCCCTAACAGGCAGCTGATGTCGCTGCCATGAATTCCGCTTCACACGAAGACAAAGCTACACACCTTTGCTTATGAGAATTCCAAGAAATCATATTCCCATCAAAATAGAAGGCCATACCACTTGTACTCTTTCTATCATCAATGTCATCTGCTAGACTGCTGTCAGCATAACCGATCAACGTTTCTTCTTCTCCATTTCTTCTATAGATTAGTCCCAGATCCAATGTCCCATTGAGGTATCTCAAAATCTGTTTGAGTGCCTGAAAATGGCTGGTAGTTGGCTTCTACATGTATTTACTTACAACTCCAACCGCATATGCCAAACTGGACGAGTGTGCAGCAAATACCTTAGACTTCCAACTAAACTTCTGAATTTTGTTGCATCCACCAGTGCTCCTTCAGAATTCTTTCCTAGTTTCAACTTCGGTTCCATGGGAACTTTGCACGGGTTACAGTCACTCATTCCAGAATGATCCAAAATTCTCCTTTGCATAAATGGACTGCTTAAGAGTGATGCTCTGCCCCTTTTGCTCTCAATTCCAAGGTAATATGAGAGAAGACCGAGATCACTCATCTCGAATTCTCTCATCATTTGCGCCTTGAATTTCTCAATCACAGCTTTGCAGGACCCCGTCACAATCATGTCATCAACATACACTCCAACAATGAGTCTTTCTTCTCCCATCTTTCTGACATATACACTTTATTCTTGTGCACACCTGTCAAAGCCAGTTCTCTTGAGGCTTCTGTCTAGCTTAATGTTCCATGCTCTCGGAGCCTACCAAAGTCCATAGAAAGCTTTTGAAAGTTTGTAAACCAAATGCTCTTGCCCTTTCACAACGAAGCCCT